>JALPQD010000253.1:2403345-3003345 GCA_023101885.1 Typhlomys cinereus
CACAGGGAGACGCTCTGGGCGTTTCTCACAAGAGCTCTCATAGCCTGCTCTTGTCCTGCCTTAGGTGCAGCTGGTATTTGCGTCCCAAAGCAGAGCTCACCTTAAAACCTTCTGCAGTTCCATTAGCTCATGATTCCACGTGCTGAGGTCATTTCGAGTTCCTTTTTTTTTTTTTTGTCAGTGTATTGTGTGTGTGTTTGTTACAGAACAGGGCACTGTGTACACCTGTGAAGGCCCAATGTTGACTTCAGAAATCATCCTGGATTGCTCACCTCCTTTTACTTTGCTCTGGATACCTCAAGCTTCACCGGGGCCTGAAGTACAGGCACTGACATTTCTGCCCTGTGTTTTTATTTGGAACCTGAGATCTGAACTCGGGTCCTTTTGCTTTCAAGGCAAAGGCATAACCCCTGAGCCATCTTCCAGCCCTTGAGTTTGACTTAATTATTCTATTCTTCACTATCGCCTCTCTGGTTTTTCTTTTTTTTTACAACTACTAGTTATTTGGATCACTTGCTTTTATCTACTGAAAAATGTCACGTGAACTCAGTTAGAATATCGCATCGCCTCAGTGGTAGTGTGAGTGAACCTGGGTTTTGACCTCTAGCACCAAATAATAACAATATTAAACAAAATAGATAGTCAAGGACAGAGCACGCTGGTAGACCACCTGGCACCTCTCCTTCAAATCAGTCCCTGGGAGTGCCACCCGAAGATTTTTCTGTATCTCTTTTTTTATATAAATTTTTATTTATTTGAGAGAGGAAATAGAGAGAAAGATGAGAGAGAGAGAGAGAAGAGAGAGAGAGAGTAGAGACCCCCCCCCCCCCTCCCCCCCCCCCCCCCCCCCCCCCCCCCCCCCCCCCGCCAGGCCCCCCCCCCACCCCCCGCCCCCCACCACCCGCCCGTCCCCCCCACCCCACTCACACACCCGCCTCACCGCCTGTTCTTCCCCCCCCCTCTCATTCGCCGCACCATTCCTCTGCCTCAGCCGCCACACGCGCTGTGCTCACTTGTCCTCCCCTCACTCACCACCTCACTCTTCTCCCTGCTGCCTCCCTTCTCTTTCCAGTTACGTACTCTGACAGGGTGTCATAGGAGCTAAGCGCGAATAGACGGTAGGGGCACAGTGACATTCCTTCATCCTACCATGTCGACTTCATGGGCGAATTGAACTGCAGTCTTCCAGGTTTGTGAGCAGGCACCTTACCCACTCTGAGCTATCTTGCTCGCCCCCCACGGCATTCTTTACAAAAGACTGTATTTTCACGAGCACTTTCATGTTCCTTGTGTTGGACTTGAACCCTGGGCCTAAACCAAGCACTCGTTCTAACATGGGTCATAGCCGCCCCTTCAACGACATTTCAGTCCTCTGAGAAACGAGTCTTCAGGGGTGCCATGGGCGACTTTAGAATCTAAACTCTCTATATAACGCAATAAACTGCCGTTGATACTGTACTATAACCCATCTGGTAGGCACAGGTGTCAACTTGACGGTTGAGGGTTTGAGCTCTGAGCACATTTATAGAGAGTTGATGGTTGAGTTAAGCCCAGAGCAAACCTGCAGGAGATTGTCTAGCTGATGGGGAAGGCCTGGCCCATGGTGGGTGAGATTAGGCCCTGGAATAAAATACAGACAGCTGGTTGAGAGAGTTGGCATCCTTTTGCACACTTGGCCAGACGTGCTGGTCTGGCAGGTGAGGATCGTCCCTCTCTCAGCTGTTGTGTAGAGATGGTGTGGCCAGTTCCCTCGGTTTGGTGTGGTGCGTGCTCTCCTGTCAAGCTGGACTACAGACTATAACTGGACTATCAGTGAGAAAATAAACTCCTTGTTCCCTTAAGCCATTTGATGGTCATTTATCAGCAACCATGCAGGCGAACTGCAACACCATCCACACTCTCAGGAGTGACCCGTGTTGGACCCACGCCTTCTCTTCCCCTGGCATGATGCGTCTTTAATGAGCGCCTGTGTGCTCAGGGTCAGCAGGCCATTCTGGCCAGCACCTTCAGTGGCACCTCACAGCCCCCCTGCCTGGTGACATGAGGGTGGCATCTAATGAAGATCCACTTAGCAGGGCCAGCAAGATAGCTCAGCAGGTCAGATGCCTGCTCAAACCTGGTGACCTGAGTTCAATCTCCGGAAGCCCTTATGATGGAAGAAGAGAATCAACCTCAGAAAGTTGTCCTCTGATCTCTACCATGTACCATGGCACGCGTATGCTCTCTCTCTTTCTCTCTCTTTTCCCCTTTCTCATCTCTCTCAAGAAAATAAAATATTTTTAAAACCCCTTGGATAGAAAAATGATCTCTCAAGTTCACCATAGACAAGAGGAATGAAAGGGTAGAGGCTCAGGGGTCCCTCCTCAAAGCCTCCCCAAGGACAGAGGTGAGTGGTGCAGTGTGGGGCGGTAATTGGCATGGCCTGGTGCCTGGGGTGGAGAGAGAATGTGCCAGGTGTGGAGCATTACCTGTCTCTGAAGTCATCTGCACCGGCCTGGGTCGTCTCCGTCTGCAGCAGGAGCCGGGCGTTTTCCAAGGTGGCCTCTCCCACCTGCAGGGACACACACCCAAAGGACAGCTCCTTAGTGCTGCGACCCTCGAGGGCTCAAAGCTCTGGACGACCAGGGGAACCTTTCACAAGAGCCATTGTCTTCAGAATGAGTTTCTTCTTGGGGTGGGGTGGGGAGTAAGACGGTGTGAACCGGAGTGCCTTTTGAGACTTTTAGAATTTGATTTTTGGTGGTGATTCAGAGGCATGCTTTCTGGCAGCGTCTGCTGCAGCATTGGGTTCAGTACTCAACTCCATCAATGTCGTCTTCCTGCTCTGCCTAGTGGCTCATGTGTGTATGTGTGTGCATGCGCACACGTGTGCATACACATATATGTGTGTATACACATACACATACACGTGTGCATAACATATGCACACACTGTGCATATGCGTGTACACAATGAACATAGATTAATATGTGCATGTGCATATATACATGCATGTGTAACATATATGGGTACACTCATACACACGTGTGCCCATGCACACATACACATGGCATATATACACATATGTGTATGCATATGAAGAAACGGATCTACGTGCATGCACATATATGTAGCACATGTGCATATATGTGCACCCATGCAACACACATGTGCATACATGAATAAATGAATGCATACGTGTGTATATACCTGTAATACATGCATACCTGTAGAGTGCACATACATATATACTTGTGTATATACATGAATATGCGTATGTATATATACAAATACATATAATATTCATGAATACACATGCATATACATATCTGTAGCATATATGTGTACATGCAGTATATATGTATATGTGTGTGAGTTAAAAGTTATTTTTGGCAAATTAATTTATTTATGTTGCTATTTTCAGACAAAAAAAGCAACTCCTCCTCCATTTACATAGTAGAAAGGGAGAACCATCTTCTGCAATTGGTCTCTTTTTCTCTCTCTCAAATAAGTACATAAATTAAATATTTAAAAAATACTTGTTGAACGAACGCATGAAAAAATATATGAAGCGATCATGGATGGTCAGTGTAGAGGGTCTTGCTTATGTAGTCCAGGCTGGCCTTGAATTCACCCTTCCTCCATCTTCACCTCCCACGTGCTGGGATTACAGGCCTACACCTCCACATCTAACCAGGGACTTTTATTTTTGACAGTAATTGCATATATTTATGGAACATGCTCTGATTTTTATATATGTTTTGCATTATGAAATGATTAAATCAAGATAATTAGCATGCTCAGTATATATTCTTCAGGAAATGCAAATTAAAAGCACATGGAGATAGCGCCCACCAGTTCAGAAGCCTGTTACCTCAAAGATGAAAGATAACAAATGCTGGCTTGTGGGGGAAAGCAACCCTCGCTGACTGCTGGCGGGAAGGTCAATTAATACACTGGAAAGGAGTGAAAAATAAGAGCGGAGTCCCCATATGGTCCAGCTGTGGCATTTGTGGGCATAGAGCTAAACTTTCAAGTTCTTTATTGGCTAGAAGGAGGTCTCAGGCACTAGAGATGACAGACAGGAATAAAGGGGTGTGTAGGGGTGTTGGTGAGATGGCCCAGAAGGTAGAGGCATGCAATCCTGGTGATCGTAGTTGGATCCCAGAAACCCATATAAAAAAGCCAGATGTGGTGGCACACCCCTGTAATTCCTGCACATCTACAGAGAGAACTGACGGGAAGCTTGCAATGCAGCTTAGCAGCAGAAATAAGAGAGGCCCTGCCTCAAAAACAAGGTGGAAGGGGAGAACGGACTCCTGATACTTGTCTTCTAACCTCCACACTGGCAGAACATTCTAATGCATGCACACACGCGCGCTAAATAAGTCCAAAAAAGATACGAGAATAAGATAAGGAGAAATATATGGAAAAGGAGATGCTATAGTTTGCCTGTTCACTCATATGCTGAGGATCAGCCTTGCATCGAAAAGTAATGATCTTTGCTAGTAGAAAATTCAGCTGAATGGAAGGAAATGAGAAAACCATATAGGAAGTAAGAACTGAGTGTTCTTGCTTTGTCACAAATGGGGCTTTCCTCATCACAGTCTCTCTCCTATTGCTCACCGTGATGTCCCCAAGGCTGGGTGGTAGTAGCTGTTTTCTTGTTTGTTTCAATACTGAAGATTGAGCCCGGGGCCAGGCACGTGCAAGGCAAGTACACTGAGCTCTGGCTCCTTGTATTTTGAGACAGGGTCTGACTACACTGCTCAGGCTGGTCTTGAACGTGAGATTCACTTGCCTCAGCCTCAGGAGTCTGAACGACAACTAGACGCGAGTCGTGCCGCCCGCCCCTCCCCTCCCCATCCCCCCCGCCCCCCCCCGCCGCCCGCCCCGCCCCTCGGCGGGTGGCCCCCTCGGTGCGTTTGGCCTTCATCCCGGCCCCGCCCCGCGCCCCGGCCCGCCCCTGCCCGGACGTGCCGGCCGGCCCCGGCGCAGACGCCGGGGGCTTGGGCGGGTCGGGCGAGAGGGGCGGTGCGGGCTGCGTCTATGCGCCCGCGCGCCCGCGCGCCATGCGTGCTGCCGCGCGGCGCGCGAGGCCTCCCACCGGCCGTCCGGCGGCCCGCCCTGCTCCCGCCCGCCCGCTCTCGTCGCGTCGCGCGCGCGGCCGCGCGGTCGGGCTGGCGCGTGCGGGCTGGCGGGCGGTCGTGCGGGCTGGGCGGTTCGGTCTGGCCGTGAGGGGCGGCGTGGCGGGCGGGGCGCGGGCGTGGAGGGCGTCGCTAGAGCGGGCGCGCGATCCCCCCCCGCCGCCCGGGCGGCCGCGCGCCGCCAGTTCCGCGCCGGCGCGCCCTCGCGGTGCGGGCGGGGCTGGCGGGCGGGCGGGCGGGCGGTGCGGGCTGTGCTGGCGGGCTGGGCATGGAGCGCGCTGCGGCGGGGCGGGCGGGCGCGGCGGCCCTGGCGCGCCCGTGGCGCACGAAGAGCCCCCGCGCCCGCGGGAAGGAAGGAAGAGATAAAGTGAGGAAGTAGGAAACGTGCTGCGTGTAGTGAGTCGGTGGGGCGTGGAGGGAGGTGCAGGGATTGCGGGCGCGGAGGGTTAGGGCGGGAGTGCGTTCTTTGCGTGATTTGCGCTGGCGGGCTGTTCGATAGGACGGTCGTTGCTGGTTGTCGTGCTGTTCTTTATCGCCTTCTTTCTCTCTTCTTCCCTTCCTTCTCTCTCTCTCTTTCTTTCTTTCTTTCTCTCCCTCCCTTCTTTCTCTTTCTCTCTTTCTTTCTTTCTTTCTTTTTTCTCTCTCTCTCTTTCCCTTCCTTCCTTCATTCCTTCCTTCCTTCCTTCGTTCCTTCCTTCTTTCCTTTTCTCTTTTTTTCCCTTTCTCTCTTTTCTTCCTTGCTACATGGCCATACTCATGAGTAAAGGTGTCTGTGCGCAAACCTGATAACCTGCACTTTATTCCCTGAAGCTCACATGGTAGGAGAGAATCAATTATGCAAGTAGATTCTTCTCTTTTCTCCTCTCTTTCTTGCTTTGTCTTCTGCTTCAAGTATAATAGACTAGTGCCTCTCTTGTTCTTTCTTTCTCAAATAAGTAAATTACTTGTTTAAAAAAATGCTTGCTGAATGGTTGGAAAGTTGGCCCAGGAGTTAAACTGTTGCCTTACAAGCAAAAGGATCTGAATTCAGAACTCAGATCCTGTGTAAACTGCCAGGAGGAAATGGTGTGGGCAAGCACCCAATCACTAAGCTATACCCGACTCTTTTCTTGTATGCTGAGACCAGGTCTCACTGAATTGCCTAGGGTGCCCTTGACTGAGACCAAACAAACAAAAAAAAAAAAAAAAAAAAAAAAAAAAAAAAAAAAAGAAAAGAAAAGAGAAAAGAAAAAAGAAAAGCCCAGCTGTGGGGGGATGGAGAGGAGCTGGAAAAGCTGAAAGACGGTATGAAGGCAGAGGAGACAGGTGGGCATAGACAGAGTCCCCCTGCTCCCCCGCTCGCCCCCCCCCTGAGAGCATTTCCTTTGCTTTGCCCCCACGGCAGCCTGCCATGCCTGTGTGACTTTGGGGGCATTGGGGAATTCATTGCCAACTTCTTGTAAGTAAGAGGTGCCTGGAGCCATGCAGGGTGCTCCGAGAGGGGGTTTGGGGGTCCTTGCTCCTCCACCGTCTCTTGAGATCTGGCTCCGGGCTGAGTCTGGAGCGCCCTGTGGGGTAATTTGGACACTGCCCAGCAGATAGGGCAGCTCTATCCAAATATCTGTTCTTGGAGTCTGTGCTGGGGGAAGAGGGGTAGGGTTGGGGGAGGCTGGAGGTCTTCCTGATTTTTTAATGTTGTTTAGCAACAACCAGAGGTTTATTCTGCCCTCGAAGAGAGACTAATTATAGGCCTTGACTTGCCAAAGTACAGCTTGCTGGCCCTGTTTAGCTCTCTCCTTCCCAAGCCTAGGATCCCAAAATAAACTCCTCAGCCACAGTTCTGCACATCTCTCACCATCCTCCCTAGCTAGCCTGAGGCATCTCCCTTCTCTGGGGTCGGGAGTTCCTCAGTCTCCCCTCTTGGGAACAAAAGACCAGTCTGGATGCCTGGGGGAAATGGGGGGCACCTGGGACTTTCTCAGAGACTCCAGCCTGGCCTGATGGAGCAGAAGGGCTCTGGCTAAACACAAAGCATGGAGTTTGAGGAGAATGGAGAACCTGTTCCCTAGGGGTGTAGAAAGGAAATGAACAAGGAAGAGACGTCTTGTGAACTGAGCATCTATAGATGCACCTCGCAATGTGCCTGAGCTGGCTCATACAGATTCACCATGGCTGTAAGAGTAGACTATTAGCATTTCAGGAGTTTTGGGAACTGGTTTAACATGTTTAACCGATGGTTAAGCATGTCGTCATGAAATATTAAATGATGGGAGTTTGAAACTGCATCACTTAAAAACAGTGAAGACACGTAACTCAAAAGGAAGGCCAATATTCTGCACTTCTTAATGAGTTTTAGTTTAGTGTCTGCTACGATTGTGTCTGGATGGTGGAAACACTGCGTTAGGATCTGTGCTCCGCCATCTCTTCTCAGCCCTACTTTTGGCGATAACATGTTGATAGCTTGGTATCACCCAGGACTAGGGTATATACACCCAGAGAAATTGGTAAATATCATAAACCAAGTGATCAGAAGTTCCTGGTGAGAAGATGAATCTATGAGGCTGATTGTTTTAGAGTCTTGATGATGTGGCGTGTTCTAGAATGTTACAAGTCCAGACCCAGACAATTTTGGGTCATCTTCAGTCTCCTTAAAAGCCATCTATTGCCTATCTCTGTATTAATCTACCATCCTGGTGGCTATTAGGTAAAGTCCTTTGGAATTTCCAACCAAACCCCCAGCTCTTACCAACCCCGAGGCTCAGAAGGCTATCAGATACCACCTAAGGACCGTAACAGACATATTCCTGATTTTCTGTTGCCCGGCTGTCTGATGCTTCTACCAATGTATTGACATTGTCCTGATTTATGGTGTTCTTTGCTTTGTGATTACGAAAGCTCAAGAAACTGTTATCACAGTGGAACGCACGGAACTTGGGGCAATCTGAATCTGTGTTCCTGGGATGTAGTCACTCATATTTGGCTCCAGAACAAGCCATCTTTTTCCCTTCCAAGAGAAAAAGAACAGAGTTTCTGGTGTTCACAGCCACAGCATTCATCTGTGCCAACTGTCCACATGTGGTGAGCCAGACGCTTGGCAGTCAGACTTTATTAAATGTTCTTTATGCACACTTCTTTAACTTTATTAATTCGTGCGTGTGTATCAGAGGGTACTGTGTGTCACTATGGAGGGCCAAGGTTGACTTTGGGAATCACCTTGGCTTGCTCCTTTTATTTCCTTTGCTCTGGGATTTCCCAGGCTCCGCCTAACCAGGGCAGGAAGTGTAGGCCACCACCATTTCTGCCTGGCATTTTTTACATATGTGGGACCTGGGATCTGAACTCAGTGTGACTTAAGTGTGCCTACTTTTATCGCCAGTTTTAAAGCTAAAAGACACTTCAGAATGAACGGACTCTTCCTTGGGCTTCTGGCTCTTGCTTGGGTTGCGCCGCAAACACAAAGAGATCTTTTTCCTACAAAGCGTGAGGACACACCCAATGTGACCGGACCCAACCCACTTTCCCCTCCCCCTTACCCCCTCCTCCCTTGATCCTGTAGGCGGAGAAGAGCTAGGGGCCGTCCCAGCGGTGTTCGTTGCTGAATGCTTTCTTGGAAAAAGAAAGCTCATTTCTATTTTAGGCTGTATGTTAATGATCTGAGCCTTGCTGATTTAAGCCTGAAGTGGATGCAAATTAGCAGGGTTTCTCTGATGAGTTTTCTTTCCAGGGGAGGAGGTATCAAATGTTACGACGAAGAGTCACTGGGCACACGCTACAGATTTAAGAAGAGCTACCCGCGACTCTGGAACCACGCCTGCCTTCCTCGTGAGGAGAAGACATGGATGGACGAGTGGAATGGTGGCTTTGACAGGAACCCTGAAGGGCGGGCAGGCTGAGAGTAGGCTGTCAGGAGGCTGGAGACGTCCTCCGGGGAAATCGTGTCTTCCTACTCTTCTTCTGACCTGAGATGCCACCGTCACAGCTCATGATGCCGTGCCAGGTCTCCTGATACACAGAGACCCCCAATTACTGTTATGGCTTGAAGTGGTGCCCCCCATAGACTTACATGTTACGCGCTGGTCCTTAGCTGGGGTACTATTCTGGAAGGTACTGGAAATTTTAAGGGGGGAGGCCTAGCTGGAGGAAGTGGGTTATTGGGGCATGTCCTTGGAAGCTTTCTCTCTCTCTCTCTCTTCTCTGTTTCTCTGTCTGTCTCTGTTTCTCGCTGTCTCTCTTTTTTTCTGTCTCTCTGTCTCATTGTGTCTCCATTTCTCTGTCTCTCTGTCTTTCTCTGTTTCACTGTGTCTCTGTTTCTCTCTCTCCTCTTTCTCCTCTCTTTCCTCTCTCTCTCTCTTTTTCTGTCTCACTGTGTCTCTGTCTCTTGGTCTCTGTCTCTGTCTCTATCTCTGTCTCTCTCTCCTTTCTTGACTGTCATGAGGTAAGTTTGCTGCCCCAAGCCCTTCTGCTAGTGATGAACCGTTGCACAACGGCCTCAAAGCAATGAGCTGGCTAGCTATGGGCTGAGAATCTTGAATGAGCCAAAACAAGATTTTTTTCCCTTCACTTGCTTCCTCGGGTATATTGTTAAAGCAACAAAAGCTTAACTAACACACCTAAGAGAGCAGCATCAGTGTGATTGACAGGTGAGATTAGGACCAGTATGTCCTGATAGGAAGAGAAACTTCCTGTGTCCACAGAGGACCCCGTGGGCAGAGCTCCAGGGATGGCCAGCGATGACTGTGGTGGGTCACGGTAAGTTCTGAGGGAGCTGGTGCAGGATGGACGAGAAGGGCAGATGACCGCCGGAAGTTCACTCCCCTGGCCTTTCGCACCGCGCCTTCTTCAGGATGCTTTATTCAATGGCTCTGCTCTCTGGACCAGACACATTAGCTCAGCAACCTGAGACTTTGCTGGAAGCGTAAATCCCAGGTACTCCTATCTCAAACAGGAATCAGGTTTTCTAGGGGTGGGTCTCAATAATTTGCGTTTTAACCATTTGACCAAGTATATTGGCCAAGTGGCTTGTGCGAAGAGAGATCACCGGCCTCATACAGTGGCCGCCGTTTGTGTAGCCCACGATGGTGTACACAGACCGGTGCGTGGCATCTCCCCGGGAAAGGCATGACACCAGCTCTTCCTCTCACAACCTGGACTAGTTACTTAGCATAATCAATGCCTAGATTTTGTTCCTCATCCCTGATCACACGTCCTCGTCGGGGGAGTTTGGAAGTTGATTAGAAAGCACTCTGCAGGCAGCCAGACACAGTGAGTGTTCGATGAATGGCACTTGTGCGGGTGAGTGCAACCGTCACCATAACACTATGAGGAACAGACCTCCGAAAAGCCTGTAGCGGGGCGTCTTTGCTGTGAAACTGATGAGGGAAAGCCCAGCTCATTGTGGTGGGACCATTCCTAGGGCGGGTAGATAAGGACCGAGAGCTGGTTAGAATTTGGCAAGCTGGAAAACAAGCAAGCAAGCAAACAGCATTGCTCCCCCACACTCCCAGCCCCCGATTTTCTTTCCACTTTTTTTTTTTTTTTTTTGCAACGCTCTCTTCACTGCTGTTGCATAAACCAGACTGGCTCATCTACACCTCTCATTTCCCATAGGCGCATGAGGATTACAGATGCCTGTGGTACTGTGTCTGGCTTTTACACGAGATATTGGGATCTAAATCTAAGTCCTAGTGGCAAATGGTTTCTTTACCCACTGAGTCAACTCTCCAGCGACACTCTCCCCTTTCCAAAAGCAAAGATCATCGAATGAAGCCGTCCATCTAGTGTTTTCTTTCAGTTTCATGTCAATAGCTCTTTGAAAACCCTAGCCATGTTTTTTTTTTTTTTTTTTTTTTTACCACGATGCTAAGGATTTTAATCCCTGCTTGTGGCTGCTTTGCTGGGGACACAGTCATTAACACAAATGAAAGTTGCGATGGCCGATGAGGGATGGGACCATGATTGTGTGTGAAGAAAGCCAAGACAAGCGGTGTCTTAAAAGGGTTATCCTTTGAGCCAAAAGCATCATCATCGCTTTACTTAAAGATATTGCTTAGGAAAGCTGCAGACGTGAGGCAGAGGAGGATGAGGCTGGGCTCATGGGAAATTAACTTGACTGGTGCACCCGAGGGATGCCCCGAGATGCCCTTGGGAACCTCGTTGATTGATTTGACTCCCAAGTTAGGATGCATGCTAGGCAAGACTGGCTGCCAGCCATAAACGACAGGAAGTCACTATCTGTCCCTGGTATCCCTGAGATGCCCCTTTTACCAAGATGGCCGAGGCTGCCAACTCGCTTGCCTGCTTGAGTCTTGCCAAGGCAGCGGTAGTACCGAAGACGGGGCTCTTCTCCTTTGGCTTCTGTGACACCCACTCTCTCCCGCTCGTTCTACTGAAGATCACTCTTACTGTATTCTCTCTCTCACCAGCTCTTCTCCCTTATCAGACTTCTACATGTTGCAGGTTCTTAGCTTTGGGTCTTGGGGCTTCTTTTTATCTCTAAGTAATTTCATTTGTCCACATGCATTTAAATGCTATGGCTTGTGCTCCTGACCTCTACATCGATACCGCTTTTGTTCACTCAGAACTTTCCTTTAGGTTCTAAACGTGCACAACTACTTTCTCATGGATACGTATTAATTAACGTTTATTTATTTATTTAGAGAGAGAGTGTGTGTGTATGTGGAGGTCAAAGGAGAAGTTTTGGGAGTTGGTTCTCTCCTTCTACCGTGTGGGTTCTGGAGACTGAAACTTGGGTCATCAGGTCTGGTGGCAAGTACCCTTCAAGCCCTCTTGCCAAACTTCTCTTGGGTATCTTCACATGTACAGACATCTCAAACTTGGCATGTCCCCAAAATGGAGATCTGAGTTTTGTTCTCAAATCTTCTCTTTTTACACTTCCTCTTCAGCCTCTATTCAAGAGAAAAAGGGTCCACACCTACAGAAACCTTAGTCATCTTGAGCCTCTCTCACTCTCTTGTCTCCCGCATCAATTCAACACTAGTCTGATCCATTCTATTCTTCCAGTGCCTCTCAGGACCAGCTACCTCTGCCCAGCTCCCCAATATCACCTTGCACAAGTCACAGTCATAACCTACTATGGCATATACCTCTGATTTCCTGTCCTGGGCTTCTCTCCGCCAGAGTATTTGGTGGGTGGGGCGGGTGGTTGGGACCAAACTAGGCAAATCCTGTACCATTGATCTATATTCCCAGCCCTCTTTTCTTGTATTTGATAGTTTATTTATTTACTTGGGGGGGAGGCAGGTGGAGAACATGCACTATAGCACGTGTGAGGGTATTAACTGTCTCTTTCCCTTACATCATATGGGCTCCTGGGATCAAATTCAGGCCGCCAGGTTTGCATTCAGGCACTTTACCCACAGATATACACCCATGTCCCCCATTAGTTCAAGACGGAATCTTGCGGTGTAGCCTGCCTAGAACTCATGCTCCTGGCTGCTGGGATTGCAGGTGTGCTACGAGCAGTTCGTGTTTGCTGACAGCCTGCTCCATTCCCAGAGCACCGTCTGGTACAGTGGGCTTCAGCTGAGTTAAGTAGCTCTTAATGGAGAACCAGAGAGAGGAAGATCTGCCTCCTGCCCCCAGAGAGTACTAGGGACCCATCTGATTCCTAAGAACCATTTTTGACATCTTCTTCTTCTAAGTCAAAACACTGTAAAACTCCATATGTATATATGCATATCTATCTCTCTCTCTCTCTCTCTCTATCATCTATCAATCAGTCATCTATCTATATCTATCTTTTATGTATCTGTATGTCCTTTATTTATCCATTCATTCATTCTATCTCTAAATATTTATATCTGTCACCTATGTATCTATATCCAAATATCTATATATCTATATACCTTATGGATATGTCTGTCAATCATCTATCTATTCTATCTCCAAATTTATTTATCTGCCATCTACCTACATCTACATATCTATCTCTTCAATCTATCAGTCTCTCTTCTATTTATCTATTACCTATTTATCATCTATCATCTACAATATATATCTATCTTTATATCATGTTTATCATTTATCTACTTTATTTATGTATTTATGCATTGATTAATTAATTTTATTTATTTATTTATCTATCTATCTATCTATCTATTTATTTATTTATTTATTTATTTATTATTTATTTATTATTTATTTATTTATTCATTCATTCATTTCCCAGGCTCTGCCCACCAGGATCAGAAGTACAAGCTGCTGCCATTTCCTCGTGGCGATTTTAGTTGGACTTGCGATCTGAACTCAGGAATTTTTGCTTTCAAAGCAATCTTAACCCCTGAGCCACCTCTCTAGCCCTCAGTCTACTCTCTATCTATTACCTATCTTCTCTTCTATTATCTATCTATTTTTTCTATCCTCTGTCTTCTATTATCTCTCTCTCTCTCTCTCTCTCTCTCTCTATCTATCTATCTATCTATCATCTATTCTCTCCCCCCCAAGACATTTCTACTCTGAGTTCAGTTTGGGGGGGAACCTGATCTCTCCTCTGGTCTATCGCAGGGTTATCTCCTGGGATGGGAGGAAGAAGTTGTGGGTCACTGGCATGTGTACGTGGACATGGGACTTGGAGAGAGCTGACCCAGCGGACAGTCACAGCCGCTGCTGTCCAGGGCGCAAGAGGGACAGCTGAGACCGGCCTTGCTCTGGAAGGCCCGGGGCCTCGGGCACTGCTCTGCGCGCAAGCTGTGGCCTCCTTGTCATCTGGGCTCCCACGGAGGACGGAAAGCTTGTGTAGGGAGACAGGCCAGGCGAGCCTGGAAGGGAGAGGCTGGGACTAGGGCCAGGGTGTTTCTTTGTGTTGCTGGACACAGAATGCCTCCGCCCCACCCTCACAGAGACAGACCCCACTTTCCCTGGAAGCTTCTAGACCCTGGTACTCCTCCAGCTGCCCTGGGCTGGAGGGATGGCATTGATCCGCAGGCATCAGGACTGGGCACTAATGAGGTCTGTCCACACTGCATTTGGACAGAATGTTTTCCTGAACGTTCCAAAGAAACCTGTTCGGAGTGCCAGGCACGTCAAGACACGGTGTTTCTCGGGAAATCCGCTGGACATCCAGCTGACACCCCCCCCGCCCCTCTTTCTGCTAGAATGCACTCATTCTTTTTCCTGAGCTGTGTTTCCGAACGGACCCTCCCTCTTTAGCCTGGCGTGTGGACCCTTCCATCCACTCTTGCCCGTGGTTCTAGTTTACCTCTTCCTCAGGCCCTTGTGGCGGGTTGAATTTTCTGAGTAGACCCAGGCTTTCTAGCTTCCAGTTATTGGCTCCAGTCATTGACGTATGGGCAAACCAGACCCTCAACCTGTCTCCACACTTTGGTCTGCCCGGCAAACTTCTGTCTATTTCTCAACACACAGCTCAGACTGCCCTGGGCATGTCCGGTAACTCCTGTGCATCCTGGGGTAGATGTCAGTCTCTGTACTATTTCTTTCTGGTCTTTCTGTCTCTCTCCACTTTGGGTTGGTGACTGTCTCCCATTTCTATCTTTCAGCACCAGGGAAAAGGAGGGTCACGTGTTCAAAGTCAGCCCGGGCTGCATAGTGAGGTTTATCTCAAAAACAAAACTCAAAGAAAAGAAAACAAAAAGACTTTTACACACATGCAAGCCCACAACTTCCAAACTCGCACACATGAATGAATATACGCACAGTTTTTAAAATTCTTAAATCACAAAGACCTTATACAGGGACATTCTCCTGCCTCAGCTCTTGTCCGCCCCACACCTTGTTCTAGCAGTTTCCACGTTTCTTAGAACCTGACCCATTTCTCCATCTTTCTAGACTATTTGAGCTGCAGGACCTGAGATGGTTTACTGATTCTCTGGCTTGTACAGAGGGTCTGGCTGCCTCCACCCGCCTTCCTTCCCTTTCGGTGGCTCTCTCGATGACTTTAGATGATAAAGCTGTATTTCTCGGTGTCTCAATTATATGCAATTTCTTTCTCATATACTCTCTCTCTCTTATAATCACAGACATTTTATTTTCAAGGTTAT
Organism: Typhlomys cinereus; assembly: GCA_023101885.1. Classification (NCBI taxonomy): domain Eukaryota; kingdom Metazoa; phylum Chordata; class Mammalia; order Rodentia; family Platacanthomyidae; genus Typhlomys; species Typhlomys cinereus. The sequence goes on from JALPQD010000253.1 coordinate 2,418,467, forward strand.
AAGGTAAGGGAAAAAAACCCTCTCCGTTTAATTACCGAACAACTGCACTGGTGTTTGCATGAAATACAGGTCCTTTCTTGCCGAGAATTACGATATAGGTGCCCTGGCTGTCAGACGCTATGGGCAGATAGCCAGGTTGTTATTTTGCTTCCCAGCTGAGCATCCTCAGGCCTGCGGAACGGCACCAGCTATTTGGTTATTTTTCAAGGCGCTCCCTCTCCCGGGTAGACCAGCAAAAATTCCACGCTTGGCCATCTGTCTCCCCACTGTGACTAAATCACAACCCTCACATCAAATGGCGCGGTTGCTTCTCTCGTGCAACAGGGCGGCCGCTTTATCGCAGCAGGACCAGGTGCCTGCGAATCCCCTAAGAAATATTTAATAAGCCAATGAGGAAGTGACAGGCTGGTAAAGAGTCAAGTAGGACAACCGTTCACAAGAACCAAGCGGACGAAGGCCAAGGAGGGCAGGGAGGGCGGCTTGCGAAGAAAGTGGTCTCCCCATGGATTATGAGAGGAGCTCTGTGTAGCCATTGGGGAGTTGTGTGTCAGTGTCACATAGGAGCTGCCCATCTTGCCCCCGTGGTGACCCTGAACAGGCTCAGGTACTTTCCTTTCATGTTCAGACTTGGTGGGGTCTTGGCGGGCCCTGCTGTAGTGACGGGACTCCGCTCTGGGGTGCGAAAGCTGTCTGAGTGGATAAGCACAGGAATTTGAGATGAGTCTCACATTGCCTAGGCTGGCTTCGAACTTGCTACATAGCCAAGGATGACTTTGAACTTCTGATCCTCCCGCTTCACTTCCTCAGTGCTGGACTTAAAGGTATGCACTGTCGCACCTAGTTTCCTGAGGCTCTGGGATGGAACCCAAGGCTTCCTGCATGCTAGAGGCAAGCTTCTCGACTCGCTGGCTGCATCTCCAGCTCAGAATTGTGTTCTGATCAAACCTGTTTTTCCAAAATGGACGCCTTGCAGGCTTTGGCCCGTCTTTGAGCAAGAGACCCTCTCCGTGGGCATGAGGAAGTCCCTGAACCCCCTACCTGTGACAGAGAAAATGGGAGCAGTCTGAAAGAGTCAGAATCAATAGTGCATGTGCTGAGGGATATATACCCAGCGACGCTGCATTTACTCACGCGGGTGAACCTCAAAAACACAAAGAGTAAAGAAAGCAAGTTGAGAAGAAGGGGCTGCGTTGGTCAAGTTCACGCCGGCTTGGCTGGGCCACCGGGTATCTGATGGACTGTTACCCTGGTACAGACACTAGAGGCTGAGGCAGGAGGATGGCATGGCCAAGGCCTGCCTAGTCTATAGAGTGAGCCTGAGGTTAACCCGAGCGCCTCCGTGAGGTCCTGTCTGAATGTAACGCAGCGTGAGAGTGCGTGCCTGGCGGGTAGGGGCTACAGATCCAATCCCTGTACTGTAGGATGAAAAAGCACACCTGTGGACCCCGGGTAAAGTAGATTGCCCTCCACCACATGGGTGGCCTGCACTCATCCGCTACAGGATTGGCTGCAACAGAGATAACCAGAGACCGAGCTTGCCAGCAGACACCCTTTAGACTCGAACGACAACATTAACTCTTCCCGAGATTCCAACCCACTGGTACCTGGATCATGGGAGCCTACGTCATTACAAGCCAATTCCTTACGCGATCTCCCTCTTCATCTCTACTTCCCTCCTCTCTTTCCTTCTCCCTTCTTCTCAAAACCCAGCGCGGGGTGCACCGGGCATGCCCAGTACTTCCTGTGCATCCCATGGGTATACAGCAGTCTAGGTAGTGGTCACACTGTTTCATTCTGAGCCTTCTGTCTTCATCTTCGTTGGGCCACTGTGTGTGCATGTGTGTGCGTGTGTGCATGTGTGTGTGCATGTGTGTGTGTGCATGTGTGTGCATGTGTGTGCATGTGTGCGTGTGTGTGCGTGTGTGTGCGTGTGTGTGCATGTGTGTGCGTGTGTATGCGTGTGCATGTGTGTGTGTGCATGTGTGTGCATGTGTGCATGTGTGTGCATGTGTGTGCATGTGTGTGCACGCACATGCAGTCGCCAGAGGTAAGCCTTGGGCACTACTTGTCAGGATCTTTTTGAGACAAGCTCTCTCTTTGATACCTGGGCTCACCAATTAGGCTGGGCTGGCGACCCAGCAGGCCCGGGGATCCTCCTGTCTCTGCCTCCCCAGGATGACAAACTTTTTCCATGAGTTCTGGGGAATCGAACTCAGATCTTCACACTTGCAAGGCAAGCCCTTTACCGACTGAGCCATCTCCCCAACTCAACGGTTTTTGTTTGGGGGAGGACGACTCAAAGCACTTTTTATGAACTTAGTCTTCTGGGAACACTTCCAAGGTCCCCAGAGCCATGCTGGTCATCTGCGGGTCAGGAAGGAGCTCTCTCGGGAGTCAAGGAGACACCGGGGCTGTGGCTCCAGGTGGGTCCCTTGCTTGTCTCTCCCCTCCTGCTGCTTTCAAATCTCGAAGCTTCCTGAGAGCACTGACTTCCATAGCACAGTGCAGGCTGCAGCATCCTAGACTTCGTGGGGATCCCATCTAAAACCCCACATGATGTGCTCTGCCTCATGCCCCTCCTCCCAGCAGCCCCCCCCCCCAGTCTGGCTATTTTCCCAGTGTGAGGTGCACCTGGGCACATGGATTCTGGAATAAAACCACCTAAGTCTGAAGTCTTATCACTTCCCAGCCCTGGGACTTTGGAGAATTATTTACTTAAATCTCCCTGCACCTTGCGGTGAAAATGGCAGCCTTGTGGGGCTGTTGTGAGGTTAAATGTACAGGGACATGTAAAAACATACGACACATAGGCAATGAAGAACTAGGATTTCATGGGGAGCTCAGGTCTTCAACCCCAGCCTCATTTAATGATGAGAACAAGCTGCTTTTGAGTCAGTTTACTATGCAGAACTGACGGCCGGCCGAGTGCATTACCTGCAGGGTAGACGTTTTGGTTCCTTCCCATTGCGGTAATAAAACATTCTGACCAACGCATCTGAAGGGAGCATGTGTTTATCTTACAGAGAGGGAATGTCCATTATGAGAGGAAGGCGTGGCAGCAGGATCATACAGGCCCCCTCCTCACATTGAGAGAGAGAGAGAGAGAGAGAGAGAGAGAGAAGAGAGAGGAGAGAAGAGAGAAGAGAGAGAGAGAAGAGAGAGGAGAGAGCAAGGAGAGAGAGAAAGAGAGAGAAAAGAGAGAGAGAAGAGATAGGAGAAAGAGAGAGGAGAGAGAGAGGGGTGGGGTGAGGCTTGGATATAAAAATCTCAAAGCTCATAACTAGTGATGGTCTTCCTCCAGCAGAGTTCTGCCTCTTAAAGTTCGCGCAACATTTGCACGCAGAACCGCCAGGTGGGGACCAAGTGTTCAAACCCGTAAGCTTACGTGGGACATGTCACATTCAAGCCACAACAGTGGGTGTGGCAGAAATATTGGAAGAATGGCAGAGGAGTCCTCACTTTGCTTCTTGCCAAGACTCTGCCCCGCCAAGCTTCCCGCTGCTCCTAAAGTGAGTTAATGATTCCTCAGGAGGGGTCCCTATCCCACCGAAGCAGGGGTTAGGCCCTTTCCTCTCCAGTTCCTCCAGTTCCCGGAAGAGTGGGCATCTACCATACATCCAGCTGCTGTGCTGGAGGTTACGATGTGGCTGGTGGGATGGTGGATGTGCTGGCTCATCACCCCTCCCAGACTCCCAGACTTGGGGTGGGGGGGGGCTCTGAGAATCTTGACTCTTCAGTATGTGTCTTTTCATAGGGGCTGGTGCATCGTCGATTAACATCCCAAGTCTGGAGGTGACAGAATGAAAGGGAAGCTGTGCCAGCTCCGTAGTAGCTAGTGCCACAAATGCTAGGCTGTCAAGACGCTGGGGAGGAAGGAGGCGGGACCAGACACACTACCATTGTGAAGGGCGCTGCGCTTTGGTGTGACGCTAATTACACTCGCGGGCTGAGGAGCTGCAGTCTGGTCTGAAGCTGACAGAGATCTATTCCCGCCTGTTATTTTCCTGTAAGCTTCCGAAGACCCACTGTCACGACGGCAGCTGCAGCTACCTCCTCCTTCCTCCGAGGGAGGGTGTGAAGAGGAGACAGATCGAGAGCGCAGGGGAAGTGTTTGGAGATCAGAGATTGGAACTCAGGTCCCTGCCTCCAACAAACTCCAACTTAAACCCCCAAAGCAACACACAGTGCCACAGAAAGGTACTGGGGTGCGGGATAACTTAGTAAAATGCTCGCTGTGCAAACGTGAGGACCTGATCGACCCCCAGAACCCACATAAAAGGTCAAGTGTAATGATCTGCTTGCGATATAGTCCCAGTGGGGGGAGGCAAAGGCAGGGCTGGGGCTCTCAGGCAAGCCATTCTAGCCAAATTGTGAGATCCAGGGTCAGTGAGACACAGGTGTCTCAAAAAATAAAGTGGAGAGGTGTCAATCTCTAGCCTCCACATACATCCCCACACATACGCACATTTACACGTGCATATACACACTTAACACATATTTGTACACACAGTGGAGCTGCAAGAACAATGGGAGGGGCAGGAGGATTTCTTTCCATTACCAATAAGCAGCGGCAGCGAGTAGGGACTGATAGGCTCTCCAGTATACATAGTCTGGGGAAGAATGAAATTCTACATACAATCCTCACAAAACTGAGAAGTGCTGAGGCGATTCTGACACGATGGGAGAGGCTGCAGGGTGACAGGGATTATGCGGTTGGCTTCCCAAGATCAAGGTGGATCTATGAATGAAATGACTATTGAGAATCCAGGACACAAGTCACATTTTGCAAAGGGGAGGTGTGTGTGTGTGGGGGGAAGGAGGGTATTGTGGGGGGAGGTGGGCATTGCAAACAGTTCCTGGAGTAACCAGGAGGTGGCGACACGTGCCAAGAGGGATAGCAGCTTGGAAGTCTGTCACAACCCCTTGTTCCCAGCTCAAGGGGATCTCTCAACTGTGACTGGCCTGGAGGCCACGACTTGGAATTGTTTGCTCACAAAACTGGGGGGTCAAGGCACACCAGGTTCCCATCCCCATGTGCTACTGTGCACATCTAAGGCCTCCCCTGAAATGCTACGGCATTGGCTGGGCAAGCAGAACAGACGGACTCTGCCCTATGCATGACTATTCTTATTTAACTACAAGGAATAATGACACAAATTACTTTAAAGTTTAATTTGCATACCTGCTATGGCCAAGTGCTGTAATAGAGGCCGTGAGTTCATTCTTAGGTTTATTTCCCCCAATAGCCCCGTGGTGTGAATATTACTGCCATTTGAAACGCTGGATTCAGAGAGATTATGAGTTTATTTTTGGTACTTCCTACACAAGGCCAAAGGCAAAGCCAGGGAGCCAGGGTTCTTTTGGGCTCCGTAGCTCTTTTAGCCACCGCCACGTTCTGCTTTAGTTTCCTTCCATCTGTGCTGGCCTTCCTTCTGTCTGCTCTTGGTGCCTGGCATTGTGCCAGCTCTCTGTCAGGTTCTAGAAGGATCAGACCACGCTTTGGCTGTTGAGAATGCCCGGTGTGACCAGTAGTCTGGGAATGATGCCCATGGGTGGCTCTATGTCTAAATGATGAAGAGGTGCATGCGGGCACAATGCTGAGGCTGGCCAAGGCGGAAATCCCAGCTGTGTATTGGTTTGATTGAGTCTGAGTTTTCATGAACTCAAATTACGGGCAGGCTTTGCTTGCTCTTATTAAAACTTTTCCCTCTGGACAAATTCACTAGGCAACACCTGGAATAGGGAGGTGGCCCAGATGTGCTGAAACTTCCAACTCTGGCTGGCCAGCCGGCCTAACGGCAGAGGGCTGGGGAAGGGGGCTACCCCTTCATTCTAGTCTTCACCTGCTGTTCAGAGGTGGAGAGGAGTTCTGGAAGAAAGGTCCATCTATGGCCCGAGGCTCTGGAGAGCCTACCTTCTGATTTCACAAATGAGGTGCATCAGAGAGAAAGGGACTTGTCTTATAGTACACAGTGAGCTAGCAAGCAGAAAGAAAGAACCAGAAGTCAGCTAACTCAGGTCTCTGGTTAACGAAGATGACTCAACGATCAGACTGCTAGGATCATGAAGAGGAATCTGGTCTACTTCCTGTGTCTCTGGAGAGAGAGAGAGAGAGAGAGAGAGAGAGAGAGAAAGAGAGAGAGAGAAGGGAGAAATCATCCTTTCCATTTAGGAGTTGAGGAAATGGGTTCAGAAAGGAGGTAATATAACTAAGCATAGCCACGCAGTACTCAGTGACATTACTGTTTCTACTAAGTGAACAGTACTGTCCTGGACTGTATGCGCCACAACTCTTTTTGTGAACCTCATACCCCGTGGGACTTGATACGACACAGAATCAGATTTCAAGTGCAAAAGGGAGTGAGTGGGTCAAGTACAAAAATATCAGTGTCTGTGAACAATCTAAATGGCTTTGAAGGCACTGGGAAAAATGTTGAAAATTAGATCCATAATACTAAAAGCCAACAAGCAAACAAATAAAGGTAACCAGACAACCAATATTCAGGGTTAGGGTGTGTGTTGTAAAGTGTCCCCCAAAATTGCTTGAAACCCTAACTCCGAGGCTTGAGAATGTGACCTTCTTTGGAGGGAATAAGGCCTTGGCAGATATAATTGAGTTAGGATGAAGACCCCAGGGCTGGGCCTGATTTGATGGGAGTGATGTGCTTTGAGACAAGTGGATACAGACACCCAGGAAATGAGGTCAGAGCTGTGTTTTGCAGCTGCAAGCCAAAGTCTGCCAGGACCTGCCAGCCATGCCCAGGAGCTAGCAGTGTGGCACGGAGCACAGCTCCCTCGGAGTCCTCGAAAGGGAACAGGCCCGACGACATCTTGATTTCCAGCATCCTATCGCCAAGCGGCGAGGACGAGCCTGTCGTCTTAGCTACCTAGTCGTCTTTGGCACTTTGTGATAGCCACCGTAGAACATGAATACAGCGACTATCGACTTCATGTTCCGCGGGGCAATTTGACTTACTGGGTTGGTCCCTATAAATCATGCTCCTGCTGTGTGCCAGGAGTCAGCGCCGGCTGGCAGGGAACAAGAAGGATCGGATCCTCTTTCCAAAGCTCGCCGCTCTCACTTCATGATACTGCAGAATAAGAGTTATTCCAGAGAAGGGTTTGGAGTCAGTCTAGGGTCTTGGTAAGGACCCCAGGCTTGGCCTTGGTTCTCTTCTGCTCCTGTTCATTGCTTGGGCACACAGACTCTGGGATCAGGCAAAAGGTGATTGGCTGGAGTCTTGAGTCCTATCGCTGAGCGTGCCCAGCGGCAAGGCACATCCCAAGAAAGGACGCTTCAGCCCTTCTTAGCCTCCCTGGTTGGGGGGGATGTGAGAGATGAGGGCCCTGACTCATCGGTTCTGTCTCCTTGGCCTTTCCACAGCAGGAGGCTGAGGGAGCCTGGTGTGGTTTGTGTTCGCACCGGCGTGTGAATGTTTCCAGTCTTGCTATCTGAGACAGTCATTCTGAGATTGCGGTGGGAACAGAGAGAGAGTCAAGTGGCGGTGAGAACATCTGAAGAGGACTCACCCCTGTTCCGGCTGATGGAAGGGGCGAGCGGCTGCTGTTTCAGCTGCCCGTCTGCCTGCCTGAACCTCCTGTCTCCTAGGTAAATATCTTAGGAAGAGTCTCAGCCATTGTTGCAATTAGTCTGCATGTTGCTGATAAAATCATGACAAAATTGCTAAGGGAACAAGGGCTTTATATTGTCTTACGATTGTCCAGTCACAGTTCTTAGTTTAGCTTGGCAGGAGAACACGCACCGTCACCAAAGGGCCGAGGGAAGTGTCCACACCATATCCATGTAGCGGCTGAGGGAGGGACGATCCTTACTGACCAGACCAGCATGTCTGGCCAAGTGTACACAAGGATGCCAACTCTCTCAACCAGCGCTCTGTATTTTATTCACCTGTCCAGGGCCTAGTCCCACCCACCATGGGCTGGGTCTGCCCTATCCACTAGACCATCTCCTGCAGGCTCTCTCTGGGCTTAACCCAACTACCAGTTCTCTGCAAATGTGCCCAGAGCTTGAACCTTCAACCATCGAGTTGACACCTGTACCTACTAGGACAGCCGTCATGCTGCCCCACCTTGACCAGCCCCAAATGCAGAGAAATCCCTACTTCCCCAAATCCCCCCGCATAGGCCCCAACCTCCTCACAGGGCCTTCCTAGCTCCCCCATTTCAAGACACGCGGTCTTGCCAATGTGCTCTTTTGCTGCAGGAGCCCGTGGCTGTTTCCGGGGCCAACATTCTCTGCAGGCTTTGGTTGACGGTGTTCAACAATTCGCATCTCAGCTGCAGACCCAGGACCCGAGGCGGCTGCTGTTGGGAGTCGGGGCACTTGGGGTGACCTCCGGCTTCCTGCAAAGACCAACCCCTTTAGCTCTCCAAGTGCCCACGAAGCTCAGTGTTACGCAGAGGCGCCCTTATGGGGACACAGATCCCAGTCAGCAATCTTTGAAACCCTGGAGATAGGTCATTTAGGCAGAGGCCTCTCCCACTCGAGCAAGGCAGTTGTGGCCCAGTGGCTAGGGGGAACTGGAGAGACCCACCTAGGGCGTCTCTGAACTCTACTCAGGTGACGATGCCCTGCTCAGAGGGCTGATGGCTCAGCGCTTTCTCTCTCTCTCTCTCTCTCTCTCTCTCTCTCTCTCTCTTTCTTTCTCTCTCTCTCTTCCTTTCTCTCTCTTCCTCCCTCCCTCCCTCCTTCCTTCCTTCCTTCCGAAAAATAGGCCGGGGGTGACGTGGTTCCTGGCAGCAAAGCTGTTAGACTTTCAAGTCAGCCTGAAGCTGACAGGACAGTTGGAAGCCGCCCCGGCCTCCTGCATCTAGTTACCCCGAAAGTTCTAGCCAGAGCTGTGCTTGGGTGAGGATCAATCTACCCTCTGTGACCAACCGTGTTCCCCAGATTCAAAGAGACAGAGAAGGGGAAGGCCCAACCCAGACGCTAAACCCACAGAGGGATGGCCTTTGGGGGGTCTGCTCCATGTTATCTGACATGGGGGTTTCAAAGCAGACTGTGGGCCACTGGCCCTGTGGGGGTCTGAAAGGGACTCTCCGGATTTATAAAATGAGGGTCATGGGGGAACTTTTAGTGATGTTTTGGGGGTTTCAAATGACACTGAATTGGTTCTAGCTAGACATGAAGCTCAGCGAGGAGTTAAATCTCCGTAGATGTCAGTTTCTTCGTGAAATGAGGGTAATGGTGATGTTGTAATCCCACAGTGCTGGGTGAAGAGGGGCTAAGATAAGTTGATTGTGAGTTTCAGGTAGGCCTGGGCTACCTTGCGAGACCCTGTCTCTAAAGACCAAATATAATTATAAAGTAAATAATTAAATTTTTTAAAAAATAATCTGAATTGTGTCTCTTGGATTCATAGGCTGAAGCGCTAATCCTCAGCATGCGATGGTTTTGGAGAGTCCTTCAAGGTACGATCTCAAGGTCATCCTTGGCTCCTTAGTGAGTCTGGTGCTAAGCCTGAACTACATGAGAATCTGTCTCAGAAAACTAAGTGAAAACAAAGGGGGAAAATCAAATTCAAACGAGCTCTTGAGAATTGCTCCTAATCCAACACGTCCGTAAGAAGAAATCTGAGGAGAATGTGCTGTGGGAAGCCCACGGGCTGGCTCTGAACCGTCTTGCTGGACACCTCGGGCTTCGGCCTCCAGAGCAGGGAGAGAATACATTTCTTGGTGCTGCTGTCACTCATGGAGTGGACTTTGTTCCGGCAGTCTGACTAGTCCCATCTCCCCCGGAGGACCCCATACTCCACTGGAGTGATCCAAGGAAACACTGAATGAGATGTCCTGTTGAACCGGCAGGTGTTCTACGCGAGCCTCGGACATTTTACCACCATAAGTCTTATCGAAGCACACTACTTTGTTAGGAAACACTCTTATCAAAGCACACCTGGGGGTTGAATCCCCAGGTCGCCACAGCACCTGTGCCTTCTCCAGGGGTGACTGGATGTAGGAAACTGCACCTGGGAGTTTCAGGCCTGCTCAAGGCTGCTGCTAGAGGTGATCTCTGGCTTGGGGGAGGGGGGGTGGCTGGGAGAGGCACCTGCAGAGAAACCCACTCCCAGGCAGGGGGCCTTGGGCCTCCCCTTGTCTCTTTGCTCTTCACAAGGACAATGATGCATGAAAGACATTTTCATTTTCATGGTGTAGGTATATAATCAAGGCTCTAGTAAGTTAAGAGACAGTTGCAGTTACTCTGCATGGCTACAATCAATTCATGACCAAAGAATTCCTAGGGAACAAAGGGTTTCGTTCTGGCTTACAGTTGTTAGTTCTCAATCCAGCTTGACAGGAGCGTCTACACCAACACTAGGGGCGAGGGAACTGCCCACATCACATCCACAGAGTTGCTGAGAGAGGGATAAACTCACTCGCCATATAGTATGATAGCCCAAGTATACTGAAGAATGCCACCTTCTCGAATCGGCCTCCTACATCTGATCTCCCGGCCCAAAGGATGGTCCCATCCGCCACGGGCCGGGTCTTCTCCCATCAGTTAGTCATCTCCTGCAGGCTTGTCCAGCGTTTAACTCAACTGCTAATTCTTTACCATTGTGCTCAGAGCTGAAGCGTTCTACCATAGCTACCTAGCACAAGAGACATGCCTGAGTTTCCTTGGAAAATGGATCCAAAAAAAAAAAATTCTGCCAGTCTTAGAGCTGCTCAAAAGCAGACCCTAGAAGGCTCCTACTTGGGGATAGAAACGCTGATGGAGACCTAGTGAAATTTAAAGTGGAGGATGGTACTTGGGGTGCTCTCTTAGTGGGGTGAGGAGGAGGGGTGGGGAGGAGGGAGGACTGGGCAGGAGTACGCTGGCCAGGCACCTTGTGTCCTCACGTCCCCAGAGCCTGCCTGTTTCTCTCTCCACGCTGCAGTGTTTCCCTTCAGGCTCCCTCGGGCCGTTGCTCATCAGCCCATGAAATAAATAACTAACATTACAAGTTGTTTTCCAGCAGCCGGTCAGTGCGGCGGGAGAGCGCTCCGCAGCTTTTCATTACCTCCATCTCACAGTTGCAGTCACTTCTCATTTCTGCTGAATAATGCATCTGCGATCGCTGCACCGTCTGACTAGCTCGTTTAAAGCAGATACATGAGTCTTGATGTATAGTTCTCTCCCACCTCCCTGCGGCAGACAAGGATGAAGGTTTTAGTTGTCTAAATGGAGTCCTTGGCTTCCGTGGCTCAGCCTAACACCTCCTTCCGCCCAGGGAAGGCGCGGGGGGGGTATCTGTACCACACTCTGTCTGTCTTAGGAGCTCTCATAATAACCCCCTGAAAAAAAACCTCTACCTTCTCCTCAGCCCTTGAACCAGCTGCCTGGATTATGTTTTATTACAATTCTTCCGCAGAGTGGGGGCCATTATTATACCTTTTCATTGGCTCTTGGACAAGGATCTCCTACCCCACTTGGGAGGAGTGCATTGAGGGGGTCTCCTTTTCTCCCATTAGCACGTGTCTACCGAAGATTCCTCTCGTTCTGGTGAGACTCTGCGAGCCCCCCTACCTAGTTCCTGGAAGGCTCTAGACCTGCTCTCTAAGAAGCTGTGTCCTGTTCTGTAAATGAAAACATTCTCTGTTTCTTTCATTGCTGCGGGTGGAACACTTTGCATAGGTTCTGTAAGTGCTGGCCACTGAGATATGCCGCGTCCTTATCCGACCAGTCTGGTAGAATATGTCTCAGTTTGGAAAAGATGAATTCAAAGAAACATCTTTTGGGATAAGGACATGTCTTTATTTAAGAGAAATAAGGAAAAATATGGGAATTGTCAGGCCTTGGTGTTTCTTCCCAGCTCAGGCCTAAAGCCTGTTCCCTGGGGAAGGTCACAGTAACCCCATGGGCAGGTGCTAGGAATTTCTTGGAATGTCACAATAACGCCCATGAACAGGTGCTAAACACTCTCTCCTAGATAATTCAAGTTTTGCCTTGGGCAGGAAGAATTCTTCTGGGAATTAGGAGTGTCTTTTACCTGCTCTTAGGTTTTTTTGGGGGGAATAGCTTCCTGCTTTCTGCTCTAGAGAAGAAGCCTGCTTTTTAACTTTAAGTCAGATTCTAAATAGAGATTTCATGTCTAGTCACTTACAATAAGTAGACTTGTTAGCCAGAATGTGTGCCCTGATTTTAAAGAAATTAGAGAATAACTTCTAGAGTTTTAAAACATAGGTGGGTAAAATTCCCACCTATGTACTAACTCAGAAATTCCAGAAGTATAAGACTATGCTATCAGTCCACTAGAACCTTAAAAGAAACTGTGATACCCTCTTACCCTGGCTGAAGGTTAAGGAAGAGACCATCATGCCAGAAAGTCTAGATGCCAAGACTGCCCCTGGAGATGGTATTTGCAATCCAAACTGGGAGAATCCATGTCAGAAGCAAAGGGGGCCGTGTCTTTCCTACCCCAAACAGCACTCTTATGAGAAATCACAGAGATGGACTATTCGAGTGTACTCCCACCAATTTGAGTATACTGCCCCGAAAGAGACACCCATGGCATATGGGGCCTGACAGATTGGACCCCAGGTTTGGAGAATGCATGGTTCACAGATGGGTCATCTAACTGATGGCAATATACTTCTGGAATTCCTCAAAGGAAGACATAAGCAACCTTACTATTAAAGGAATAGAAGGATGCTATTATAGGAGGAATTATTTTTTTAATAATTATTTTGCTTAAGTGTTTTCTTCAGTACATATCTCAGTAGTGTTCCAGTAACAAGACCACACTCTAGGCACTTATGGCCTAGAATATCCAAGCCACGGCCCCCCTAGAGACATGGTTCAAGCTTGGATTACAGAGACTGCATGAGCTGCATGCAACTTCCCAAGTTAGAACCTGCTGCCATGCCTGGTGCCTATGTCAACCTGCCTGACTGAGAGGATCAACCTGGAGAGGACAACAGCAAAAGCTCATGCTGGGACTTACGGGGTGTTGGGGACTTCTATAGTTAATTATAAAATATGTTCCTTACTGAAATCAAAAGAAGATCATTCCTCCTCTGTGTATTTATAAAAGCAGTCTCTGTTAAAAATGTTAACTATGTAGGCTCAGCTATCCGGTGAAGCATTATAGATTAGATAGGTTTGAAATACTGGGAGAATGTTTCTGTTAAGTGCCTTTACCCTCAAGCAATGGGTTATGTTCCTGAAAAAAAAAAAAAAAGTCCACCCTGAAGGTGATTTTGCTGATTAAAAAATTATATGTTTATTGTAGGTAATCTTCTAGGATCCGAACTCAGGACCTTCCGCCTGCAAGGCAGAGGCTTCACCCCTGAGCCACCTCACCAGCCCCATTGTGCAACATTCTTTACCCCAAAATTTTCTGTATAAAAGCTGTCACAAAAGTTTCAGTAAACGGGTTCAGAATTCACTCGGCTTAGAGAGTTGTGTGTGTTTTGTGCTCCACCTGGTCCGGGGGAGCCCTGGTCTTGAGGCCGCGACTCTGGTCTGCAGCAGAGATACATTCCTAGTTCTAAAGTGAAATGTTAGTGGTGTGGAAGAATACACGGTTCCAAGCAAGCCTGCTGCTGACACAGGAAGTGACCACCCCCAGGGGACCTCTAATCCATTACCCATTAAAAAACACACTTTCAAGGTCTTGACTTACAGCATCCAATAAGGCCAAGAGGCCCGATGTTTATAGACAAGGTGTCCTTTATAACAAAACCAAATCATAGGTAACGGATTTGAGTAGGCTACATACGTGATGAACAAAGACAAGAGAGGATTATAACTGCAGTCAAACCTAAATAAGCCTTCTAATGTCCTTTGTTCTTGGTTAACTCAGTGTTGAGTGAACTTGGCCTGTTACCCCTTGGAATCAGCTGGTTGCCTCTCGTCACTTCCGGCTCCTCGTGGTTCTTACAACTGAGCTGATGCCAGTTAAAGGAATCTTGCCTGCATTGCTGGTTGGGGGTGGCCTGGTCTCTCTTCTTCTGTTTCTGTGCTGTAAGACCCTGCTATCCTATATCCCTGCCACTCATGGCTCAGTTTCCTTCCCTCTCACCAGAAGAACCCTCTAAAAAGTCTCTCCTCCAATTTTTAAAAAAAGTGTGTGGTGTGAATGCATATGTATGTGGGTACATGTGTGAAGGGCCCAAGTGACCATCATGCGTCTTCCTCAACTGCTTTCCATTTTATTTACTGGGGTACGGTCTCTTACTGAACCCAGAACTCACCAATTCCAGTGGATCCAGCTGGTTAGCTCCCTCTGGGGATTGTCTGTCTCTGCCTCCCAAGGACTGGGCTAGCAGGCAATCTCCATGCCTCTTCACTTAGAATTAGTTATTCCTACCCTCTACATCTCGAAGAGAACACCTTCATAGATTTACAGGGCCACATTCTTGCTCTGCAAGATGATTATTTAGTTGCTTTCCTTTGCATCCAGTGCTAATTTGTGTGTCTGACATACGTTCATTCCACCCTTTCCTCAGCAGTAAAAGTGTCACCTACATCGACAGACTTTCCTGTTTCCCCTTTTCTGCCATTAGAGAAACTGATATTATTGGAGCTAATAGTATATATGTAAAATAGTATATTATGAAAATTTCAACTACATATAAAAAGAAAGAATGGTATAATTGGTGTAATGAACCCCATACTGACCATCATCTAGCTTCAATGATAAATGTGCAATTTATTTTGTTTCACTTACAAGAATTCTGTTTGGTTTTTTTTTTTCAGAGTCTCATGTAGCCAATGCTGGCCTCAAACTTACTATGTAATTGAGGCTGGTTCTGAACTCCTGATCCTCCTGCCTTTGTAGGGGGGAAATATAAAAGGGAAAATTTTAAAAAGGAATTCTTAAGCCTGGGAAATTGCTGGCAGGTAATAAAACTGCCCACTCCCCTACCTACCAGTTCTCTGGAATTCCCCTCTGGGATGCCATTTGGCCAGAGGGCCTGCAAGAAGCCTGCATGCTGATAAGACCTTAAAACACTGCAGCTAAACTGCTCTTCTGGTGCCAACCAGTCACTGTTGGATCTGCACCTGGGGAGGGGGTGGGGGGTTTGCAACTTCCTTTGTCCCTTGTCTATACAAACTGTGTGGAGATGTAATTCAGAGCTGCACACACATCACCCTGCCTGTGCGTGCAAGCCCTGGCATTAGCCTCTCTCTCTCTGTCTCTCTCTCTATCTAATAAAGCTTCTCAGTTATGAATCTTTAACTTTGGGTCTATGATGAATCTCTGGATGACCCCCAAATCCATAACACCTCTACTTCCCAAGTGATAGGATTGCCCACATGTGCACCGCTTTACCTGCTCAAAAGGATGGCTTCACAAGACACAGGATCTCACATCCGTGGTCATGTTGACACGTGATATGTTCCTCTGTCCCATTGAATAGGTCCTCAGTTGTCTAATGTATATTTCTTAATAGTTTAAGCAGCGATGAGATGAAGTCTGTCTCAATTGGCTGATGTGCCAACTTAGTCTATTTTAATTTATAGGTCTCTCCCTCTCTCTATGTTCTTTCTGTTATAGTTTTTATTTCTTGAAATAAAACTTTGGGTTCTGACCCCCAACACTAGAAGTGGCACGCCCTGGCGTCCACTCTTCCTGTGGCTCTCCCATGGAGGTATTTAGATCTTTCTAGGCTGCAGGGTCCTTGTCTATGGAGTTACTGGATTCTGAAAGGCATCATTACACAGAGTTTATGGGGGAGGAAACAGATCCAGTTTCAGAGGCCCCTGTGGCCAGCTGCGGCAAGTATCCACTTGGGTTTGGACTAAGTGTTGGGGCCACAGCTTGGCACCTGGCAGCGAGAGCCCAGCTCCTCCTGGCATGTGCGAGTGGCCACAATGACCCGCAGCTATGGCTGGGAACAGCGTCTGTTCTGGGACCGCTATGGTACATGTGTTTGGGGGACGGTGGGGACCCCCGGGAGAATGGCTGCTGCTCCCGTTTGACAGTCTGCAGGTTCCTGGGCTGCTAGAAGGTTCTCCCTCAGTTCAGAAGGGTGCAGGCAGAACATCCCACTCTAGCCCAAGTGGGAAGGACAGCGTTGTACCCTCTGTCTGTGGTGCTGCTAGCTGGGCACTGAGAGCAGTGGGGAGATGCATCACGGGATGAGATGGGAGCAGAGGGTCCAAGGGAATTCCTGTGCTCTTGTGCCAGGCCATCGGAAAGACAAACATGAAAACCTGTGACTTCCTCTCTCTGCTCCCTGCGTGCTGGGGCCCAGGAGCAAAGGGTCTGAGTTGGCAGCACCAGGCTGGATTAGAGATTCATGCAGCTCCCAGGGTCCTCCAGGGCCACATGAGGGAAGGGGAGGGAGGAGAGCCGCCAGCCACCCCCAGAGAGACCAGCCGACATGATGGATGAGCTCAGAGCCCTGCAGAAGGCACCCTGGCAAGGACGAAGCAGCGCCAAGCCAGCAAAAGGGGCAAGAGGAGACCTCCACACCCTGCCCTGCCCAGAAAGATAACCATCAACCACACGCAAATAATTTGAAGGAATGAAAACTAAACACAATGACAATTTCAAATTCTTCAATGCCAGTAGCTACACATCAAGCGCTCAGTTGCCATGGCTGGTGTTGTGGAAGAGGGAGAAGGGAGGAGGGAAGAGGAAGAAAGAAGGAGGGAGAAGGAAGGAGGGAGGAGGGAGGAGGAAGGAGGGTGGAGGGAGGAGGAAGGAAGGAAGAGGGAGGAAAGAGGAGGGAGAAGGGAAGAGGGAAGGGAGGAGGAAGAGGGAAGAGGGAGGCTCAGCAGGTTCGGGAAGCTCTAAAAGCTACAAGATTCACAAGACTCTCAAGGTTATGGGAGCAGCTAACACTTGCTGGGGAGGAGAGCCTGTCTTTCGTGGAGTGCCCTGTATGTTGGGCTGGGATGCAAACTTTCCTCAGTCGTTTCTCATGCTAGGGGGGCTTTCTAGTGACACAACCACCTTTGCGTTACCCGTGTGCCTGTAAGTAACCCCAGTAGAGTCATGGAGCCACCAGGCTAGACGTGGGTGGGATCAGTTCTTTGATTGGTCAGCAGTGCTCTGACTGGAGGAAATAGAGGTGTGTTCACCTCTCTCCAGGAAAGTCCCACAACAGATTGCTGGACCAGAAACCACCATGTCACACAGTTTTATCATGCAGAGATTTCTGATTTCATACTGAAACAATATTTTGGCTATATTAGGTTAAATAACATATGGTATCAATATCAACTTCACCAATTTCGTATGTGTGCATGTGTGCGTGTGTGCGTGTGTGTGTGTGTGTGTGTGTGTGTGTGTGTGTGTGTATGCTTGCATGCAAATGTGTGTTTGTGTGTACAGGCTAGAGATCAACATTGTGGTATCTCTCTCAATTCCTCCCCACTTTAGTTTTTGAGACAAAGTCACTCAATGAACCTAGAACACCCCAATTCAGCTGGACTGGCTGGTCAGCAAGCCTCAGGGATCTTTTTGTCTCTGCATCCCTAGCAGTAGGATTAGATTATAGACACACGGTACCATATCTGGCCTTTATGTGAATTATGGAGTTTGAACTCAGATCTTCATGTTCATACAGCAAGCACTTTACTGTCATCTCCCTAGCCTCCTTTCTTCCTTCCTTCCTTCTTTCCTCCCTCCCTTCCTCCCTCCCTCCCTCCCTCCCTCCCTCCCTCCCTCCCTCCCTCCCTTCCTTCCTTCCTTCCTTCCTTCCTTCTTTCTTTCCTCCCTTCCTCCCTCCCTTCCTAACTGTGGGCAGTAGAAAGTTGTAAGTGCCCAATGTGGTTCATATTTCCACCCGGCATGCAGTCAGACGGGAAGGGGAGCTTGCTTCTGTTGGGCGATCATTTCCAACAACACACTGATTCAACGGTACTTAGTCACGTGATGGCTGAGACATCTTCCTTCACAGGTACAGGGCAGAAGCTCTCTCAAGGGATAAGTACCACTTTTGGGGGCTGTTTGCACGTGCTGGGACTGGGGGGCGGGGCGCTGCACCTAGTAAATCTCAGTCAATGGCAAACTGAGGTCAGCGTTAGATCCACTAGATCGTTAACAGTTTAAGAGCGAAAGCAGTCGGATTCTCCTCGCCGCCCTCCTGCCCCTAAGCCCCCTGCCCAGCCCTCTGCCATGCTCAGGCCGTACCTGCTGGCAGCTGCTGGCCCAGGAGTCTCGGAGGGCTCCCCAGCCTCGGGATCGCTGGGCCTCGCTCTCCAGGTGCTCCCGCCATTGCGTTTCCAGCTCCTGGCTCACTCGCTCCAGGACGTGCACCTTGGCCACGTATTCCATCAGACAGTCCCCGAGGCCGCCGACAGCAGCGCGGTCCCTCTCCAGGCCTGGAGTGGGCACAGTGGTCAGCCCTGAGCTCCTCAGGCCCTGCAGGAAAACGCTGCTGATGCCCAGGGCCCGGCGGGTCACTCGGGTACCCAGACCACCTATGCACCCACTGGCAACTGTTCCTACGTAGACCCCCGGACTGCGGACCAGGGGGCCTGCGGACGCTGGTTCTGGATGCTGCGGGGCGCTCCGGGGAGGATGGGGATCTTGGCCCCCTGAGGGACACCCTGCGACTCGGGAGGGGCATGCTGGGGATGCCTCCTGGGAGCGTGTCCTCCGCCACTCTCCTAGGCTCACCACGCTCTGTGGAGCAAGGCAGGGTTTAGGGTTTCAGGGTCCGGTGGCTTTGCGTTCCCTGCCCCAGCATTCCCCAGTGCCGTCACGGGTCTCTCTGGCAGCTCCTCTGTCCCCGGGGCTCTTTGTCTGCGGCCTGTCATGAGTTTCCACCATTCACTGAGCTGAAAGAGAACGGCCCCGTCAGCCTGCCAGAGAGGCGCACAGGCATTCTCTGATGCTCACGTACCTAACTGTCCAGATTTTTCTGCTGGGAGTGGGGGAGGCTGGTCAGTACCAGCTGCAGGAGTAGTAGTTTGTGCATGTTGCAGTTCATCTGTATAGCTGCTGATAAATGACCATCAAACTGCTTAAGGGAACAAGGGGTTTATTTTCTCTTGTGATTACTGGTTATAGTTCTCGGTCCAGCTTGACGGGAGAGCACGCACCAACACCAGGGCAGAGGAACTGACCACGCCATTTCTACACAACAGCTGAGAGAGGGACGATCCTTACTTGCCAGACCAGTATGTCTGGCCAAGTGCACAGAAGAATGCCGCCTCTCTCAACTAGCTCTCTGTATTTTATTCACCTATTCAGGGCCTAGTCCCACCCACCGTGGGCTAGGTCTGCCCCATCAACTAGACCATTTCTTGCAGGTTTGCTGTGGGCTTAACTCAACCACTAATTCTTTACAAATGTGCCCAGCACTCAAACCCTTAACTGTCAAGTTGACACCTGCGCCTAACTATGACAGTGCAATTCTTTTTTATTATTATTATTATTATTATTTATTCAATTGTGAGTGTGTGTGCGTGTGTATGTATGTATGTGTGTGTTTGTGTGTGTAGAACCACGGACAAACTCCGGAACCACCATGGACGCCTCCACCTCCTCCTTGTCACTCTGCCCCGGGATTCACAGGCTCCGCCCTACCAGGACCGGAAACGCAGGCCGCCCCGCTTCTGCCTGGCGTCTGTACGTGGGATCTGGGATCCGAACTCAGGACCTTCCGCCTGCAAGGCAGAGGCTTAACCCCTGAGCCACCTCTCCAGCCCGACAGTGCAATTCTTTTGATAAGGTCTCTAGGCTTGGTTGGCCTCACATTCCCTATACAGCTTTGGGCACTTCTGCCTCCACCTCCCAAGTGCTGGAATTACAGGCTTGCACCAGCTCAGCTGGTTTACCAGGTTTATGTGATGTTAGGAAGTTAACCTAAGGCCTTATGCACGCTAGTGGAATGCTTTATTAACTGAGCCCCGACCACAGCTCTTGGGTTTATGTGTTTCACTGAGGGAGGGGGCAAGGCAGGCAGCAAGCAGCTTCTTTTTTTTTTTTTTATTTCCACTTATACAAACTTAACAAGTACACCGGTCCCCTTCCTCCCTCCAACCTCCCACCGCCCTGTGCCTCCTCCCCTCACCCCTCACTCCCCATCCCCCAGTGCCTCCCGCCCCAATTCCCAGAGTCCTTTCTTGTGCATGCCTGACTCTCCTCTGGGTCCTCCTCTCCGATGACGTACAAGGACCCAGTGGCGTTTCCCAGAACACTTTCCTGTGTTCCCCTTAAGCATAAGAACACTACTGTGGCTGTCAATCCCTTGCCTCCAAGGATCTTAGTGCCTTTAGCAAATGCTAGACTTTGTGGGGTCAATAGTGTGTTGGACATTGCGCAGGGCATGCAAAGTCCAATTATGATTGCTTCGACCCTAACTTGTGTGGAGTATCTTGCATATCATTGCTCCTCCCATCCTTATGCTCTTACACTCTTACTGGCCCCTCTTCCGCAAACCCTGAGCTTCAGGATGAGGAGAGATTAGGCTGGCCTAGTTCCAGGTGATTGATATAGAGTCTCTGAAGTTCAATATACATCACATTGGTAAATTGTCATGTGCAGCTTAAACTTACTGAGAAGCCGTGAAGGTGGGGTTGCCTGTCTTCAGCCCCAACTTCAGATCCAAGCATGCTTATGTCCCATGCGCTTCAAAACCCCATCCTGGGTCAGGCTGTCCCCGCCCCCTCCTCCAAGATCCTATGTAAAAAGCCTGGATGGAAATGGTGGAGGCCTGTACTTCCAGCCCTGGCAGGCAGAGCCTGAGAAACCCCGAAAGGAGGTAGAGCAATTCAGGATGATTCCCGAGTCATCCTTGGGTCTCCACAGGCACACACAGTGCCCTCTGGTACACACACACACGCACGCACACACACACACGCGCACACACACACACATGCACACACAGAACAGCTGGCAAGTAGAACATTTCCAAGAGATGCTACTATGCCTTATCCCATAATATATACTGTCGGTGGTGGGATTGGCTAGTTGGAGGACCCTCTATGGAGAAAATGTTCTCCTCTGTGTGGGATCCTCTCAATGTAAGTTCCAGTTGACTGTCCCTTTGGACTTCCCTAGATATTTCTTTTTTTTAAATTTTTTTATTATTTATTCAATTGTGTGTGTGTGTGTGTGTGCATGTATATGTGTGTGTGTGTAACCAGGGGCGAATTCGGGAACCACCATGGACGCCTCCACCTCCTCCTTGTTTACTCTGCCCAGGGATTCACAGGCTCCGCCCTACCAGGACCGGAAACGCAGACCGCCCCGCTCCCCCCCCCCCCCAGCGTCTATACGTGGGGTCTAGGATCCGAACTCAGGACCTTCCGCCTGCAAGGCAGAGGCTTCACCCCTGAGCCACCTCTCCAGCCCCTTCCCTAGACATTTCTGCTGGATGTTCGCAAGCCCCCGATGTGCCACCTGTATGCTGTTGTTTTACTTGGAAAGCCCACCGGAAGGGACACTCTTGTTCTGGCCAGACCTCTTGGTCAGGAACTCCATTTGACTGCCTCCTTGGGCTTTCCCTGTCGATTCCTTCCAGAAGCCATAAGCCCCTGACTTGGCGATGTTTGGTTATCTATCTGCTGCTTCTGTCTCTCTGCTACTTACTTCTTATTCTTTTACTTAACGAGCTCACTCAGGGGTTGGGGAGATGGTTCAGGGGTTAAGGTCTTTGTTTCACAAGCAAAAGGACCCGATTTCAGATCTCCAGATCCCACATAAAACTACTGGGCAGAAATGGCAGCAGCCTTCATTTCCAGCCCTGGAAGCTAGAGCTTGGGGAACCCCAGAACAAAACAATATGGAAGTAGAGCATCCATAGGCGCGCATACACACACACACACACACACACACACACACACACAGAGCTTACTAATTCACAACTAAAATATGACTATCATAGATCATTCTCTGAATCGCTCAGAGCATAACACCATTTTGCAGATGAGGAAAGTGAGGTGCACATTGGAAAACAAGTGTACTTGATCACTTCCCGCAGACCTTAGAGCACAATATGCAACTCAGCCTTGGGGTTTCAGGGCAACTTCGGGGCTTTTTGCATCTGTGTGTGTGTGTGTGTGTGTGTGTGTGTGTGTGTGTGTGTGTATGACATGTCCACGCAGGCTCAGAGGGTGAGCGTGGATGTGGGCTAGCCTGGGCTTCCCTGGGCTCAAGGGAAGCAAAGCAAGTCTTCTGCTGCCTCCCTTCCCTCAGGCTTGGCTGCTGTTCGGGTCCCTCCCAGCTTCTTGCTTCCCGTCCCTTCTAGTGACTGACCCTCTGCTCAGCAGCTGCTGGCCTTGACCATCCTGCCCCTTTCTGGACCTTGCTGTATGTACTGACCCCAGCGTTAACTCTGGTGTGCTGAACCTTGAGCCGGTTCAGGCTGCATACCTGTAGGGCCCCTGTCATACTCTGCCGTCCCTTCCTCCAGTTTCCCCATCTGTCAGAAGGTTATGAAATGAAAACAGTACACTGTCTACTGGAAAGCACCCTAAAGGTGCTCCAAGTTAGGGTTTGATGGAGTCCAAGTCCCACTGTCGAATCACAATGTAAACACTTTTCCTGGGTTAGAATGGGGCCTTTAGCCCTGGCCAGGTGAAACCAGTACTCCATATCTAGAGTTGGACATTCTCAGAGCCTGAACCATGAAGACAGACCCTAGGCAAAGGAAGGAGACAGGAGTCAATTTCTGATAAAAAAAAATATTCCCAAGTACTGAGCACAATTCCTCGATGTCACCGACTTCTCATTGCAGCCTTAGAAGTTTGGAGAGATGGAGCTGACTAGGAGTGTTCTTGGGCTGCATGTTGTACAACTCCAAGTATCAACTCATACCTACAATTGGTTATTGTTTCCCTAGGTCATAAAGACTTTGAGGCCTCATGTCCTGAAAGTAGAGGGGTTGGGATGAGAGGTCTTTTCTAACTCCCTGAACAAACTCAGACTTTTGTGCACCTGTCTCTAGCACCTGGTGCCCACAGCTCAGGGTATCAATTCAAGTCACACGGGTAAAACCAACCAACCAACCAACCAACCAACCAACCAACCAACCAACCAACTCTGGTTCTCTACCAGAACATTCTATATCTTCTTTTCTGCTCTTTAGGAGAGCACAACCCCTTCCCTTCCTTGTGCTAGGTAGATCTGTAAGTGTCAACTTGACAATTGAGGCCTGAGATCTGGCCATGTTTGTGAACAATTAGTAGCTAAGACAAGTCTTGAGCAAACCTGCCAGCAACCTCACATCTGACTGATGTGAGAAGACCCAGCTCACAGTGGGTAAAACCATTCCCTGGCCAGGTAGATAAGATGGGGGGGAGGAGGAGAGAAGGAGGAAAACTGGTTCAGAAAGTTGATCCTTCAGTATGCTTTGGCAGTCTGGCTGTCTAGTGAGTGAGGTTTGTCCTTCTTTTAGGAATATCTGTGAGTCGGGTGTGGTCAGATCCCTCAGCATGTGCATGTGCGTGTGTGTGTGTGTGTGTGTGTGTGTGTGTGTGTGTGTGTGTGTGTGTCTGTGTCCATACATGTGGAAGCCAGAGGCCAACTTCAGCACTCACTCCTTAGGTGCCTTTTTTTTCACACAAGGTCTCTTACTGGCCAGAGACTAGGCTAAACCAAACAGCAGCCACGGAGTCTCAGAGATCCTGCTATCTGCCTCCAGGTCTTCTGACCGCTTAAGGAAGCAACAGAGTCAAGCGAAGGCTAACAATGCCCGAGCTTGTGTAGATGTGGTTTTCTTGCTGTGAACACCTGTCTGTGTACCCAGAAGTACCTCGGGTGCACAGGAGCCTATGTAGTAGTGGCAGCCTCCTGGTTCAGGTGGTATCGCTGGGTCCTGGGACGCTGCGGGCTAATCAACTCCAGGTTGAATGGAGGCTACGTGTAGCCGTCAAGCTATGGACTGTGTGCAAAGGTATCGCATCTACACGCTGTTACCGTACAGAGAATGAGGATGCTTGGTGATTTAGGTTTCCTCACAGCCAAAGGTATTTGCTTCAAATCCGCCAGCCCGGGAACAGGGAACAACTGGATTGATACCAGTGTTGCAAAGGCGTGAAGAGAGCCGATTCTCTCTTGTAAAAATCATGAGCACGTTTGCATGTGAATAGGTGGGTGAATGAATTTTGCTTGTGGGTGGGTGTACACGTGTGGGCAGACATGTATGCAAGAGGACACTTGAGTGAGTGTGTCTGTGGGGATCCAGGGATGATACTGGGGATCATTCTGGATTGCTCCACCTCCTAATTGTTTGGCTCTGAAGTTTCCCAGGCTCCACCCTCCAGGACTGTAATTACAGGCAACTGCCATATCTGCCCAACATTTTTTTACATGGGATCTGGGAATCTGAACTCAGGTCCTTTTGCCTTCAAGACAAAGGCATATTCTAAAAGATCAGTTTTACCAAGTGATAAATCCCATCCTGCTCATAAAATTGAATTTAATAAACCAGCTTAAAATAGAACACATGACTCAAAGCATATTGGTCATTGAAGGGAGACTTAAAGGCTATTTTAAAGTCAAATGAACTCAAAATGTATTAGCAACTTTATCCTTTGGGTAATAAAATAAGTTTATTTATATATACATGGTAGTTGAATTCTGTGGGTACGGAAAAATAAGTCATACATCCACAAATGTATATATAACATATGTATCTTCGATGACATATATTATATATAAAAATTTTACTTTACCAACATTTCTCTTTATATATATTCACACACAGTGATATATTCAATGCAGTAGTTAACAGAAAGATTACGGTAAAGAGATGGAGGTCAGACAGCAATACGTTAGAGAACAGATCTGAACATGATATTTAACCTGCATCTTTGTGGGCTGAAGTCTTTGAGAGAGAGAGAGAGAGAGAGAGAGAGAAAAGAGAGAGAGACACCCCACAGACTCATGTTAAGTAGGTTCACACACATTAAGAACACACGTTTCGAAGGCCATCTTTCTTGTCAGAAAGGAAAAATGAAGAAAAGAAAGAAGTCACATCAAGAAGACCACAGCAACATCACAGACATCTGAATCAACATTCATGTTCAAGTTCCCAGCTGACAGTAAGAACGTCTATATTCAAAATATACTATCAAACTATTTTTCTTTTAGAGAAGGGTCGAAGCAGTGAAATTCTCTCCTGGCCACCATCTGATAGAGTCATGAGAAGCCGCTGCCTCCTAAAGCCCCTCTAGCCTCTGAGAGTCTGCTCCCCTGGGGGCTGCACTGGGCACAGCTGGGGGAGGTAGCTGGACCTGAACAGGGAAGCAGGGGACAGGGAGAGCTGATGGCCAGTCCACAGGAAGGTCTGCAGTCTCTCTGCGTGTGGACAGAATGGCGTTTCTCCCAAATGATTCATTTGGCAATCTTTTCCCCCCTTCAGAGTATAGGGAGAAGGTTTAAAAAAAAAAAAAAGAGCGCCATACCTCAAGGCTTCTCAGCTAAACCTGTTTCTTGGAGGCATGACATCACCGTGGAGAAATCAACACGCTGACTCCCCCAGTAAAGATCTGACCCCTGAACAAGGAAGGGCAAGCGTTGCGAGGCTCCGGGGCTAGGATCTGTCTCCATTCTCCCAGGGAGAGAGGTATGGGGTGTAGGGTAGGTGAGGAGGGGTGATGAGAGGAGATGAAGGACGATTTTCTAAGGAGCATTTTTTTCTGCTAAGCAAAGGTAGTCTTGATTTCTCTAACATGGTGGGAACACCCTGTGGTGTGACATTAGGGGGGCTTCGACTTGAGGATGCTTCAACATCTTTCACAGATTCTGTCAAACAAGGCATCCAATGGTGGTAAAGCAGGACCCCAGGGCGGTACGCTCCCTTCTCCTGTACAGGATTCCGTGTCTTCTGCCTTGGTGCGCTAGTGTTGTATAGCAGCATGCACACGAGGTAGAGACACGATGTGTCAAGGGGAACCGGGACTTTGAGGCCTACGCAAAGGCCCATGCACTTAGCTATGGTAACACCGAGCTTCCATAGGAGGTGGGCAACTTCTCTCACCTGCCTGGGGCTCCTGGGATGCCCACGTGTTCCAAAACAGTCATTAAGAGAGGCAATTCATGCGACTTCTTTGCTTAGAAACACCTTTATTTTATAAAGCCACTGGTCATTCTGTAAATTGTTTTTTTTTTTTTAAACCACACTTATAAAAAAGATGTTGACAATTCTTAGGAAAAAAAGCTGAAAATGTTTCTTATTAAGTCGGGGTTACACAAAGGTTATATTTATAATATATTTATATATATCTGTATGTTTATAATTTAGAGACGAAAACTAGGGCGCGGCAAAGCGGAGGCTGCTGCGGCTAAATCTCAGAGACCTGGTCGTTTCCCACAAACAGCGTCTCTTGACAGAAAGGGTTCACGAGGACCATCCCGGTGTCGCGATAGTCGCCGTTGGCTGGGGAGCGAGGTTCTGACAGCTGGTCCTGGTGAAAGAGAGAGGAAATAGTGTGAGCTGTGGAAGGAGAGAGAGATGGTTGTTTTGTCCGTGCATGCGTGTGTGTGTGTGTGTGTGTGTGTGTGTGTGTGTGTGAGTGTGTGTGAGAGAGAGAGAGAGAGAGATTGAGAGAGAGAGAGATGATCAAAGACCCAAGGCCCAAGGGTGACTTCCAGAATCATCCTGGATTGCTTCTCCTTTTTGCTTTGCTCTGGGCTTTCCCAGGCTCCACCTTCCAGGGCTGGAAGTTCAGGCTTCTGTCATCTCCACCTGGCATTTTTCTGTGGGACCTGGGATCCGAACTCAGGTCCTTCTGCTTGTGAGGTAGAAACTTAACCCCTGGGCCATCTCTCCAGCCCCTTTTTCTCTTCTTCCATTTGTCTAGGTTCTCAAGTAGTCTGGGATGGCCTCCGGCTCCCCATATAGGATGGCCGTGAACTTCTGGATGTCCTGCCTTCAGCACCCAAGTGTTGTGCTCCCAGGTGTGGACCTCCACACTCAGCCTTGGCCTTTCTTTGAGGCACACCAAGGTGTCATTTGGGATCTGAGCACTGTGGCTGAGGGGGTGGTGACTTTAAACAGTCATCGGGCTTCCATGTGGCTACTGACCCCATCCACTGCAGGAGGAGAGATGGAATGGAGCATCCAGTCCCCAGGTCTTCTGCAGCCATTGGAGTGTGAGCGAGGAGAGGGCTTGGACCAGGGGACCGTGGTAGTTAATTCTGGGTGTCAACTTGACATACTTGGTATTAACTAAGATCAGCTGAGACCACCTGAAGGGGTTATACCCACCCTAGATTCCATGGGAACCGCCACAGATCTCATAGGAACCTCCCAGTAATGGACCATATAAAAGAGACCACAGAATATAGGAAGAGGAGAGACGTTCCAGGAATGCTGCAGCCATGTGGCGGTCTGCTGTGACTTAGCCTGCCTGCCAGCCTCAGCCAGCCAGCCATGCCATCTCCACCGTGAAAGACTGCATTTATTTCCTCTCTGGAACTGTAAGTTGAATCAATCTCCCTTTCTCCCATAAGTTGTTTGACTTTGGGTGCTCTCTCACAGCGATCGTAAAGAGTAACCGTTACAGGCCGTGTGCTGTGCATGGCGAGGACGGCTTGAACTCAGGAAGAATGAAGGGGTTTCTGCCAACACACTGGCTGGGAGGCAACGGAGAGGTGGTCACAGATAAAGTGTGAGGTTGTGGCTGGGGGTGGGAATCATGGTTCTGGAGCTGAGGGGGAGATGTCGGAGCTGCAAAGAGAAACTTGGGACTGTGGTACAGGCGTGACAGCTGCATCTGTGTGGAGGAGCTTTTGGGGGCTGCGATGGGCCTCCAGCCAGCGAGCGACTGATCCACGTGCTGAGTGTGACACTGAGGTGACATAGGGTCAGTGTGAAATAAGGGCCAGGATGGAAAAGCAGAGGATGCGAAGCCACCAGGCAGGAGGGTCACCCAGCCTGGCGGCCCAGAAGGGCTCTTTTCAAGGAGGGAGACACTGCTAGGTAGATATATAGGTGTCAACTTAACACTTAAAGACTAAGCTCTGGCACATTAGAGAAGAACTAGTAGTTCAGGTAAAATCTTGAGCAAGCCTGCAGGAGATTGATTGACATGGGAAGACTAGTCCCTATCTGGTGGGACTATTCTCTGGGGGGGAGTTAAGATGGAGGAAGCTGCAGATTTGCTGTCGAGTGAGTGAGGTGCGTCTCTCTTAGCAATCCTACAAATACGCTGTCCCCTTGGCCCTTGGTGTTGGTAGGAACTCTTCTGCCAAGCTAGACTAAGACCTGCAATCAAGAATCGTAAGAGAATAAACTCCTCTTGCTCGCTTAAGCATCTTGGGTGTGACTTTATCGGTAACATCCAGGCAGACTGTAACAGGGACCTTTCAACTTGGTGCTGAAAGTGGCTGACGGACCACAGGAGAGGGAACAGTTCAGACACAGGCATGCAGGGGGTGCCACGGAAGAAAGAAATCCAGTGTGTGTGTGTGGGGGGGGCACCAGTAAGGACAGGGGTTTTGAACCCTGGCCACATTCACACTTGTCAAAGCTCACCCCTGCTGCCTTGGGAATGGAACTGTGGGTAAGGAGGGGGCGTGTCTCCGGGGCACCACCTGCCTTGTTCAACTGCACCGCAGTATTCTCCTGGCGTTCCTGCAGCATCTGCTGCCCTCCTTGATTGGCATGTCTGCTGAAATGCGGTCACCCTCCCAGTCCTTTCTGGGGGAAGGCATTCCTCTCGATTCTCCACAGCTCTTTGTCTATTCCTATTAGTTCTTCCAATGTGCTTTGCTTTTGAGTGTTGCTGGGGTTCATCTGTGTCCCAGCTGCATCTCAGTATCCACGTTCCCTGAGGGCGAGCTTCCATCTTCACTGTCCCTGGAGAGGCTCCCTGCCGCTAAACGGGTCCTGGGTCAGTGTTTCGTTCTTATTCCCAGACAGCAGGAGAACTTGGTGCAGAGCAAACTTATGTGTGCAGCCAATGCCTGCAGTGTGTGTGTGTGTGTGTGTGTGTGTGTGTGTGTGTATGCTTGCATGCAAATGTGTGTTTGTGTGTACAGGCTAGAGATCAACATTGTGGTATCTCTCTCAATTGCTCCCCACTTTAGTTTTTGAGACAAAGTCACTCAATGAACCTAGAACACCCCAATTCAGCTGGACTGGCTGGTCAGCAAGCCTCAGGGATCTTTTTGTCTCTGCATCCCTAGCAGTAGGATTAGATTACAGACACATGGTACCATATCTGGCCTTTATGTGAATTATGGAGTTTGAACTCAGATCTTCATGTTCATACAGCAAGCACTTTACTGTCATCTCCCTAGCCTCCTTCCTTCCTTCCTTCCTTCCTTCCTCTCTTCCTCCCTTCTTCCCTCCTTCCTCCCTCCCTTCCTTCCTCCCTCCCTTCCTTTCTTCCTTCCTCCCTTCCTCCCTTCCTCCCTCCTTCCTTCCTTCCTTCCTTCCTTCCTTCCTTCCTTCCTTCCTTCCTTCCTTCCTTCCTTCCTTCCTCCCTCCCTCCCTCCCTCCCTCCCTCCCTTCCTCCCTCCCTTCCTAACTGTGGGCAGTAGAAAGTTGTAAGTGCCCAATGAGGTTCATATTTCCACCCGGCATGCAGTCAGACGGGAAGGGGAGCTTGCTTCTGTTGGGCGATCATTTCCAACAACACACTGATTCAACGGTACTCAGTCACGTGATGGCTGAGACATCTTCCTTCACAGGTACAGGGCAGAAGCTCTCTCAAGGGATAAGTACCACTTTTGGGGGCTGTTTGCACGTGCTGGGACTGGGGGGCGGGGCGCTGCCCCTAGTAAATCTCAGTCAATGGCAAACTGAGGTCAGCGTTAGATCCATTAGATCGTTAACAGTTTAAGAGCGAAAGCAGTCGGATTCTCCTCGCCGCCCTCCTGCCCCTAAGCCCCCTGCCCAGCCCTCTGCCATGCTCAGGCCGTACCTGCTGGCAGCTGCTGGCCCAGGAGTCTCGGAGGGCTCCCCAGCCTCGGGATCGCTGGGCCTCGCTCTCCAGGTGCGCCCGCCATTGCGTTTCCAGCTCCTGGCTCACTCGCTCCAGGACGTGCACCTTGGCCACGTATTCCATCAGACGGTCCCCGAGGCCGCCGACAGCAGCGCGGTCCCTCTCCAGGCCTGGAGTGGGCACAGTGGTCAGCCCTGAGCTCCGCAGGCCCTGCAGGAAAACGCTGCTGATGCCCAGGGCCCGGCGGGTCACTCGAGTACCCAGACCACCTATGCACCCACTGGCAACTGTTCCTACGTAGACCCCCGGACTGCGGACCAGGGGGCCTGCGGCGGTGGTTCTGGATGCTGCGGGGCGCTCCGGGGAGGATGGGGATCTTGGCCCCCTGAGGGACACCCTGCGCCTCGGGAGGGGCATGCTGGGGATGCCTCCTGGGAGCGCGTCCTCCGCCACTGTCCTAGGCTCACCACGCTCTGTGGAGCAAGGCAGGGTTTCAGGGTCCGGTGGCTTTGCGTTCCCTGCCCCAGCATTCCCCAGTGCCGTCACGGGTCTCTCTGGCAGCTCCTCTGTCCCCGGGGCTCTTTGTCTGCGGCCTGTCATGAGTTTCCACCATTCACTGAGCTGAAAGAGAACGGCCCCGTCAGCCTGCCAGAGAGGCGCACAGGCATTCTCTGATGCTCACGTACCTAACTGTCCAGATTTTTCTGCTGGGGGTGGGGGAGGCTGGTCAGTACCAGCTGCAGGAGTAGTAGTTTGTGCACGTTGCAGTTCATCTGTATAGCTGCTGATAAATGACCATCAAACTGCTTAAGGGAACAAGGGGTTTATTTTCTCTTGTGATTACTGGTTATAGTTCTCGGTCCAGCTTGACGGGAGAGCACGCACCAACACCAGGGCAGAGGAACTGACCACGCCATTTCTACACAACAGCTGAGAGAGGGACGATCCTTACTTGCCACACCAGTATGTCTGGCCAAGTGCACAGAAGAATGCCGCCTCTCTCAACTAGCTCTCTGTATTTTATTCACCTATTCAGGGCCTAGTCCCACCCACCGTGGGCTGGGTCTGCCCCATCAACTAGACCATTTCTTGCAGGTTTGCTGTGGGCTTAACTCAACCACTAATTCTTTACAAATGTGCCCAGCACTCAAACCCTTAACTGTCAAGTTGACACCTGCGCCTAACTATGACAGTGCAATTCTTTTTTATTATTATTATTATTATTTATTCAATTGTGAGTGTGTGTGCGTGTGTATGTATGTGTGTGTTTGTGTGTGAGGACCACGGACGAACTCCGGAACCACTATGGACGCCTCCACCTCCTCCTTGTCACTCTGCCCCGGGATTCACAGGCTCCGCCCTACCAGGACCGGAAACGCAGGCCGCCCCCCGCTTCTGCCTGGCGTCTGTACGTGGGATCTGGGATTCGAACTCAGGACCTTCCGCCTGCAAGGCAGAGGCTTAACCCCTGAGCCACCTCTCCAGCCCGACAGTGCAATTCTTTTGATAAGGTCTCTAGGCTTGGTTGGCCTCACATTCCCTATACAGCTTTGGGCCCTTCTGCCTCCACCTCCCAAGTGCTGGAATTACAGGCTTGCACCAGCTCAGCTGGTTTACTAGGTTTATGTGATGTTAGGAAGTTAACCTAAGGCCTTATGCACGCTAGTGGAATGCTTTATTAACTGAGCCCCGACCACAGCTCTTGGGTTTATGTGTTTCACTGAGGGAGGGGGCAAGGCAGGCAGCAAGCAGCTTCTTTTTTTTTTTTTTTTTTATTTCCACTCATACAAACTTAAGTACACCGGTCCCCTCGCTCCCTCCAACCTCCCACCGCCCTGTGCCTCCTCCCCTCACCCCTTACTCCCCATCCCCCAGTGCCTCCTGCCCCAATTCCCAGAGTCCTTTCTTGTGCATGCCTGACTCTCCTCTGGGTTCTCCTCTCCGATGACGTACAAGGACCCAGTGGCCTTTCCCAGAACACTTTCCTGTGTTCCCCTTAAGCATAAGAACACTACTGTGGCTGTCAATCCCTTGCCTCCAAGGATCTTAGTGCCTTTAGCAAATGCTAGACTTTGTGGGGTCAATAGTGTGTTGGACATTGCGCAGGGCATGCAAAGTCCAATTATGATTGCTTCGACCCTAACTTGTGTGGAGTATCTTGCATATCATTGCTCCTCCCATCCTTGTGCTCTTACACTCTTACTGGCCCCTCTTCCGCAAACCCTGAGCTTCAGGATGGAGAGAGATTAGGCTGGCCTAGTTCCAGGTGATTGATATAGAGTCTCTGAAGTTCAATATACATCACATTGGTAAATTGTCATGTGCAGCTTAGACTTACTGAGAAGCCGTGAAGGTGGGGTTGCCTGTCTTCAGCCCCAACTTCAGATCCAAGCATGCTTATGTCCCATGCGCTTCAAAACCCCATCCTGGGTCAGGCTGTCCCCGCCCCCTCCTCCAAGATCCTATGTAAAAAGCCTGGATGGAAATGGTGGAGGCCTGTACTTCCAGCCCTGGCAGGCAGAGCCTGAGAAACCCCGAAAGGAGGTAGAGCAATTCAGGATGATTCCCGAGTCATCCTTGGGTCTCCACAGGCACACACAGTGCCCTCTGGTACACACACACACACATACACGCACAGAACAGCTGGCAAGTAGAACATTTCCAAGAGATGCTACTATTCCTTATCCCATAATATATACTGTCGGTGGTGGGATTGGCTAGTTGGAGGACCCTCTATGAAGAAAATGTTCTCCTCTGTGTGGGATCCTCTCAATGTAAGTTCCAGTTGACTGTCCCTTTGGACTTCCCTAGATATTTCTTTTTTTAATTTTTTTTATTATTTATTCAATTGTGTGTGTGTGTGTGCATATATATGTGTGTGTGTGTAACCACGGGCGAATTCGGGAACCACCATGGACGCCTCCACCACCTCCTTGTTTACTCTGCCCCGGGATTCACAGGCTCCGCCCTACCAGGACCGGAAACGCAGACCGCCCCGCTCCCCCCTGCCCCCAGCGTCTATACATGGGGTCTAGGATCCGAACTCAGGACCTTCCGCCTGCAAGGCAGAGGCTTCACCCCTGAGCCACCTCTCCAGCCCCTTCCCTAGACATTTCTGCTGGATGTTCGCAAGCCCCCAATGTGCCACCTATATGCTGTTGTTTTACTTGGAAAGCCCACCGGAAGGGACGCTGTTGTTCTGGCCAGACCTCTTGGTCAGGAACTCCATTTGACTGCCTCCTTGGGCTTTCCCTGTCGATTCCTTCCAGAAGCCATAAGCCCCTGACTTGGCGATGTTTGGTTATCTATCTGCTGCTTCTGTCTCTCTGCTACTTACTTCTTATTCTTTTACTTAATAAGCTCACTCAGGGGTTGGGGAGATGGTTCAGGGGTTAAGGTCTTTGTTTCACAAGCAAAAGGACCCGATTTCAGATCTCCAGATCCCACATAAAACTACTGGGCAGAAATGGCAGCAGCCTTCATTTCCAGCCCTGGAAGCTAGAGCTTGGGGAAGCCCAGAACAAAACAATGTGGAAGTAGAGCATCCATAGGCGCGCATACACACACACACACACAGAGCTTACTAATTCACAACTAAAATATGACTATCATAGATCATTCTCTGAATCGCTCAGAGCATAACACCATTTTGCAGATGAGGAAAGTGAGGTGCACATTGGAAAACAAGTGTACTTGATCACTTCCCGCAGACCTTAGAGCACAATATGCAACTCAGCCTTGGGGTTTCAGGGCAACTTCGGGGCTTTTTGCATCTGTGTGTGTGTGTGTGTGTGTATGGACATGTCCACGCAGGCTCAGAGGGTGAGCGTGGATGTGGGCTAGCCTGGGCTTCCCTGGGCTCAAGGGAAGCAAAGCAAGTCTTCTGCTGCCTCCCTTCCCTCAGGCTTGGCTGCTGTTCGGGTCCCTCCCAGCTTCTTGCTTCCCGTCCCTTCTAGTGACTGACCCTCTGCTCAGCAGCTGCTGGCCTTGACCATCCTGCCCCTTTCTGGACCTTGCTGTATGTACTGACCCCAGCGTTAACTCTGGTGTGCTGAACCTTGAGCCGGTTCAGGCTGCATACCTGTTGGGCCCCTGTCACACTCTGCTGTCCCTTCCTCCCGTTTCCCCATCTGTCAGAAGGTTATGAAATGAAAACAGTACACTGTCTACTGGAAAGCACCCTAAAGGTGCTCCAAGTTAGGGTTTGATGGAGTCCAAGTCCCACTGTCGAATCACAATGTAAACACTTTTCCTGGGTTAGAATGGGGCCTTTACCCCTGGCCAGGTGAAACCAGTACTCCAAATCTAGAGTTGGACATTTTCAGAGCCTGAACCATGAAGACAGACCCTAGGCAAAGGAAGGAGACAGGAGTCAATTTCTGATAAAAAAAAAAAATATTCCCAAGTACTGAGCACAATTCCTCGATGTCACCGACTTCTCATTGCAGCCTTAGAAGTTTGGAGAGATGGAGCTGACTAGGAGTGTTCTTGGGCTGCATGTTGTACAACTCCAAGTATCAACTCATACCTACAACTGGTTATTGTTTCCCTAGGTCATAAGGACTTTGAGGCCTCATGTCCTGAAAGTAGAGGGGTTGGGATGAGAGGTCTTTTCTAACTCCCTGAACAAACTCAGACTTTTGTGCACCTGTCTCTAGCACCTGGTACCAGCCCACAGCTCAGGGTATCAATGCAAGTCACATGGGTAAAACCAACCAACCAACCAACCAACCAACCAACCAACCAACCAACCAACCAACTCTGGTTCTCTACCAGAACATTCTATATCTTCTTTTCTGCTCTTTAGGAGAGCACAACCCCTTCCCTTCCTTGTGCTAGGTAGATCTGTAAGTGTCAACTTGACAATTGAGGCCTGAGATCTGGCCATGTTTGTGAACAATTAGTAGCTAAGACAAGTCTTGAGCAAACCTGCCAGCAACCTCACATCTGACTGATGTGAGAAGACCCAGCTCACAGTGGGTAAAACCATTCCCTGGCCAGGTAGATAAGATGGGGGGGGGAGGAGGAGAGAAGGAGGAAAACTGGTTCAGAAAGTTGATCCTTCAGTATGCTTTGGCAGTCTGGCTGTCTAGTGAGTGAGGTTTGTCCTTCTTTTAGGAATATCTGTGAGTCGGGTGTGGTCGGATCCCTCAGCATGTGCGTGTGTGTGTGTGTGTGTGTGTGTGTGTGTGTGTGTGTGTGTCTGTGTCCATACATGTGGAAGCCAGAGGCCAACTTCAGCACTCACTCCTTAGGTGCCTTTTTTTTTCACACAAGGTCTCTTACTGGCCAGAGACTAGGCTAAACCGAACAGCAGCCACGGAGTCTCAGAGATCCTGCTATCTGCCTCCAGGTCTTCTGACCGCTTAAGGAAGCAACAGAGTCAAGCGAAGGCTAACAATGCCCGAGCTTGTGTAGATGTGGTTTTCTTGCTGTGAACACCTGTCTGTGTACCCAGAAGTACCTCGGGTGCACAGGAGCCTATGTAGTAGTGGCAGCCTCCTGGTTCAGGTGGTATCGCTGGGTCCTGGGACGCTGCGGGCTAATCAACTCCAGGTTGAATGGAGGCTACGTGTAGCCGTCAAGCTATGGACTGTGTGCAAAGGTATCGCATCTACACGCTGTTACTGTACAGAGAATGAGGATGCTTGGTGATTTAGGTTTCCTCACAGCCAAAGGTATTTGCTTCAAATCCGCCAGCCCGGGAACAGGGAACAACTGGATTGATACCAGTGTTGCAAAGGCGTGAAGAGAGCCAATTCTCTCTTGTAAAAATCATGAGCACGTTTGTATGTGAATAGGTGGGTGAATGAATTTTGCTTGTGGGTGGGTGTACACGTGTGGGCAGACATGTATGCAAGAGGGCACTTGAGTGAGCGTGTCTGTGGGGATCCAGGGATGATACTGGGGATCATTCTGGATTGCTCCACCTCCTAATTGTTTGGCTCTGAAGTTTCCCAGGCTCCACCCTCCAGGACTGTAATTACAGGCAACTGCCATATCTGCCCAACATTTTTTTACATGGGATCTGGGAATCTGAACTCAGGTCCTTTTGCCTTCAGGACAAAGGCATATTCTAAAAGATCAGTTTTACCAAGTGATAAATCCCATCCTGCTCATAAAATTGAATTTAATAAACCAGCTTAAAATAGAACACATGACTCAAAGCATATTGGTACCATTGAAGGGAGACTTAAAGGCTATTTTAAAGTCAAATGAACTCAAAATGTATTAGCAACTTTATCCTTTGGGTAATAAAATAAGTTTATTTATATATACACGGTAGTTGAATTCTGTGGGTACGGAAAAATAAGTCATACATCCACAAATGTATATATAACATATGTATCTTCGATGACATATATTATATATAAAAATTTTACTTTACCAACATTTCTCTTTATATATATTCACACACAGTGATATATTCAATGCAGTAGTTAACAGAAAGATTACGGTAAAGAGATGGAGGTCAGACAGCAATACGTTAGAGAACAGATCTGAACATGATATTTAACCTGCATCTTTGTGGGCTGAAGTCTTTGAGAGAGAGAGAGAGAGAGAGAGAGAGAGAGAGAGAGAGAGAGAGAGAAAAGAGAGAGAGACACCCCACAGACTCATGTTAAGTAGGTCCACACACATTAAGAACACACGTTTCGAAGGCCATCTTTCTTGTCAGAAAGGAAAAATGAAGAAAAGAAAGAAGTCACATCAAGAAGACCACAGCAACATCACAGACATCTGAATCAACATTCATGTTCAAGTTCCCAGCTGACAGTAAGAACGTCTATATTCAAAATATACTATCAAACTATTTTTCTTTTAGAGAAGGGTCGAAGCAGTGAAATTCTCTCCTGGCCACCATCTGATAGAGTCATGAGAAGCCGCTGCCTCCTGGAGCCCCTCTAGCCTCTGAGAGTCTGCTCCCCTGGGGGCTGCACTGGGCACAGCTGGGGGAGGCAGCTGGACCTGAACAGGGAAGCAGGGGACAGGGAGAGCTGATGGCCAGTTCACAGGAAGGTCTGCAGTCTCTCTGCGTGTGGACAGAATGGCGTTTCTCCCAAATGATTCATTTGGCAATCTTTTTCCCCCTTCAGAGTATAGGGAGAAGGTTTAAAAAAAAAAAAAAAAAAAGAGCGCCATACCTCAAGGCTTCTCAGCTAAACCTGTTTCTTGGAGGCATGACATCACCGTGGAGAAATCGACACGCTGACTCCCCCAGTAAAGATCTGACCCCTGAACAAGGAAGGGCAAGCGTTGCGAGGCTCCGGGGCTAGGATCTGTCTCCATTCTCCCAGGGAGAGAGGTATGGGGTGTAGGGTAGGTGAGGAGAGGTGATTTCTCTAACATGGTGGGAACACCCTGTGGTGTGACATTAGGGGGGCTTCGACTTGAGGATGCTTCAACATCTTTCACAGATTCTGTCAAACAAGGCATCCAATGGTGGTAAAGCAGGACCCCAGGGCGGTACGCTCCCTTCTCCTGTACAGGATTCCGTGTCTTCTGCCGTGGTGCGCTAGTGTTGTATAGCAGCATGCACACGAGGTAGAGACACGATGTGTCAAGGGGAACCGGGACTTTGAGGCCTACGCAAAGGCCTATGCACTTAGCTATGGTAACACCGAGCTTCCATAGGAGGTGGGCAACTTCTCTCACCTGCCTGGGGCTCCTGGGATGCCCACGTGTTCCAAAACAGTCATTAAGAGAGGCAATTCATGCGACTTCTTTGCTTAGAAACACCTTTATTTTATAAAGCCACTGGTCATTCTGTAAATTGTTTTTTTTTTTTTTTAAACCACACTTATAAAAAAGATGTTGACAATTCTTAGGAAAAAAAGCTGAAAATGTTTCTTATTAAGTCGGGGTTACACAAAGGTTATATTTATAATATATTTATATATATCTGTATGTTTATAATTTAGAGACGAAAACTAGGGCGCGGCAAAGCGGAGGCTGCTGCGGCTAAATCTCAGAGACCTGGTCGTTTCCCACAAACAGCGTCTCTTGACAGAAAGGGTTCACGAGGACCATCCCGGTGTCGCGATAGTCGCCGTTGGCTGGGGAGCGAGGTTCTGACAGCTGGTCCTGGTGAAAGAGAGAGGAAATAGTGTGAGCTGTGGAAAGAGAGAGAGATGGTTGTTTTGTCCGTGCATGCGTGTGTATGTGTGTGTGTGTGTGTGTGTGTGTGTGTGTGAGTGTGTGAGAGAGAGAGAGAGAGAGAGAGAGAGAGAGAGAGAGAGAGAGATTGAGAGAGAGAGATGATCAAAGACCCAAGGCCCAAGGGTGACTTCCAGAATCATCCTGGATTGCTTCTCCTTTTTGCTTTGCTCTGGGCTTTCCCAGGCTCCACCTTCCAGGGCTGGAAGTTCAGGCTTCTGTCATCTCCACCTGGCATTTTTCTGTGGGACTTGGGATCCGAACTCAGGTCCTTCTGCTTGTGAGGTAGAAACTTAACCCCTGGGCCATCTCTCCAGCCCCTTTTTCTCTTCTTCCATTTGTCTAGGTTCTCATGTAGTCTGGGATGGCCTCCGGCTCCCCATATAGGATGGCCATGAACTTCTGGATGTCCTGCCTTCAGCGCCCAAGTGTTGTGCTCCCAGCTGTGGACCTCCACACTCAGCCTTGGCCTTTCTTTGAGGCACACCAAGGTGTCATTTGGGATCTGAGCACTGTGGCTGAGGGGGTGGTGACTTTAAACAGTCATCGGGCTTCCATGTGGCCTGACCCCATCCACTGCAGGAGGAGAGATGGAATGGAGCATCCAGTCCCCAGGTCTTCTGCAGCCATTGGAGTGTGAGCGAGGAGAGGGCTTGAACCAGGGGACCGTGTGGTAGTTAATTCTGGGTGTCAACTTGACATACTTGGTATTAACTAAGATCAGCTGAGACCACCTGAAGGGGTTATACCCACCCTAGATTCCATGGGAACCGCCACAGATCTCATAGGAACCTCCCAGTAATGGACCATATAAAAGAGACCACAGAATATAGGAAGAGGAGAGACGTTCCAGGAATGCTGCAGCCATGTGGAGGTCTGCTGTGACTTAGCCTGCCTGCCAGCCTCAGCCAGCCAGCCATGCCATCTCCACCGTGAAAGACTGCATTTATTTCCTCTCTGGAACTGTAAGTTGAATCAATCTCCCTTTCTCCCATAAGTTGTTTGACTTTGGGTGCTCTCTCACAGCGATCGTAAAGAGTAACCGTTACAGGCCGTGTGCTGTGCATGGCGAGGACGGCTTGAACTCAGGAAGAATGAAGGGGTTTCTGCCAACACACTGGCTGGGAGGCGACGGAGAGGTGGTCACAGATAAAGTGTGAGGTTGTGGCTGGGGGTGGGAATCATGGTTCTGGAGCTGAGGGGGAGATGTCGGAGCTGCAGAGAGAAACTTGGGACTGTGGTACAGGCGTGACAGCTGCATCTGTGTGGAGGAGCTTTTGGGGGCTGCGATGGGCCTCCGGCCAGCGAGCGACTGATCCACGTGCTGAGTGTGACACTGAGGTGACATAGGGTCAGTGTGAAATAAGGGCCAGGATGGAAAAGCAGAGGATGCGAAGCCACCAGGCAGGAGGGCCACCCAGCCTGGCAGCCCAGAAGGGCTCTTTTCAAGGAGGGAGACACTGCTAGGTAGATATACAGGTGTCAACTTAACACTTAAAGACTAAGCTCTGGCACATTAGAGAAGAACTAGTAGTTCAGGTAAAACCTTGAGCAAGTCTGCAGGAGATTGATTGACGTGGGAAGAC
Source organism: Typhlomys cinereus (assembly GCA_023101885.1). Taxonomy (NCBI): domain Eukaryota; kingdom Metazoa; phylum Chordata; class Mammalia; order Rodentia; family Platacanthomyidae; genus Typhlomys; species Typhlomys cinereus. Next base: position 2,458,013 of record JALPQD010000253.1, read on the forward strand.
TAGTCCCTATCTGGTGGGACTATTCCCTGGGGGGGGGGTTAAGATGGAGGAAGCTGCACATTTGCTGTCGAGTGAGTGAGGTGCGTCTCTCTTAGCAATCCTATGGATACGCTGTCCCCTGGGCCCTTGGTGTTGGGGAACTCTTCTGCCAAGCTAGACTAAGACCTGCAATCAAGAATCGTAAGAGAATAAACTCCTCTTGCTCGCTTAAGCATCTTGGGTGTGACTTTATCGGTAACATCCAGGCAGACTGTAACAGGGACCTTTCAACTTGGTGCTGAAAGTGGCTGACGGACCACAGGAGAGGGAACAGTTCAGACACAGGCATGCAGGGGGCGCCACGGAAGAAAGAAATCCAGTGTGTGTGTGTGGGGGGCACCAATAAGGACGGGGTTTTGAACCCTGGCCACATTCACACTTGTCAAAGCTCACCCCTGCTGCCCTGGGAATGGAGCTGTGGGTAAGGAGGGGGCGCGTCTCCGGGGCACCACCTGCCTTGTTCAACTGCACCGCAGTATTCTCCTGGGTGTTCCTGCAGCATCTGCTGCCCTCCTTGATTGGCATGTCTGCTGAAATGCGGTCACCCTCCCAGTCCTTTCTGGGGGAAGGCATTCCTCTCGATTCTCCACAGCTCTTTGTCTATTCCTATTAGTTCTTCCAATGTGCTTTGCTTTTGAGTATTGCTGGGGTTCATCTGTGTCCCAGCTGCATCTCAGTATCCACGTCCCCTGAGGGCGAGCTTCCATCTTCACTGTCCCTGGAGAGGCTCCCTGCCACTAAACAGGTCCTGGGTCAGTGTTTCGTTCTTGTTCCCAGACAGCAGGAGAACTTGGTGCAGAGCAAACTTTTGTGTGCAGCCAATGCCTGCAGTGTGTGTGTGTGTGTGTGTTCTTGTTACCATTTAGTCTCTAATTCAGTGGAGTGGGGGGTTGTGCTGCAGAGGAATGGACCCCCCAGGGCCAAGTAGGTGCTCTCCTGGTTCTCTCTATGGTATAGGGGACCAGCACTCCTGGGGGTGTGGCCATGCGGGACTCCTCCTTACCTCCGAGGTCTCCAGGGACTGGATCTCCCTCGGGAGCTCCACCGCATGTCTGTTGAAGTAGTCCATGGTGATGGTATTGTTCCAGTAGCTCAGGTTGTTCTCGGGATTGGCCGTCTTCTTCTTCCGCCGCATACAGCACACTGTCAGCAGGACGGCTGCGGAGAGAGTCCAAGTCAGAGCAGGAGAGGGGAGGCCGGGGACAAGGGCCAGGCTCCTGGTGACGCTGAAAGAGCCTACGTTCACTCACTCATTCATTTGTTGTTGTTTGAGGCAGGGTCACGCTGGCTCAGGCTGGCCTCAAACTCACTAAGTAGCCCAGGATGATCTTGAACCACTGAATCTCTGTCCTCTCCTTCCCCGGGGCTGGAATTTCCAGCACGCACCAGCATATCTAGCTTCTGTGATGCTGAGGACTGAACCCTCATCTTTTCGTTCATGCTATACAAGCAGTCTACCAACTGAGCTGCACCCACAGCTCTCATCCATCTGCTTGCTCTTTCAACTACTAGCTTCATATGCTGTTATGGGATGCAGGGGAGAGGCAGGAGGGGGGAAAGGCGAGGTCTCCCTGCCCCACTAGGCTTCTATCCTAGCACTGGCTTGCAGTGGGGCCAGACGTACATAAGAAGATGAAGTGAATGAGGACGGTGGACCTGAGGCGGCTTCAAATGACCTCACAGCAACGGACCTGGGATCCAGGGAAGGAGCCAATTATAGGCAGGAGGTGCGTGCCCCGTGGGAGTTTCTGAGGTGGGAGAGATATAGTGCCCTTTCCTGACTCACACAGAAGAGCGACAGGGGCCATCCAGGGAGCAGACAATGAGGACTAAGCATGTCCTGCTCACCAGCGCCAGAACCTTTCACCTAGAAGGGAAACAGCCAGCAGCGTGCCACCATTTCTGCAGGCGCCTGCGATCCCATGCTGCACTATTCAGACTCAGCACCAGGGGGCAGCAGAGGGCCAGTTCCCTGGGCTGTGGCCTGATGACCGGCCAGTATAGGGGGGCATGTGTGTGTGTGTGTGTGTGTGTGTGTGTGTGTGTGTGTGTGTGTGTGTGTTGTAGGGTGGGGGTCTCCGGAAGCCGCACTTGTACAGGCTGAGACTTCAGAGTTCAGACTCTTGGACCCTGTGGTTGCTTTTCTTTGAAACACCAGCCATGCTTGGCGCTTTGATGTGAAACGCCTTGGAGCAAGGCTAAAGCTATCCTTGCAATTTGTGGTGCCTGCTTTGATCCAAAAGACTTCATGGAGTTTGCTACTCATGCCTCTGATGCCCAGAGGTGACTTCTGAATGGACCAGTGGGGGTTTCACTCTAGCCAACATCAGAGTTTTCAAATGTGGTGGGGTTGCCTTCCTTCCACAGCTTTCCTCATTGGCTGGAAGACAGGGGGGGCCAGAAAGGGGCAGAGGAGTTCCTTTAAGCCCCACCTTCTTATTCTGCAAAGAGACGCCACAGCCCAAGAATCCAGCTAGCTGTCAGGGGCCACTGGTCTGGGACTGGCAGGATTAGAAGTGTCAGCTTCTAAATCTTCAGGGTGGAAATGGCTGGGGAACCCAAGCTGGTTGAACCCAAAGCCTTGAAGAGATGTTAACACTTGGGAAATGGGCATGGCGGCCGCCTCAGCCCTGCGGAAGCTGGATCCCAAGGGAGATGGGGTGGAACTAACTCATCTTGGACAGACATAAGGGCACCCACCAGCATGCCTCGCACCTTGCGCCACAGACTATGAACAGGAGGCAAACTGCTCCTCACAAGCCAGAGGGGCGCACTTTGTAGGCCTTAGGAAGGAAGAGGTCCGTGCCTGAGCCCTACCGAGCAGTCACAGAAAAGCACAATCAAAGCGACAAAGGCGGCCTTAGGCACTGCCTAGCCAACAAAACACGAATAGCAAATAGAAGAGAGAAGGGTGCGCAATTCGCATTCAGAACTCAGATGACGATGTGGTACTACTTGCACGATCCCAGGGAGTTACCCAACCTCAGGCATGTCAGATGCAGTGCTGCGTGGAGGCACTCTGCGCTTCCAGTGGATGCTGGACCTCACCGGGCACTTTCCATCCTTCACTCTTGGTCTACTGTGTGGACGCCCCGAGGTGCACGATCCAGGGTCATACTGCTGATCTGTTCTAGCACATTCACCACTGGGCCTGCGCTGGTGCGAGACCATCTCCACCGTAACTGACTAGGGCCACTGGTCGTAATTGTCAAGGGTCACCAGATTCTCCTAACGCTCTGGACTCCCATTGGCCCGACAGAAACTTGCTCAGACCTTCTCTGCAGTCTGAGTCTTTCCCTTCTCATCTTCCTTCCACGGGTGTCGGGCCTGCACTGCAAATGTGGGCCTCACTCAGCTTAATTCCACTTCCTCCCGAGTGCTTTACAACGTCCTGTGTGCCCGGTCCCCTCTGGCTGGTTGCCTCTAGAAGGACCTGAACTAACACAGTGGAAGTCACTCTGGTCGGAGAGATGAGAAAACACTGCATTAGTGCTTAAGTAGCAACCTAAGTCCCATTACCAAGAGCGCCCAGGGCTGGGATAATGTGCAGGTATGATTGACTCCACAAGGCAAGGCTTTCTAGCACTGCGGGGCAATCTTTGTAGGATTTAAGCTATGCAAGTTGGAGTGAAGGCCTGTAGAAGTCATCATTGTGAAGCCCCAGCATTGTGGGGGCGCTAGGCTGAAGCACAGACGGGTTGCAGGGAATGAACCCCTAGACTCCCCATAACCCCCAAGGAGCCACATCTTCTTCTGGTCTCAGCCTCTTCCTGGTGTTTTCCTTGGCAAAGGTCATTCGGACCCAGTTTTCTTTAGAGTCTGTGAATAAAAATGTGTACCATCTAGTGGATATATGTGTAATATACCTATTACATATATATTCTGAACTAACTAACTAACTAACTAACTAACTAACTAACTAACTAACCTCCACTGAGCAATTAACACAGCCAAGAACCCTGGGCGAGACGGTATGTGATCCTTTGGAATGTTGTGCTAACCCTCCAGCGCCTGCAGTAAGTCCTTCTCTGGGGGCGAAGTGGACAGGGACCTTCCAGAGTCAGGGAGCCGCACTCGGCCGCTCCTCCAGGCCGACTTTGGACGGGCTGTGTAACACACCTGCAGCGACCCTGGCTTCCCCAGCTCACTCGGGCGGCTGGGCGCAAGCACTCTGAGCAGTGAATGTGACCCTGTTGGTCTGTGAAAATCCCGAGCACCCACTGGTGGGCGAGGAGGCCCCACACCAGGCAGGAGCACAGCCTCCTGATGGGGGCAGCAGAGACCACTCAGGAGTCCCGGGGCTCCCGGCCCTAGCCTGCCTTTGCCTGGGTCCAGTGGATTCAGGCTCCCAGTGCATGGAAACCTCGTTGGCCCAGAGTGTCTGGCAGGGCTCGGGAGACCACGCACTTCTTAACCTTGGCACACAGATGCCTTCCAGCCACGGGGTGAGCTTGCAAGGCAGGTCAGCTGCTGGCTCCCCTGGCTGAAGCAGGCCCAGAATGGCGACACTCCCCCCACCATCCCCTAACCCCCCCTGCCCTTCTCCCAGAAGCAGCAGACTCTGGGGTGAAGAAGGCAAAGTCTGGGTCCCTGCTGCTCTGCCCACCTCTCTCTTCCCCACCAGAGGAGAGGAAGTCTACACTGCTCCGCGCCGCCAGCCAGCACTGCCCGGAATACCTAGCAATCAAGGACTTAGTTCTCTTTGAGGTCCTCACAGGTGGCTTTGGGGTACGTGGAAATGTGAGGGGCTTTTGGGCCTGGAAGAGCCCATCCTGCCTGATGACGGGATGGGGCGGAGCTACGGAAACTGTACACACACACACACACACACACACACACACACACACACACACACCCCAGCATTTTAATGGATGGAGCCCGGGGTTCTGAGTCTGGGCAGATATTCTATCTTAATGCTCCCCCACGGGATCAACCCCCACGGGGGTTAGGGCTATGACCAAGGACACAGAACAGAGGTGGAGGCATCTGGGACCCAGGTAGGAGTGAGGAAACACCTTTGTGGTTGTGGAAATACCAACGGAGGTATGCTCTGCAGTTCCCATGGGGCGACCTGAATCTGCTTTGAACAAAACCTGGATCTTGCTTTAGGAAATAGCACGTCCTACCCCGGGACCTGGAGCCTCCTTTCATAGCTCCCCAGTGTCCCCCCAGGTGCCGTTCTGCGCTATGCCCTTGCTCCCGTTTTGGCTGACATTCACGTCCTTGGTTTAGCAGTCCATGGGCTTCCCAGCTTTGTGATGTGATCCAGTTTCAAACTCACACCTCTCAGGAGGGCTGGGGGAAGAGCAGGAGCCGTTTTAGAATAGAAAAAACCCAGGTGGCACAACTCGTGTGTGTGTGGCATGCTGATTAGTTTTACCCTGCACTCTCCAGCACGGGCAAACAGGGAGCTGCGAGTGGGAGGGAGTCTGGCCCACAGTGGGCACTCGGGAAAGATCGTGCTGAATCGGACAAGCAGACTTTTGCAACAGCAGATCCGGGCTGCGACGGGGGCCCTCACCTGGCATCCTGTTCCTCGCCCGCAGGTGACACACTCGCTTCTGGGTTCTTTCATTATTTACTCTGGCGAGTGTAAGGATGGAGTGATGAAACAGTGGAAGTCACGCTGTGAACTAGAGCATTCACAGCCCATGCAGTGGAATGAAAAGCAGAATGTGGTCTTGGGCTGGGCAGGAGGCTCAGCAGATAATGCACTTGCTGCACAAGCAAAAGGACTGGAGTTCAGGGGGTGGAACTGGTGGTGGGGGAGGGTGTCCACCTGGAATTCTAGCTCTGGAAGACAGAACTGAGGAATTCCCAGAGCAAGCTGGCTAGTCAGACCAGCCCTATAAACAAGCTCTGGATTTAATTAGAGACCCAGTCTCAAAAGGACAAGGTGGAAGAACAATCAAAGGTCATTCCCAATATCAACATACTTGGGTCCTTCCCCCCCTCCCCGTGCAAACGTGTATAACATATACTCGCCCCTCATATATACTCATGAAATTGAAAAGAAAAACCCACGGGCTCTCTTGTGACTACCTTGTACCTGGGACTATTATTAATAATATATGGCTTGACTGTGTTGCATTCCTGTCTTTTGGAAGTAGACCCTCGCAGCTTTATGAATCTATTTCCCTGAGAGACCATAAAGTTGCTCTTCATTTTACTGAAAGGAGGGACAGACTAAGTTTGGAAACATGTCACGTTTCTCAAATTAGGACTTGGAGCAAAAGTAGGTGCTCAGCCCTGTTGTGGGAGGTGTTTATTTTTTTCTTTTAATTATTATTATTTTAAGCCAGCTGGGAGAAGTGACACTTGGAAGGAATCTGGACTGCAGACTTAAGAAGAGTCAGTTGCAGCAAAATGACAAGTGGAAAGATGGCCACAGTCAGGCCCATGCCTCTGGGCTGTCCCGTAGCATGGGGAAGGCAGGCTTGGTGGCTACACAGTCTCCCTGTGGGCAGCTTCGTTCCCCTGGGAATTGAGCACAATCTGAAGCCTGCTCAATGGATAAGGCTGCAGCACTGCTGGGTGAACATGGCCGACGTGTCCCCACTGACATCCTCAGCACAGCCGGGTGACCAATCAGAGCTCGCATTCCTGGAGGACCAGGGAAAAAAGGGTGACCAGTGACCATGCAGAGGGGCAGATGTGGCAGGGCCAGGGCAACACAGCTTATGAAGGACACCTGAGGGACAAAGGTGAGCAGCTTAGACCAGGCGCGCCGCCCCCAAGAGCCACTCCCGTGCCTTCAGTATTCTTAGGGACTCAGTTTGTGTAGCATGTAAAGGTACCACCTAGGATCACACGGTGGAGACAACGGTGAAGCAAACCTCAGGCTCCTGAGAGAATTGGGGAGTCCCAAGGGCCAAAAGAACAGGCTGGGGAGTGAGGATTCAGGGATGTGATTGGGTGGTAACTATTTGGGGTGGGGCTCAGCTCCATGAAGATCCTGTAATATCAGAGAAATTCTGAGGACGGAAGGTCAAGTTCTTGGGAAGACATACAGGAGGCCCTGAGGTTCTTAGGGGTCGCTGTAGGGTCTTGAGGGGGGCATTAGGCAGCATACCTCCTAATTCCCCATTCACAGACAGACAGACTGCTGCAGGAAAGCCAATGGCTTTGGGATACAGGACTGTAATATTAGGGGCCACCGTGTGTGGATGGAGCTCAGTCTACTTGCAGCGAGGGGGAGGGGGGAGGGGCCAAGTGTCACGTGGCTGTCAAGCTTTAATTTAGCCTGTGAGTTAAGAACCGTTTTAGCCACAGCCACTGGGACTTCCAACACGACAGCTTTATCGCCTCTTCTTTCTCGGGGAAAAGGAAAAAAGCGGCGGAGCAGAGGGAGGGAGGGAGAGGAGAGAGAAGGCAAGAAGGCAGCTGGGGGAGAAGCCAAAGAGATGGCGAGGACTTTGCTAGATGGAGGCTCTGTGCTAACCAGCTTTACCTGTCAACTTGACACTGGCACACACCTATGAGGTGTGTTAAGGCTTGTCTCTGGGGTCAGCCTGTAAGAGACTGTCTTCATCGCATGATGGATGTGGGAAGACCCAGCCCACTGGGCGGGACCGTTGACTGGGCAGGCGGGTAAGGAGAGGAGAGGTGGCAGCTAGAAAGTCAGCATGCAGTGCTGGCGCTCGCCCGCCGTGCGTCTGACTTTGAATGTGGCATGGCCTTGGCACCGGCTGCTATGACACCTCCTGCCATGATGAATTACAACCTGGAACCGCGAACTAACAAAATGTCCCCATTTCCCTAAACTGTTTGGGTCGGCATTTGCTACAGCACTGGAGTTATGGAACCAAATCAGACTGTAACTTTGCAAGGTCAACTGTCATCTGTGTTTCCTAGGGGTCGTGTTTCATGAGGCAACGGTGGGCAGTGATTGAGGCAGTGTTACTGTCTCATAGACCCCGGGGCAGGACGACAGGTGCTTTGAGCTCCCATCTCAGCCCTGTCTCTCTCTAATACCAGGCAGGATCTTGGGTGAGCCCCAAGGGTCTCTTGTCTTCCCACTAAGTTTCTGCTGGACTACAGTGCATGTAAGGTTCCTGGAAATTGTGACTTAGCGATCCATGGATGTTTTAGTCACACCCAGGATTGGAGGAGAGGGTGTCATAGTTAGGCACGGGTGTTAGCTTGACAGTTGAGGGCTTGAGCTCTGGGCATTTTGTGGAGAATTAGTGGTTGAGTTAAACCCAGAGCAAACTTGCAGGAGGTTGTCTGGCTGATGGGGAAGGCCCGGCTATGGTGGGTGGGACTAGGCCCCTGAATGAAATACAGAGGGCTGGTTGAGGAAGTTGGCATCCTTGTGTACATTTGGCTAGACATGCTGGTCTGGAAAGTAAGGATCGTCCCTCTCTCAGCCCTCGTGTAGAGATGGTGCGGCCAGTTCCCTTGGCCCTGGTGTTGGTGTGAGCTCTCCTGCTAAGATGGACAAACACCTGTAACCAGGAATCCGTAAGAGAAAAATAAACGCCTTGTTCCCTTAAGCCATTTGATGGTGATTCATCAGCAACCAAGCGGGCGAACTGCTACAGAGGGGGAATGTTTGTCCTGCTATCTTGTCTCCTGGAACTCTGGAGGAGCTGCCCAACTCTGGGACAAGGGATTGGAGGAATGATGGGAGGAGAAAGAGGAGGAGGAGGAGGAGGAGGAAGAGGAGGAGGAGGAGGAGGAGGAGGAGGAGGAGGAAGAGGAGGAGAAGGAGGAGGAGGAGGAGGAGAAGGAGGAGGAGGAGGAGGAGGAGGAGGAGGAGGAGGAGGAGGCAGGCACTTACAGCAGGAGGAGACGGGCACGCTGATGGCCAGGATGACCCAGACGATGTCCATCTTGCTCAGGCAGATGGTGGCTCTATGCTGTGGCTTGTCCCCCTCGGCCACATGAGAGATGTTCCCTGCTGGTCCCGGCTTCCAGGTCCCGGCGGGGACCAGGCGGTTAAGGAAGTTTCCTGTGGCCGTGGCCACCACAGTAGAGAGAGGACTGGACACCCTGCTGGTGGTGGCAGGGGAGGCCTCAGCCTCCTCCTCTTCCTCCTTGGCTGGAGAAACAGTGCTTTTTGAGACCCCAGGGGGCCAGGTTGGGGACTTCGGGGTCACGGATACTCCCTGAGGGACCCCCTGGGAAGGGGCTGAGACACTGACATCGAAGGCAGCCTGGGTGGGGCGCGCGGCAGCCGTGAAGGCCCCGGAGCTGACAGGCAGGGGGCTGCTGATGGCAGGGGTGACAGCCAGCCACGAGTCACTGTGGCCGGGGCCGCCCTGCGTGTCACCACGGGGGCGCTGAGAAGGCACTGGGGCAGGCTGTGAGCTGGCAGGGGGGCCTGAGGCTGCTGGGGCGTCAGACTTCCCTCCTGGGCTGGTGAATGTGGGGCCGCTCCCCCGGTCGGTTGTGGTAAGGCCTGACAGGTCCTCGGCAGGCACCAAGGGGGTGGTGGGGGGTGCCCACGAGGTACTTCTGGGTGCTGTGGTTGCAGCCACCGTCCGGAGCTGTGGTGGGGAGGGATGGCTCCAGGCTGGGGTCCTGGGCGTCAGGGTGGTGGGCTGTGGCTCCACAGACCCTGTGAAGTTGCCCTTGTAGATCTGGAAGATTTTCCCCAGGGGTCGCTTGGGTCCCAGGTGTGTGGAGCTCTGATTTCGTCCCCGCTGACCTTCCTTCCTCGCCGAGTGGCCACCACCAGGGGCAGGCAGGACAGAGCGAGATGAACCACCAGCCCCCTTCCGGGAGGAGCCTGGGGGCCTGGGGGGTCTGCGCGTGGTGGCCCGAGGGGATACTGTGGGGCGGCTGGTGGCTCCTGATGACTTTGTGGGCAGGATGGGGAGGGCGGCATCTCCTGGGGAACGGCCCTCGGAATGGGAGGGTGTGGCTGCTATGGCAGTTGGAGGGGAGCCTGTGGGCAGAGGGCTTTCAGGACGGGAGATGGTGGCTGTCATCCTGATGGTGGACACGGTGTCTGTAGGTGGGTGTCCTCCTGGATGGGGTGTCGCTGTTGCCATGGTAGCCACAGGATGTCCTTCTGGATGGGGCATCGCTGTTGCCATGGTAGCTGCAGAATATCCTTCTGGATGGGGTGTTACTGTTGCCATGGTAACTGCAGAATGTCTTTCTGGATGGAGTGTTGTCGTTGCCATAGTAGCTGCAGAATGTCTTTCTGGATGGGGTGTCATTGTTGCCATGGTAACTGCAGGATGTCTTTCTGGATGGGGTGTTGTTGTTGCCATAATAGCCACAGGATGTCCTTCTGGATGGGGTGTCGTTGCCATAGTAGCCGCAGGATGTCCTTCTGGATGGGGTGTTGTTGCCATGGTAGCTGCAGGATGTCTTTCTGGATGGGGTGTCGCTGTTGCCATGGTAGCCGCAGGATGTCCTTCTGGATGGGGTGTCGCTGTTGCCATGGTAGCTGCAGGATGTCCTTCTGGATGGGGTGTTGTTGCCATAGTAGCCGCAGGATGTCTTTCTGGATGGGGTGTCATTGTTGCCATGGTAACTGCAGGATGTCCTTCTGGATGGGGTGTCATTGTTGCCATGGTAACTGAAGGATGTCCTTCTGGATGGGGTGCTGTTGCCATAGTAGCCGCAGGATGTCTTTCTGGATGGGGTGTCATTGTTGCCATGGTAACTGCAGGATGTCCTTCTGGATGGGGTGTTGTTGCTATAGTAGCCGCAGGATGTCTTTCTGGATGGGGTGTCGCTGTTGCCATGGTAGCCGCAGGATGTCCTTCTGGATGGGGTGTCGCTGTTGCCATGGTAGCTGCAGGATGTCCTCCTGGATGGGGTGTCGCTGTTGCCATGGTAACTGCAGGATGTCCTTCTGGGTGGGGTGTCGCTGTTGCCATGGTAACTGCGGGATATCCTTCAGGACGGGGTGTTGCTGTTGCCACGGTAACCGCAGGATGGCCTTCAGAATGGGGTGTTGCTGTTGCCATGTTAGCCACAGCCCGTGGGGAGGGTTCTTCAGGATGGGGGCTCGGTGTCACCACAGAGGACAGTCCAGTAGAACTGTGAGGTGCTGTCACCATGGTGCCCGGGGGAATGCTTGAGGGGAGGGTCTGGAGAGATGGTTCCTGGACAGCCAGTACCAGTGCTTTGGTCAGTGCCAAGGTCAGGAGGCAGCCTGGAGAGGGAGCAGAGGGGAGAGTGAGGAACGGGAGTGAGGAGAGCCGCATGCATCCGGGCCCTGCTCGCCCAGTCAAATTGGCTGGTGCCACCTTTCTCAAAAGTCTCGGAAGGACTGTCAACCTTCCAGGCCCGCACCATTCTTCACAGCAAGAGTGGGGGGGAGACTGAGAAGTGCGCCCCTGTCACGTCTTCCTGTTCTTTTTTTTTTTTTTAATTTTTTTATTATTATTATTATTTATTCAACTGTGTGCATATGTGTGTGTATGTGCGCGCGCGCGTCTGTGTGTGTGTGTGTGTGTGTGTGTGTGTGTGTGTGTATGTAGAACCACGGACGAATTCGCGAACCCCCATGGACGCCTCCACCTCCTTCTGCCCCGGGATTCAGGCTCCGCCCTACCAGGGCCAGAAGCGCAGGCCGCCCCCGCTTCCGCCTGGCGTCTATTCGTGGGATCTGGGATCCGAACTCAGGACCTTCCGCCTGCAAGGCGGAGGCTTAACCCCTGAGCCACCTCTCCAGCCCCACGTCTTCCTGTTCTACAGCCTGAGAGCAGCTCAAAGGTAGCTTGACCACAGGGGTGTGGCCATCCAGACCCGTGAGACTGCTCGCTGTGATTTAAGTTTACTGAGAAAATGCCCAAGCTTGAAAAACAACCTATACAATGGAAAGCATGCATGGCCTGGGGAATTTCTTGACAATAAATCCTCGCATCAGGAGGATGTGTGGGGTCCACTGGAATCACGGACCACAGGTCCAGCTGTTAGAGCACACAGGTTAGAGCGCTGGTCTCTGCAGCCCTGGGGTGGTAGGACACTGTTAGAACCTGATGCTGAAGAGCTAACACCCCTGTCTACATAAGTGCACCCCTTCTTTGTACTTGCAGATCTTTCACTACAGCTAGGCAGGCCCCAGGAACGTGTGTATAGTCATTTCTGTCTGGAAATTCTCAGAGAGACATTCTCCCTCAACACACGGTGAAAGAACAAGTATCCAGAGTGGGCGCCCTGGCTGGGCTTTCCCCGCATACTGTGGGACAGACAGAAAGCAGGAATGCAGTGGCCCACCTACCCTCACCCCCTGCCGCCTCCTTCTTGTAACTAGCTCTGGTCAGCTTCAGAGAAAGAAAGAGTGAGGAACTCTGCCGGTGTGCTGGTGGCTCCAAGTTCAAGATCGCCATCAGGTGTGTGTGACAGTCTTGACACGACCCTTGGGCCCATTCCCTTTACTTCTAAGTCACTGTGGCCGGGGATATCAAGGGACCTGGCCTCAAGGGTGACACTGAGAATCGTCCTGGATGGCTCTAACTCCTTATGCTTTGCTCTGGGGTTTCCCAGGCTCTGCCTTCCAGGGTCAGAATCACTGGTCACTTCCATATTTGCCCAGTATTTTAAGTGGGATGTGGGGATCTAAATTCAAGTCCTTTCGCTTGAGAGCCAGAGGCTTTCATCCCTGAGCCATCTCCCCAGCCCTAAAGGACGCGCAGGTAAGGACAGAGAAGCCACAAGGCAGCCCGAGAAGAGAGCCAGCTGCAGTTACCAGAGGACTCAAGGTCCGTACCATCTGGACCTCCGAGACTTCTGAGGAAATATCTCGGTCTGTGGCTTAAAACTTTCTGTCAGTACATAGGAACTACGACAAACATTTTGCATTAGAGACCTTCTGGGACAGTTAGGTTCAGCTGTCAGCTTGACACATCAGAGCCAACCCTTTAGGAACACCTATGAGGAATCATTTAGGTAATGGAAGCCTCTGAGCAAATCAGTAGGAGATTATCTAATGGATACAGGAAGATCTAACCAATAGTAGCCTATTCCTCGGGCGAGCTAGAAAGCGAGCTGGTCGGATTTGGCAGACCAGCCATCAGGCGGGCACTGATCCTTGCCCCTTCGGATCTTGCTGTAATAGAATGTGTCCGGTACCCTGCTGATGAGTCTCCCTCCATAATGGACTAGATTGCTTGGGTCATATATTCATTAAGTCAACAGAATCTGAAGCCAAGACATTATCTAAAAAAGGAGACACGGAGACGGGGTGCGCGGACAGGGAGCGTCCACTGGGAGGTGACCAGAGGGTCAGCCATAGGGTCTGAGACCAGCAAAATAGGGAAACTGACCACTTGGATTGACCCACACTACTCAGGCGAGACCAACAAGAGGAGATAAAGAAGGGTGCGCAGATTTTGGAGGCTCCACCCCAAGCCTCAAGGCTGTCCTTTGGTGCTAGGCTACAAGGCACAGGGCTGTTGGGTCGGGGACAACCGTGGACAAAGCAGCGGGTTGTGAGTGCTGCAGCATCTCAGAGTCACTGGGGGCATCTCAGACACATGTCTGGAGGAGTGTTTCCCCCGGCTCCATCCCGCCTAGCCAAGGGCTGCTCCTTGGCTGTTTCTCCCGCCTGATGCATCTCCTGGGAGCCGGAGGGCTGAGTCAGGGGAGCTCGGGCCTAGGATCTGTCTATCGTACCTATGTCCTGTTTGTGGCAGCTGCGGCATACTGGGCATGTCTGGCATGAGGCCAAGAGCAGCTCAGAGGTTTCGGAGGGACACCCAGTGACCCTGTGGACAGGTCTGCGGTGAGGAAGAGGAGCCACTTGGCTTCTTAGAGAAAGCCAGGAGTTCTCTACAGTGGCGCTGGGGGGGGGGGGAAGGGAGGTGATGCTGCCTGGGGCTCAAATGCCTCAGAGAAGCTCTCAAGGTCCCCGGCAGGGGCGCAGCAGCAACTAGCCAGAGTCCTTGTCGTCACTGTAGGTTGGTCTAATCCTCCCTGCTGCTGCTGGTGCTGATGACGATACTTTAAAAAAAAAAAAACTTCATTCATTTAGTGGTGTGTGTGTAGTGAGAGAGAGAGAGAGAGAGAGAGCACTGTGTGTCCCTGTGGAGGGCCAAGGGTGACTTCTGTTTCCTCTTTGCTTTGCTCTGGGATTTCCCAGACTCCACCCACCAGGGCCAGAAGTGCAGGCCTCCACCATTTCTGCCTGCCATTTTTTTATGTGGGACCTGAGATCTGAACTCAAGACCTTCTGCTTGTGCGGCAGCGTCTTAACCCCTGAGCCATCTCTCCAGCCCTGATGATACTTTTTTCAGCTGCAGGCCTTCCTGTTTCTCCCTCCCTCAGGAAGCCTGGACAAGCACCTTCCAGCCTCTTCTTTACAATTTCACTGTTAACTTGGCAATTTTACCATTATTCTTTGCAACTGCAAATGGTTCCTGCCATCCCGGGTCCGCAGGAACTTTACCCGGAGAAGTCCATTTGGATACCATAGGGAAGGGCAGGGCGCTGCATTTCATCTAAACCAATGCCTTCATTGTACGGAAGGGGCCACCAAGTGAAGTAACTGATTCAATACCACTTAGCTGGTTGGGGAGATGGTGCGGCTATTTCCCCTGAACCGCAACACCCCTACTTTAGAGAGAAGAGTGTTTTTTTAATAAGATTATGGAAACTCGCAGAACTCATGTGGCTCTTCCCTAGTTATCCAGAGCCTCGCCATTTTGCAATGCCTTGTCCACCAGGGGCTGGCCTGTGGGGATCTGCAGAAGCCACATAGTCTAAATCTCTGACCTCCTTACCATGAGTCTTGGGGTGTGGGTGTGTGTGTGTGCGCACGCGTGCATGTATCAGAGGGCACTTGTGTGTCCCTGTGGAGGACCAAAGGTGACTTTGGGAATCATCCTGGATTGCTTCTATCTCCTTCTTGCTTTTCTTTGGGGTTTCCCAGACTCTACCTGCCAGGGCGGGAAGTCCAGGCTGCCACTTTTTCTGCCTGGCATTTTTTACTTAGGACCTGGGATCCAAATTCAGGACCTTCTGCTTGTGAGACAGAGTCCTAACCCTTGAGCCAAGTCTTCAGCCCTGCATGATATTCTTTCCTTTCCCACCCTGGCTGCTCTATTCCCCTAGCAACTCCCTAGCAACATTGGCAGGCCGTAAAAGTGCTGACCCAGCCCTCTCTTTGGAGTCCTCTGCTGCGCTGTCCCTGTGGCTCTCTCCCTGTCCTCTCTGACTTGGAGTGTCTCTTTCTGTTCTAATGCTCTCATCCACCTTAACCATGATGGTTCCCTTGGCCCCCCAGGGTGCGGCCCCCCTAATAAAACTCTTATTTCTTAAGCCTCTCCCTGGTGTTAGCTTTGTTACCTATATCCACTTTGACCTTACGCATTGTCCCAGTTGCTTTCCATTCCTTCCCCCCACCGAACTAATACCACCCCCAAGTTAGAAAAGGAGTTAACAATTGCTTCTGGGAGAGAGTTGGCCACAAATTTCTGGGTGCTTCAGGGATGCAGTTTCTGTGAATAGTTACCCTTCCAGGCTGGGGGTGGACCTCTATCTATCTATCTATCTATCTATCTATCTATCTATCTATCTATCTATCTATCAATCAATCATCTATCTATCTATCTATCTATCTATCATCTATCTATCTTCTATCATCTATCTATCTATCTATCATCTATCTATCTATCTATCCATCCATCTATCTATCTATCTATCATCTATCTATCTATCCATCTATCTATCTTCTATCATCTATCTATCTATCTATCTATCTATCTATCTATCTATCTATCCAACCATCTATCTATCATCCATCTGTCTGTCTGTCTGTCTGTCTGCCTGCTTGTCTGGGAGCAGAGGTTCTATTCCAGCTTCTCTGTTACACTTCACCAGTATCTCAGAAGAGTCCTGGTAACACCGGGAGCTGGGGGAACCGGCCATACCATATCCACCTGAAGAGTGAAAAGAGGGGCATCCGTTCTCACTTGCTAGTATGTCTGTCTGTGGACCGAGTCCTTCAGTGACCCTAGCTGCGGGAAGCTACCCGTGCTCTTGCATCAGTAACCTCAGGACATTGGTCAGTTCAGCAAGCTAGACTGGTGGACTTGTTTCTCTGGTCTGTCACTGGTGCCCTATCTGAGGGGAAGGGACATTTGTTCACATCACCAGTCACACATCTGGAGATGGCCTGGATCACAGCCATTATTTCAAATAAAGTTTTCATTTGTATCATAAAATAGCTACGCTGCCACGGGCCCAGCACTTCCTTCAACCTTACTGTCACCTTGAATATGCAAATCAGACAAAAGCTTCCACTCCTCCTTGGCACAAAAGGTTAACAAATGAATGGGATGCAC
Source organism: Typhlomys cinereus (assembly GCA_023101885.1). NCBI lineage: Eukaryota > Metazoa > Chordata > Mammalia > Rodentia > Platacanthomyidae > Typhlomys > Typhlomys cinereus. The sequence goes on from JALPQD010000253.1 coordinate 2,474,302, forward strand.
ACTGTCACAATAAACGTACCAGGCCTTCAACCAGGGGCTCCCCTAACACATGCAAATGTTCATTCAATGCCCTTTGTGCTGGCCTACACACTCCCCTCCCCACAATCTGGGGCTACTGCCTCTTTGCATATTATTTGCATGGATTTCCATAATGGGCTCTATTGACACTAATTCCAAATATATATGAGAGGCTAAAACTGAAATCTTGCTTGACATCCTTTAAATGTGGAGCCAATTTTAAAAACATGTCATAATCAGGATAAGTATGGGGTAGGAGTGGAAGCCCACAGATTGATGGGTGCCCAGATGTCACAGGGAGGCACCCTCCTCCTTAGAATTCCCAAGGGAAAGAAAGGGCTTCCTCTTCGTGTGAGTTTGGGTGGAAGCCCACAGTCCATGTTGGGCATGGCACTTGCAACTGTGCTGGCAAGGAGGGAACTTGGGAAAGAAAAGTGGCGGGACTGGGAGATGGCTCGGGGGTGAAGACTGCTTTGAAAGCAGAAGGTCCTGAGTTCGGATCCCGGGGTCCCATGGAAAAACATCAGAAAGAAACGGTGGTGGTGGCCTGTGCTTCCAGCCCTGGTGGGTGGAGCCTGAGAAATCTCAGAGCAAAGCAAGAAGGAGGTAGAACAATCCAGGATGATTCCCAGAGTCACCCTTGGTCCTCCACAGGGACACATGTGTCCTCTGGCACACACACACACACAAGTAAATGAATGAATGAATGAATAAATAAATAAATAAGAAAAGCGGCTAATACTGTAGGAAGCACTAGGCCCTTCCCAGGCATGGTGAGCTGCTAGAAGGGTAAGCCTGGGCTAACCCCTTTGTCCTTGTGGTGACTATATGGGCTGTGCATTATTATAATCTCCCTGTTGCAACTGAGGCAGAGGAACCTCTTCTGGTCACATGACTAAGGAAAGGTGAGCTGAGATTTGAATTTACAAAATCTACATTTGCAACCTTTTTTTTTTAACTTCATTTATTTATCGTGTGCGTGCATGCATGCGTGTGTGCGTGTTTGCGTGTGTGTGTGTGTGTGTGTGTGTGTGTGTGTGTGTGTGTATCAGAAGCAGTGTGTGTGCCTGTGGAGGCTCAAGGGTGACTTAGGGGATTATCTTGGGTTGTTCTATCTCATTTTTGCTTTGCTCTGGGTTTTTCTAGGCTCCACCTTCTGGGGCCGGAAGTACCAGCCACTGCCATTTCTGCCTGGCATTTTTACATGGGATATTAGGTTTGAACTATTTCTCCAGTTTTTTTTTTCATTTTTACTTACCCTGTTTCTCCCCTTCTTCCCTCTCCTCCCCCCACAATGCTGAGATTAAATCCAGGATCTGGAGCATGCGAGGGAAATCCCACTTTCATCCCAGTCTTTGCTTACAGCTCTGCTTTGTCTGCCACCCGTGCTCTATATAAGGAAAAGGATTGAGCTTTCTAGGGTCACCTCTTTATATTTCCTCAGTTTTGATTCCAGTGTTTTCCATGACATATTTTATTTTCCTTTAACAATGTCATTAGTGAGCTTTATTTTTCAGGCCACTAGAGAAATTTGTTATTCTAGAGGATCTCGCCTTCAGGATACAGGCTTTTCTATTATTCAAATGAAGAACAGACCTTCGTTCAACAATGAAGCTAATCTCTTTAACAATAGCTAGTATTTTGCTTTTGCCTCCTCTTAGTTCAACTCTTCAAGCTTGTCACCACATCTTTCATCATCAAACCTCATGATTTTCATCTTTTCCTGCCACATTCCTTGCTCTTTTACCTCATAACTCTAAACAAGAGTGCTAAAAAGTAGCCATGTCACACTGTCACAAGACTGCCTTGCTGTTGCAGTCAGCCTGCATGGTTGCTGATAAATAACCATCAAACAGCTTAAGGGAACAGGAGTTTATTCTCTCTTACGATTCCTGGTTACAGTTCTCAGTCCAGCTTGACAGGAGAACATCTGCCAACACCAGGGCTGAGGGAACTGGTCACACCATCACCACATATCAGGTGAAAGATGGACAATCCTTACTTGCCAGACCAGCATGTCTGGCCAAGTGAACAGAAGGATGCCGACTTTCTCAACCAGCTCTCCATGATTTATTCCAGGGCCTAATCCCACCCACCATGGGCTGGGCCTTCCCCATCAGCTAGACAATCTCTTGCAGGTTTGCTCTGGGCTCAACTCAAACACTAGTTCTCCACAAATGTGCCCAGAGCTCAAACCCTCAACTGTCAAGCTAACACCCGTGACTAACTATGACACTTGCCTTGAAACGTCCTCAGTCAAACACTCAAATTTAACTTCAGGCAAGCTTTCAGAAGGATGGCAAAACTTGATCACACACTCTGCCAACACATTACTTCATTTGCCCTTTGTTCAGTTTCCAACACAGTCTCTGTTCCCCTCTGGACCATCACAAGCTAGGCTTCTACTGCCTGTGTCTCTCACAGCATTACTCTCTTCCAAGCTCTTACAAGAATGGCCCTTTTGGCCCTGTGTCCAAGATGCAAAGGTTTTCCCAGTGCAAAGTCCCAACATTCTCCATATTTCTCCCAACAAACAATTCCAAAAGCACATCAGCTGCATTTCAGCAATGGCCATACTGCTGGGTGCCAACTTCTCTCAACTTCACAAACAACAACTTCACTTTTTGGTACTGGATTCTCAGTGTCATATAGTCACACTCCACTCCTGGTAATCTCTTTTCCAATGACTCATCTCTGTTGCTGTGAGACACACTTACGTTCAAACAACTTAAAGGGAGAAAAGGAGATTTATTCAGCTTACAGTTCCAGAGGGGAGATACAGTCCATTATGGTGGAAAAGGCATGGCTGATGGCAGAAGCTGGAAGTGGCTAAGTCACTGCAGACATCATGGAGGCTAAGAGCTGCTGTAAGCTCAAGGGCTGACCAGCTAACTAAAGCAAGGCCGCAGAAAATAATGTCTGGCTCTACCTCTGTACTCTTCAGGCTTTTGTATCTAACCCTCTTCTGCAATGTTCACTCAGGGCTCTTTGTATACACATCAGGCTTCCAGAATTCTAAATTGGGTGCTCGGCCCTCTGAACTCCATTGGTTCCTTTTATTTCAAAGATTTCTTAGGTTCCCCTGCTTGGGTGCTAATAACCTTGGCGTTAGATGATGGGAATGGCCAGGCTTTGGTGTGTCTCTCAAGCCTGTGTTGGTTTAAACTATGAGGTGACAACTGTGGCAGGTTCAATGTTATGCTCCCATACCTAGTCTGGCACATGAGCTATATTTGTCGAGGAGGAGGCAACCCTCTGGAGTCACCATCTGCTATGCAAGTTTGTAGTTTCTAGAAATGACCACAACAGTGCATCAAAACCTGGGGGGCCATGATTTCTCTGATACACAGCCATAGATTCCTCCAAAAGAAGAAAAGAACAAGTGCATAGGAGGAGCGTCACACAGCTCCTAGCCCACAAGGCAGATGGAATGCTGGAGGTATCCGGTGCCTGCAGACAAAAGCCACGGCCTCTTCTTACAAGGAGCTGTTCTTCTAAAGGGGAGTACAGTCATCTGTGAGGAAACACGCGCTCGCACAGGGAAGGGTCCCTCCAACTCCCCAAACAAGTGAGAGTTGGAATGAGTCAGAGGAAAAGGTCAACAGGATAAGAGGATCATCAATATTCAGGGAGCATCGCTCCAGAGAGAAGAACACAAGCATTCGGGTCTGACTGCCTCCGACTCAGTCAAGCTAACAGGAAGGGGCTCATCAGATGCTCAGCCTAACAGGAAGGGGCTGCCAGAATGCTACGGAGCCTGGGGTGTGGCCAGTTGGGGTAAGGGGAAGACTGTTAAGGGGAAGGGTACCAAGTTTTAGTTAAACAAGAGGGGTAAGTTCTGGGGAATCTATTGCACAACGTGGAATGTATAATTAATGATGCTTTACACATTTTAAATAACTAAAAGATAGGATTAAAACCTAGGGGTACGGGCACACCTTTAATCCAAACACCTATGATTCTAAGGCAGGAAGGTTGTGGGTTAAAGGCCAGTCTGGGCAATACAAGGAGTTTTTAATCTCAAAAATAAAAAAAATGAGAGAGAATTCTCAATGTCCTCACCACAAAGAAATTATAAATATTTAAGGCAAAGATATGTTAATTAGCTTGATTTGATCATTCCATAATTCACACACACGTGTATTAAAACATGACGTTGGGCAATAAATACAATTATTATTTGACAGTTGCAAAAGAAACACAACTTTAAAGAAAACATCCCCTGTCACGCAGTACACAGCTTGGCAGCACGCCTGAGGGAGCCGTCGATATCAACCATGACGGTCTCTACATTTGGTTTGGTACCTGATTTAGCTTCTTTTCCTGTTGCTCTGATAAAATGCCCTGACAAAAGCCACTTATGGGAGAAGGACTGATCCTGGCTCAGTTCAAAGCTGTGTCATCATAGCTGGGAAGTCAAGGCAGCAAGGCTTGAAGGGGCTGGTCATGCTGCATCCACAATCAGGAAGCAGAGACCAACAATCATTGTGTTAGCACACAGCCTAGGATCCCGGCCCTGGGAATGGCACCATGCACAGTGAGCGAGTCTTCCCACCTCAATTAACTTAATCAAGGTAATCCTCCACAGGCACGGCCAAAGACCTGCTTCCAGTAATTCTAGAGCTTGTCAAGTTGACATTGGAGATTAACCATTAGGCACATGATCTTTCTGGTTACTCACTCAAGCTTATGACTCCAGTGTAATTATATGAAAAACAAAAGAGAATTCCGAAATTAAGGGGGACTCTCGAAAGTACCTGGTCAGTGCTCCTCAAAACTGTCAAGTCATAAAACAAAACAAAACAAAACAAAACAAAACAACAAACCAACCAACCAACCAACCAACCAAACAATCAATCAATCAAAAGAAGTCTGTGAAATCATCATGCCCATGTCATCCGATGGACATAGTGAGTTAAAGTAGGATGGAGCCATCAAATGGAAAAGGGTTACTAGGCAAAACTGAAGGGGATCTGAATAAAGTATAGGCTACTGCTAATAGTCATATCATATTGTTTTATTTACCGTGATGAGTGTGCTGTGGTGTATAAGATGGTAATGTTGGAGGCAAAAATCCTCAAAACAAAAGGAGACTCTGCACTGTGACAGTGTCTCTCCCAGAACAGAGAAAAGGCTAGGTGACTAGGGAGAGGTGGCCTAGCTTCATCAATAAATGAGTGTACAAGCACGACTTCTACCTATACAAGAGGCCAAGATATAAAGCAGAACTAACAGAAGGTGCAAAGGCAATGCACTGCTGCATTTTAACAACCAGGCTTTGACTCCTCAGAGCCTGACCTCAGTGACCCAAGAAGCCCTATCCGGACACCCAAAGCCCAACTCCTCGGTTTCCAGAAGAGCAACTTGAAGCAGCGACTTCCCCATTTTGGGCATATTTCTTTCTTTTTTGCCTCTGTTGACAGCTTCTACTCATTGGCTTCTGCTTCTGTAATCTTGTAATCGGCTGCTGCAGTGGCCACCTGAAGAGTGACAGGGGTCTGGGTAGCTTGAGCTGGAGACTCTCAAAACCCAGAAGTCTCTGCTGAATGAACCCGGAGCAAAGAGAAGATGCTCAGCAAAGACCAGGTGACTCCGCTGAGTCCTGCACTGGAGATGAATAAACCTTGCTATTCTTATTCTATTCTACATCTCCGAGTGCTGTTGGTTTCTTGCCAATGTCACAGTTTTCTGCAAGAAACCTAATGTTTAATAAGACAGTGAGACGCCTGTTCATCTATGCACATATGGACTCTATGCAAATGACCCAGGAAAGCAGATCGAGTAACTTCTTCCTCCATTGCTATAAAAGACTTCTACCCTCTCAGCTGGGCAGTCCCCTCACTGGGAATTTGCCTGCATTTCCTTGCAGTGCATTTCAATAAATTCTCTTTGTCTTTTCAAGCTCTGCATAAATGCCATTCTATTCAGGGCCTTCCAGACATTTTTTTTTTTTTTGCATGTGCATGTATGTTTTGCATGTGGGTAGGACATACATGTATGTGTGGGCGTGTACATGTACAAGAGGGCACTTGAGTGTGTGTGCCTGAGGATGCCCAAGGATGACTTCAGGAATCATCCTGGATTGCTTTTTCAGCTTACTGCATTAATATGGGGTTTCCCAGGCTTCACCTTCTAGGACCTGAATTACAGGTCTTTACCATATTGACCTGGCATTTTTAATGTGGATCTGAGGATCTGAACTCAAGTCCTTTTGTTTTCAAGATAAAGGCTTTAACCACTGGTAATCTCTCCCCAGCCTATATTGGATGGCAGGTAATAACAGAGAAGACTGGATGCAAGAAACCTAGGGACCTCTCCATTATCTTTGCAACTTTTCTATTCTTACATAAATTTAAAAAAATCATCAGTGGCGATTAGATGGCAGGACAATAGGGAGGCCATCCTGTGGGACTGTAACTCAAGGGAAATTTGTGTTCAATTTCCCCAGCAACTGGGAGTAAAGTCACGTGCCCACCGATGCGGTGGACAGACAATGGGGGTTGAAACCCTCTTTGCCTTAGTTCCAGCTTTTAGAACTTTCTGACCCAATGTAACTGCTGATGAGTTTTGGAGGCTGCTCAGAAAATAAAGGTAAAAATTTCATGACTTTGGTCTATCCACAGATATTACTGCATATGCTGCAGTTCTCATCTTTCTAATTGATCATTTTCTTTCTTAAAGTTCTCTAAAAGAGTTTAGGGTCTCTGAAATGTATTTAAGTTCCAGCTGAGCCCGCAGGGTCAAGGCCATCTGTGTATTAGAAATGACAGTGCAGCTTGCTGGTTGCTATGCAGCTGCCCCGCTGCTTAGACACGGAAGCTACGCAGGATGTTGGATGTAGCCGCATCATCTTCACTCAGGGTTTCTGCCTTTCTCCCTTACTTGCAGGGCACAGTGGGTTCATCTCCAAAACCCGATTTGACCATCACCTCTTCTTAAAAAGTTAGGACCTTCCAGAATGGAAATAGATCAGATCCCTTGTTCATTCTCCCATTCGTACTATGACCCTTCTCATCCTTCCTTATGATGCTTTTGTGTAGTATATTGTCATAGCAACAAGAAAAGTAACTAATGCAGAAAACTGGTATAGGAGAGTAGGTTTGCACTGTGATAAATCTGATCATGTGGTTCTTGGGCCTTTGGAAATGGTTTTGGGAGGAATGTGGAAAAGTGTGAGGCTGCGAATTAGAGAAGGCTTAGAATAGCTGTTAACAGACCTTATTAGGTCATTCCAGTGGGAGTTTGGAAGACCAGAGTCCTCCCAGAGAAAAGGGCAGTGGAGGCCCACCTCATGAGGTTTTTTGGGGGGGAAGGGTGAGGGGAGGGAGACATTATCCTAAACTTGGCTAGAAATAAAGAATTTGCATGACTTTCTGTCCATGTCTTGAGAATGGTACAATATTTAATTCAAAACTAATGAGCTGGCTTATCTGACAGAAGAAATTTCAAGGTAGGATAATATTCAGCCACAGCTGTGGCTACTGTGTGTTATTTTGATCGTCTAGGTTTATAGTGGGAGAGAATAAGTGGAGAAGAAAGGAATGTGAGGGAATTTAAAGATGCAGGCGAGGTGGCGCAGACAGCAGCTATAATGATTAAAGAGATTAACATCCTTAGGGATGAATCTAGTGCTCTGCCCTAAGGTAATAGGAAAGGTGTCCTGAGGGCAGGATTCTGCCTATCAAAGAAACCCAAACTTGCTAAAAATACAAGTTAATTTGAAAGGAGTGAGTGTGAACTCAGAATGTTATTGAAAGGACTCCCATAAACACAAACAAACAAACAAATAAACAAACAAACAATTGCCAAACACCTAGGGAACTAATTTTTGGTTTGGCTTTGGTGTGGTCTTTTCTTGCTCACTCCTGTTTCTCCCTTCTGCAAGGGGAGTGTGTCTCCTAAGTCATTTTATAGAAGTATAAAGCTTGCATTTTGATTTTACAAGGGCTCGCCGTGAAGACACTGCCTTTAGTTTCGTTTTTGAACAGTATGGGGACTGTTAAAGACTAAGGAGACTGTTGGAGTTGGAGAGGACGCACTTTGCATTATGAGATGGCTGTGAACCTATGGGGCCCGTTCAGAATGCTGTGGTTTAAAGGTGAACTGTCCCCATAAGCTCATTACCTTGAACACACCCCGGGCTCCACCTGATAGCACTATTTTGGTTATGGAATCTTTAGGAGTCAGAGCCCTACTGGAGGAAATGGGCTAGTGGAGGCAGCCCTCACAGCTTTAAAGCTTTGTTCTATTTCTGGTCCAATCGCCCGTGACTGAGTGTCTCCTTGCTCTGCCGCCGTGACTTTCCCACTTGATCAAATATATCACCTTCCACAGAGAGCCCACCCCCAAACCTTTCTTCCTCAGGTTGCTCTTGGGAGGTGTTATGTCACAGAAATCAGAAAAGTGACCAGTACAATGGAGACAGAAAAATGCAGACTGTTGAGTCACTGCTAACGTAAGTGGACAGTGGGAAATTACTGAAATCCCGAAGGCAGTCACGTAAGAGCAGTTGAGAGACACCAGCCCGCCCCATGGCTTGTATCAGCACCACGATACTGCTGCTTTCGAGTTGGCCTTTGGTGCTGTCTGGTAAGAGTCAAGGCCATGGGCCTGTCTGCATTCCATCTGCCTGTTGCTATTAGTAACTATTGCCTTTGCTTCTGGAAAGTCCTGCTTTTACTTCACCTTCTTTGCTGCTTTTGCATAAAACAGCAGTGCAAACTAAGCCGAGGGCTGGAGAGGCATCTTGACTTCAGCCTGCCCATCAATTAAACTCCTCTACTCCACCCTTATTGGTGTCTGAGAAATTATTCCAGAGTAACTCCCGAAACACAACTACTTGATCAGCAGGGCTGCATTTCTTCCCGAAATCCTGAAGACAGAGGTGAATTCCAGTCTTGGCTTCTTGGCTCAAGGCTACGCTCTCAGATGAGCACATTAGGGAGTAGGAGGAACAGGATTTTTGTTTGGGGTGCAGGTGGTTAAGTTAGCCCCAGAAAGGGGTTTCCCCAAAGAAGCAAGGGGCAGACCCATGAGTTATGTTCAGAATGAGAGAGAGAAAGGTAAGTGGAAAAGAAGCCCCACATGGTGGCCATGTCTTGCGGTACTTCCTTCTGACTGACAAGCAAGAATCTTCCCCAGTATCCATAAAATCAGAATTGCTTACAGAGATAGTTCTTGTTTTCCTAAAGACGTTTGAAACAAGGATTTTTAAATTCTTTATATTTATTTACTCTGTGTGTGTGTGTGTGTGTGTGTGTGTGTGTGTGTGTGTGTGTATCAGAGGGCACTGTGTGTCCCTGTGGAGGACCAAGGGTGACTTTGGGAATCATCCGGAATCACTTCTACCTCCTCCTTGCTTCGCTCTGGGATTTCCCAGGCTCTACCCACCAGAGCCATTGCTATGTTCTGCCTGGCATTTTAACGTGGGACCTGGGATCTGAACTTAGCACCTTTTGCTTGTGAGGCAGAGTCTTAACCCCTGAGCCACCTTTCTGGCCCAACAAACTGCTTACTGTTCGTGGTTTGGGGTTTCAATATATTGACACTCCTCTGTCACACTAACTTTGAACAATACAGATCAAAAGACTACCTGACAATTCCATTTACATTAAGGCAAGAAAAAGAACTAAACCAATTCATGCTGCATTTTCTACTTAATTTTTAAAACTCTACTTAATTTTAAATTTTTGCCTAACCTTTGAGTCTTGTAAAGTATATCCTTTGAGCAAGGTAACATTGAAAGCCAAGCAAGTCACAGGTATAGCCACTGTCCAAATACCTGAGCTTGGCTTAGGCTTGTTGGCTGCTGGGCTGCTTCCACCATGTCTAGTTAGGCACAAGGTGTCAACTTGACAGTTGAGGGTTTGAGCTCTGGGCACATTTGTAGAGAATTAGTGATTGAACTAAGCCCAGAGCAAACCTGCAGGAGATTGTCTGGCTGATGAGGAAGGTCCAGGTGGGTAGGATTAGGCCCTGGAATAAAATAGAGAGCTGGTTGAGAGAGTCGGCATCCTTGTGTACACTTGGCCAGACATGCTGGTCTGGCAAGTAAGGATCATCCCTCTCTCAGCTGTTGTAAAGAGATGGTGTGGCCAGTTCCCTTGGCCCTGGTGTTGGTGTGTACTCTCCTGTCGAGCTGGACTGAGAATTGTAACCGTACTGTAGTAAGAGAATAAACCCCTTGTTCCCTTAAGCCGTTTGATGGTGATTTGTCAGCGACCATGCAGGCGAACTGCAACACACCAGCACTGCAGACAAGACACTGGACTTCTCAATCAGCATTTGGGTTTCCTCAGAGCTGGGGACCACAGCTTGGGGTGTGGTCCAGTGAGCTTTTCAGTGACCCCCAAGGACCCCTTATAGTCCTGTGATGTGACCAGAGAGGCTAAGGCACCTGACCTGAACCACCAACGCCTGTCTTTAGCTTTAGTGTCGTGAATGCAGGAGGGTGGGAAGAGACAGAGAATCTCGACCCTGAGGGGCTTTGGATGTGATCTCCTCCCCAGCTCGCTGCTGCTCTGAGGCAACCTCTCAGCATCAGTGCTTCCTCTCCTTTCCCTCCTCCTCTTCCTCCTCCGGTGAGTGGTGAGTCTTACCGAGAAGAGGGAAGAAAGGCTGGTGGCTGGCGGGACAGCAAGTCCTGGAGGACGGGTGGGGAAGAGGAGTTTGGCGTAGGAGGGTCGAGTGCCTGTTTCTATGGCCTGCAGGCAGCTCCTGGTCCTACTGGGGTGCTGCTTCGTAGTCTCCCTGCCAGGCTGGCTGCAAGGCTGTCTGGCTGTGTCCTCCTCACTTGCCAGCGATTCACCGTCTGCTCCAGTTTGCAGGAGGGGGGGGCGACCCGGGCAGCACAGCTGTGGATCCGGGAGCTCACTCAGGGGGCGGCCTCCAGACATGGTGCCCCGCCCCCAAGGTCTGTTTGGGGCATGAGTGGACCTGCGGGGCAGATTGCTGAAACTCAGCCCTCCAGTGTGTTTGGGAATTACAGCGTCCCTCTCCTTCTTTTTCTGCCTTGTCTCTACTCTATCACACTCGTGGTAAATTTCTGCTAATGGAGCGCCTGGTGTGTGTCGTGTACAGCGCTAACATTTTCATTATTTCGTTTTCACGAAACCATGAGGAAATTGTTGCCTATGGCTACATGAGTGCTAATCTTTGTAGACGTATGTGTGTATGGACATGCATATGTGTGTGTGTGTGTGTGTGTGTGTGTGTGTGTGTGTGTGCAAGCACTTGAGTGTGTATGTCTGTGGAGGTCCAAGGGTGACTTCGGGAAGCATCCTGGATTGCTCTACCTCCTTACTACTTTGCTTTGGGGTTCCCCTGGCTCTGCCTTCCAGGGCTAGAATTACAGACTGCTGTCATGTTGTCCAGAATGTTAATGTGGGATTTGAGAATCCAAACTCAGATTCCTTTGCTTGTGAGATGAAGGCTATATATAACCCCAGAGCCAAGCTGAATCATCTACATCTTATATATAAATAGTCAGACTTACTTATTTCAGAGAGGGGGGTGTGGACGCCATGACATAGGTGGAGGTCAGAGGACAACTTCTGGAAGCTGGTTTTCTCTTTCCATCATGTGGACTTCTGGGGATTGAAATCGGGCCACACAGGCACCGTTACCTGCTAGGCCTTCTCCAGTCCTTTCGACTTTTCAAGTATTCCTTTTTGGACTATCCATCTCTGTGTTTTATTTTATTGCCCATGGCAGGCAATGACGTAGTAGGTAGCTGAGACTGGGGTAGGTGTAGACTTGGAGGCAGGCGAGCTTCTACTAACAGCACCAGCGAATGACCACGTCCATCCGGGGCTGAGGAGACAAGAGCTCCACACAGAGCAGCAGAAGATGCCAGAAGATACCTTGCATCGTAATTCAGGAAGACAACTGGATGCATGGCTATGTCGAATGCATTTCGCACAGTGTTGGGGAACCCAAGAAAGCTGGAGCATCCCAGGAAGGCTTCTCAGAAGAGGGACACCTGAGTCCTCTTATTCACGTTCACCATTTGTTAAATGTCTTTGCAGAGACATTGGGTGAACATTGGTGGTGTGCCAAGCCACAAATGACTTGGTTTCCCAGATAAACGGTTACCCCAGTCTCAGCTACCTACTATGTCATTGCCTGCCATGGGCAATAAAATGAGTAGTGGGAGGGAAAATTCTGGCAAATTCCGGAAAGCCGTAAGTTTATACATGAGTGAGAAATATGTCATAATATGCTATGTTTACAATCAGAACACGCATTAGTAAACATCTGTAATACTCCTGTCGAAATTAGATGCAGGTATCAACTTGTCGGTTGAATGTTTGAACTCTGGGCACATTTGTAGAGAATTAGTAGTTGACTTAAGTCCAGAGTGAACCTGCAGGAGATTGTCTAGTGGATGGGGAAAGCCCAGCCCATGGTAGGTGGGGTGGGACTATTCCCCCCATGCTACCGGACAGGTGACTAAAATGGAGGGACCTGTTTGAGAAAGTGGGCATCCTTCTGTATACTTGGCCAGACATGCCTTTCTGGCAAGTAAGGATTGTCCATCTCTCAGCCACTTTGTGGATAGTATTGTGACCAGTTCCCTTGGCACTGGCGTTGGTGTGAGTTTTCCTGTGAATATGGACAGACAACTGTAACTAAGAATCGTAAGAAAAAATAAGCTCCTTATTCCTTTAAGCCATTTGATGGTTATTTTATCAGCAACAATGCAGAGTGTTTGATTCCTGAAAAGTGATTTAATACTCGAAAAGAAAAAGAAAACTACTTCTGTGAGCTGGGCACCTTTTTCTCTGTAACTAAGATTCAGAAAGATTTATTCAGGGGCCAACGTGAGATGGCTCAGTGGGTAAGGTGCCTGCTTGCAAGCCTGGCAACTTGAGTTCATGGTGGAAGGAGAGAAGCGACTTCTAAAAGTTGTCCCCTGACATGCATGAAAACAAGAATGTACTAAACAGCATCACAAAGGCACATGTCCTGCCGCATCAACGGCCCAGAGACTTGTCAGACACAGACTCCCTCGTCCCAGCTCCAGAGGAACTGAATTAGAAATGTCTCTAAAGACCCATGCAAAGGGTTCATAGGTTAGAGGTCTCACTCTAAGCGGGTTCCGGAGGAATCAGTGCTGATTGTGGCAGGAAGATCACACAGCTGTGGCAGGTCGGGGCAGCGGGCAGAGTCTGAGGCATCGCAGCAGGGTTGGGGCATTTAGCACGTCTGACCTAGAACAGGCAGGTGCCCTGCAGCACATTTCCATTCACATCGCTTAACTGCTTTAGGGGTTGCTCTTTTTGGAAATCATGCCCTCTGGCTGGCTGACTCCCTTGTTCTCTGCCCCTCCTTTAATCTAAAGTAAGCCAAGAACAAATAGAATCTAAACTGCCTGCCCTTGGCGAAGTTCATTTGCATTTGTGAAGCATGACTTCAAAGATATAGTGTTATCCCCTGGGCTGCGAGCATTACCTGCTGGGTGTGGGGCAGCCAGAAGGTGAGGTCTGGAACTAAGAGAAGCTGCAGCGCACAGCTGCGGGTGGGCTCCTCATGGATGGGCGTCTGGAGGATGTTGGGGTGGCCGATGGGACCCTTCACCATCAGGGGAAGAAGTGACATTCAGGCCACCATTCACGGTTTGGCTTTTCTTTGGACTTCTACCAAATGGATGCCTTTTACTTGGTAACCTTCTATAGGGGGTTATGGGGGGGACTGTGTGTGTGTCCAACCAGAGAAGCCCATGCATTAAGGTGTGATGTGACCATTGTGAGTTAAAGGACTTGGTAAGTTTGATTCTTGACAAAGACGGGGAAGAAACATGTTGGAGAATAGATGATCACTTTATAATGTTGGGCAAACTGGATGTCCACATGTAGAAGAAGAAAACCAGATCCTTGTCTCTTAACTCTGTGCAAAGATCAATTCAAATAGATGAAAGACTTTCATGGAAGGATTGTTGAAACTGCTCAAGCTAAGATCTAGGCACAGGCAATGACTTTCTGAATAGGATTCCGATAGCTCAGTAAACAGCAGCAAGACTTGAGAAATAGGGTTATATTGAAAGGGTTATATCAAACTTAAAAGCCCTTCACAGCAAAATAATTGCATCAGTTACCTGGGCAAAAGCAACTTAAGGAAAGGCTTGTTTTGGCTCAGGGTTTAGAAGAGACAGTCCATAGGGTCTGTCAGTGATGGTGGCTCTAGCCGAGGTTGCAGGAGTAGGAGACTGCTGGTCTTCGGGGCCCAGTCAGGAAGTAGAAAGAGATGAAGCTAGTATTTCACCTACTTTCTTCTTGTTCTTACTCATTCCAGGACTCCCGTCCATGGTGTCAAAGTTACTCTCTCTGCTGCTGTGAGACAAGACTCGAAACAAACAGCGTAAGGGGGAAAGGGAGAGCTCTTTGGCTTATAGCTCCAGAGGGGAGATGGTCCGTGAGGTGGAAAAGGCATGGCTGGCTGGAGAAGCTGAAGGAAGCCGAGGTCACCACAGACACCCCAGAGGCAGAGAGGCAAGCATCAGACTGCTAGTGCAGACCACTAGCAGAAGTAGGGTGACTAACCAACCTCAAGGCCCACCCCCTGTGACGCGTCTTCCTTTAGCAAAGCCCCATCTTCTGAAGTTGCCATTACTCAACTTGGAATGCCACAAGGAGCAGACAAGGCAGAGGGAACCCTGGGGTCCACAGAAGGAGACAGGCAGGAGGTTTGGGAGGGAATGGGATGGATTAATGAAGAGAAAGGAGGGGAATGGGAGGGAGGGGGGGATGGAGGGAAGCAAAGATAAGTACTCAGGATGCTTGTAAAAGTAGAAAAATAAAATACTAATTTAAAAATAAAAAACCAAATAAATAAATAAAGTTGCCATTATCTTCTCAAACATTAACTAAGAATTCCAACACATGAGTCTATGGAGAACAACTCACGGTCAAGGTGTGATAACATGGAAAGGTGCTGCCCACATTGACCGTTAAGACTTCGTTTCTCACTTCAACCTCCGTGGTGGAAACACCTTCCCAGATGCGCCCAGAGGCCTGTCTCTCCGGTGATTCTAAATCCAGTCAAGTTGACAATGAAGATACATCAGCACAAAAATCAACTACCAGAGTGAAAAGAGAGCCTATAAGATGGAGAAATTTTTTTTTTTGCCAGCCAGCTGTACATTTGACAGTGAACCTTCAGAATATATAAAGTACTAAAATTAAGCACCAAAAGAGCAAGTAATCCAATTGAGAAATAGGCAAATAAATAGAAAGCTCTCAAAAGAAATATCCAATCAAAAGTAAATAAACAAATGAAAAAAAGTTCAACATCTTTAGTCATGAGAGAAATGCCAATCAAACTATATTGAGGTATAATTTATATATGCTAATAAAAAGTGGAGAAAGCCTACATTGAGATCTACTTTACCTGGTCAGAACGGCCGACATGAAAAAACAAAAGCAGTATTATGCTGGTGTATGCAGAGACACAGACATTTTTTTGGTGGGAATATAAATAAGTTCAGCCACTATAGAAATCAGTACAGAGGTTGCTCCAAATACTAAACACAGAGCCTTCATATGACCCACAGGCATCAGAGTCGACATGCAGCAGAGATACCTGCATGTTCATGTTTATCTTAGAATTGTTCATAGTAGCTGATGTGCAGTCAGCCCAGCGGTCATCAATGGATGAGCAGATAAGGAAGATCACACACACACACACACACACACACACACACACACACTCTCTCTCTCTCTCTCTCTCTCTCTCTCCTATTACTAAGCCATGAAGAATAGACTGTTTTCAAAAAATTGGATAGAATTGGATAATATTGAGCAAAATATGCCAAGTTCAGAAAGATAAGCATCATCTGTTTCTTTCATTGTAGAATCCAGATAAAAAAGCCATAAAAGTAGAAGGGAGACTATTTGGAGAGATGAAGAGGACGGGGGTGGGGGGGGGAATGTGGAGGAAGAAGGAAGGGTAATGGGGGGGCAGGAAAGGGTGAAAACATGAAGGGCTTGGTGGGCTAAGGCCACGCTTCTCCCCCTCTGAGTGTGAAGGTGGGACATTGTCACCTTGAAGGAGGCAGCATGCTTACAACACAGCAGTCTGGCTTGGCTCTTCTCCTCTCATGCTTGATTACATACACAGGAATCTCAACGCACTGACAATACCCCTTTCAGACAGTTATGGTATATTTCTTGCTTCTGGCAGGACACCATGGCATCCGCCCATCATGAAGAGGAGTTGCTATGGTGACCCACAGAAGATCCTGGCTGCCAGTCCTGGCAATGAAATATGCAGAACAATACAGTTGACAGTGAGGTCTGTGGTTCTGGTAATGCCGCTGCTAGCATCTTCTAGACCCTGACCGGAGACTTCAGTCATCCCCTCTTGCCCCAGCTTGCATTTGCTCTTGAAGGGTGCTAGAGTGTGTGGGAGGCAGAAGCGTGACTGGGAGACCCTTAGAACTCTTCAGTAGTGTAGCTGTTTGTGAGTCACTCGCCTTCCTGTAAGAAACGCCTCAGAATTAACTGGCTTATTAGTCTAGACTGAGATGGCATCCTTTCTTTGATCACTCAGTGCATTTCTATCTGGGACAAATAGATTGCTCTTCATCTTCCCAAGAAAAGGAAGAGCAACCCGCAGAATTCAAAATGAATGGCATTGGGGCATCTGTGGTGGAAATCTCAGGGCAGCCATCTTTTCCCAGGTGGTATAGGATGGCATGCCTCCTTGCTCTAGCAGTAGATACGTGGCCCCCCATGGGTGATATGACATGCAACTGAGGCTGAGCTGTCTGCACAGAGGGAAGCTGCCTGCAAAAGGCAGGAATTACGCAGAAAAGAGGATATGTGGGTGGCATCCTCCAAATGAACCTCTGGTTTGGCAGGAAAAGCAGATATGAGGGAGGGTGCGATGGGGGTGCTAGCTTGCTGTTTCTCAGGCTGGAAGGAGAGAGATGAATGACAACAGATCCCAGCTAAATGGCTCCTCTTGGGATGCAAACGCTTGGGATAGATGGGAGGAATTAGGCAAGTAGGACGGAGAGAAAGAGGTAAAATGAGAAAGAGGGTACTTACTAACAGGAGAGGCGTGGTGCTTGATACTCAGTTCACCAGGCCAGGCAGCGCTTGGCTCATTATAGAATTACAAAGTTTATCTTGAAGGGATCTTGGAATCGATATGAGGCCTTAGTGGTCTTACTGAATAGAAGTGTTCATAGTACTAACCAGCCATAAACTCAATGGGCGCTATAATACTAATCTATAAGGCACCGTATGTTCACTGGTACTACAGCCGCACAACTGTTATGGGGCAAGTGCAGCTCTCTGGTTGTATCTGGGGACTACTCCAGAGAGGAAATTCATGCCTGGTATTGTAAAGCCCCTGAAAAGTCCATAATTGAGGAGGTCTCGGCCCCATCAGGGAACCTACCGCTGCTGCTCAGCTGGACGGACAGGATGCCAAACTGCTTCCTAATTATTATGTTAATGCCTACAAATGAAGGCCACTCTTACTTTTAATATGAGAAGTCTCTCTTTGCAGTAAATGTAGAGACCTAAGGCTGGAAAAGATGCCGAGAATAAGCTGTGGTTGAGAGCTCAGTCCTAAAGGATTTATACCACTCCCTTAAGGCTTAGGGATCATTGTAGAAGAGGATCAAAGAGAATGTAAGAATCAGAAGACAGGACTGTGAAATGTCATCTTCTAAACATGGCATGGTTAAAAGGTCATCTTGAACTCACAGCAGCTAAAGTTACTGTGATAATTAATCCTGGGTGTCAACTTGACACATCTGGCATTAACTAAGATCAGACCACCTGAAGAGATTATCTGGATCAATACATTTACAGTACAAAGACCAACCCTAGATCCCATTGGAACCTCTCTAGATCTCACTGGAACCTCCCAGTAGCAGAGGAGATAAAAGGAGCATAGAACAGAAGACTGGGAAGAAGAAAAGATTCTCCAGGAATCCTCCAGCCTTCGGTCATCACCCACTAGCCTACTGGATGTCTGCCATGACTTAGCCTGCCACCTTCAGCCACCAGCCATGTCACCTCCACCATGAAAGTCTGTTTCTCCCTTCTGGAACTAAATAAATCTCCCTTAAGTTGTTTGATTTTGAATGCTCTCTCACAGCAATAGATAAGAGTAACCGTTACAGTTACTGACTGGGGATTTACAAGATCGGCTAGGTTAACAGTCAACTATAGCTTGAGAAGGGGCTTGTGGGACCCCACCACTTATTGCTGAGCTTTTGATAATTAATAGATATGGGAGAAGGGAAGACATAGCATCTAGTTGTGTACCCGTTGTCAGTCCACTAGACTTCAGTGGAAAGTTCTAAACCCACGGTCACATAGATAGCCTGGGTTTAATACAGTGGGACACAAAACACAGCCATAAATATGGGGAAGAAAAATGAAGGGGAGAGGGACTGGCAGAGGTGGGAGAGAGAGATAAGCAGGTTTGTGAGGGGAGAGTAGTTGGAATGCTGAGCTCAGTGATGGAACGCGATCTTTATGAGGTAGGAGAGGTTCTGATAGATCCCAACAACTTAGCCGAGCATGAAAGTCAGGTTTGTAGAGTGCACAAATAATCAAGTGGCAGTGAAGCCAAGGAAAAGTAGACAAAAGG
The DNA here is from genome assembly GCA_023101885.1 of Typhlomys cinereus. NCBI lineage: Eukaryota > Metazoa > Chordata > Mammalia > Rodentia > Platacanthomyidae > Typhlomys > Typhlomys cinereus. The sequence continues at coordinate 2,492,929 of JALPQD010000253.1, forward strand.
GTCTGTGCGGGTTACTCAAAAGAGATTCACACAGCTGCAGTAGCACACTTAGTTAGCGCAGTGCTCAGGTGAGCAAGATTTGTATTGAACCAGGGTTCCCAGGGGAAAAAAGTTGACAAAAGGTCAACTTTTGCGCTTATGAGTCTCAGAACAACAGTTCACCATAGGGATAATGACAGAGTGGGGCAGGTGATCTTTACTGTATTTCCTACTGTGAAGGAAGAACGTCTCCCAAGGCTGGGAACTACCCAACTGTTCCCTTTATGTGGAGGCCAAAGTTTCCCACAGGTAAGGGCTATTCTGAAGGATCGGGCCCCAGTCATAGTTAGATACAGGTATTAAGAGTTGAGGGTTTGAGCTGTGGGCATCTTTATAGAGAAAAATTTGCATTTGAGCAATTGATCGGGAAGATCCAGCTCATGGTGGGTGGGACTAGTGCCTGGGCAGGTAAACCAGATGGAAGGGACTGGCTGAGAAAGTTGGCACCCTGCTGTGTACTTGGCCAGACATGCTGGTCTGACAAGTAAGGAATGTTATGTGGGTATGGAGTGGCCAGTTCCCTCAGCCCTTGATGTTGGTGTGGACTCCACTGCCACACTGGACAGGGAACCGTAACCAGGTAATTGGAAGCCAACATTAAACCCCTTGATCCCTTAAGCTATTTGGTTACAAATTTACATGCCAAGTAAATGCAACAGCCTGCCCCTAATAATGTAAAGAATACTTAGACTTTGGTGGATGCTAGAACTGAGTATACCTTAACTAATGGCAACCCCAAAAGCACCAGGGAAATGCATAGCAGTGGATAGGTATAGAAATCGAACAGGCCTATAAAAAAGAGTGAGTATGTTCTGGGTATGGGTGATTGTCCTTCTCCAGAATACTGTGCACCTTGCTCTGAGAAAATATATTAAGGTAGTTGCAGTGTTGAAATACATCCTGCATATCACCACTGGAGAATTTTGCTTGAGAGTGCAAATTGTAAAGTCAGTCTGCAGTGTCTAAAAGAAAATGGCAGAATATAAAATTGAAAGATTATTTGCCTAACTCAAAACCCTTTCAACAGAGCACAAAGAGGCTGGATTTACTGTGGGCTGTGGATTTCATAGAGTTAAATAAAGTAGCATCCATGCCACTGTATTCATAATTACTCTTTTGGCAACATTTGGTATATAAGTGATGATATCTCTTTGTGCTGCATTGGACATTAGTAACTTTTTTTGTTAACTCATTAGCTTTTTGCTCTCAAGGTCAATTCACATTTACTTATTTATTTATTTTTTTTGAGACTTTAACATTTTTTATTATCTCCGCTCATACAAACTTAATAGGTACACCGGTTCCATCCCTCCCTCCTCCTCCCCCCACCCCTCTGCTCACCCTCCCCTCACCCCTCCCTCCCCACCCTCCAGTGCCTCCCCTCCCCCAATCCCCGGAGAATCCTTTAATGTGCATGCCTGACTGTCCTCTGGGTCCTCCATTTCCCTGAACCCTTTCCTGTGTTCCCCTTAAGCATAGGAACACTACTGTGCCTGTCAATCCCTTGCCTCCAAGGATCTTGGTGCCTTTAGCAGATGCTAGATTTTGTGAGGTCAATAGTGTGTTGGATATTGCGCAGGCACATTTACTTATACCAGACGGTAGCAGATCCTCCGAGATCTTGCCAACCCTCTGTAAAAGTGTTTCATCTCATAAATAAAATGCTAGATTTTGAGCATCTGACAGATTTAGCATTTGGAAGGAGGGTAGAAAAGGTATGCACACAAAGAAACTATAAAGTTACCGAATGAAAATCTTCGTCCAAGGGTGAACTACAACTGTATGAATTGTTGGTTACAAGAGTCAGGCAAAACTTCTCATCATGTAGGCTGATTGTTAATGCTGTTGGCTACATACTTGAACTAAGTGGCTAAATTTTCCTGTTGCTAAAGGTACTGCAAACTCTAGTTGTAGAGCGTGGAAAAATCATCCTGGCACTGAGTTGGAAGCTATGTCATATTCTTTGGAGTTCATACTAAGAAAGTGTTATGCAACTGTACTGGTTACTCTTCCCTGTTGTTGTGAAATAATACCCAAAGTCAAACAACTGAAGGGAGAAAGGAGGGATTTATTCAGCTTACAGTTCCAGAGAGGAGACACAGTCCGTTATGGTGGAAAAGGCATGGCTGATGGCAGAAGCTGGAGGCCGCCTAAGTCAAGTCCATCAAAGAGGTTTGAGAGCTGCAAAGCTGCCAACGGCAAGAGCAGACCTTTCCCTGAAGTAGGGTGGGACTAATCAACATGACCTCAAAGAACTAAAACTTCAAACACATGAATATGTGGGGGGGGGACAACTCATATTCACAACCATGACAACAGCTCTTTGGGAGTAGAAGTACTGGTCCAGATCAGTATGCCAAACAAGATGCTCCTGCTGGTGTAAGAGTGGCATGAATGTGATGGGGACAACCAACTATTTTCTGATTGGATTTAAGGCCCACTCCACAGGAGGGAACTCATATTTGATACTGTAAGCCAGGAGAAAGCCTGCATCTATGAAAATCATGGACTCTAGTGGGGAACCACTGCTACTGTTACATTAAATGCAAGCAATTTACCCGTCAAATTGTCTTCTACACATTTGCATTTATACTTGTATATATTACTGTTGATGTCAACTCCAGTCAAAGGCAATTTCTTTTTATAGTGGTAAGCTAATATACATTGATTTAACCAGTCAAACTGCTGAGAATAAGTGTGTTGCTGTGGTTTCTACTGTTACTGTTATATAGCAGCCCACTTCTCAGAAAAAGAGCACATATATATACCTATTTACCTATCTACCTACCTATTACCTATCTATCTATCTATCTATCTATCTATCTATCTATCTATCTATCTATCTATCTTTCTATCTATCTATCTATCTATCTATCTATCTATCTATCTATCTATCTATCTATCATCTATGTATCTATAATCTACCTATCCACCACTTATCTATTTGTCTATCTATCTATCTATCTATCTATCTATCTATCTATCTATCTATCTATCATCTATGTATCTATAATCCATCTATCCACCAATTATCTATTTATCTATCTATCTATCTATCTATCTATCTATCTATCTATCTATCTATCATCTATGTATCTATAATCTACCTATCCACCACTTATCTATTTGTCTATCTATCTATCTATCTATCTATCTATCTATCTATCTATCATCTATGTATCTATAATCCATCTATCCACCAATTATCTATTTATCTATCTATCTATCTATCTATCTATCTATCTATCTATCTATCTATCATCTATGTACCTATAATCTATCTATCCACCAATTATCTGTCTGTCTGTCTGTCTGTCTGTCTGTCTGTCTGTCTGTCTCTCTCTCTTTCTCTCTTGTATCTCTTGTCTTCTCCATGGGTCAAAGACATGGCTCGGTGGGTGCTTGACCAAACCTGATGACTTGAGTTTGATCCTTGAAAACCACCTGGGAGGAGAAAAGAACAGACAACTCCAAGCTGTTCCGTACCCATATAAAATAAATATTTAAAAAGTATTAAAAATTATAGACAGGGTTATTAGCTATGGCACAGATGAAGAAATGAGCAATAGGGTTAAATAATTTGATTTCATAGTCAGTATGTATCATAGCTGAGTGTCTTCTCAGGACTGCTGTGCTCCGAGTCACACTTTTCCCAGCGTGTCCACACCCTCCTGCAGCTCAGCCTAGACATATCTTACACTTGACATGGGGATCGGTTAGCAGAAGTGACACTAATTCTTTCCTATGAAACAGAAAGGGAGACTCATCTCTACACCCAGCAGGAAAAGACACTTGGGGAATAGAAAGGCTGCTGGCTTCAGGTCAGGTGAGAAGGTATGTCCTAGAGCTCTGGAGGAGTTTTAGAGATCGAACTATTCTTTAAAACTGTCCATAACCTTGTTTTGATCAGGAAGTGTGTTCTAGGGGTCCGAATGCTCCTTTGCTGTCTTTGGTTGTTTGTAAGCCAGAGATGGCTCATTCCAGATGTCTCTCAGACATCTCTCAAGGTTGTGGTCAGGTCCGTGGCTTGTATCTTCACAGTTAGTCCACCCATGGGGCTACACTTGTGATTGGCATGGTTTTAGAAACATGGCAGTGGGAGAAATGGTCCCCAGCCACACTCACAATGAACAAGGACCTTTTTGTTGCATACATGGTTTTGTGTGTGTGTGTGTGTGTGTGTGTGTGTGTGTGTGTGTGTGTAAGAGGCACCTGAGTATGCATGCCTGTGGAGACCCAAGGGTAACATTAGGATCATCCTGGGTTACTCTTCCAGTTTACTGGCTCTACCAGTTTCCCAGGCTCTTCCTTCCAGGGCCAGACTGGCAAGCTGCCACCACTTCTGCCAGACATTTTTATGTGAGATCTGGGGATCTAAACTCATGTCCTTCTGCTTGGGAGGCAATAGTTTTAACCACTGACCCATCTCCTTAGCCCAGTGAACAAGAATTTTCAACATGAGTCTCTCCAAGGTTTTAGACTGGACTGTTCCCCTTTGTGCTCGCTGGTTTTGAGAAACAAAGACTAGTGTAGTCAGAGGCTCTTCCTCAATCTCTGCAGGACAGGCTGCTGTCTAGGGCAAAGGCTTATGGTTCTATTGACAAGATACTGTCTTCCAACCATGGAGAAGCCTTTACATAGCTCCTTTTTGAGTGACTCTGGGAAAAATTTCTTTTAGGAATTAACTTTTTTGAGGTGTGACCTCTATGCAATAAAATTCATGACTCTGATCACAGACCCTGCTGAGTTGGACAAATGTATACACTTCTGTGGCCAAACATTGAGAACATTCCCGTCGCCTGTAAACTTCCCTTGCAGCCCCTCTCATTAAATCCACAGCCTGTCTTCGCCCAGGTCAGTCAGATGTCTGTAGTAAGTAGCCAGTCTTTAGTAAGTAGCCTTTATTTCCTGTAATATCTTTGAAATGTACTCATTTTCAATGGGTATCCGTGTTTTTTTTTTCCCCTTCTTGTTCTTCAGTAGTTTTCTACCATACAAATGGGTCATCATGGACTTGATATATGACATTTGAGCTGTTTCTAGTTTAGGACTTATGGTAGTTTTGTCAACTTGGCATTTTAGGCCTGAGCCTTTATGTACACCTAGGAAGAATTATTTAAAATTAAGACAAACCTTTGAGCAAAACTGTAGGGGATTATCTAATTGGTATGGGAAGACCCGGCCCATGGTGGGTGGATCTGTTCCCTGGGCAGGTAATATGATAATACTGGCTGACTTCGGAAATGGTGAACTAGAAGAAGATATGCTTGAATTCTGCCTTCTCTCTTAGCTTTTCCTGTGGAGATGGCTAGTTTCCTTGGTCCCTACTGGTAACTCTCCTGACATGACAATTAACTATGAGCTAGAACTTGAGCATGAGTAACACCCCACTTTCCCCTTAAGTCCCCTAAATTGTTTGGGTCATATATTCACTACAGCAATAGGAAGATGAGACAAAGACAAGATTCTTATCAACAAAGTGGCTGTGAATGTTTACCAATCTGTGTGGACAATGATCTTCATTTATCTCGGGTAAACAATCTAAAGATAGAGGCACTGGGGTGTTTAGTAAGCGTGAATTAACTGGGTTAAAAACTGCTTGACTGTTCTCCAAAGTAGCTCATCATTTTCCAACTTTGTGGCAAGTCTGAACTCTGCTGACTGGCAGGGTGATTAATTGATTGTCTGGACAGTGAGGTTCATTGGTACAACCTAAAAGTCAACACTGAGAAAGTAAATACACTGGGGGTCTTCCTGCCAGTTTCTTCTACATGCAGCTAAGCGGAATCCCCACCCCTTCCCAGATCTTGAACTCAGAGGCATCGATGTTTCCCCTTCTCACAGCTTATGTGGTTGTGTGTGTGTCTGTGTGTCTGTGTGTGTACACAAGAGGGCACTCGAGTGTGTGCCAGTGGAGGCCCAAGAGCAACAATCAGGAATCATCCTGGATTGCTCTTCCACCTTATTGCTTTGCTCTGGGGTTTCTGGGTCTTCCACAGTCAGAATCGTTTTATGTAACAGCAAGAGACAGTTGCCTCTGGTACCGAGGGAGTCTTTTCTCAAAGTGTGCCCTGAGGGACACTCCCACTCACAGTGCTCTGAGAAACGCAGGGGGAGCAGGAGCTGATGGAAGGCTTCAAGTCCTGGGTTCAAGAAGTGCTTTTGGAAGCCAGGTGTAAATGGACTTCTGTAAAGGGTTGGTCCCCTTGGCGGTTGCTCGTTTCCTCCACCAAGGTGCAAAGTGGCCACTGAAGTGATGTGAATGTGATAAATATTTACAAAAGAGGCTCAGGCCGCAGTCGGCAGGTTCTAGGGCCTGCTGGTTGGTTAGATTAGCTGGAGCAGTGAGCTCTCTGGGTTCAAGCCACAGACCCTGCTTCAATGTATAAGGTGGGAAGTGATAGAGGAAGACACTTGACATCAACCGCTGGTGTCCATGCGCACACATCCACGCGTGCATGTACACATCCCCACACAAGGGAGCCTGCACACACGAGAACATGCAAATACACAGGCAAGCACACACACGTTAAAAAGCAAAGGAACTAGACGATAGTGATTCTGGGAGTAAATTCTGCTCCTCATCTGTCACTTGGCTAACAGATGTAACTGTTATTTAAGGGAATTCTAGCTCTGTTTTAAGCAATTGTAGGTCGTCCCATCTAAGCAGAAGCACACTATTGTTTTGTGTAACAGCAGAAGAGGAAAAAAAAAACCCTTCAATTAAACTGTGACATGATGGTTTCTGACACAACTTGTGCTCCGTAGTTTCTGTGGGAGCTCCCGTAGGCTCGTCTACACAGCCTACCACACACTCCTGCTGCCTTCCCTTACGGCACACGGTGCAGAACTGCCAATGGTTTTTTGCATCTCAGAAGCAAACGCAGCCCTGTTTTAACTGCCTTATGAGCATGACTGTGGAGCGTGACTGGAATGTAGCATACGGAACGGGGAGCATTCTTCCATTGAGCATTTGTTTCGTGAACCTCACACTCTGGCCTTGCCACGAGGCTTGAGGCTCCTTATCAGACACTGCTCTTGGTCTCCATGTTGAGTCACAGAAATTTGTGAAGGGGATAGGGAAAGGGATCTGTAGGTAAAGTGCTTGCCGTATAAGTATATGGACGTGAGTTCAAGTCTCCAGCATCCATGGAGGAAGCCAGCCTTGGTGGGGATGCCTGTAATCCCGGCGCTGGTAAGGTGGAGACAGGATGATCTCTAGGGCTTGCTGACCAGCTAGTCTAGAGCCAGTCAGTGAGTCTCAGCTTCAGTGAGATGCTCTGTCTCAAATAAACTAAGATGGGCTATGTGTGGCAAGATAGCTAAAGTGGCAAAGGTGCTACTCACAAACCTGGTGACCTCAGTTTGATCCCCACAGTCCACAGGTGCAAAGAGAGAACTGGCTTTTCAAAAGTTGTCCTCTGACCTCCACCTGCCCATCACGGCACACATGTGCATCATTTCCTTCAAATATTTTAAAAAGTGCTAACAGGATAAGATGGCATCAATGGAGGAAAGACCCTTGACATGGACCTCTGATCTTCCTGCACATATGTGTGCACATACACACGTACGCATACATACATGCACATGTATGCATATATACTTATACATATACAGGCATGCACATATACACCTGCATACGCAAATACATACATGCACACATATACACATGCAAACATGTATACACCTACACGCATATATGCACACACACACACATCAGCTGTTAAACACAAACAGTAAACATTCGTGACAAGTGTGGCAATTGTGGTCTTGTGGAAAGAAGCCATGACACAGATTCAGGTTTCGGAGATAACAGAAGGACCCAAGTTTCTCTAGCAACATAATTAACACATGCTCTTCATGAAAACAAGGTCCTAATTTTGATCTGTAGGGGGTTCAAAACTAAACCAAACCAATGTCCTCAAGTAGCACAACGGTTCCTAAACACTCTAGAAGTGACATTGGGATCCTTGCAGATGAATGGCTGAGCTGTGGACGGAAACAGATGTAACTGGTGTTCTGCAGATGCTGAGCTAGCACAATGCACAAGACTTTGTCTTAGCACACCCTGCTCTCCCTCCTCCCTTAAACAAGCTCAAAAAAGGATCTTGGTTGAAATAGCGAATTATGTGCAAGAGCTTGAAGTGCTGATCATCTTGAAGAAGAAAATAAAAATTGAGCTATAGTTGGTTGTTAAAGCATGTGCCTAGTACATATGCCAAAAGAACGTGTAAAGGGGAAAAAAGCCAAATTAGATATTCATATCCATGTTAAAAAAATGGTTCTATGACATTTCAAGTAAGAACTGACAAGTCTCGCTACCAGCTAAGGAAGCTGCTGGGCTCCTGTAAGCCCTTTCTGCATGCGACTTACCAGGTTTTGCTTGGAAGGGTGTGAATGACGGGTCTTGGGACGGTGAGTGCTAGTGTTGGGTGGAGGGGATGTACCCTAATATTTCTGAGAGCCTCCTTTCTGGGTCAGAGAGGTTTGTTTCAGTGATACTGACGTTCAGGCACAGATCCACCTAGCTTCCAGCCTCTGTCCATCTGTCTCATCCTGGTCTGCAGAGTCATGGCTAGAATCGGTTACAGACACTCTGATGCTCCTGTCCCAATGGTGACCTGGGCGGGACAGAGCTGGGTGGGGCTCTGCATGCCGGCAGTCTCCAGAGTCCCCGCAACATGACTGGAGTCTGTCAGACACCTGGCTTGTGAGAATGTCACCTTGCTGCGTCCAGACACGTAGCATCACTGGCTGAGTTTCACTGGCAATGTGGTACCTGCCGCACTTTCTCTGCAGGCACAGGAGCCCTGACTGACAGCGCCTGTGATGTACGCCTTTCATACTGTCCAAAAGGTCATCATCATACTGCCACAGGACGGGAGCCATCAAGTCTTGGGACAAAAGACTGAGACTTTCCAGAGAGAAAACAGGAAAGGTGGAAGTCCACACTGGGACAACCAAGTAGTCTTGTTGCTAAGCAACCTTACAGGACGCCAGCAAACAAAGGAGGCATGCGTGATGCTTCTAGAATGTTCAGGGACAGAGCTTGTGAGACATCTCATGCTCAGTGCTTATGAGGACAAATTTGAACTAATGGCCTGTGATTAGAATAGGGGCAGAAGACACAAGTCTGCTACTTCTCAGAAAGGAAGTTCCTACATAGAGAATGTTATCTGGCATTTTCCTTTGAGTGAACAGCTGCCAACTTCATCTGAAACCATGAAGACATTCAGAGACAGAAGGCATGGGGACAGTGACTAAATCCCCATGGGATTCTGGCCTCACCTGGAGCGACTTGCAGACATTAGTATGAGATTCAGCCCTAATGATATGTTTTCCCAAGGCCTCACATGTGCCTTTGGGACTTTGAGGTCTGGGAAGGGCACTAGGGTATATAGTTGAGGAAGGTTAATTGAAGCAGAAATCCCAGTTATTTAGCCAATGGGAAACTGTCGGCTATGCTGGGAATGAGAGTTTCTAGTGTGACTGCTTTGGGGTCACCCAGCCTCCTGTAAGTAACCCCCATCCTTACTGTTAGAAATAACCTCAGTCAACTCATTGGTTAGTCAAGTGGGACCTTGGCATAACCATTACTTTGGTCTATTGTCTACTGGAGGCTGCTGTTGTATCTGCCTGACATTTTTATTTGGGATCTGGGGAACTGAAGTCCTTTTGCTTGTGAGGTAAAACCCATTCACCCCTTGAGCATCTCCCCATCCCATCCTCTGTTTCTGTTGATCTTCCTCTCCCACATTCCTCTCTCTCATTGTCTATCCTGTCCCGCCTGTCCCTAGTCCCCAGTCTCGCGCTTCTGCTTCCAGCATCAAATATCCCATTACTCCTTTCTCTCCCCCTCTTAGGAAGATCTATTTCCTTTTGCCCTTCTCATGACCGCCACTTCTATTTTCATGAGCTATACCCACACATATAAAAATTAAAATCTTCTTTTCCCGTATGAGAGAAAATGTGGCATTTGTCTTTCTGTATCTGGGTTCCATCCATTTGCCTGCAAAGGCCACGACTTCATTTTTCTTTATGGCTGAATGAAATTCCACTGTGTATATGTATGAATTTTCCTCATCCATTCATCCGTTGGTGGACATCTAGGCTGGTTCTACTTCACAGCTCTTGTGAAAAATGTAGCAATAAACATTGATGTGCAGGTATTTTCTACGGCATGATTCAGATTCCTTTGATTATAAACCCAGGAGTGGTATAGCTGAGTCACACAGTAGCTCTATTTATCATTTTTTCTCTTTTTAAAATTTAATTAATTAATTAATTAATTGTGTGTGTATCAGAAGGTACTGTGTGTCCCTGTGGAGGGCTAACGGCGACCTTGGGAATTATCCTAGATTGCTTCTACCTCCTCTTTGCTTTGTTCTGGTATTTCCTAGGCTCCACCCACTAGGGCTGGAAGTGTGGGTCACTCCATTTCTACCTGGTGTCTTTACGTGGGACCTGGGATCTGAACTCAGGACCTTCTGCTTGGTAGGCAGAGTCTTAACCCCTGAACCATCTCTCCAGCCCTATTTATCATTTTTTTTGAGAAATTCCATACTGATTTCCATAGCAGCTACACCATTTTACAGTCCCATCAGCAATGAGCAGTGAGTATGGCTGCTACTTCTCCCACATCATCACCATCAGCTGGTGTTTTCTTGAAGTCAGCTATTCTGCCTGGGGTGAGATGGAATCTCTCCTGACAGTTTTGGCAAAGGATGATAAACACTTTTTTTTTTCAAATATTTATTGGTCATATTTGTTTTCTGAGAACAGTTTATTCAGCTCATTAGCCCATTTATTGACCGGACAATTTATTTCTCCCTTTCTGTAGGTTGTTTGTTCATTTCGTTGATAACTTCTTTTGCTGCAAAGGTTTTTAATTTCATGTAACCCCATTTTCCATTCTTTATTTGAATGAGTTCCTGAACTATTGGAGTCCTATTCAGAAAATTCTCACTTATAACTACATCTTGACGTATCTCTCCTATTCTTGATCTGAGGAATTCCAGGGTTTCAGGTTCTATGGTAAGGTCTTTGGATCTACTTTGAGTTGATTTTTGTGAAGGGTGAGAGATATGGGTCTAATGTCATTCTTCTGTTTGTAGACATTCTGTTTCTCCAGCACCATTTGTTAAAGAGGTTTGTCTTTTCCCTTAATGTATGTTACTGACATATTGACATATGACATACATAAACCCATATGGGTTTATTTCTGAGTCTTCCTGTCTATCCCATTGGCCTATCTGTCTGTCTGTTTTTGTGCCAAACTCATGCTGGTTTTTGTCACCATGGCTGGGCAGCATAGTTTGAGGCTGGGTAGTATGGTGCTTCTAGTGCTGTTCTTTCTTCCTGCGATTATTTTGATGATTTGGAGTCTTTTATGTTTCCATGTGAATTATAAGATTTGTTTTTCTAGTTCTGCAGGGGATATCATTGGGATTTTGATAAGAAATGTGTAACGCAGACATTTTTACAATATTAATTTTGACAATTTACAGTCATGAAAGGTCTTTTTTGGTCTAGTGCTTTCCTCAGTATCTTAAAGTTTCCATTTAAAGGTATTTCATCTTCTTCTTGGTTAGGTTTATTTCTAGTTTTTAAAATGCCTTTGTGAATGGCATATGTTTCCTAATTTCTTTCTTGGCAAGTTTGTCATCAGTGTATAGAAAAGCTATTGATTTTTATAAGCTGTATTTATAACTTGTCTTCATGCCATCTTTTAATCATTTTGTTCTTTCAATTTGGGGGCTGAATTCGCAGGTAATTTATCTTCATTCTTTCTTGTTAAACAATGATGAAACTTTGTTTTGAGTTGAGCCTTAAGGGCTTTTTTCTCTTTTCTGCAATTAAATCTATTAGCTTTCTTCCACCTTCCTTTGACCTCTGTACATACCTGATTATTTCCATGAAATGCATTTTAATCACATTTCAGCACATTTTCTGGATCACATTCAGAAAACTACAGGGCTGATCTGTGGTTTTCGCACTGTTGTTACTTTCTGTGCAATCCAAACTTGAACTTTTTGCTTTCTCTACTATCTCTCTGGGGTACGTTTGCCTCTCATGGAGTTTTTATATGGATTGTTTTCTTGTTGTTTTGGAGTGAAACTTAGAGCCCGTGTATGTTTCTTGCAGTTCACCTACATGGTTGCTGATAAATGACTGTCAAATAGCTTAAGGGAACAAGGCATTTATTTTCTTACCGGTAGTCTGGTTACAGTCTGTCTAGCTGGGTGGGAGAATATGCACCAATACCAGGGCCGAAGGAACTGGCCACACAATCTCTACGTGATGGCTGAGAGAGGGACGATCCTTACTTGCCAGACCAACATGTCTGGCCAAGTGTACACAAGGATGCCCACTCTCTCAACCAGCTCTCTGTGTTTTGTTCCAGGGCCTGATCCCACCTGCAGACAATATCCTGCAGGTTTATTCTAGGCTTAACCCAACCACTAATTATCCACAAATGTGCCCAGAGCTCAAAACCCTCAACTGTCAAGTTGACACCTGTGCCTAACTATGACAATGCTAAACATGTGTTTCATCTCTCAGCCACACCCCCTCCCCTAATGCTCATTGCAACACTCAAATAACTGAATGTAAAATAGTGGCCCCAAATTTTCATTTCTAATCCTAGTATTAATTGTATAAAGGATTTTACTTTTTGAATTTGTTGATTTTGATTTAGTAGAAGATAATTTTAATTTTAATTTCATAATCTATTGCTTAATACACACCTGACCTAAATAATTTAGAGGAGCAAGGGATTTTGTTCCAGCTTATAATTTCAGGTTGTTGTCCATAGTAACAGGAGAGTCATATTAGCATTGGTAGCCAAAGGAACTAGTCACAACAAACTCATAGCAAGAGCAGCAAGCAAGGCGCAAAGTGCCTTCTTGCTTTCTTATTTGCCAATGCTCCACTACACTTTCTATTTTTATCTGCCTTCCCAGGGAAATTTTCTATGTCATTTTTGTTTCATGTGAACCGAGTGTGTCCTCACATTTTGTGGGATCAGGGACATATTTCCATTTTAATGACCTAAATACTGGAGGTATTATTCCTTCCACCCTACTTTAGGATTTCAATTACATTCTTTCACTAATGCTTTATTGTTTATTTTGAGACAGCAGCTCACTCTTTAGTCCAGGTTGGCTTGGGACTTACTAGGTTGTACAGGACAGCAATGAATTCATATTGAAGTCTCGTTTCAATCTCCCCAAAGGTGTTACAGGTATGAATCATCACATTCATGTCCCTTATTTATTTGTTTCTTATAGTATATATTCTGTGTTTGTCCTGTTGCATGTCTGTAATTAAGTCTGATGTCAAACAGGAAACTGAATCTCTTCCTTATCTTTCTACCCACCTCTTCTAAAAAACAAAAAGGAAATTTATGAATGTAGGTGGACCTCACCTATTTGTTTCTAAACAATTGTGCTTATTTAATAATGTGTTCCAAAGAACAACCAGCAAAACCACCAACTGTGCTTCATTGTTCTACTAATTGGGTTTTCTAGCTAGCCTTGGTGCCACAGACACTGTCTTAATAGGTTGTTTAAAAATAAAAATCCTTGAGAAAAAAATCAGCAGTTAGTAGATTTAATTATTTCATTATAAGAAATCTGGCCAGAGTGTCCATATTCTCCTTCCTCTTTCTCTTTGTGACCTAAAATAGTAGATAAGACCTCATGCTATAATGACTGGAATACCAACATGCCTCTTAGTCTTTGTAACTTGGGCATTCTTGGTGAGGCTATAAGAATACATCAGAGTTTTAATCTAGTTTTCTTGATTGAAGCCAAGCACATTAAAATGCATTGTTGGTGTCGGACAAGACATTCCACTCAGGGCAGGGCTGCTGCATCCAGGAACTCACTACAGTGAGACTTGTCATTCCCAGGCCTGCATAATGACTGACATACCAACATGCCCCCATAGACTACCTAAGAACTTAAGAAAGATAAGAACATACAGTGGAAACCTTGGGGTCTAAAGCTGGATGAGTGAAGGGAAATGCTCCTACCAGTGGGGTGGCCCCAAAGAGGCAATTTGATATACCACAGAGGCCTGAACCTCACAAGAGTAGACAAGCCAGAGTGACTAGCTTTGGGGTCCATAGAAGCATGTAGGTAGTAGGGTGGGAAGGACTGATGAAGAGAAAAGAGGTTATGGGAGGGAAGGGGGATGGAGAGAAGCAGGGATTAGTACACAATATACTTGTAAAACTAAAACAATAAATCAATTAACTATCAAAAAGATCTTATGCTATAGCTTGAGAGTAGACCTAGGAAATGGGGGAAAGTGACATCAAGAACTTTTTCGCCCCTTCCCCCTCCCAAGACAACTGGTCGACCCTGTTTCAGTCCATTGTCTTCTGGCTGATCCCATCTGTGGTTTTGCAGTGGCTACTTTACCACACCCACAGTGACTCTATCCATCCATATAGGGCTTTCAAAGCTCTGCTCACATATGCCCATTTTTCCTGTTTCTGAGTTGTTAAAGCAGTTGTTCTGCTGTTGGGGCATTTGTTGTGTTACAATTATCTACATATGTTAAATGTCTCCTTGGTTTGATTATGGCACCCTTCTCTTTTTGAGATAAATATAGGTTCTCAGTGTGCTGCCAGGCCTTGCTGTCTCAGTCTCCAAGTGCTGGAATCAGGGACGTGGATCACGTGCTCATCTTCACAAACACGGTTGCTGCTTCCATCACGAGCTCACTGGGTTCTTGGTTGGGAAGATGCTCAGAGCTCATCCTAGGATGATCAACTCTCATACCCATGCTACAGTTCCGGATGTACTCCTGACTCTTACTTCACTTTTTCTTTTTCCTTTTGGAGGCAAGTTCTTGCTATGCAGCCCAAGACAGCTTTGAAACCTTATGATCCTCCTGCCTCAGACTTCAGAATGCTGGGATTACAGGTGTGTACCACCATACCCACTTATACCCCCACTCCTCCTTACCTTCCATATAGGAACATATTACCTCCTCCCATATTCCTTAGAAACAATGACATATTTTCTGCTAGTTAATAGACCTTCATAGACCTTGACTGGCCAGAGACTCAAGATATGAGAAGCCTGCACATTTGTCCTGGAATGCTGGGGGAAAGATCCGATAACTCTCCTCTATCTATAATTCTAAGGAGTCTGGTACTTCTCAGCCTTGAAGCAAGTCAGCTGCATCCCGCATGTATTTCCTGAGAATCCTTGTCAACCCTGCTTTGTATTTGACACTACGTCCTGTGTGTGTAAAGTCTGCACCTCCTAATAAAAGCAGTCATGGAGTGCCACAAGGGCACTTCAGAATGACAATGTCTGAAGTCCTCTGGTTATACTGAGGTAAACCTATGTCGGATCTTGGCATTGGTCACTGGCACAGTGGGCTGCTTCAACTTTCCAAATGTGGTTGAGTTCTAAAGCCACGTCCAAAGTTAACCGTCTTCGATGGCGGGATGCAGCTGTCACTTGACAAAGATAAAGCTTAACTCATGTCGCAGCGAGGAAATGATTTGCCCAAGTTCATACAGTCAATTGATGGACAAACCATAAATTGAAGTTGAATTTCCCGATCATAGCCTGTTGGGAGTTCTTTTCAGACTACCCCCTGCCTCTCAAAGTGCCAGCATGCAACTTACTGAGATCAGATGCTTGATGAAGACACATGGGTTGATTAAAGTCTCCCGAAGTGGTGGTAGACTCCAAACATTCAGTATCCCATTTTCTTTTTAATTTAAATTGTGCTATTACTGTTAGCTATCAGTTCCTAAGTTCCCATCCCTTCATGACATAAGTTAGCGCTCTCTTCTTTGTTAGAAAACTTATTCTTGACCTTAGAACTATCTGCCAACCTCTGCTGTTTCTCATGTGTTTTGGATTCTCCACTTGCTTTTACCTTTTCTACCAGTAAGACAATTGGGTGACTGTCTTTGGACCTCTGGTTTTTTTTTTTTTTTTAAATCTGAAGCCAAGTGATATGGAAGCCAATGTTCTCAAGTGGTCTTTCTGGTCTGTTTAGGTTTTAGATGAAGACACAAAGGATGGATAAACACAGTAAAGGCGAAAAACAGACTAAGAAGTGGTTGACATTGTTGAGAGCTTATGCTGGAGACTGGACAGAGTGAAAAAGATCACTTGAGAGTGAGCTACTGAGCTCATCGCCATTGTAGGCAACTGGGATGCAGTGCTACTGGGTGCCCTCTAAGCAGCTGTGCAATTCTGTTTTCCTTTCAGGGGATAGAGGAGGGAAAATTCTGCTCCTGGTTCTTCCCCTCATTTGTCACAGAATGTCAGATTGTCCCTGAGGTGTTAGTCTGCTCACATGTTGGGGGTGGCATGCAACAGAAGGACCTAGGTAGTGGTCCTCGGAATCCTTGTGTGCTAGAGGTAGGAAAGTCAGAAGTACAAGGGGAGATGGAGAGTAGAGTTAGAGTGCTTCAGGTTACCCCATCCTGTGGCTGGTTCTGCATTTAAGAACTGGCGTGAGAAGTAAGTGGGAGAATGTAAGACTGGCGAATAATGGGAGATTCCCTCAGACCATTCAGAGAGGATTAAATAAGGGTTTGGGGTACATCAGAAGACAACGGCATTTCCTCTGGCTTCCACTCACATGTGCATACCCATGTAAGTACGTTACATGCACACATGCATGCACCCACATAAATATAACACCCACACACACATATATATATATACACAAATATGTTACCTCTCTACTCAGATGCCTCTTGGACTTCCAACTATATGTAACAAAAGCCCAAGTCGTGCTTTGTTATTATTATTATTATTATTATTATTTTTATTGATAGGACCTCTAGTAGCTCACACTGACCTTCAATTATGAGGTCAATGACAATCTTGAACTCCTACTCCATTGGCCTCTACCTTCACCACGGACAAATTCGGGAACCACCATGGACGCCTCCACCCTCCTTGTTTACTCTGCCCCGGGATTCCCAGGCTCCACCCACCAGGACCAGAAACGCAGTCCGCCCCTGTTTCTGCCCCGCGTCTATACGTGGGGTCTAGGATCCGAACTCAGGACTTTCTGCCTTCAAGGCAGAGGCTTAACCCTTGAGCCACCTCTCCAGCCCCTTGCCTCTACCTTCTACGTGCTGGAATTACAAGTGTGCAAAAGTCCAAGCTTAAATTATGACCATTGTCTTCCCATCAGATCTCTTGTTTCCCCTCACTGCTTTACTCCAGTCACAGTGACTTCCCTGCTCTCCCAACACTTGGTCCCCCCTCCGAGTGAGCTTCAGCAGCTGGCATACCAGAGACTCCTTCCACCCCTGATGTTGGTCTTTACTTCTATGCCCTTTGATGGGCAGACCTGCTGTGGGTGCCCGCACGTGATAACCTGTGTAATTAATCCTTTATTTTCTTCTATCATGCTTAACAGTTCCTTTGCTTTTATTATCTATCTACTGTTTATTAATTTATTTTCACCCTTGGAATGCAAAGGATATCTGTCTTTGTTTTATTTACTGGCGTATTTCCAATTAGAACAGTGCCTAGAAATAGCTAGCATTTTGATATTTTTTTTTATAAAAGTGATTGACAGATTTAATGAATGAAGATGCATAAGTCTTACTTGAGCTTTTTTAGAAAGGCAAGGAAGTGCTTAGGAATGGATGTCAAGTGTTCTGTGTGTTCAGTGCTGCTGGTACATTTACTTTATAAATTTATCATAATTTTTGTCATATAGAATATGTCACTGTAATATAATCTGTGCTTGTGCATTTTTTTATATTATGATCTTTAAATAAAACATTAAGTACCTATGAAGAATAGACATTATAAAAGATCATTTATTAGTGAAGCCTTTTACATAAAAACAAAAACCTGTTTGAGTGTGCTCTTCCTAGATGATGGAAGCTGTAACTCTAAAAGCAGCCTCCTTCCCCATTCCTATCTATCCTTCTCTTTGTCCTTCCCTTCTGTCCTTTCTTTCTGTGTAGCCCAGGCTGGCCTTAAACTGGAGGTGCTCTTGCTGGAGTCTCTGAAGTGCTGGGATTACAAGCGTTCAATATCCACGGATTACAAACAGATGTTGGAAGAATTGAAGACCACTGTGTGTGCAGCAATGCTCCCTGGGTCATTGCTGGGAATTCTGGGGGTTCAAGGCAGCACCACAGCATCTTCTGTCTCTGGAGTGACCCCCTCCCCCATGGCTCCAGATGGATCTCTGTCTCATCTCTCTCCGGTATTGGTGTATTTCAGATCTTTCAAGTCAGAAAAAGTTCATCCCTCTATACCTAAATCCATTCCGTGTAGTCACTGTCAGGCGCCTGACTGAGGCTCCTTCCCACCCCTGACTCTGGCTGGACGCGCTGAGCGTGTGTCTAGAGAGTGGCTGGCACGCGTGTGGGAATGAGTTCTTGCCAGACACTGTAGAATCTGCAAAGGCTGAGCTGCTGCATCTGCGGCCCTCTGGGAATGGTTGAGGCAGCAGGACAGAGGACGAAGAGCCCAGAGGAGGAGGTGAAAGGAAGAGGTTTGAGTGACAAGGATGAAATAAAGATACAGATTAAAACTACGAGCAAGGGTCTGGGGAGATGGCTCAGCAGGTAAAGTCACCGGGCAAAAGTTCCGGAGAATTGGATTTTATGGGCCAGATGGTTCTGTTGTTCTGAATCCACTGCTAGACACAGAAGAGACGGCTGTGAATGTCTTCCTGGAAAACCTGCTTGGCCGCAATGGGAGGCAGATCAGAACTGGCCTCAGCCTCAGCCCACGAACCCCCGGAACAGAGGTTATTGCTACTTTACGGCCATGAAAATGCTTGGCATCTGCGTTGTCCAACATGGCAGCCGCCAGCCACCTGTGATCAGGTGAACTGAGGACCACTGGAAACAGCTGGTGTGACTGGCAAGCTGAGTTTGAACTCTTTACAGTCTGTGTGAGCCCGGCAAGATGGCTCAGGAGGCTGAGGTGCCTGCGGCTAAGCCTTGTGACCTGAGGTTGATCCCTAGAGATCACAGGATGGAAGGAGAGAAGCAACTTCTGAACATTGTTCTCTAGTCTCCACACCTGAGCTGTGGCACGCATGTGTATGTGTGCATGCATGTGATAAATATATTTTAAAATGTTCTGTGTATATGAATGCAGGTGTACATGTGGCATAAACATGAACATGTGGAAGGATGAGGGGTGACCTCGGGTGTCAGTTCTCAAGCATCATCTACCTTTTCTTTTGTTTCTTTTCTTTTCCCTCTTTCCATCCCTCTCTCCCTCCCTCCCTCTCTCCCTCCCTCTCTCTCTCCCTCCCTCTCTCTTTCTCTCTTTCTCTCTCTCTCTTCTCTCTTTCTTTCTGTTTGTCTCTCACTAGTTTGGAACTCACTGATTTGGCCAGGTTGGCTGGCAAGCAAACCCCAGGGGTTCATATGCCTCTGATTCCCCAGTGCTAGGAATACAAGCATGTACCACCATGCTTTTTTTTTTTTTAATTATATGGGTTCTTGGAGGTAAAACCCAGGTCCCCACACTTGCATGGCGAGCACACCACAGTAAACTATCTTTCCAATCCCGAATTAAAGTTTCAGAAGCGCCCACAACTACCGTATCAGACAGAACAGTTCTAGAAGTTTCAGAGACGCAAAGCAGTGCTACTAAGACAAAGACAAGAAGAGAATGTCACTCCGCATGGGGACAGCTCTGTGTCCCTGGAGACTCTGACATCAAGTCTTATGAAGCCATTAAACACTGGACTCACATAGGGCCCGAACGATTGGTATCAGAGACAGAGGCGATGGTGTGGTATGTGATGAAGAACCAGAGATCTGACACTTGCAGCACAACAGGGGACAGGCGCTCTTGCTCCTTCTCAATCTGTTTGGATGGTTATAGGAGTGGCGCTAATGGCCATCGGCTGTCCTTGTCGTTTCCTGGTTATGGGAGAGGACGCTGCCATGGGAATAACAAGCATAAAGGGCAGAAAGAGGGCTGACCACAGCTAAAGCAAAATGGTACAATTGCTTTTCTTCCTGCCTTCATAAGATTCTTAGGACATGCCAGTGATTGACGTGGAGCTATACACATTTCCTAATAAGGCAAATTACCAGAGGAGCAGAAGGGGCTTGTTACAACACTGTTTTAGCCACCTGTCTGCAGTGAGGGTCCAGCCGAGGTGGGCTTTGCTGGCTACTGTGTCTCACCGTTGGTATCTCCCACTGCGATTCCACTCGATGAGCACGTTAACCATCCTCGAGAGCCAGTTCTGGAGGTGGAAATGTCCCTGGCACTGGCACCTGGATTCTAGTACATTCTCCATTAATTTTCATCATCATTACATCTGTAACAGTCAGATACTTTCTCAGACATTCAGCATCACCCTCCGACAGACTCTCTCCCACTGGGATCTCTAGGTAGACTCTTCCTCAGAGCCTCTTACACTTTGTCCCTTCTACCATAAGAACTGTTACTCCAGGGACTGAGGGTCGTTCAGCCGGTACAATGCTTGCCTTGCGCGCAGAAGGACGTGAGTTCTAGCTCCAGAACTCACATTAAAAAAACCGCAACAAAAAAAGCTGGGTAAGGCAGGCAGCGTACACTTATAATCCAAATACTGGAGGCGAGTAGATGCCAGAGTTGGTTCTCTGGCTTGTACACACACACACACACACACACACACACACACACACACACACACACACACAGAGAGAGAGAGAGAGAGAGAACAGGGTTTTCTAGAAGCATACTTTAATCTGGGGTCTCCAGCCAGGAAATAGAATCCAATGTTTTAGTACATATTTCTTTTTTTAATTAATTTATTTATTCAATTGTGCATGTGTGTGTGCGCGTACGTGTGTGTGTGTGTGTAGAACCACCAGGCAAATTCGGCGTCTATACATGGGGTCTAGGATCCAAACTCAGGACTTTCCGCATGCAAGGCAGAGGCTTAATCCCTGAGCTACCTCTCCAGCCCCTACTACATATTTCTGACAGAAACCAACTTCTGCTCCGGCTTCTTGAGACCAACCCATCCTGCCCCCCAGAATTCCCTTGGCCAAGATAAATTAAGATTGCTTCTGAGTTCCTGAACCTCAATGAGGTCTATCCCTGGGGAAAATATGCACGCGATGGAACGTGGGGCAAGCCTTGTTTGGGGAACCAGGAGAAGAGGAAACGATGGTCTGCTCTGCTGGGGTCCTCGGGGCAGCCTGTGGACAGGCATTGTTTAAGCTGTAAGCATCCGAGGTGCAGTGATTAAGGGCGGGTTCCATATATTCTTGTTCCCCAGAAAGCTACAGCAGCCCCACAAACAAAGCGATGTTTTGGCTCTTCCATCTGTGCGCTGCAACCCGCTTTGGGCATTTTGTGGTTCACTCTAGAAATAGTCATTTGTCTTGTTCCCTTACCTCCATTAGAATGTTCCGCTGGGAGGCTGAATGCCACTATAGCACCGGCAGTGGAGCGACCTCTTAGGTCTGGATTAAATCCATATCTAAGGGCCTCTTTATTCCAGCTTTTGTTGTTTCCATCGCTGGTGAGACATTTGATAGCAGTGAGCATATCCAAATAAACCGCCCACCCATACCAAATGTCGGTATCTTGCTTTTTGCAAAATGCTTGCCTCGCTTGCAGCCTGATTTCCTCTCTGGGACATTTTTATTTCCACATCTAGAGGCCGAGAGACACGTGTGTCACTGCTTCTTTCAACTTCTTAGTATGCTAAACCTCTAGGGAGGTGGGCAGAGTAGTAGTAATTGTCGACCTGCCACGTGCTATCACCATATTGACCTCTGGCCAGCCTTGCTTCACCTCCTCTCCTGCATGGTTTGGTGGCCAAGTGCAGGTGCTTTAGGGTTCACTCTTCTGCACCCCTCTCTGATAGGTCGTTGACTTCCAACAACCAATATTTTTGAGGTCAATCCCCAAGAGCGTGTTTGTTTGAATGCCTTTCAGGGACCCTGGATTCCTCTTAGTACAGATTTTATGGGAATGGATGCGTTGAAAACAGAATAGCATTGAAAATGCAAAAAATACAACCCAGGAAATTCAAAGAAATGAGCTTCCTTCTCTTGAGGTGGCGGCATAGAGTTGGAAGACATAGCAGGATACTTTTAGCAAAACAACGAAACAGCAATTGCCATTAAAATAAAAGTAAGGATGCATGCTATTTGACCCCCACACTTTCTAATATAAAACCAGCACGTTTTAATGCCTATGATCTTCTATTTATTCTGCAAAAGAACTATCCTGTTCTTTTGTCAAATGACAGTTTCTCTCTTTCTCTTTGGCATTTTGTCTCTCCTTTTTCTTTGTCTCTATCCTCTTCTTTCCTGTTCTTTTCTCTTCTCTTACTTTTGTCTCTCATCTGTTTCTAACACCCCCTCCCCCACACTTTTCTGATTATCCTTTCTTTGAAGAACCAAGGCTTGATCCAGCGCTCCTGCACTCCTCGCCAAGGCAAGCACAGGAAGCTTCACACCTTGCATGTTCCACAGAGGCAGGGGAGGAAGGAGGAGGCAGCCTACGGAGAGAAGCGTCTTAACTGAAGGTAACGATTTCTAGAAAGTTGTCTTGCAACTGCATCCTGTCAGCATCTCACCAGGAAAGGGGAAAGAGCTCAAGCTCCACACCTTCCTGAGAGACTGATGAGGACTAATGCCAATAGGGAAGAAAAGAAAGATGCTCTCCTCCACGATACACTGCTGATCTACGGTACTTCCTGGAGCATGAATCCTGCCAGGCATATGACATCGAAGACAAAAGAGATGAAGCACAGTAGGTCACGCAAGTGAAGAGACTTGAACATAAGGGGGAGAGAGACAAGGAAGATGAAGGGTTGTCAGGGGAAAGAGGGGGATGAGGATGGGGATCAAGGAGAAAGAAAAATAAAATAAATTTAGGGAAAACAAGAAAGCTGTCTTAGTGAAGGGAACCGATCCAGTACATTCCAGGGAGTAACGGCTGACATATTTATAGCATCTCAATGCTGCTTCTCCTCCTCCTCCTCCTCCTCTTTGCGATGTTTTTCAGCCCTGTCCCCCAGAGCAAAATAGCCAGACACAAATAATGAAAAGAAAGGGGGACTCATTACCCAGAAAAGCCTGCTCACATCTTCCAACAGCAAGTCCTACCATGTGATGTAGGGGAACCCTGGACTTGGTCCTCTCCATACAGAAGGAAACCCAGCCGCACGGAATCCCCGAGCCTCCTGCCCCATGGTGGCCTGGGAGGACCCTTAATCAGCAAGTAAGTCTGCACCCAGTGGCACAGTTTCAGAGGAGGGCCTTGGACCCTTTTTTTTTTTTTCTGCTCTTGGAAGTTTGCAGACTGTGAAGAGACTGTTGAAACGTTTACTTTGACTTGGAAAAACCATCCATCAGTAAAAAGGAGACTAATCAAACAGAAGAAAGGGTGAGTAAAATCTCTTCCAAAAGATGTTCCTACTTGGTAGGTGTCATAGTTTGAATGTGAGGTGTCCCCCCACCCCCCACAGCCTCAGGTGTTTGAGCCCTTAAGTTGATGCTTGGGAAGGATGTGGCAAGTTTGGCAGGTGGAACCTTGCTGGAGGAAGGCATGTCATGGGGGTGGGTCTTGAGCTTGGTTAGCCCGCCCTGCTGCTCCTAGGAGCTCTGCTCTTGTAGTTTGCAGTTAGTTCTCTTAGCCTTCATGATGGGTGTGACTTGACCTCCTCCAGCTTCTGCCAGCCAGTTATATCTTTTCCATCATAATGGACTCTATCTCTCCTCTGAAACTATAAGCCAAATAAATTTCCTCTTTCTTCCCTTCAGGTGCTCGAGTCCGAAGGTTGTCTCACAGCAGCAGAAAGAATAACCGGGACAGTAAGTAACACTCTTCTGACCTGGACCCTCAGTGTGAAGGAAGGACCCTTAAAAGTTGCCTGCTGCTCCTTCTTGAACATTTTTCCTGCTTCCCCAGAGCTTTTCTTTGAGACCTGAAACTATCTGCAGAGGATTTCCTGACGTCTGCAGAGAACGCTGCTATCCACAGCAGCCTGTCTGTCACGGGCTTGGGCGTCAATGAATTCATGTTATATACCATGTGACTTCCCTGGAGTCAGCATGTTTCTTAACTGCGAGCCCTGGACTCACTGTTGGATTCCTTTTCTGATTCTGGCGTGACAGACTTGGAGAAGGATCCCAAAGGCTGGAGAGAAGAATGGGGACTCTATTTTTTTTTTAAAGCAGATGCCTCTCCACCCCCTTGCACCTACCACACGCATCAATGACTGCTGAATTGGCACAGACACAGGATTTTTACAGAGCTCATGAAGCACCATATACCCCTAAACCCCTTTCCTTTGCTCAGTGGCTTAACATTCATGCCCATTGTATTCCAGCACCATCCCAGAGCATAAAGAACGTTTAAACAGTCCTGACATTCCTGGGCAGCTGGCAGAGTGTGGTACACATTAGTTAGCAGCAGTCCAAATAGGCCACGGGTCAAAATGGAAAGACAGATTGAGCATGAGATCAAGAGGGAAGGAGTAAAACCTTCAACCAACCTCCTGCTCCTCAGTTCCCTCCAAAAGTCCTTAGTGTCTCCTGCTTAACTTGGGGGACACTGGGGCGTAGAAGGATTAGAAAACCTTGCTCATCGTTCAAGGACAGAACATTCACCCTGCTCTAAGCTTGGGTGCTCAGAAACAGACATAAAAACCAACACGAACCCAAGGCGTCCACATCTGCTACTCTCTGGGGGGCTGGGCTGACAGGAACAGCCCTGTGACAGTCTGACAGCATATGAGAGGGTGGGAGGAGGGGAGGAAAACCCCACTCTCCCATCTGCCTGGCAGTGTCTGATAACATTGGTCTCACCGTGATTGGGGAGAAACAATCAGAGACTTGCGGGAGACAAGCTAGCTGGATGTTCTGAATAAGCCCAGCCAGGGACACAGAGCGTGCACAGGCCACTGAGAGCACAGGAGGGTAGGAGTGGCTAAATGGGAAGGTGGATCAAATTATGGGAGCTTTAGGGGGAACGCCACAAGACTTTAATTTTTTGAGAGAGAGAGAGAATCCACGCATGCCACGGCACAAGGATAGAGGTCAGAGGACAACTTTCGGAAGTGGATTCTCTCCTTCCACTACGGGGGCTTCTGGGGACTGAACTCAGCTCCTCAGTCTTTTGAGCAGGCACCTTATTGCACTAAGCCATCTTGCTGGCCCCTCTACCAGACTTTCAAATCCTGCTGACAAGCATGGGCATTCTTCTAGTGCCACTTCATTTCCTTGCAGCTGGGAGATCTGGGCACAGCTCCACACTCTGGATAGATGACCCTCTTTCCTGATCACATGCACGCCACCTTCCTAACCAGTTTTTTTTTCTGACTGCTCAACATTCTTATGCCCTATGCAGAACAATGGGAAAAGCTTACGTTCAATAAGCACACATCATACTTGAGTTCTTTTATGTTTTTATTGATTGGCCTTTTTTTTTGAAACACCATCTCTTTTTGTAGTCCAGGCTGACCTGAAATTTGTTGCAATTCTGTTTTAGTCTTTGGAGTTTCTCTCTCTCTCTCTCTCTCTCTCTCTCTCACACACACACACCATTGCCTTACACTTGGTGTGATAGTTAATCTTGGGTGTCAATTTGACTACACCTGGTATTAACTAAGATCAGCTGTCAGACTACTTGAAGAGATTGTCCAGATCAATATATTATAATACAAAGACCATCCCCAGATCTGATTGGAACCTCCCAGTAGCAGATCAGATAAAAGGAACAGAAGACTTTGAAAAGAGACTCTCAGAAGCTGTGCTAGAAAACTCTCTTCCCTCCTGCTGCCTGGCTTCTTCAACCCTCCAGCCTCTAACCCTCCAAGTCTTCAATGTGACTAAAGACTCCCCAGGAATCCTCCCGCCTTCAGCAGTCACCAGTTGGCTTACTGGACTGAGCAGCTCTGAGCCTCCAGGATGTCTGCAGTGATTTAGCTGCCTCCAGCTTCAGCCACCAGCCACATCGCCTCTGCCATGAAAGGCTGTTTCTTCCCTCTGGAACCGTAAAGTGAATAAACCTCCCTTTCTCCCTTAAGTTGCTTGACTTTGAATGCTCTCTCACAGCAACAATTAAGAGTAATACACCCAGATATAATTATTTTTTGTGTGTGTGAGCCCATGCCTGCCCTCATGTCTCTGTGTGTATGTGTGTGCCAAAGGACACTTGCATGTGTGCCTAGGGAGGCCCTAGAACGACACAGGAAATCACACGTGATTGCTCTACCTCCTTATTGCTTTGCTCCGGGGTTTCCCAGGCTCTGCCTTCCAGGGCTGAAGTGCAGGCTGCAGCCATTTCCACCAGGCATTTTTTTTTTTTTTACATGGGATTTGGGATCTGAACTCAGGTCCTTCTGCTTGTAAGGCAGCCCTGTGAGGGAAGTCTAGGAAGCAGCCCTTCAGCAGTGGTGGCCCTCGGACTCTTCTGCCAGTGGACTTTTCTTTGCAAGGAGGTTCTTGTCCCTATTGAAGCTTCACCTGGCAGCAGGTGCACAGAGCTGCCTTGAACCCAAGGGCAGCCTGGGAACAAGCCAGTCCTAATGCTCAGCTGTCTTTCATGCTGTCTTTGTAATAAACCATGATGCACAGGCCAGGGACCCATATCAACCAAAAAGAAACATTCATGTGGTTAAAAAAAAATGTGATTTGCTTCAAGGAAGGCCCAGTGCTCTGCAAGAATGAGTTGAAGTTCTTTTCCTTCTTGATGTTTGGCCCTGGCTGGGGTCATTTATTACCCAAATGGATCCCTTTCTCTCAGTAACTGGCATGTTTCTCCCAAGCAGGACCACTGCTAGTCCACTTAGCATCTTTGTGAAAGACAAAAGTTCCCTTCCATTGGGCCAACATCCCAACCTGCAGATATAAAGCTTGGGAAGGTACCCAGGTACCCCAATATGTTAACAAGCCCGCACAACTATACCTGTGTTGGTTGCTTCTTAGGCATCTACACTGCAGAGAAACAGCTAGTGAAACTCATACATCCGCCAAGCGTCTAGACAAATGGTGGGAAAAAACACTGGCTGCCCGAATGGCTTCTTTCACTTAATCCTCCTGGGGGGCAATGTCATTACTTCACGGATGGGGAAGTTAAACTCTGGCCAAAGGCTCTGCAGTTTGGAAGTGATAGGGAATTTGAACCAAGGACACTTTAATCCCAAAGCCATGTTCTTCCAACCTCACTGGGGTCAGTTAATTCTGATTGTCAACTTGACAATCAGCTAGGAGACACACCTCTGGGCGTGTCTGTGAGGGAGTTTCTAGACTGGGTTGAGGTGGGAAGATCCATCTTCAGTGGGTGGCACATCCTATCAGTCGGGGACCCTAGAAGGAATAAAAAGGAGGAAGTTTGAACTGAGGGCCCCCGTCCATTTCTGCTCTCTGACTGGATGCAATGTTGAGCAAATGTCATTTGTCAGGTACAGCGTCCTAACTCTGGACTTTGTTGCATGCCTCTCCTCAGGGAGAGACCTTTAGGGCAACAAATGGGTACTTAAGAAAACATGATTGGGTATTGCAGAATATAGATTTTTGCAGTCAGTAGATTTCAGACTTTGGGACTACAACTACTTGTAAGACTTCTAGTAAGATATTAGCCTTTATTTTCCAGTTTTCCAATCTATAAAACATATTTGAAAATGATAGCCCTGAAGAAGAGCTGTGACACGGGCAATTGTGAGTGAGCCTGCATCATCTTTGAGACGTTAGCCCACTGTCCTGTCTGCTTCCTCTGGGGTGGACAAAGGATCACCGTGGTGGCGCGAGGGTCAGCTACCCCAAGGCAGAAGACCCCTCTGGGGAAGTCCGTGGCTTCCTTTAACTGGTACAAAGGATGATCGATGTGAGTCACTTTTTCAGCCTGAAATCCAATTTGTTTCTTAATTTTCCTTGTGCCGTGTTTCATGGCAACACCACTGATCGCAGCTGTAAGTGGGTTTTTGTAGGGAAGGTCCCCAGTGCAGGCGCTTCACTGGATAGGTGGGGAGATGGTGGGCAGAGATGGAGTGTCCGCAC
Source organism: Typhlomys cinereus (assembly GCA_023101885.1). Classification (NCBI taxonomy): domain Eukaryota; kingdom Metazoa; phylum Chordata; class Mammalia; order Rodentia; family Platacanthomyidae; genus Typhlomys; species Typhlomys cinereus. Next base: position 2,520,962 of record JALPQD010000253.1, read on the forward strand.
TACCCCCGCCTGCCTCCATGGCGTTATTCTTTTCTGAAATAAGGGGCATGGCTGAGGGACCACCCTTCAGCTCCTCTCTCCACTTTTCTGGCTTTGGATTTCTTCATTGCATTCAGTTCGTCATGTCATGTCATGTCATGTCATGTCATGTCATGTCACATCATCATATATCATTAATTCGTTGAATATATACTGCAATCTTGTGTCGTTTGTATATATATGTGCGTGCGTCTGTCTGTGTGTCTTTCTTCACTAGAATGTCAGCCTCATGAGGGCTAATGGATTTGGTCTGTTCGGTTTGAGTCATACTTGTAACTTCTAGAACAGTGTTACAGTTTGCCTGCATGTCACATTCAAAGAGCTTAGGGAAACAAGGGGGATTTATTCTTTCTTACAATTGTCTGACTACAATTCTTAGTCTAGCTTGGCAGAAGAAATCATACCAACATCAGGAGCCAAAGAAACTTGCCACGCCATGTCCCACAGGATTGTTGAGAGAGGGGCAATCCTAACTGGCAGGCAGCAAGTTTGCCAAGGTATGTTGAAGAATATCAAATTACTAAACCAACTCCCTCCATTTTATCTACCTGCCCAGGGAATGGTTATCACCTTTTATGGACTGAGTCTTCCAACATTGACCTGACAGTCTCCTGTAGGCGTGCTCGACTGTTTTTCTTAACTACCAACTCTTCATAAAGCTTTCAACTGTCAAATTGACACATGTAGCTAGTTGGCATAAACTGCGTGCCACCCAGCAGGCACCCAGCTCCTCTTGATGTCACTGAATTATACTGAAGCTCAACCCATTGAATTCTTGTTATTTGGGACACTCATGGCAAGTAACGTCTCCAGCCAAGGTTCCCCGTGATCGCTCTTTGTTAACGCTCTTCAGATGTCTACCCTGCTTATGCTCAAAGGCTGCCGTGCTGTTTATGCTTCTGTCTGGAGTCCACGTTCCGTTTTCATGTTATTCTGTAAGTTATCCGGCCAGTTTGTAAATCTATTGTGTACAACGTAGAGAACACCATTTTTCATAAGTCATATTGTTGATACTGGCCAAGATTGGGCAAAAGCCTTTTGTTTTCCTTTGGGATGACGGTTAGCGCTTCCTCAGTGAAAGATGTTCACATATTAAAATGGAATTTCGGCGCACGCGCGATCCAGCCGGGCCTCACCGCGCGCTCTAGGACCCCAGGTCAGCCCACAGGGACCCGGCTCCGACTCCCACCATCCAGCCCGAGCCGCGCGCGGGGGCGAGGGACGAGGAGGACCTCCCCCTGCGCCCGGGCCCCGCCCCAGCTGCCCTCGGGTTAAATAGCTCCACGCCGACGCCCCCATCCTCCCTTTTCACCCCACCCCGCTCCGCCCTTCGGTACACGCGCGCGGTCCACCCGGGCCTCACCCCACGCCCTAGGTAAGTCCCCGTTCGGGCCCCGCCCACCAGTACCCCAGGCCAAATAATTCAGTTTAGTGAAATTGAGAGATCTTAAGAGTTAAAATGACAATGCCAAAGTCAAAGTGCAAATCCATGAGAAGCAACACTCAAGTAAACACATTTCCCACTGAAGAAATTAATCCCATAATGTTAGACTCCAACAAGAACAAACCCGCGGAAAAAGGCCAAGAAAGCCTGACCCAGGATAACGACTTTCAAAATATGATCATTACCATGTTCAATACTATGAAAGAGGAAATCCGGGAGGAATTACATAATCGAATCAATCGCTTTGAAGAGGAACACAACAGACATCTGGAGGAGTTGAGAAAAACAGTGCAAGAAACAAAAAGTGGCATAGAGCAGTTAAAACAAACTCAAGCAGAGTTTAAAACTGAGCTAAAAGACAAGTTATCTTCAACCCAGAACGCCACAGAGAGTCTTATCAACAGAACTAATGAAGCAGAAAGCAGAATTTCAGACCTTGAAGATAAAGTGGGAGTACTAACCAGCTCAATGAAAGAGGTTGTTAAAGCCAAAAAGATACTTGAGAGAAATATCCAAGAGATATGGGACACCCTGTAGAAGCCTAACATGCGTATTCATGGAATACCGGAGCAAGAATGTCAAAATACCACCCCTGAGGAAATTTTTCAAACGATCATCAAGGAAAACTTTCCTCATCTAAAAAAAGAGAGGCCCATTCATATACGAGAGGCATTCTGCACCCCAAACAGATATAGCCAAAATAGAAGCACACCGCGGCAAATAATAGTTAAAACACTCCACATTCAAGATAAAGAACTGGTGCTGAGAGCTTCAAGGGAGAAAAAACAAGTCACTTTTAAAGGCAAACCTATTAAAATAACAAATGACTTCTCAGTCGAAACAGTAAAAGCAAGAAGAGCTTGGAGAGACATACTTCAAGTATTGAATGAGCAAAAATGTCAACCCAGGCTGATTTACCCTGCAAAACTATCAGTCATGATCGAGGGAGAAAGAAAAAATTTTCCAGCACAAAGACAACTTTAAGGGATACATGGCCACCAAACCAGGCCTTCAAAAACTGCTAGAAATGATACTCAAGCGTGAAGAAAAAAACAGGCATATCCAGGAGAACAGAAGGCAAATATAACACCATTAAAAGCAAAGCAATATACTTATAAAAGCTACTAAACATAATAAATGTCTGGAATTAACAATAGTTTCTCCATTATAACACTAAATGTTAATGGACTTAATTCACCGATCAAGAGACACAGATTACAAACTTGGATTAAAAATCACAATCCATCAATCTGTTGCCTGCAGGAAACCCATCTCACCACAAAAGATAGGCACGCTCTAAAAATAAAAGGCTGGTCAACAATTCTACAAGCAAATGGAAGCAGAAAACAGGCAGGGGTAGCCATTATGCTATCAGACAAAGTGGATTTCAAACCAAAAAAAATTATAAGAGACACGGATGGATACTACATTTTAATCACAGGTACAATTCACCAGGAAGATCTCACAATACTGAACATATATGCACCCAATACGGGCCCCTCCACATTCATTAAGAAAACCCTACAGCGTCTAAAGCAAGAAATCAACCCCCAAACGATAATTCTTGGGGACTTCAACACTGCCCTCTCTACATGGGATAGATCAACAGGTCAAAAGCTTAACAGAGACACTTTGGAACTTAATCAAACCCTGAAAGAAATGGACCTCACAGATCTCTATCGAACTTTTCACCCACGCACCAAAGAATACACATTTTTCTCAGCAGCACACGGAACTTTCTCCAAAATAGATCACATATTGGGCCACAAAATGAATCTACACATATACAAGAAAGTTGAAATTCTAACCTGTGCCCTATCAGACCACCACGGCCTAAAGCTGGACATCCACAACACATCAAACAAGAGAAAATACACTAACTCCTGGAAACTTAACACTATGATGCTGAATGAGAACTGGATTCAGGAAGAAATTAAAAAGGAAATTCAATATTTCCTGAAAGTGAATGATAACGAAAATACAACTTACCAAAATCTCTGGGACACAATGAAAGCTGTTCTAAGAGGTAAGTTCATAGCTCTTAATGCCCACGTCAAAAAAATGGAAACATCAGAAATAAACAACTTAACAATGCAGCTTAAAGCTTTAGAGAAACTAGAGCAATCTGATCCCAAAAGCAGTAGAAGAGAAGAGATTAGCAAAATAAGAGGAGAAATATCTGAAATCGAGACTAAGAAAACGATAGAAAAAATCAACCAATCAAAAAGCTGGTTCTTTGAAAAAATCAACAAGATTGATACACCCCTAGCTAAACTAACCAAAAGCAAGAGAGAGAAAACCCAAATTAACAAAATTAGAAATGAACATGGAGTTATCACTACTGATACCAAGAAATCCAGAGAATTATAACATCATATTTCAAAAACTTATACTCTGTGAAGTTTGACAACACAAAAGAGATGGATGAATTTCTAAGTAAACACAACTTACCTAAATTGAATCAGGAAGTTGTGAATTATTTAAATAGTCCTATAACATATAAGGAAATTGAGGAAGTAATCTCTAATCTTCCCACCAAAAAATGTCCTGGACCAGATGGATTCAGCACAGAGTTCTACCAGACATTTAAGGAGTTAATAACACCAATACTCCTTAAACTGTTCCATCAAATAGCAAAGGAAGGAACACTACCAAATTCCTTCTATGAAGCTAATATCGTTTTAATCCCAAAACCTAATAAAGATTCACTTAAAAAAGAAAACTATAGGCCGATCTCCCTGATGAACACAGACGCAAAGATTCTCAACAAAGTCTTAGCAAATCGGATTCAAAAACATATTAAAAAGATCATTCATGGGGACCAAGTAGGCTTCATCCCTGGCACACAAGGTTGGTTCAACATAAGCAAATCAATAAATGTAATTCATCATGTAAACCAGTCCAAAGTCCAAGACCACATGATACTCTCGATAGATGCAGAAAAAGCTTTTGACAAGATCCAACAGCCTTTTATGATCAAAACGCTAGAGACAGTAGGAATGGAAGGAACCTTTATCAATATAATAAAAGCTGTATACAACAAGCCCACAGCAAGGATTATGCTCAATGGGGAACAATTGGAAGCATTCCCACTTCGATCAGGAACTAGACAAGGCTGTCCACTCTCACCACTTCTATTCAATATTGTACTTGAAGTCTTAGCTGAAGCCATAAGACAAGAAAGGGACATAAGAGGGATTCAAATCAGCAAGGAAGAAATCAAGCTATCCCTATTTGCAGATGACATGATCTTATACCTGAGGGATCCCAAAAACTCCACCAGGAAGCTCCTGGAACTAATTGAGAAGTTCAGCAGGGTGGCAGGATACAAAATAAATGTGCAAAAATCAGAGGCCTTCCTATATGCCCAGAATGAAAGAAGTGAAAAAGCCTTGAGAGAAACCATGCCATTTACTATAACCCCTAAAAAAATGAAATACCTTGGTATAAACCTAACTAAGGAGGTAAAAGACCTTTACAATGAAAACTTTAAAACCCTAAAGAAAGAAATTGCAGAAGACACCAGAAGGTGGAAAGACCTCCCTTGTTCCTGGATTGGCAGAATCAACATTGTAAAAATGACCATCCTACCAAAGGCAATATACAGATTCAATGCTATACCAATCAAAATCCCAAAGCAATTCTTCAAAGTTGACCAAACAATCTCAAAGTTCATATGGAGGCACAAAAGACCCAGGATAGCAAAAACAGTCCTGAGTAACAAAAACACAGCTGGAGGTATTACCATACCAAACCTAAGTCTATACTACAAATCCATAGTTATAAAGACAGCCTGGTACTGGCTCCAAAATAGACACACAGATCAATGGATAAGGATTGAAGACCCAGATATAAGCCCACAAAGTTACAGCCATTTGGTCTTTGACAAAGGGGCCCAAAGAATCCAATGGAAAAAGAACAGCATCTTCAACAAATGGTGCTGGCAAAACTGGATCTCCACATGCAGAAGATTAAAGCTGGACCCGTACTTGTCACCATGTACAAGACTTAATTCCAAATGGATCAAGGACCTTGATATCAGGCCAGAGACTTTAAAAACCATAGTTGAAAGGATAGGGAACTCCCTCGAGCTGATTGGGCTAGGCCAACACTTCCTAAACAGACATCCAATGGCACAGTCACTGCTACCAACTCTCAACAGTTGGGATCTTGTGAAATTAAAGAGCTTCTGTTCAGATAAAGAGATTGTCACACGAGCTCAAAGGCAACCCACAGAATGGGAGAAAATCTTCACTAACCACATATCTGACAGAGCTCTACTGTCCAGAGTGCACAAAGAACTTAGAAAATTAAACTCCAAGGAAAACACTGGCCCAATTAAAAAATGGGCCCTGGAACTTCAAAGAAACTTTACCAGGGATGAAATTAAAATGTCTAACAATTATCTTAAAAAATGCTCCACTTCCTTCGCCATCAGGGAAATGCAAATCAAAACTTCCCTGAGATATCATCTCACCCCGGTCAGGATGGCAAAAATCCACAATACAAACAACGACAAATGCTGGAGAGGATGTGGAGAGAGGGGAACTCTCCTACATTGTTGGTGGGAATGCAGGCTCATACAGCCACTCTGGCGAGCCGTCTGGAGATTCTTTTTTTTTTTTTTTAATTATTATTATTATTTATTCAACTGTGTGTATGTGCGTGCACGCGTGTGTGTGTGTGTGTGTATGTGTGTGTCTGTGTATGTGTAGAACCACGGACGAATTCGCGAACCACTATGGACGCCTCCACCTCCTTCTGCCCTGGGATTCACAGGCTCCGCCCTACCAGGACCAGAAGCACAAGCCGCCCCCGCTTCCGTCTGGGGTCTATACATGGGATCTGGGATCCGAACTCGGGACCTTCCGCCTGCAAGGCGGAGGCTTAACCCCTGAGCCACCTCTCCAGCCCCCGTCTGGAGATTCTTAAAGAAATTAAAGATTGAAATGCCGTATGACCCTGCTATCCCACTTTTGGGAATAACCCCCCATGCAGCAGAGGTTCACCTCGATAGCACAAGCTCGACCATGTTCATAGCAGCACTGTTTACAATAGCAAAGTCATGGAATCAACCTAAATGTCCAACAGTTGACGAGTGGATAAGGAAACTGTGGTACATCTATACAATGGAGTACTACTCAGCCATCAAAAATGATGAATTACTGGAATTTGCTGGGAAATGGATGTTATTAGAAAGAATTATATTAAGTGAAGTATCCCAAACCCAGAAAATTAAGCGCCGTATGTACTCCCTAATAGGTGGCTCCTAGTACCAAACTCACCCAGCCCACATTGAGACACTCAAAAGTAAACCTATGTAACACAGTAATTGCAAGGATTATGAACAAGAGAGATGGGTTAGGAGGGCCACACCAGAAACAAGGAGAGAGGAGACCATGTTACAGCAGAGAAAATAGGCCTCCATCAAGGTCTGCAAGTAAGTAATGAGAAACCTGGTTAAGTCCACAGACATTCTTTCCTGATCTCACCAGAAGGGGAGGGCACATAGTCTAGCAGATAAAAAGTAATCATTTTGCAAATGGGTGATGGACCCCTCCCTCAGTGAGGTTTCCTACTCTTATTACATCTACCCTTGAATGTGCTATTACAACAAGACTCCAGTTTAACAGCTTTTTGTCTCTGGCCAGGGGGTGACATACAGTGCCCAGCAGAATGGAGTGAAGGGAATTGCAGGAGTAGCAAAACTGCAAAAGAAAATCAACAAACCACAATCCAGAACTTCAGAGACTCTATATCAATCACATAGAACTAGGACAGCCTAATCTCTCCCCATCCTGGAGCTCAGGGACATTTGTGGAAGAGGGGGCGGTAAGATTGTAAGAGCAAAAGGATGGGAGGAGCAACGATTTGCAAGATTCTCAACAATAGTTGGGGCCAAAGCAATCATAATGGGACTTTGCATGCCCTGCGCAATGTCCAGCGCACTGTTGCCCTCATAAAGTCTAGCATCTGTTAAGGGCACCGAGACCCCTGGAGGCAAGGGATTGACAGCCATAGTAGTGATCTTATGCTTAAGGGGAACAAGAGAAAGGGCTTATGGAAATGCCACTGGGTCCTTATATGTCATCGGAGAGGAGGACCCAGTGGAGAGTTAGGCGTACACAATAAAGGACTCTCTGGGAATTGGGGGGGAGGCACTGGGGGAAGGGGAGGGGGAGGAGGGGGGAGGGAGGGAACTGGTAAAAAATTTAAAATGTATAATTAAATTTTTAATAAAAAAAGTATAAAAAAATAATGTCAACTCAGAAATGGCCTGATTAGTAACTAGTACCTCAATAGTGAGTCTTACTCCCCAGGAGTTCTAGAAGTTTGAGGATCAAGTAGATCCTCACACACAAGTAGATCCTCCTCATAACAAAGTAGCCAACTTGCTAACCAATTTACATTTTCAGGAGAGAAACTCTGATTCACCTGTTTATCTGGGAATAAGCCATAATGTCCAGGGTGCTGTTTCTCCAAATTTTAACTAGGCTTCCAGAATAAAAATTCCACTCCCCTTCATCTGTCCTCTTACCAGTGGGCTGAGAGGGAAAACCAAAACCAAAACAAACAAAACCAAACTTCTGTCTTTCTGTATGTGACTGGAACACAGACAAATGTAGTTCATGGGAATACAGTGAGCGGCCAGGGATGGCAAACCAACAAACCGCAAGTATTACCAGCATTAGATCAAAGCAAACCTGACTGCGAGGGAAATCTCAATATTCTAGTCCTGACTTTGGGGTACGAAATAAGACAAGGAGGTGGGAAGGGATATGTTGGTGAGACACCAGATGAGAATGGGAGGTGTAGATATGATCCAAATACATTGCATACATGTATGACATTTCCAATAAATAAAAGAATTAATGTCCACTAAAAAAAATAAATAAATAAAATGGAATTTCTTCTCTACCACCACCCTTCATCTTGCAATGGCCAGGTCCCCGTTTCTAAGTGTCAGGCCTCTTTAGGTTAGTACCAGGCATTGTGATGTCACAGAGCTCGGCATCTCTCTGGGATGGAGAGCACAGCTTTCAAACTTAGCATTTTTGATGAGAGCCTGTCAAGTACCTGAAATGGAGAGAATGGTGTGTGTTTTGAAAAACTCATTATAGACATGCAGTCAAAGCACAGCACCTATTCCTTGGGGGTTACAGCCCTTTCCTTCCCCTGTCATTGGATCATATGAGGAACAATCGAACCCTGGAGAGTGTTGGCTAGCCTGGGATCCAGGATGCATTTCTATCACGCACACCAACACAGCTCATCGCACTGGAATAAATCCTCGCTCAGAAGCTTTATGAACCTTCCACCATGGTTGCATGGCATATTCAGAGGCATCTGTCTCCTCATCTTTGTGGAAAGCCAATCCAGATCTCCTTTTCCCACATGGTCCTGTTTTACGGCTCAATCCAGCTTTTCTAGTACATTCTTTGCCAACTTGCTGGATGGTCTGATTTAGTTATCTCCACCAGAATATTCTTCGACTAACTTTGGGGTCTTAACCACTGAAAGCTGAGAGCCAGGTGGACCCATCCCAGCCAGATCTGGTTCAGTCCCTGGGAACCTTGCCAACGGGCACCCTGAGGAGAGAAGGACGCATCTGACATTTATTTAGTTCACTCTTAAAATATCCCAAAGGTTCCAGAAAGGTGCAGGGTTTGGCCACTTCTCTTTCCACACATGGAAGATGCTCATCCATTAAAATGGAATCTCTTCTCCGCCACCCTTCATCTTGGAGTGGCCAGGTCCTCTGTTTCTAAGTGTCAGGCCTCTTTAGGTTAGTGCCGGCATTGTGATGTCACAGAGCTCAGCATCTCTCTGGAGTAGAGATCACAGCTTTCTAAATGAGGAGCTCAAAATAGAGGATTTTCAGTGCCTGACTTTATAAACTGGCACCCAACTTTCTTAAAGAGAGATTTTAAAATATCTTTTCCTCAGTTACCATCATAAATAAGTTCTGATAAATATGGAGGACACCTATACAAAAAAAAAAAAAAAAAAAAAAAAAACCCACTGAATGCCCACAACCTCAACATCCAAAGGCTGCCATGCGGCTCTTCAGTGTATTTCTTTGTTCGGATCTTGTTTGTATTGTAAGAATGTGGGAAACATACTTTTATTTTTTTAAAGTCCCTTCTTTCTTTGATTCCCCCATGTGCATATTTCCTTTGAGTTCCTAGGGAAACCTAATGAAGCAAACTGAGATCAGGTGATTAATGGAAGCCACACTTGTATGTTATTTGCCTTTCTTTTCTGTGCCATTTCTGTGCACTACAGGAAAAGCTTGCAGGCTTCATATGGTCCCTAGATCTTGGTAGCAGGGAGATGATCTACTTTGGGGACTTCACTGGCTAGAGTTGCTGAGTATGTGCGTCTTCACAGATGGGCGATTCCGCTGTTCACTCTAGCAAGCATCAATTTTCATTTGATGTTAACACATATTACGAAATTCATTTTGCAAACAAATGCTCACTTCTTAAAGATCTTCACACGAAAGGACCATCTTTTAGCTGCATCCTGGGTCTTCAGGTCGGAGAAATCTTTCTTCTTTCGCTGCAGCAGCTTTGGCCGCTGGGTTTGGCAAGTTTCACATGGGTGAAACTTCCTGCTGAGGAAGTTGTGAGCCCAGAAGAGGCGGGGACAGTGAGATGTGACTCATGGCCCTATGTGGACGGGATCATGGCACAGACCCAAGCACAGATGGGTTTATGGACTGAGGGGGCCCAAGTATTTCTTCAGAGACACAATCTAGTCCACATCTCAACCTATGTGTCCAGTTAGGATCTCCAGTGGTTTCTAGACCTGGGAGGTATTTAACATGGTGAAATTCTCAACAGACTGATTACTTTACTTTGATGTAGATCACATGTCGATGTTGTTCTAAGCACTTGTGTTCAATAGTTCATTTCATTCCCACCACCTAAGACTTGTTACTCTTTCTGTATTCCAGCGGGAAAGCTGGGGTGCACCAAGGTTAAGCAACTTCAAGATTGGACGGTAAATATATGGTGTTGCTATGTTGTAATATACAGTAAATATATGGCATTCTGGCTATGTTGCCTCTAGGGAGGCTGGAGAGTGCTTTGAAAGGGCAAAAGATGCAGTTACTCTTCCTGTCACTCCCATCAGAGAGATACGCATCCATAGCAACGAATTCTGGCCTGGGCCCTTCCGCATCCTTCAGTGATGTCCTTGTTCTCAGTAGACAGCGGGCACAGCTGTCCTCCCACACGTCACCTAGACGGGCTGCACAGTAGAAAATACAAGTAGATCCTGGTCACCTACAGGACAGAGATGGACGCATCTGACATGGATAGCGTCACCAGCTCTCTGGCGATACATGTGGGGAGGATGTTTGTAGGGTCAGAACCAAAGTTATTCTGAGAGGGTCGGTTCTCCGGGGAGACCAGCAGTGTACCCACCCCTTCCTAATGCACACACGCTCTTAGGGAACCATCGGTCTGAGGACCAGAGATGAGCCTAGGAATTTCATCCCATCACAGAAACCACACCAATCGTCTGAAAGTGCTTTGGAAGACCATGGATCGGGCCATTTGCTGGTGCCTTCAATCAGCATTTGCATAATTAATCACCCTCTTCTATTAGTTGGATGCCGGGGTACACATGAGAGACCTGGCACCCACTTTGGATTTGTCATCGTCTCTCTTTCTCTAGGCATTCAAAATATTGTTTTTCTCCAAGTGTTACTCTTTTCAATGAAGTCTGAGTCATTTCTTCTCTTTGGAGCAGCTCATTTATCTTGATATGATGGAATAGAAAAAAAAAAACTTTAAAAGTTTCTCCAGGGACTCAGCTCCATCCATTTATTCATGAACGAGCATGACAGGGCTCAAATCAGGGAAGTCTTTTTGACTAGAGATATTAATAGAACAGCGGAAGGGAGTTAATCTTGTATTAGATTACAGTGGATAGGAGAACCGTCACCCACTTGGTACAGCTTTCTCTAATTCTAATCATCCACACATTAGGGAAAAGGCTTAACTACGCATTAGAAAGGTCTGCAGCCTTTAATGCCATTATAAATACTGGCTTCATAGGGGGTAGCAATTACTTGGAGTGTCACAGGCAGAGGAGAACACTGAAAAAAAAAATCTAAACGTGCCTGTCCTCAAAGAAAGCAGCGTGCTTACTAACTGCGAGGGGAAGTCGAAATGACTCAGTCCAGAAACCAGATGACCTCACCTGGTGTTGAAAAGGAGCATCCAGGAGGGGTAGAGGGGCATTCTCGGAAGGACACTTTGTGACCTATGTAGCTTCCGAATTTGGGAAGCCTGACTCGGACAGACCTGGGAGGAAATGGCAGGCAGAGGAAAGAGCCAAGGACGTTTTCATGTTTTCAAGTAAATTTAATGTTGTGTGTGTGTGTGTGTATGCACACATGGGCACATACTATGAACATGTGTGGAAGTCAGAGAATGACTTTTGAGAATTGATTTTCTCCTGCCATCTTAAGGGATCTGGGGAATCAAACTCAAGTCATCAGAGTTGCATGCAAGCGCTTTTATCCGTGAGCCACTTAGCTGTTTGCGTATGTGTTTTGTTTGTATGATTCCTACAGCTTTTCTGTAATGTTGAAATTCTTTAAAATTAAAAGAAGGGCTGGAGAGATGGCTCAGGGGTTAACACTCTAACTTGCAATCCTGAGTTCCGATCCTAGGTCCCATGTAAAAATGCCAGGCGCAAATGGTTGCGGCCTGCACTCCCAGTTCTGGTGGGCGGAGCCTGGGAAATTCCAGAGCAAAGCAAGAAGGAGGTAGAAGCCATCCAGGTTGATTCCCAAAGTCATCCTTTGTCCTCCACAGGGATGCACAGTTCTCTTTCTCTCTCTCTCTCTCTATCATCTCTCTCTCTCTTTCTCAGTAAATAAATAAAATATTTTTAAAAAGTTGTTTTAGAAAGTCACTTGAAGCTCTTAAGGAAGGGGCAGAAAGAGGTCATGGGATGTATATGGCTTGAAAGCAGAGGGGAGAATATTTAGGGAACAACCAACCAGCTTGTTGTTAGGGGGTTGGGGGGCTAAATAGGATCTAAGGAAGTATGGTGATTAGGTAGAAGAGGGACAAATTAGAACTAAATATAATGATCTCTATGTAAGAAAAGGGCATAATGAAGCCCATTACCTTATATACTGACTTAAAAATTAATGAAAAGAAAAAAATTGACGCCATAAGCATCCTATCCACTTGACTCAATTCCTACTGAAGTTCCAGTAGGCTTTTTAGTAGCAATGGCAAGCCGACCGATGGAGGTGTGAAGGGCAGAGAATCCCCAGTACGATTCTGAAAGAGAAGAACCAGCTGGAGGACTCGTCCTCCTGACTGTAAAGCTCACGACATAACTAAGGGGGATACGTGCCTGACAAAATGACAGTGATGCAAGTAACAGAACAGAGTTCAGAGTCCTGAAAGAAGTCTTCCAATTTATGGTCCGCTGAGCTTTTGACAAAGGCGAAGATGGCTCTGCGGGACAGGGATGGAACCTTTTGAGCATCGGGTGCCAGGCGGTTGGGTAGCCACATGTTTAGAACTTAGATCCCATCTCACACGGCACACAGAAATTCACTCAACATGTGATACAAACCAAAATGTAGAGGTGATACTGTAAAGATTCTGGATGACAACCGCTGTGACTTGGAGCTGGGCGGGGAATTCTCTAGAAATGACACTAAATGTATAATACTTGGATTTGGAATCACCCAGGAGACCACTTCTGGCATGTCTTTGAGGGGCCATTCAGAGAGGGCTCACTGGGAAGGAGAGACACACCGTTGAAGGTGGGCCACCCCATCCCATGAGGGGGAGCCCCAGATTGATAAAAAGGGGAAAAAAAGATAAAATGAGCTGAGCCCCAGCCACTACCTCCTGTCCTCAGAGGCTGTGGAGTAAACTGCTTCTTCACATTCTTGCTGCCGCAGCTAGAGCTGTTCTCACCACAGCACCTTCCCTGATGTGACGGACCATACTCTGAAACCGTGGGCTAAAACAAACCCATTTTATCATAGTAACAAGAAAATAAGTAATACAGTCACTAGAGGAAAAATTGACTTCATAAAAAAATCAACAGCTTCTGTGCTTTATAAGACACCACTGAGAAAATGAGAATAAATGGGAGGGGGCAGAAGCATACATTATAAATACTGTGTGCCAATAAAATGAAGATATTATGCCTGGGAGAAGAACATTTGTGTAATGCAGATTTGACAAAGAGCTGTATGCAAGATGCATGAAGGATTCTTCTCAATAGTAAGGAATATAAAAGTGGGTGAGGCTAATAAGTGATCCAGGCCTCAGCGAGTACTCAGGCACTTGCCAGTGCAGACATCCCAGATGAAGCCTAGTGGGGAACACATGCAAAAAACTGTGAAAGTAGGAGGGAGACTGATTATAAAGGAGAATGCATGAAGTGGGACAAGAAGGCAATGGAATTGATTATTAAAGGGCAAAAACACTTAAATTTATTGTATTTATGTACAGATGTGATAAGGAATTAAAAAAGATAATTTGCAACCATTGTCAAAAATAAAAACAGAGGGTAGAGAGATGGCTCAAGGGTTAAGACTCTGTCTCACAAAGCAGAAGGTCCTGAGTTTGGATCAGACAACCTGCACTTCTGGTCCTGGTAGGCGGAGCCTAGGAAATCCAAGAGGGAAGCAAGAAGGAGGTAAAAGCAATCCAGGATGATTCCTGAAGTTATCCTTGGTCCTCTACAGGGACAAACAGTGCCATCTAATACACACCACACACACACACACCCCCCACAAAATATAAAATATAAAAAACAAAAATGGGCGAGTGATAGAGAACAAAGAAGACACATGGAAGGTAGGTGAGCAAGCAAAAATGTGCTCAACATGAATCCAAACCACAGGGAATGCTAAAATGGCAAGCATGAGAAAAAAAAGAACAGAATTACCACACAACTCTGCAATTTTCACTCCCAGGAATCTATTCCTTGAAACTACACCCATCTAGACATGTATAGCAATGCCCATGGCAGCATTATTCTTGACAGTCAAAATTGGACACAATCCAAATGTCTTATCAGGTGGTTTTGGATACACATACACAGTAAGAAGGAATGAAATATAGATACAAGATATAACATAAGGGGATCTTGAAAACACTGTGAAAGAAACAGACATAAAAGAGTACACATATTGTAAAATTCTATTATTTTGATGTATAATAAAAAGTAGGGACCAGCAAGATGGCTCTTGGGTAAGGTGTCTGCGAGCAAACCTGGTAACCTGAGTTTGACCCTTGGAAGCCCACATGGTAGAAGGAGAGAAGTGATTTCCCCAAAATCTTTTCTTTCCAATAGATAAAACTACAATAAAACAATCAGTCAAAATAAAATCACTTCAATATCTCATTATGACAGCAGAAAGTTTTCCAAAGTGAATGATAAGATCTACATGATATGATCTTCATACTTCAACATTGGGTTACTAAGTTAACAGTAATTTTTTTAAGTGTGTGTGTGTGTGTGTGTGTGTGTGTGTGTGTGTGTGTGTGTATATGTGTGTGGGGGGTTATGTTTCATTAAGATTGTACAATAAGTGAAGATGAAGTGGTGATTAAATAATGACAAGCCTCCTTTGGTATAGAAATTTCTTGATTTTAGAACACTCATAAGTTATTTATGAAGACACATTACCAGCAACTTGTTCAATTATACTTATATTCTGCACATACTCAAATGTTTAGGAAGCCACAACAAAAAGAAATTCTGATGAAAGTCTCTGATAAGGTTCATTGTCCGTGATATTTGTCACTAATATAAAACACTGCTGATGAGAGGTCCAAAACCTGCCCACTTGCCTTCTCTGAACAGATGGCTGCTCCCCAGGGAACCCTGACTGGCTGGCCAATGTGTGATACAGTGTGTTCTAGGAGTGTGAAAGAAGGGGGGGCAGGCAGGAGGAGGAGGCGGACGAGTGGGATGGAGGGAACAAGAGAAAGTCATGGGGGGTAATAGGGGACATGATCACAATACGTTGTATGCATATGTGAAGATGTTAGAATGAACCAACTGTTATGTGCATTTAATATATGTACTAAGGGTCAGGAAGATTGCTCAGTGGGTAAGGGGCCTCTTCAAAAACTTGGTGACCTGAGTTCAATCCCCAGAAACCCACACTGTGGAAGGAGAGAACTGACTTCTGAAATCTGTCCTCTGATCTACACCCGTGAGTTATGGCATGCATGTGCGCACTTTCTCTTCTCTTTTTCTCTTTAAAAATAGTTTATGCTAATAAAATTTTTAAAATGGTGATTATCATTACAATATACTAGTTGTATTCTGAAAATAAATAATGCATAAGTACATGCAGTGTACCCTTGAGCTATAGGCTACCACTCCTTGTTCTAAAGAACAACCACTTTGACAATAAGTTACAGACTTGAAAGTAAGCATCATGGAAAAACTGTCAATAGCCTCACTTTATTTCGAAACAGCTTTAGCTTGGACTCTATTTCCTGGACCTCTTCAGTGTTTGCTAGTAGAAACCAGCAAGAGACCAGTTCAAAACCAGGGCAATGGGGAGCTGGAGAGGTGGCTCAGGGGTTAAGCCTCCGCCTTGCAGGCGGAAGGTCCTGAGTTCGGATCCCAGATCCCACATATAGACGCCAGGCGGAAGCGGGGGCGGCCTGCGTTTCCGGTCCTGGTAGGGCGGAGCCTGTGAATCCCGGGGCAGAAGGAGGAGAAGGTGGTTCGCGAATTCGTCCGTGGTTCTACACATACACAGACACACAGACACACGCGCGCACATACACACGCATATGCACAGTTGAATAATAATAAAAAAATTAAAAAAAAAAACAAACCAGGGCAATGGGTGTGAGGGCCACGGCTCCACCTACAACATCTGTCGAGGTTCAGCTAGCGTCTATCAAGGAGGGATGAGAGCAGGAGCATTCCCTGTCCTCTACCCAAGGGTGACATTGGGAGTTATTCTGGATTTCTCCATCTCCTTTTGCTTTGTCTTGGGGTTTCCTAGATTCTAGGACAGAAAATGTAGGCTGCTGCTATTTCCGCTTTTTTACATGGGATCTGGGTTTCAAACTTGGGTCCTTCTGCTTTTGAGGCAAAGGCTTAATCCCCGAGCTCTAGCTCCAGCCCCTGATGTAAGCAGCAAATGGTCAGAAAACATGCATCAGAGCTTCAGACACCGGAAGCAGCAAACTCATGAGTTCTTTCCAGCTTTAGAGCCAGCAAGTCTATGGCTTCTTTTTCCCTTATGTTCCCTCCTCTCTCAGCCATTTTACAGCGGGAGTACTGAGACTTGAGGCATGAAGACGCAGTGAGCTCCTGGGGGTCATCCACCACATCAGAGCAGAGGAAGGACAGAGCGGAGTCTCCTGTCCCTAAAGTAGCTGGCGCACAGATCACTTCCGGAGCACCTGTCTCTCTTTGGTGTCCCAATCAAGGCACAAAAGGATCCCAAGGAAGAGTGGACAAGGCACATCTTAAAGCATCGTTTTATCCAATATGCATGTGCTTCTGAATATGGGTCTGTGAGCATCAGGAAGGCAGGGAACGAACGATGCAAAAAATGAGGTCTATGCCCAGGCTGAGACCCAATACAAGCACATTAAATGTTACCTTATTACTTGCATCTCCCCACAATCCGCCCAGATAACCACAACTCTCATCTCTTGCATATGCATTGTGGAGAATCCCCCAAGTAGTTATTAATAAGCCAGCCAGCCGGTGCTCGTAAGCCATCTCACACATACAAAGGAAGGGCTCTGTAAATGTTTATTCTCATTACGGAAATTAATTCAACAGCGCCCAGTGCAGCGTTCCCGGGTCACGAGTTGCCAACGCAGCTCGCTACGCTGGCCTGGCACACTCCTGAATTCTGAGAGCCTGGGATGTGAGCAGAGGAAAATGCACCCCGACTTTCCTCAATAAAGACACCCAGAAGGAGTGGGCTAGGGGTCCCGCACTGCCAGGAGTTATGCTTCCAAGCCCGTGGCTGGAGACTGTATGCTGCTGTTGACATAAGTATTCTTGACATCCTGAGAAGAAATCTGAAAGAAGAATGGCTGTGGGAGGGGAGGAACCTCGCTTGGCATGAGAAGAGATGGCACAGGTTTGCCCTCTGTGTATCTCCCATCGAAGGGACAAGAAAGGGGGCGCATCTCTAGTACTGCTCTTTTGTAGGCTAATTCCACTCTGAGAAAGTAACTTCTGAAATAGATGCGTCCTATATTGCAAAGACACATAGTAGGACCTTACTGGTATGTGCCTGGGTGTCTGACTTTTTGTTTTTGCATGCATAGCTATGTGTGCGTGTGCGTGTGCGTGTGTGTACCAGAGGACACTCGAATGTGTGTACACCTATGGAGGCCCATAGGTGACATCAGAAATAATCCCGGATTGCTCTGACTCCCTATTGCTTTGCTTTGGGGTTTCCCAGGCTCCGTCTTCTAAGGCTGGAATTGAGGAATTCAGCCATATTTATTCAACAACATTTTTTTCATAGGATTTGGGGATCTTAAGCTCAGGTTCTTTTGCTTGTGAGACAAAGGCTTTCAACCCTGAGTATCCCCCCCCACTCATGGAGGTCTGATTTGATTGTGTTTTTCTTTCTGTCTTCTTAAACTCTGGCATCTGGAGCTTGTGAGCCTGGGTAAGGGCTGCCCTTCCCAGACCCACTGATTCCCCAGATTGTAAACCTAGCCTGTGAGCACACCTTTGGTGTCTTAATTAACCAGTCCCAAGTCTACCCCCACCCACCCACATCCTTTTCTCAGCTCCTGCAATGTGAGACAGTCGGCTAACCCTGATCATTGCAGGGTACTAGTAAGTGCTGTAAAGCTTGAAGACCCGTCTCCCCATTTCCTCCCATGAAAACCTCCCCAAAGGCTCTACCACGTGCCTCCTGCTCCTGATGGATCCTGGAGCCGCCCATGTGGCGTGTGGCATCTCCTGCATCCGGGATCCTGAGAGTAGGAATTCATTTCCTCATCATAGTCATTTCATGTTGATGTGCCTTGTCCATTCCTGATGAAAGCAAGTGCTAGGCCTGCTCTTTAAATAGGTCAGTGACAGTGGTTCTTCTGGACATCCCCCCCTCCCCATTCCCCTCTTTGCTTGGGGCTCCATTGCTCCAGGTCTGGCTGTAGGTTGCTAGGCAACACCATCAAGGATGGTGCAAACGGGCGCTAGACAGTTCATCTTTGTTTCAGTCCTTATTTAGGTAGTTATTATATAATGCTAAAATGCAGTCAGGAAGATTACCCCTCCAACTCACTCCCCCCCATTCTTGTTTTTTTTTTTAACATTAATAATGCACATGTGGGAGAATATGGGTGGAGACCAAAGGACAGCCTCAGATGTTAACCTGAGGAATACCATCTCGCCTTTGGGATAGAGTCTCTCACTGGGGAAGGCTAGGAGGGTGGTTCTCCCAGCTCTGCTTGCCCAGTAACAGGATTACAATCACACACTGTGAAATGTGGCATTTTTGTGTGAGTTCTGGAGATCGAACTCTGTCTCTCATGCTGTGAGAAAAATACTTTCTGACTAAGTATCCCTTCAACCCTTTTTGGACATTTTTGAGGATATTTTTGACTCGCCAAATGCATCATGGAGTGACTGAGGAAGAGAAGACAGGCATAGACCTGGAAGGTGGCTGCTCCTACCAATCATGCCAATAACATATTCCACTGAGGTTTCTGTCTCACTGAATTTTCCCTGAACACCTTGGGGGATAAATTGGCTTTTATTTATTTTCTTCTCATTCTCATGTTCCACCTTCTCATCTTCGGTTTTCGGTTTCGTCACCTCCATGGGATAGGACGGCTGTTTTAATAAAACGTGCTAATGGGATATGATAATTACATTCCAATTGGGGAAGATGGGAGACAGATGTATCATTATTAAAAAGGGGATGGTCCTGGAGAAAAACAACTGCTGGGCGAATGTGCATCAGACTGAAGAAGAATATTTGCCTGGCTCTCCCCGGTGTGAGCTTTGGATATGGTGGCATCATTCTGGGCAAGGAGGAAGGAGGAGCCTGGGGAAGACACAAGGAAAAGCCAGGAAGTGCTCCGTGATCCCTAAAGGCCTCACATGGTTTGGGCCCAATGTCATCCAAGAACCTGAAGCAGGATTTGAATGACATTCCCATGTGTCAAGGGAGTAGGACTGTCATGTGCATCCACGCCCACTTAAAGACAATCTTGCCCCTGAAGGAAGTCCTGAACTGGCTATGCCCTATGTAGCATTTGGTCAGGTTCCCGAGTACCCCAGAATACGGCCAACCCCCCAAGCCTGCCCACAGAAAGGCCTTGGCCTCCTGATCAGCATCTGCCTACAGGATGCCAATATTCAGGCTGAAGGGGAAGACTGAGCTCCCCAACTGGTTGGGGACATCTATTTGTCGCTAAAGAGGTATTTTGCCTTGGGGCTGGAGAGAGAGCTCAGTGGATAAAGAACCTGCTTGTAAATCCCATGACCCTGTTTGGCCCTCAGAAGCCCCCATGGTGGAAGAGGAGAACGGACTTGTGAAAGTTGTCCTCTGATGTCCACCTATGCAACGTAGTGTGCAAGCGTGTGCCCTGCACGCCTCTCCAATAAATAAATATAGAGAATTGTTTAAAGAGTGACTTTAGACAAGCATGGCTGCCAGGTCAACAGGAGGTATTAATGAGCTCCTGGAGACTGCAGTAAACCAACTTAAAGTCTTCACTATACCAGGAGTGTGATAGTTCAGCCTGGGTGTCAACTTGACACACCCGGTATTAACTAAGCTGGGCTGAGACCACCTCTGGAAAGGATCAACTGAGACTACTTGAAAGGATTATACCCGCCCCAGAACCTATCAGAACTCCAAAGCTCTCAAAGGATTCTCCCAGTACTGCATCATATAAAAAGGAGCCACCAAAGGAGAACGGATGTCTTCTTGCAGCTGTGCTAGGAATCGTTCTTCCTTCCGGCCGCCTGGTTTCTTCAACCTTCTAACCTTCCACTAGACTAAGACTCTAGGAGTTTTCTAGCCTTCAGCCATCACACACTTGACTACCGAACTGAGCAGCTAGCTGTTGGCAGCCATCGTTGGAACTACCTCGGCTACTGGCAGCCTTTGCTGGACTACCTTGGCCATATCTGTAAGCCAACTCAATAAATTTCCTATATATATTTTATATATATTCATTCTGTGAATTCTGTGATTCTAGAGAACCCTAACTAATATAAGGAGTTACCATATTTACTTTTATTGTTTCTTGGGCATGCTGGCCATAGACCCAGCTCAGCACACTCAGGAGCCAACAGTCACTGTCCATACTACAGTTCAGAGTTTTCCATGGGGGTTCAGGGGGACTCTCATCCCTGTGTGTCAGCACAGTGGGGCAGGTGGTTCTCTGGAAACTTGTCCTAAACAAAGAACCCAAAAGAAAGAAAAAGCCCCGAGCAGAAGACATTTTTCATGCTTTTTCATAAATCAGGAAAACTTCTAGTGCTCTTGAATGCTGAAGAGCAGAAAGTGGTTTAAATCCAGTGTCAGTGTGCCACAGTGGCCATGGGCAAGACCAGCCGTCTTTGCCATCTGCTCACTCTGTGTCCCTGGATAGCTTACTCGACCTCTCTGAAACTTGATTTCCTTTTCCATTATGTGGGATATATAGTTACATTATGTGGGATATATACGTGGGATATAGAGTTGCTATGAGCATGACATGGCTCTGTATATATGAGGATAAAATGAATTAATATAATATTTCTTTACTAGGAATTTAGACTTAGAGATTTGAACACTAGATAAGTATTTGATCAACAGACATTTCTTTTATTTAAACTTTAGTGTGTGTGTGTGTGTGTGTGTGTGTGTGTGTGTGTGTCTGTGTGTGTGTGTGTCTGTGTGTGTGTGCATCAGAGGGCACTGTGTGTCCCTGTGGAGGACCAAAGGTGACTTTGGGAATCATCCTGGGTTGTTTCTACCTCCTTTTTGCTTTGCTCTGGGATTTCCCAGGCTCTGCCACCAGGGCCGGAAGTGCAGGCCTCTGCCACATTTCTGCCTGGCATTTTTACGTGGGACCTTCTGCTTGTGAGTGAATACCAGGTCAGATCCTGTTTGAAGAAACTAAAAACCACATGAAAAATTCATTTGAACCTCAACATGTGAGTATGAAAATCTCTTTTGTTGAGAATGGCACGTGTGGAATAAGTAACTGCAGTAGAGGAGTGGAGATGCCAATGCCATCGTGAACACTGGCACCAACATCTGGGATGCCTTCCTCTCCCCTGCTGATCTCGATGTCTTATTAGCGTTGACCAGGAGCTACGCCCTCCCCAGGATAAAGCCCCTGGATCCGGTGGTCTGTGTCCTCTGCGTTCACGTGACCCCTTTCCTTTCCTTCCTCATGATTCCTGAGCACACAAAGAACCCACAGAAGATCTGGCAGCGAGATGACCATTCTGCTGCCCTGCCTGGTCAGGCATGATAAGGTGGTATCATTTTGGGCAAGAGGTCCAGGAGTCTGTATTTTTTCATTTTTCCCAACCCCCAAGGTGAAACTAAGTTATACGTGGGCATCGCAGATTGCCTAGCTCGTTCTTCCTTTCCTTTCCCTAGCACCTTTCTTTTCTTTTCTACCTCTACCCCACTGGCTCCATCTTTCTCTGTTCTCCTACAATCTCTGTCTTTCAGAGCCAGCGACTGACTTTTGAAGTACAGAAATGAAAACCTCAGTCAAAGGAGAGGATCTGACACTCTAATGTCACTAATAACCAGGCTGGCTTTGCTCCAGCCCGGTCCAATACTTGACATCTGCCTCAGGCGGAGGGAAGTACGCCCCAGCTGTGCACGCATCTGTCCTGGCAACCACAACAGAGATGCAAATGAAACACCCTAAATTAAATCCCAGTGAGCTGGAAGACTAATGAGCATTATTAGCATATGCGCATGCATTTAAGAAAAAGCCACTGATGACCATATATTGTGCTGATCTCCTCTGGAGAGGAGAGGAGCTGATGAAGACCTTCTTCTCTTTGGATCAGACATGGGAGGGGCAGGCCCCCTAAGAAAGTGGGGGCAACTGACGTCCCTGGGGGACCACCATCTTCACGAACACGGTCTTGTTATTCTTCCTCCCACTCAATGAGAAGGCTGTGTGCTCCACGGTCTGTGCCTCTGAGTTAGCCAGACCTTGTACTGACACCTTGTTACTGAGATGCATCTCAAACAGATCCTCCTTCCAGGGCTCCCTTCTGAGCCGGCCTTTAGCTCCCCAGCCACCAATGTGGCCTCCCCTACTCAGCACATACTTCCTCCAACCTCAGACCTTCTAACCAAGAGTGGGGCAGACATCTGGACAAACACAAAGCTCAGTGAAAAAAAAAAAGATTATCTTTTCTTTTCCTTTTCATTAGCTTTTATTTGGGGGAGGCAGGGCAGCCAAACAACCTGGTATTTACAGGTTAATATTTCTGTGCTAGCCTGACTATTTATCATTTTACTTCTGGGAACACAGGCAGAAGCATGTAATTTCTTTATGCATACCTGTAAATCCCCATGAGAATGCTGGACATTTTGCCTCCTGCAGCTGACGGCTGTTTAAAAGATGTAATTACCTGTTAAGATTGTATGAGTGGAAACAAAAAAAAATGTAAAAAGAAAAAAGATGTAATTACACTTTCCTGAACTCAGCAAAGCGAGGGTTTTGGGGAGCAATCCTCTGCAACATAAATCCTGACACTGCTCTTTGTCAGATTTAAAATTTTTATTACTATCATTTGTTTTACTTAGCTACTTTTAATATCTATTAACATTCTTTTGGAAACTTAAACATGATTAAGAGACAAAACAAAAAGAAAAAAGGTGTGTGTGTGTGTGTGTGTGTGTGTGTGTGTTTGAACCAACAATTAAGACATAGTAGGAACAGCAGGAAGAAGATGGGGCGATGAGAGGGGAGGGAAATGGTCAACTTGGAGATGTGTCCTTTCTAGCCTTAGAATTCTATGTGGAGGTCTCTGGTCTTTTATCTCAGTAAGGAAAGCTCCCTGCTCCCAGCGCCCAGGACTTTTATTATTAACTACACAGTGTCGCTGCCCGAAGGCCTTGGCGAGCATGCCCCATGTGCCTTTCTCCTCTCACGTGGTCCAGCTGCCCTGCTGTCTTGATTTCATGTTCCTGTTGCTGTAACGAAACGTTCCCCACACATCTTAGGGGGAAGAAGGGGATTTTTATGCCAGCTCACGATTGGTTTCGGGTTGCACACAGCAGAAGTACAGCAGCAGGGGGCAGAGGGAACTGGCCACACCATATCGGCAGCCAGCAAGACAGAGGCCAAGGAGCGATGCTGAGCTCTGGCTTGTCTGCTCTGCCTGTCGAGCTGCCAACCGGCCCTCTGACCATCTGGTCCACCATCTCGAGGAATGCCCCTCCCCACCAGGGCTGAGCCTTCCCTCATCAATCATGCAATCTGACAATCTGCTGACTTTCCTTAACTAGATAATTCCTCACAGGTGTGCCTAAGACTCAGTTCTCAAGTGTCGAGTTGATACCCGGACCTAACTGTCTTAGTGCTCTTGTGACGACGTAACTTCCGGTTTGTGATGATTATTCCCTTTGCAACGGGCCAGGGAGGCAATGTGACATAACCCAGGCACGGCAGCCTGGGTGGCCCTGACATGGCCCTCATTATCTCTCAGTGTCCCATGGGGTCAGGAGGAGCACGCGCTACAAGTTGGCAAATCCCGCAGAACCCTTTGGGGGGTCACTGCTCACTTCTGCTCCCCATCTGAAGAGCAGCAGCTGATGCTGACGTGGGGCGCAAGAGTTCACAAAATGTGAAGATTTCATGAGCGCAACTGTACAGCTAAGGAACTGGGGGGCCGGGCAGTTCCCAGCAGGCCCGCGTCTCAAGGCTGGATGCTGTGAGCAGGGTGGGACCGGAGTTCTCATTTCCAGCCCCGTGTTCGTCTTGCTTCTCCATCCTTCCCGCTGCACAAGCTGCTCCCAGAGAGTCTATCCTGGAACTGAGTTTCAAGGTTCTAGAGACTCTGTTTTGCCCCTACAACCAAAATTTTGAGTGACTTTTGTGTGTACACCTATTTAGGTTTTGTCACCATGTCCCTAGGAGACGTTGGAGGACTTTTAGGCACATCACCATCAGTTCCAACTAGTTCCAGGGATGATGTGAACTGGACACTAAAACTTTCTTCCTCGTTTTAATATGATTGCTTTTCCTTCCTTCTGTCAATGATGCTCTGTATTTGTACAAAGAAGAAAAACACAATATTTATCATCCAACAAAGCCCTTCTGGTGAATGAAATTCATTCAGTTCACATCAGCCAAGGCACAGAGACCCAACACTTCACTGAGTGGGAGGCGAATATTGAGACAGAACAAGTGGGAGTCTATCTTTGACAAAAGATGGCCACGTGCCAGCCTGCAGCTTCTCCCTTGTATTGAGAATCTGGTCTCCATGTTGCCAGCAGCCTCTGGAAGCAATTCCATTGCTGCTTTCTAACTGGGCTGCGGTCCCCACGTTGGAACAAGACGAAGAGTCTTCAAGGATACATACACTCCTGTACAAGATGTGGCATGTTTTGTCCACATCGGTGGGAAAAGAAGTCGATTCGGGCTGCACAACGGATGCTCGCGCTGCTGGGTCAGGCAGCAATTCCACTGTCCAACTCAGAAACTAAAAACAAAGGGTCCTAATTTGTTAGGTGCTTCAAACTTGGGCTCTGAGTAAAAGCAGGAAGTTGGCAAGATGATTCCTTAAGATCCATTCCAATTTGCAAACGTGTATTGTGGTTCTCTCTGGCTGTAGTGTGCCTAATCCAATTCTGGATGGGGTCCAACCTTATTCACTTAATAGCCAACATTTGTCAAGGACTTCCCGCGTGCCCTGCCCCATGTTAGGCAAGGGAACAGATACAAAGAAGGCTTTTGCCCTTGAGGGATCTGAGGGGAGTGCTGAATGCAAAAAAGGTAAGACTGAGTTTCCGTGTGTGGCCTCCCTGTTGAAGGAAGTCGGAGGCCGGCTCTTCTAAGTGGCAGATGGTTTAGATGTAAACTCTATTAGCGAAGGATATTGATGTTTTCTTCTGAAAGCTACCTGCTGGTAAAATGATTCTTCTTTGTATTTCAGAAAAAGCAACAAGGGTGGACTAGGCAAGGTTCTGCTTCCTGTTGCTTTTGAGAGACAGCACTCGGTGTGCAATGCCTCAGTCCTTTAAGGGTGGAAACAGCTGTACACATCTGAGTGTGAGGGACGAAGCTCAGGTACCATCTGTACAGATGATCACAGAGGTAGGAAACAAAGGCTGTTTAACAGTAAGATTTTCATCCAAGCTTTCTTGATTGAATGTAACCTAAAGTATTCTTATCTTAAGAGGTTTTGGATCCTTCACCCTTAATTCAGCCTCAGACTCTAGCAATGAGGAACAGAAGCATAGCTGTGACTTTGATATCACAGCTGTCCACTTGATATAAGTCCACTTGACTTTCTCACATTCATTTGCTCTTGGACCTAACAAATCACCTCTCTATAGTCAATAAACTGAACCTATTACAGGTCTGTGTGTTTTGATTTAGAATATTTTTGATAGATGGAGCTAGCAAGACCTTAACTAAAATTCTTTTGAACTTTTTACTTAGCCCAAGGATAGAATTTAGAATTCTGCCATCTATAACAAGTACCTATTTCTTTTAAGCACTGTAAATAGCTTAGATTGGGAAGTCATTTGGAAATCTTATCAACATATCCTTTCTACACTATTCAGTTTGTTGTCAACTGTCACTTATGTTATATCATAGTTTCTATGTTACCCTCTCTCATAGATGAGCAGCTATTCCATAAGAAGGAACGAAGGGAAATCTTCTGGCAAACAGAATGGATTGGCTGTAAGTTATTCTATTAACCTTCAGGACAACTTACAGAGGGCAGGGACCCCATAAAACCACTTTTGTCAATAGCTTATTCAGACAGTAAACACACACGATACTATATCCTACAGTTGGCTGCTCAGAGTGCGCTCTTTAAACGGACTTTATGGGGTTAATGAAATCACTTCCAGAGGTGACTCACAGACACAGACATGGTCAGCTCTGACTCATTCTTAAAGGAACTGTAAGAGGATGCTTTGGGGGGAATTGTTAATCCATTTCTTTATCAGTGACCTGCTCATTAGCTTCTGAACCTCCCTACATAAAACTGTCTGGAATGGGGAATTATTAAAATTATTATGAACTTTCTAGCCAACCAAGCTCTCAATTCCAGGAGCAGTCACAAAAGAGATCTCCTCTCTCTGTTTCTCTGTCTCTGTCTCTCTCTTTCCTCTTCCCTCTTTTACATACATACTTTTCCTTCTTTCCTTCCTTCCTTCCTTCCTTCCTTCCTTCCTTCCTTCCTTCCTTCCTTCCTTCCTTCCTTCCTTCCTTCCTTCCTTCCTTCCTTCCTTCTTTCTCTCATATTTTATTTGAGAGAGAGAGAAAGAGACTGAACTTATATCCCATAAACATATATGCCATTGCATACAGGTAGCGGTCAGAGAACAACCTTCCACCATATGGGCTTCTAGAGATTGAACTCAAGTCTTCAGGTTTGTGAGCACACACTTTACCCACTGAACTACCTAACTCACCCCTTTCCTGCTCGTTTCCAAAGCAAGGAGAAACTCGTGATTCTGTAGCTGAAGAGGACACTGAAAATTCAAATGTGGAGATTAACTCAATGCAAATCTGAGAAAAGCAAGACTGGAAAAGGAAACAGCAGAGATTATGTAAAGGAAATAAGTCTAACTAATCCAACTCACATTGGATCCATTTCCCGTTTTTCTGAGAAGAAATGCTTTTTAAAGTAATAAGGCACGAAGGATCAACAGAAATCTGCAAGGTCACTGGATATTAGGTTAACTTGGCTCAGGATGATGGACAGGTCAACATCCCCAGAGGATTGTCATGGGTACACCACTGTCGCCCAGGCCAATGTAAACAATAACATGTGAGTGACATCTGTTCCTTTCACATCCATGACAAAAAGTCACATGTGGTGACTTGGAGATGATCTTGGAGAGATGGAGTTGAATCCCTTCTTAATATCTAGTTTTAGTGACTTTTGTGTTCTTTGGATCAATAGAATGTAATTAGAGTAACACCAGAGACTGAGTCATGGGAAGTTGTGTAGCTTCTGCTTGGCTACCTCCAAGTGTCAAGTTTTGGATAATAAATTACGTGTTTGTTTTATTCTTAGGAGCCAGAATGACTCAGTAGAAGAAAGTTTTATTGCTTTATATCATTCCATTGAAATAGAGCAGGGGGGAATCTATTAAAATTGACAGTATTCTACTCCACAGGTCATATTTGTCTTCAACTTTGAAATTTCATCTCTTCAATTCAACAAGTACTTAACTTGGACATATTGTTCTTTCCTATACTTGATGTTCTTTCTTATACTTGATCAAAAGCTTGATGGATGATGCTGAAAGACCCCTAGTTACTCACATGTTATGATTAGACGTATGCTGGGGGACACAGACATTGCTCATATGTTATGTAAACATGCTATTGGAAGACACTACCATTGTTTACATGTTTTATTGGAGGAGAACACCACTGGCCAAGGAAGCTTTGTAAGGTCATTCTGGTTTGTTTTGAGGCAAGGTCTGGTATAGCCCAGGCTGGACTTGATACTTAACCAAGGCTGGCCTTGAACTCCTGATCCTCCTGCCTCCATCTCCCAAGCACTGGTTTCATAGGCATGTGCCACATACCCAGTTTCATATCTTTTATCTTTCTATTTTTGTGCTTTTGTGTTGTGTGTGTGTGTGTGTGTGTGTGTGTGTGTGTGTGCGCACGTGCACATCTGTATGTACCAGAGGGCACTGTGTGTACCTGTGGAGGCCCATGGGTGACTTTGGGAATCATCCTGGAGTGCTCTATCTCCATTTTGCATTGCTCTCTTTTCCCAGGCTCTGCCTTCCAGAGCCGGAAGTGCTGGTCATCACCATTTCTCCTCAGTGTTTTTTTTTTTAAATTATTATTATTATTATTATTTATTCAACTGTGCGCATGTGCGTGTGTGTGTGTGTGTGTATGTCTGTGTATGTGTAGAACCACGGACGAATTCGCAAACCACCATGGACGCCTCCACCTCCTTCTGCCCCGGGATTCACAGGCTCCGCCCTACCAGGACCAGAAGCGCAGGCCGCCCCTGCTTCCACCTGGCGTCTATACGTGGGATCTGGGATCCGAACTCAGGACCTTCTGCCTGCAAGGCAGAGGCTTAACCCCTGAGCCACCTCTCAGCCCCACTCTCCTCAGTGTTTTTACATGGGAATCTGGGTTCCAAACTCGGGCCCTTCTGCTTGCAAGGCAGAGGCTTAACTCCTGAGCCATGTCTGCAGCCCCCAGTTTCATATCTTAACATACCCATCTCCCATATCAAACACAAAGCCACGCTGGTTACAATGCAAAGACACACAACGAACACGTCCATGGGCCTGAAGTGAAACACCAAGGTAAAACAGCAAGAAGCCAGAAGTCAGCAGGCGTGCCCTCCTTGAAGGTGCCAGGCGGGCAGTGATGGTGGCCCAACTGTGGCAGGAAAAGGAATTGGAGTGATTCACCGGAACCAGGGAACCCGACTGGAGGGGGGCACTTAGGTTCTGAGGGTTGTAAAAGTAGGATGGAGATAGGCATCTTGCTGCTATACATGTCCCGGGGCTAGAGCTCTTAGCAGGTGGAAACCCAAGACAGAGGCAACGACAAAGACATGGTTGGGTCAGAAATGGAACCAGAGGGTCCTTCAGTACAAAGGGTCTGCAGCAGGGGCTTCAACTCTCCAGTTTAAGAGAGTTCCAGGCTGGTTTCTCAGTGCAGAATACAGAAAATCAATAAATAGGGAAAGGGAAATACATTTCTCTCTCTCTCTCTCTCTCTCTCTCTCTCTCTCTCAGATACTACTTCTTACTTACAATGAGTCTGCAAATCAAAATCTAAAATATACTAGAAATCCAGTTTCAAAAGCAAAAACTGCAATCACTTCTATAATTTACCCTAGATCTTATCATAAAATATGGTAGCCACGAGCCACACGACTTGTTTGAGCTCCAGTAAACATTAAGCAAAATAAATGAAATGCAAAGAACTGTTCGATGTGTCCATGTGACTAGCTCACAGAACTAGTGGAAGGACACTCTCCCAGCTTTGTGCTTTAAGTGGCATCCATTGATAACCATGACAGCAAAATACTGAAAATTCCAAAGAAAACTTTGGAAATTTCAAAGAAAGATAAAACCACGGGGTTACGCCTGGGATTGTTTTCAAGAATGATATATTCGGTTTTCTTTGGAATTTTCAGTATTTTGCTGTCATGGTTATAGACTCCAGTTATCAATGGATGCCACTTAAAGCACAAAGCTGGGAGAGTGTCCTTCCACTTGCACCCCAAGTGGAAGGCCCGAGAAGATGTGTTTGGGAAGAATTCCCTCTTCTAAACTCTTGCATTTGTCTCACTTTCAACCAAGGAGACTATAGCAGAAAGCCACTAGTTCTGTGAGCTTTCTGCTTGCCCAGATTCTGGGGAAGAAAATACTATTCTGTAATTATACGGTGAGGAGCTAATTGTAATTAAATTGCACAGTCTAGGAGAAATCTGTCACTTCTCAGAATTCACTCTTAGGATGAAGCTGAAATGATTGTGTAATTAAGACCTGAACTGCACTGGTTTTTGGGTGGCTTTGTGCAGGTTGGAAGAAGTGGGTTTTATTTTCTGTAATCTAATTTTTTTTCTCCCCCTCACAACTGGTGGGTCAGAAAGATCATGAAGTTTCCTTGCAAAGGAGTCTGGGCTGTTAGTCTGAGAAAGAATTCCCTTCTCCCAAACCTTGGATTTGTTTGCTTGTAGCTTGTGGGGGATACAAACCTTACTCTTTAGGAACACCCCGGTAGAAACTTTAATTGCACACATAATTAGCTGTATTTTATTAAGCCCTAAGTGAGGCAGAAAAGACAAAAGTTCTCTGCGGTTCCTGACGCTTAAACACTCAGCTTTCAGAGCAAACTATTGCTAGCGATTCGTGTATCTTTCTTAAGCATTTCTCATTCATCTCTAGCATTTGGAAAATATTTCTTGCATGGCAGTTATTTTAAGTATCAGCCTGAAGATTGTGAACTGAGCTTTTAGGCATAGGCATGAAATATCATGTGGCTAAGGGAAACTGCTTAGCAAGCCTGCAGAAGACCATCTAATTGATTTCAAAAGACCCAGTCCACACCCTAAGCAGGTGGATACGATGGAGAAAGAATTGGTTGTTTTTGAAAGATCAACAAGGCAGAGCATCCCTTCTCCGAGCTTTCTGTGTCTTGGTCAGTTTCCTTGGGTGATGATGGCAACTCTCCTGCTGTAATGAACTATCACCTTAAGCCATGAGCATAAATAAAAACCCCTTGTTTCCTTAAACTGTCTGGGTCACAGATTTAATAGAGCAAAAAATATGAGACCAAGATACAATATGATGCTGATAAACCTTATTCGTTTTCACTGTTACACACAGTGTTTCCTTGAGTAGTTGAACCCTTTTAAACTTTTCTATCTATCTATCTATCTATCTATCTATCTATCTATCTATCTATCTATCTATCTATCTATCTATCTACTATCTATCTATCTATCTATCTATCTATCTATCTATCTATCTATCTAGTGTGTGTGTGTGTGTGTGTGTGTGTGTGTGCACGCACACACGTGCGCGCTTATGTGTGTATCAGAGGGCTAAGGGTGACTGAAGAAAGTTTCCTCATGAAACTTTCCTTCATGAGGAAGAGAGTGTATGCAAATGTGTAAGGAACAAGATGGCGTGTTAAAAGCCTGGATGTGCTGTAGTCTAGTAGGGGGCCCAGTGTAGCTTTAAACACCATTAAGAAAACCTAAGAAAGAGGCTACCAACCCCCCTGGAGCGCCTCTGACCTGCCTTGATCTTTGACCTCTGCCTTCACTCGAAGAAAAGCAGAAAAAGTAGGTAGGTCTGGTAGAGAAGACAGATCACCATCCCCCGACCCCAACTCCCAGTACATTTTTTTTTGAGATGAAGCCTTTAGGTACTGGAGCCGTCTGCTTCCTAATCCAAGTGTTGGTGTTGGAGGCAAGTCACTGAACTGCTCAAAGACACTCTCAGGCTTGGCGACCCGACGTGTCACAGAGCTGGTGAGCAGAAAAGCCAGGACCAGGGGTATAGCCACCTTGAGCGAGTCCTTGTAGCGCCCTATGGAATGCCCATCCAATGCCCAATGTGTGGACAGCTGGGTCTCCATGGCTTATCTCTTTCTTGGCCATGAGACTTAACAGCTTTTGCTTAAATTTCTCTGTCCTTGGTAATGGTTTAGAGAAACTTGTGTTTGTTCTCCATGGTATTTTCTGTAAGATTAATTCTGTCTAATGCTATTCTTATTAATTTTTTTATTATTATTTATTCAACTGTGCGCATGTGCGTGTGTATGTGCGTGTCTGTGTGTGTCTGTGTATGTGTAGATCCACGGACGAATTCTCGAACCACCATGGACGCCTCCACCTCCTTCTGTCCTGGGGTTCACAGGCTCCGCCCTACCAGGACCAGAAGCGCAGGCCGCCCTCGCTTCCGCCTGGCGTCTATACGTGGGATCTGGGATCCGAACTCAGGACCTTCCGCCTGCAAGGCGGAGGCTTAACCCTTGAGCCACCTCTCCAGCCCAAGTCTAATGCTATTCTTATGCACACCCATGAAGCATAACTTCTCTGGAACATCTCTCTCCTTTCTCTCTCTCACCGCACACACACCTGCACCTTTTTGTAAAGTAGTCTAAAGTAGTTAATTCATTTCCCCACCAATTCTGCGAACTGCAATGCTCAATGACCCATCTCTATGTTTCCCCCTTTAGATCGATGATACTTAAATATGCCGATCCTCTGACGCCCGCTCTCCCTTTTTTTCAGTTTCAACACGCATCTGACTCATTCGAGACTATGATTGGACGTATGAAAGGTAGATTGACCCAGACAGTTGCATGGAGGCCTTGGAGCTCTTTGTTGCAGTCAGTCTGCATGGTTGCTGATAAATGACCATCAAACAGCTTAAGCGAACAAGGAGTTTACTTTCTTACGACAGTCCGGTTACAGTTCATAGTCCAGCTTGACGGGAGAGCACACACCAACACCAGGGCTGAGGGAACTGGCCACACCATCACTACATAATGGCTGAGAGATGGACAATCCTTGTTTGCCAGACCAACATGTCTGGCCAAGTGTACACAAGGATGCCGACTCTCTCCATCAGCTCTCTGTATTTTATTCCAGGGCCTAAACCCACCTACCTGCGCCTTCCCCATCAGCTAGACAATCTCCTTCAGGTTTGCTCTGGCTTTAAGCCAACCACTAATTCTCCACAAAAGTGCCCAGAGCTCAAACCCTTAGCTGTCAAGTTGACATCTGTGCCCAACTATGACACTTTTCCATCAAGAGGTGGTGATGTTATCTTTATCCCTTGAGCGTGGCCTGCCTGGACTGTGTGTGACTTGTGTTGGCCAATAGAATATGGTGGGTGAGGCAATGTGCTGGCTCAAGTGGCCTGTCCTCTTGAATAACTCATCAGATTCCATGTGAGCAACCCTGAGATGCCCGCCAGAGCATGCAGGACCGTGAAGATGAGAGATGAGCCATCCCAAATGAGCCACCTCACATCAGCCTCTCTCACCCTGACTTCGTCCCACCTCAGCCTCCCTCACCCTGACTTCGTCCCACCTCAGCCTCCCTCACTCTGACTTGGCAGCTGAGCGCCGAGGTATATCAGAGCTCAGCCCGAATCAGATGACCCAGCCTGGGGGCGTCCAGCCCTCACTGGTGATCTGCACGGTTGCAAGCCAGGCAGGTGACGATTGTTTCAAGTTGCTAAGCTTTGTGAGCATTTTCACACTGCTGAGGTTAAATGCTATGAATTCCTTTGCTCCTGTCTGTAGGAATGATCGTGAAATTGGGCCTCTCCAAGCCCGAGGACTGGTCTCCACTTAGTTATATACATTATTCAAATGTGCATATAAACAGAGATTCAGAATAAACATTAATCCTCCAAGGGAGTGGGGAAGCGGGAAAGACTGACGAGCACCATTCTGACTCTTTCCCTCCACTCAGCCCACCCCGAACCCACACAGCCTGTGATTAAGGAAATAAATAGAAACACACAGGATCTAGGTTGTCGTCCATCCACCCGAGGGCAGTTAAGACAAGAAGCAGAAAAATCTTGGAAAGACTGCATAAAATACATACCCAGGAAAACCACCTACAGACAGGACGAGAACCCTGTAATTTTCCTGCATTTTACTGCCTGTGTCTTTGCCAATGTCTTTGAGTTTTCCTGTCAGCCTTCTCTACCCTCTTCAAAGAATGAGTGTCATACCCGCCCTGCTCTCACTAGTGTCCAAGGCCCGGGACACAATCTCCAAGGGGCTTCCCCCATGCTCCACGGAGCAGGAGAATAGTTTACTGTGGTTCCTCGAGTGCTCTAGGGTCTAGGGTCGGCCTGCACTTGCGTACATGTGGTTCATCCAGCCGACGTTGACTTGGCAGTTTCCTTTTGGCATGTCGGAGTCAATCATTTTGCTGTCGAAGTTCATGTCCGACATGTTTTTGAAGACTCTCGAGGAGCTCACTAGTTCTGGGCTCTGTGATTATGAAGAGCTAATAGGAAAGTCACCTTTTCCTAGTTTCTCATTGAGTACCTAGATACAACAATGGAAGGCTTTACCAGTTGGTGGCAGTGGACAGCCACACTAGTGGGCTGTGACAGTTTAATACAGGCATTAGTTTGTCAACTGCAGGCTGAGTTTGGGGCACATGTGCAGAATTGATAGTGAAGGTATTCTCTAGGCAAATCTGCAGGGGAGTGTCTAATCGATGGTGGAGGGATCGTTCCCTGAGCAGATGGCTACCATGACGTGAGCTGATAAGACTAGTAAATTCCATGGACGTGAGCTCACTGCAGTACTTATTTAGCTGGTTTAGAGAGTTGGTATTCTTCAGCATACTGAACAGATGTGCTGTATGGTAGGTGAGGTTTGTCTCTGTCAGCAATGGATATGATGTGGCTCGTTCCCTTGGTCCTTAATGTTGGCATGAGCTCTTCTTCCAAGCTACTGCACACTCATAAGCCAGAATACAATCTTTGCTCCCGTAAGCTGCTTTGTCATAAATTTACCAATAACTGACAGAGTATCTGTGACATGGGCCCAGCCAGTGAGTGAGTCAGGGGTTAGGAACACAGAGCCAAGCTCTCGAGCGCCTGCCTTTAGCATCGCAACTTAACCAAGAAAGCCAGGGTCCAAAAGTTGAGCATATGTAAGCTACCAACAAGCTAGGGGCCGTCTAGTCCTTTGCTTCACCCCATAGACAAACATGGGGTCATTTGGAGTTGTGATAACTTGCCACCTCTGGCAGCAAAGGGTGATGGGACAGACTGTCCCAATTCTTCCTTGGAGCTGACCTCAGACTGAATCTTCACATCCCTTCCCTGTGACCAGCAGTGTGGCCTCACAATGGATGTATAATCCCCCGGCCAAACATAGAGCCCAGGCGTGGCAGGGCCACCCAAATTCATAGCTGACATCTGTTTACCCGCAGTTCAGGTGGCAAGGTGACACAGAGTGCTTCTCCCACATTCTCAGACCTCTGCTGAGGTGGAAACCGGGGACTATGAACAGACTATGCTAGTTAGATATATAGGTGTCAGCCTGACAATTGGAGCCGAGTTCTGAGCACAAAGGACCCTTGGGTCATTAAGCTATATAGTGTTCCTATGGAAACAAGATACATTCATTTGGGGGATACAGATTACAGGTCACTCAGCCTGGCCCTCCAATTCGAATCCAATCTACCTCCAATCCAATGTTGTGGAGTGACAGGATCCATTTTCCAGACAAGGAAACAGAGGCTCGTTCAGTTTAAACAGACAATATGTGGCAGCATTTCACTGGACATTACTCAGTATGATGAAATCTGATGAGGGGGCCTCTTTGCCATGAACTCACACCCTGAAACTGAAAGTCTCTGTGAAACTGAAGTGGGAAAGACTCAAAGCTGCTCCAAGCTGGCCTTCCTAGGAGGCAGGCAGGATTCTCACCTGCCCCCCGGATGTCCTTTCATACAGCCGTTTTTGGATGGTGTCAGGCTACCACCCTTTCCATTTTTTTTTCCTTTAATTAAAAAAAAATTCTTTCAGTATGAGAAGCATACAAAGAACTTCTGTACTATTCATTTCACAGATCTGCCGACAGTGGACTTCTGTCCATTGTGGACGATTTTTATGTTCTCCGAAACACTTGAATTCATAAAGATAACCTGCCACACTTAAAAACTAAGCACGGAGACATCTTTCTACCTAACCGCGATACAATAATGGCCAAGAATTTTTCATCGCAACAGAACTGTCTCACGGAATGAAATTTATTCCAATTTCACCAGCTGTCTCAATGAGCTCATTTACAGAAACTTGTTTTGTGGCCCGGCCTCTGTCCCGTGTCATCTGGTGCATTGGCTCAAGGAGCCCCGTCAGTTTCCTGTGATCAGGGAGGGCTGTCAATCAAGCCGCTGCTGCTGCTGATCTGCACGCAGTCCTGCTGCGTGAGTGGCCGCAGTGCCACATCTTCCTGGTTGGCTGCGTTTGCTCTTGCTTCTGCGGATCCTCTGAGGTACTGTGTCTGACTGGGGCAGGGGATGCTGGGAGGACTGCTGTTCACAGCAGCCAAAGTCAACTTCCGACGCACCGAAGCCTACTTCCCGCTCCTGCACCTGGCTGTACCAGATGGCTCTGACTGCAGTGCTTCCTCCCGGTACCTCTTAATTTACATTGTGTGCTCCACAAATGCTCGCTTCTCCCCTCTGTCATTTAGGAACACCTGATAGGCTCCCAGCTCCCAAGGAACCTCTCCTTGGGTCTCTTTCTGGAATGCTTGGTGGAGATTAGAAGCTCCCACTTCAGGGGCTGCATGAGTAGCTTGTGGCTCATGAACTGACAAGCTTTTTGTTGGCAACGCCTGTCAGGTTGGCCTTCTGAGCACCCCTTGCAGTGACCGACCTGTGCTATGTGAGGCCGAGAATGTCTCATGTGAAGTCGATTACTAAAGTGCTCAGATTTCCATTTTCCTGCAACTGCAGTGCCGCTTTGTACCAGCTGAGCAAACAGGTTGCAGGAGGAGGAACGGGGTCTTCCTTCACACTTTTGAAAAGATGTGTTCTGCCTGCTGATTCGCTTCTTCATATGGCGGAGTCTCCCCTCCATCAGCCGGAACACCCAGGCACAGCTGAATTCTTGATAACTTTATTCAAAAGTGAAATTTGAATGGAACCTATTTATACATAGTAGCCTTTTATGGGAATCCTGTATTTTAGCTGCCAGTCCTAGGTCTGGGCTATGGATCAGCCTTTATACTTGCTGGAGAGTCGAAAGTAAAGGAGAAGAACCAGTGTCACGTCCATAGCCGACGACTAGATGACTTCACCATGGCATTCATGTTGGCACCGATAACGAAATAAACACTGAGACTAAACCTATGCAACCCTGCAGACCCATGGTCCTTTATCTGTCATTTCAAAAGGCAAAGCCCTCTAAGAAAACCTGGTATTATACCCACAAAATGGGAACTTGCAGTCGAAATCTTTGGGTCTAAAGCTGGATGAGTGAAGGGAAATGCACATATCAGTATGGTGGCCTGAAGAGAGGTAACTTGATATACCACGGAGGCCTGAGCCCCCCCACAGGAATAGACAAGCTAGAACCTGGGGGTCCATAGAAGCATATAGACAAAAGGGTGAATGGGAGTAGGAGGGATTGGTAAGGGGAAAGGAGGGAATGGGAGAGAGGGAAGCTGGGACGAATACTCAATATCCTTGTAAAAGTAGAGAAATAAAAAATAATAAAAAATAAAACCTGGAAGCTTTCTGTAACTCAGTTGACAGCAACACCAGCCTACGTGATACTATTTATTGTCGTTATTTATCTCACATTTTTATATTGTCATACTTGCTGCCACAGAAATATTTATGTGTTTGATCACAGAATGCTGTTCCAGACCCCCTCCCTGGGGGTTTGCATCATATGCAAATATTACATTACCTTTTAAAGCATGAAAAATTCTGAATTATGCATCTATCCTGAGAGTTTCAAATAAGGGCTTCTGGCAGAAACAAACCATCTCAGCAGAAAAGAAAGTCTGTAACTCTTGTCTAATACAAAAGGCAGTAGTTAAATATGGCTGGACTGAACCCTTGAACTGTGTCTACTCTGAAGCTAGATGTGCTAAGTATAGGTATATTCATTGGGCCTCAAAAACAATATGAGAACTAGATGTGAACTATCCAGCTACGCATTGCAAGAATGTGTATTTTGTAAATATTGGGCTGGTAAGGTTATTCTTTCTGCAGCTGTGAGACAACACTCAGATTCAAGCAACTTAAGGGGAGAAAGGGAGATTTATTTGACTTATGGTTTCAGAAGAGACGCATAATCTGTTATGGCAGGAAAGGCATAGCGAGCGGCAAAATCTGGAAGGGGCTCAGGTCATGTCCAACACTGAGGCAGCGAGAACAAGTCACAGACAAGAACAGAATATAGCTGTCTATTAGTGGAAGTGGGGTGGGGCTACTCAGCCCCCAAGGCCTGTCCCCCTGAGATGTGTCTTCTAGGGAGACTCCACCTCCTAAAGATGCCATAATGTTCCTAAACTTCAATAATAGCAAATAATTCAAACACACGAACCTGTGGAGAAACAACTCACAATCAAACCATGACATGGGCCAGGAGAGTCACTACAATTAATTTCACCTGCTTTTTCTTAGTTTTCATGTGGCTACCAGCAAATTAAAAAAAAAAAAAGTACATGTGGTTCTTAGTCTGTTTCTAATGAGATTTTAGAGAGCACTATGAAAAACTTGCTTTCAGGTTGGGGAAACTGAGTACAAGAAAGTAACTTAAGGTAGGTGGATAGTTAGTTGCAGACTTAAAGGCATGAGAAATGACATTGGAGCTAATCTCCTCTGGTCTTTTCACACACACACACACACACACACACACACACACACACACACACACACACGCTCACGGCACAAGAAGGAACTTCTGGTTCATCAGTGATTTCTGATATAGGTTCTCACTATATAGTTGAAACTCACTGCATAGCCCAGGTTGGCCTTGATTCTGGTTTTCCTGCTTCTGCCTGGAGTTCTGGGATTTCAGGCGTGTCACCCACTGGCTTATCCTACTGATCTGAGATAAATGTGGGCAGAAAAGAAAATCTCCAAGGGGGAACAGAACACACGATTGGTGGCAAAAACAAACCCATGAGCTGAGAGCTCAAGTGTGCCACTAGGTCTGGTCCAATTTCAACGGTTGTCATTTATGGAGACTGGGCATCCAGTCTTGGTCTTTTTCATCACCGTAGATGGGAACATCCAAGTTCCGGGAAAGGAAGTCAGTGGTCAGTGACGTCACGGTCTCTTAGACTGGGGAGATGGTTCAGTTGGTAAACTGCCCAGGTCCAAGCCAAGGACCTGAGTTGGATCCCTGGAACCCCTTTAAAATAGCTGAGCATAGGTGTTATATGCTTGTAATCCCACTGCAGGGGAGGCATAGATGGTAGATTTCTGGGGCTCACTGGAAAGGTGGCCTGACCTGCTCGGTAAGTTCCAGGCCAGTGAGAGAACTTGTCCTCAAATAATGACGAACACCCCAAGGCGGAGGGCGCTGGAGGAATGACAGGTGAGGTTGACCTCTGGCTTCTGCATGCTACATGCGCCTACACGCGCAGGCTCCCTCATGCACATATGTGAACTCACACACAGCACAAAATAAGTACCGGCCTCTTCCCTTCGTGAAAGCACAGAGCATCCGGAAGCTGCGGAAGCCGGCTGTCCCGAGTACTTTCTTCATCCTGGACGGACCTGGATCAATTGAGATGGCGCTTATGGCGGGCCAGGTTGCTCTACTTGAGGGAACAGAGGCGTCTCCTGGATAGATCGATGCAGCTGTCTGAAAGCATTAGCCCCCTCCACTCAATCACGCAGGCCAGACAAGCATCTGGCAACCATCGAGGTGTCAAGAACTTGACTGAGGATTCACGGGTGGTGGTGGTGGTGGTGGTGGTGGATTTTGACTGACTATGAAAAAGTTATTTAAACCCTTCTGAGCCACAGTTTCTTTACTGTAACAAAGATGAGAAAAGAAGCCCCGGAGGGTCATTGTCAGGAGCAAAATGAGCTGGGGAGTCCTCCTAGTCCTAAGTCTGCCAGGCCTGCTTTCCTGTCTGCCCGCCAGCCTGGCACCACGCCACCTGCGCTTCTCTCCTGCCCTTTAGAACACCGCCGTGGAGACCCGACCATCCACCGCTCATTGTCAAGGGAAGGAGCAGGACCTCCTCACGTAAAGCACTTTGCTAATTAACTAATTTAATGAGTCAGAAATTGCCCACTTAGCAAAAATGTAAAAGCTGGTGTAGGATTTGCAGGTCTTTCAGGGCATGGGATGGCAGCAAGTCTCTGGGAGCGCTGGCAAGGAACAACAGTGTGAGCCACTCCCGCGGACCCCTGTTTCAAGCCGTGCTGAATGCCGGTGCCAGGCCGGCTTGGGGCGCTTGGCTTTCAGTAGGAAATAAAGATGGATAAAATCTAAGACTTCTGATGAAGAAATGAAAGAAAGATAGTGGACTATTGGACAGACCTTAGAAAGCTTTTATTCATAATACAGTCTATACACATATCATTTCTTCTATCCTTACGTCTTCTTCTAGACTAGGGTTACTAACCTGGAGTGTGTAAATGGGCTAAAGAAGTTCAAAAGTCTCTAAGTACAAACTATGTTCATGTATATATTTCTAAATACAAACTGTTCATCTATATATTTCTAAGTACAAACTATGTTCGCGTATATATTTCCATTAAGAACAACTTGCTTTTTTTCCTCAAGATGCTGTATTTCAGAAGTATAGGGTTTTGTATAATTTAATTTTTATGTTTTATTTTTTGGTGTGCTTGCATGCATGTGTATGTGAACACATGTACAAGATGACGGTTGAGTGAGTGAGTGTGTTGTGTGTGTGTGTGTGTGTGTGTGTGTGTGTGCCTGTGGAAGCCTAAGGGTGACATCGAGAACATTCTGGGTTGCTCTTCTGCCTTTCTGCTTTGTTCTGGAGTCTCCCAGGCTCTGCCTTCCAGGATCTGTATGACAGGCTACTGCCATATCTACCTGGCATTTTTAAGTGGGATGTGGGGATCTGAACTCAGATCCTTTTGCCTCCAAAGGAAAGACTTTAATCACTGAGTCATCTCCCCAGCCCCTAATTTTTCTTCTTTAAATGATCATACAAGATATTAAGCATCATTTTGGCATTTCAAACAGGCTGCGCCTAGTGGGGACTCCAGGCGCGTCTAGTCTCCCTGGCCATGAAAGCCAGTTCCTGGAATCAGGGGCCGTCGTCTCCAAAGGATGTGAGCAAGCACAGAGTCGCTTCCCGATGACAACAAGCTCTCCTAAGAAAGAGGATGGGCATGGTGTGCCTGTCCAACCGAGTCGGGGACTCATCACGTCCCTTCGTTGCCCTAAGTGTGAGACACGAATCAGAGGTGGAAGAAAGACAGAAAAATCCTAGTGGGAGATGAGGGCGCTTGGTCCATTGATGAGAATCTGGGGTCCTAAGGGACCCTGGGCTCAGCTGGCGACTCTGCCTTGACAGACAGGTCTGCAGCTCCTGATGAGCACGAGGGGCCTAGGGCCAGGTTTCTACAGGTTTGTACAAAGATGCTTTTGCTTATTTGTTCATCTCCTCGGCCCTTGGCTGAGTCTCTGAGGTTTTTGAAGACAGAGATCATATAAGGTTCCTCTCTGTCTGCTTGGGACATGCCTAGGGCAAGGGCCTCGATACACATAAATGAATGAATGAATGAATGCAAGATAGGAATAAGAAGGCAAGTGGGCCAGGAAGGGATGGATTAAAGCAAACCCAGCTCCATTCTGGAGGGGCTGCTCAGGAGCTGCAAATGGAGCGCCAAGCTGTGTTTCCCCTGGCTCCTCCTGGGGGGAGGGGTGGGGAAAGAGGAGCATGTGCTGTGTTAATAATGTCCCTCTCCCTGCAATGAGTCACTTTCAGCACTAGCTGGGGACCTGTGAAAGCTGGGCCCTGCCACACAGCTGGTACCTGCTGTGTCATTTCTCTAGCGAGCAGCATCTAACGGGCACCATTTCTCCAGGGATTTCACACCATGCCAGGGATTATTTCCAAGCCATTGCTTTTCGGAACACTGAATTTCAATTTACTTCTTGCAAAAAATAAATAACAGGCCTGTGAACAGGGATGTTGTGGGCCTTATGAGAAAGGTTTTTGAATACAGTATTCAGTGGACAAAAAAAAAAATCAGTATTTCCAATGACCCTATGATAGAGCTGATCCAACTGTCCTGACGATTCACTTTCAGAGTTCCCACAACCTGTCCTGTTTGCTGGTTCTTCCCCTATTTGAGCAAAACTCTTTTGTTAATTAATTTTTCAAGCTACCGTACAAAGCGACAGACTTCATTATGGCATGTGCATACATTATATCACTATACTTCGTTCTATTCATTCCCCTCCTTCCTGCTCTCCTTCCGCCAGCTCTGGCTGGCTCTCTTCCTTCTCTGATACTCTCCACTTCTGTTATCCTGTCACACGTATCTTCGTCACACGTATCTTCATCACCCTTAGGGCAAAAGTCTTGGCCTTTGCCCTTAAGCAGTGACAAGATCTGATTTCTTTCTTTTTTTTATTAATAATTTTTATACAAATTTGATAGGTACCCTATTCCCCTCCCTCCCTCCACCCCTCCCTGTATCCCCTTGCTCCTTCCCTCCTATTCTCCTTCCTTTCCCCCCCTTCCCTCCCTTTCTTCCAGTACCTCTCCCTCCCCCATTCCTGGAGCATCCTTTAGTGTGCATGTCAAACTTCCCTCCGATCCTCTTCTCTGATGAGATGTTAAGGACTCAGTAGCATTGCCTAGAGCCCTTTCTTGTGTTCCCCTTTAGTATAGGAACACTATTGTGGCTGTT
This sequence comes from Typhlomys cinereus, assembly GCA_023101885.1. Lineage (NCBI taxonomy): Eukaryota > Metazoa > Chordata > Mammalia > Rodentia > Platacanthomyidae > Typhlomys > Typhlomys cinereus. The sequence goes on from JALPQD010000253.1 coordinate 2,563,530, forward strand.
AATCCCTTGCCTCTAAGGATCCTAGTGCCTGTGATCCATGCTAGACTTTGGGGGGTCAATGGCATGTTGGTCATTGCGCAGGTCATGCAAAGTCCTATTAAGATTATTTCGGCCCTAACCTGTGTGGAGTATCTTGCATATCGTTGCTCCTCCCCATTTTTAGGCTCTTAACAATCTTACCATCCCCTCTTCTGCAAATTTCCCTGAGCTTTAGGATGGGGAGAGATTAGTCTGGCCTGTTTCCTGGTGATTAATATAGAGTCTCTGATGATCTGAATTATGCTTTGTTATTCTTTTTCTTCTTCCAGCTTGCTTTCTACAGTTGGCTTTGGCCCCTTGAGAACCACAAGGCAGGCTAAGGTAGGAAGAAGGGATTAGCGAGACTGTTAGATGTTTAGATATTAAAGTAGGGCTTGGGGGAGTGGGATGGTGCAAGCCAGGGTGTTGGCCAAAGAACCTAGAATGGTTCATAGGTCAAAAGGATGACTTGGGGGCTTCAAATTGGCCAGTGATCCTTCTGCCCACAGTGGGCCCATGAGATCTGGGGCTTAGAACCTGTTATAATCGCTCTGCACAGCTGCTGATAAAATCACCATCACATGGCTGAAGGGAACAAGGGGTTTATTTTCTCCTGCTATTTCTGGTTACACTTGTTTGTCCAGCGTGGCAGGGGAGTCCACTGCAACTCCAAGGGCGAAGGGAACTGACTGCGCCACATCCACGTAACAACTGCGAGAGGGACAATCCTCACTTGCCAGATCAGCACGTCTGGCCAAGTGTGCAGGGGACCGTCAACTTCCTCAGCCAGCGCTCTGTGTTTTATTCATCTGTCTGGGGCCGAGTTCCACCTACCCTGGGCTGGGTCTTCTCCATCAACTAGATAATCTCCTACAGATTTGCCCTAGGCTTAATTCAACTGCTAATTCTCTACAAATGTGCCCAGAGCGCCTCACCATCAAGTTGATACCTGTATCTGACTATGAGAGGACCCCTTTCCTGACAGAGCTGCATGATGATTTGGGGAGCCTCCAGAACTCTGGAGGGGAGGAGCATGGTTCAAACAAGCAGTCTTATAAAAAAAAAGATAGAAAACCCCTGTAGTAGAAATAAGATTTAGGACCAAGAAAACTTTGACTCTCAGTTCTTCTAGTCAGCAGAAGGCATTAACTATGTTACCTACTGCTGAGCAGGTTTTAGAAAAGCCCTTTTACGAATCAGGACCAGCGGACCAGCTCTGCCAGACCAAAGTGGAGAGATGAGGTAAAAAAGGCAGAGGAGTTATGAGAAGGTCTGGGTTCAAGTTCGGGCTGGATCTGCCACTGCAGACGACTGTGTGTGAACAAGCTGCCAACTCTCAGGGTTTTACTGTCTTTATTTCCAAACTGGTTTTGAGACCTTTGACATATTCCAATAATATTTCCAAGCATAAGAGGGGCACCATACCATTGAAAACCTTCCAACCAAGTCACCCTAGGGAGCCTTCGAAAGCCCAGAGAGGGAGTTTGCTGGTAACAAGCAGCTCAGAAAGCTACTACGGAAAGCTGCGTCAGCATTGTTAGCTCCATTTGTCAGTCTGGCATGTGCCTGGCTACCAGTATGGCGAGGGGCAGCTTCCTACCATTGGGAGACGCCAAGTGGAAATGGCCATACAAACGAACAACTGCCCATCGGAAACCAGACCATCAGGCTGGGGGTGCTGGACTCAGCAGGGGTCAGGAAAAAGGCCAAGGAGAAAGAGAGGACTTCCCACTGGCTCTTTCTCTTCCGGAACACACCTCAGTGAAACCATTTCAGCTCCAGCAACTCTAAGAGTCGGGGAACAAGTGCCACGTGAGGAGTTTACCCAAAGTACCTCTTGTTGGCAGAGAGAGCGCTTCATGGCTGGGGGAGGACGAGACCCAGGCTTTTCCAGGTCTTAAATCAACACCAATGAAGCAGAGAAACTGTCCCTTCCCCACCCGTGTTCTCTCCATCCCTCTGGTTGGTTGTCAGTGTCTGGTGGCAGGGCCTGTCGTTTGTCTGTCTTCCCCCTTCTCTTTCTCCTACTCTTCTTCCCTTCTCTCTTCCCCCCTTCTTTCTCCTCTCCTCCTTCTCCTTCTCCTCCTTCTCCTTCTCCTCCTCTTCTTCTTCCTTCTCCTCTTCTTCCTCCTCCTCTTCTTCCTCCTCCTCCTCTTCTTCCTCCTCCTCCTTCTCCTCCTCCTTTTGCTCCCCTCCCCTCCTCTTTCTCCCTCTCCTCTCCTCCCCTCTCCTCCCTCCTTTCCTCTCCTCTCCTCTCTCCCTCCTCTTCCCTCTCCTTATCCTCCCTTTCACTCTTCTCCTCCCCTACCTTTCTCCTCCCTTCTTCCCCCTCCCCTCTCCCTCCTTTCCCCGTTCCCTCCTTCCCTTTCCTCCCCCCTCCTTTCTCTCCAGAACTGGCTAACATGTTTAGCTGAGTCCTGAGATCCACAATTGACTTATATAATTTTTCTAATTTGCAAACGGGGGGGGGTTGGGCGGGGGGACAAGAACTGACAACAGAACATGGTGACAGATGGTATACCAGGACACTGCGCAGTGCATTTGGATTAAGGAGCATAAAAACCGCTGGACAGGGGCTCCTGCTGACCACAACGCAAATAATGGATTTCCTGGCTGATATTAACTGGGAGAGGCCCAGGAGTTAATTGGCCCCACATCTGATGTCAGAAAAGATAATGCTTGGAAACAGCATTTTGGAAATCAGGAAATTTTCCAGAATGCGCTGATTATGTAGAGTTCCAAATCCCTCTTTATCACATTATTCCAGTCCCCATGGCTTCTTTTCTGGAAATTTATATCTCTTGTCTGCAGGCTTTGCGACAAAACAAGCAAGCTGTTTGGAACATAACATCAATCTTGAGGGCAGAGAAGGCTCCCTAGAAGGTTTTGTCTAGGGGCATCGTTTATTTATGTGGGTGCTGCTCGCTATGAAAGAGAAGGAAGCCTTCCTGTTAGTAGATCTTTTCACCTCATTACTGACCGTGTATGTGACCAGGGCTCTCTGGACCCAGTCTACAGATTCTAGTAAAAATGCTTACAAGGTGCATTCCAGTTCTGAAGTGGAGGAGACATGATATGGGACCATCTCGATTTTGGGTTCCTCAGTACTCACTCACAATCTTCTTTATCTCCACTGCAATCTTTCAAACCTCTCTCTCTCTCTCTCCCTGTACTTGAGAGTATGCGTATGCCTGTGGAGGAGCTAGGATGACATCAGGAATCATCCTGGATTGGTCTACCACCTTATGGCTTTGCTCTGGGGATTCCCTGGCTCTGCCTTCCTACACTGAATTACAGGCTGCCTTCATATCTGCCCAGCATTTTTCATCTATTTTTATTTTTAGTGTTACACATATGAATAGAAGGAATTTATGATATTTTCATATCTTAATCCCCAGTTCTAAAACCTTTACTCTTCCTCTTAAAAACCTTATTCTATCCTGCCAGACTCCCTCCTATTTAAGTCCTTTCCCATATGTATCCCACTGGGTTCCTTTAGTTTGCTTTGATGATGGACACCTGAGTACTTGCTGAAGTCTGAATCATGCCTCAGTGGGTACTGCATTAAAGAGAGCATCTTCCTTTTCTTCCCCATCAGCATTAGTCCTCATCAGTCTCTCAGGGAGGCGTGGAGTCTCCTGAGATCTTTTCTCTTCCATGGTGAAATGACCAGACAATTCCCATGTGGGTCTTGTGAAAGTATACATAGTTGCTGTGAAATCATGGATACTACATTTCTGTCATGTATCCTCAATATTTTTATGTGAAATCTGGGGATCCGAACTCAGGTCCTTTGGCAAAGTCTTTAATCACCAAGTCATCTCCATAGTACTAACCCTCCCAACTGTTAAGACTGGGTTCTGTCCCCTATACTTGTCTCAAACCTGTGACCCTTCCACTGGCACAGTTTAAGTGTTCACTCTGTCATAGTGAAGAAGTCATGATAGCTTAATGTACTGGTCACACTTTGTTTATAGTGAGGAAGTATAGATATGACAATCTGTGTACAACTCACTTTCTCCTGACCATAGACTAGTGTCACCCACAATTAGGGTGGGTCCTTCCAATCTTAATGAAACCAGTCCCCCACAGACATGCCCAGAGGCATGTTATGGTTACTTGAAATGGCATCAAGTTGAAAGTTCTAAATGGCATCAAAATACCCAAAGATGAGGATCAGGATTAATCATCATTCCTGGGAATTTCCCCAAAAGATTCCCAGTGAACACACCAGAGAGTTACCTACACAGCTGTGGTTACTGAAGCGCTCCACAGTAGCTAAACTATGGAACTGACCTGGGTTCCCACTCATGAACTTATTTCAGTGGCTTTTAATCAGAACCTGTCAGAATCACCTGTAGAGATTTAAAACATTCCAATCATGAGACCTGCTTCAGCAAGTACACACAGGCTGCACACCTCCCACAGCTTGTGCACACGCGTACACACGTCAGATCACGAATGCATATATGCACGTACATGCACTCTCACACATGCAGGTACACACACACACACACACACACACACACACACACACACACACAATGAGAAAAGACTGTCATGCCAGAAAAGTCTAGGCTAGGTAAATGGATGCGAGTATATGCTCTGCACAGAACTTCCTTGGAGTCAAGACAAAAACAGACTTGAATGTGTTACTCAATTCTCTCTATATGAAAGAAATAGTGCACATATTTGTCAGTAAAGATAAAGTTTTCTCTAAATTTGCACTTAAAGAGGAGTTTATTTTATTTTAGCGGTGTTTCTATAAAAGAATTGAGGGGGGCTGGAGAGGTGGCTCAGGGGTTAAGCCTCAAGGTCCTGAGTTCGAATCCCAGATCCCACGTATAGACGCCAGGTGGAAGCGGGGGCGGCCTGTGCTTCTGGTCCTGGTAGGGCAGAGGCTGTGAATCCCAGGGCAGAAGGAGGTGGAGGCGTCCATGGTGGTTCCCGATTCGTCCGTGGTTCTACACATACACAGACACACACACACAGACACACACACGCGCGTGTGCACATACACACGCACATGCGCACAGTTGAATAAATAATAATAATAAAATAAAAAAAATTTAAAAGAATTGAGGACTATAATGAATGGTGTTTTTGATGCTTTCTTAGAAGATGCAGATATGTTTCATGTGTCAGCTTTCAGAAAAAGCCAGAAATACGATGCTAAAATTGAAGTAATCCTAGAAGCAGATCAAAAGTTCATGGTTAGCTTGAGTTAACTTATATAGCAAGACTGTAGCTCACAAACACACTTGTGCACACATATACACACACACACACCCTAAGTTCTGGACTGGGAAGACATTCTATGATAAGTCAAATGTGAAAGTGCATGTTTTCCCCATCATTTGCTGTGATATGACTGTAGAATAGGACAGAACAGCATGAACAGGCCGGGCTTGTTACAGACACTACCAATAGGCACTTTTCCATGCCACCTCCTTACTTGGCAGCCCATACCCAGGATACTTTTCTGTTGCACCTCTGCTTGCTGAGGATGGAAAGTTGGAGAGATGGGGTGAATGGGGGTTGATTGTTTCACTGGGTTCTTGCAGACAAGACCCTGAATCGCTGCACTTCAGCCTCCGCAGATCATGAGAAAATGCATTTCATTCACATGTGCATGCAGGCTGCGATGCTCACGCAAATCAAAGTACTTGTCTGTCAGCCAACGGTTGGGAGCGCAAGGATTTTTTTAAATTTTTGAAACATGGTCTTATGATATAGCCCAAGTGGGCCTCAAACACTCTGTCTTAAATTTTTGTAACTCCAATTAAAAAACTGCATGTGTCTCATGGTACCTGTGAGACAGTTCAGTTCTATCAACGGCATATCAAGGATGTAATAATCAAGGACACTTTTTTTTAAAGGGGAGTAGTCTATAGCTTCAAGGTAGACATCAAAGACTCCCCAGAATGTCAGAGGCAATGAATGGGAAGCTGTCTGGATTAAAACGAACATGCAATCAAAGGATCCTGCCTTGCCTATGTCTGGCTGGAATGATTCTACGAAGATTCGTGCTAGTCTGGACCATTGGGTAGACTGAGTGTTTGAAGAAAGGCCAGTCAATCAGGGAGGGGGTATTAAATGGCCACCTTCCTAGTCCTGGTGCTTCTCAAAAACCTCAAATGGTAGTTTTGGGAGCTACAGAAAACTAGGACTGTGGGTACAGATTAAAAGAAGACTGGCACCCTAAAACAAAGCTCTGTGCATTAACAGTTCAGGAAAATCATGAAAGTTGCACAGCATTAGGATGCACCTGCAAGTTCTAACTCATAGAGAAAGACGTGTGTATTATGTTGTCCAACAAAATTCACGCTGAGGACAGAATTGTTCTACACCACCACCACCCCGTGTGGCAGCCATTAGACATCCGTGACTCTGCAACATTTTATTCAATGCTCAGCCCTAAACAGGAAATCTAAATACCTGACTCACGCCAAGGCTCAGGGAACATTGTGGAAGAGGGGGTGGTGAGAATGTAGGTGGCGGAGAGAGAGGCGCTCATAGATGGTGTCTTGAGACTATGACGCGGCTGCCCTATCTATGAATTCACGACAGCTGCGACTACTTCCCAACACTTGGTCTTTCAACGTTTAACCACAGAAGAGGGAAAGGGCTCACGAGGCTCCGCACCTCCCGAGAGACTTCTGAGGAAAGGAAGTTATTCACTTAGTGATACGCCTACTGATATATCATCCAAGCTCAAGCAAGTGCTCAGGTTGTCAATACAGGCAACTTGCACGAAACTCACATGCAAGAAGACATGAAAGTTTAAGGAAAACTGATTAGGAAGAAGAAAGATTTCAATGGGAGATGGAGGGGCAATAGGATCAGGTAATGACATAAATTCACCGTATTCATGTGTCAAACTGTCAAAGGATAAAAATATAACAAATTACTACAAAAATAAATTTCTATAGTTCTAATTAAATTTAAATATCATCTGTCTAGTGGCTATCATGTTAGCACATGGGCCAAAGCACAATTCTTCCAGCTATGGACTGACGTCTTCTGCTGGAAGGGAAAGATCTGCAGGTGGAGCTGAATGATACCAGAACAATCTGGCCATGAGTTATGCCTGGACTTTGGCAGGAACTTTGATATTTAAGGTCAACTCTGAGACCCAGATTCGAAAGCAGCCCCTCATTCATTCCTGGTCCTTTGATGCCATTACAAACCGATCCGTGAAAAGATCCCCAAGAAACAGAAACCAGTGTAAAAAGAGCTTCCTAAGAGCAAACCATGAGCTGAGACAGTGAGGGATGTGCTTGGACTTCAGCCGGCACTGGACCATGTCCCTTGCTGCGAGGTAAATAATGAGACTGGAGTTTTCCACTCCCTGTTTCACCCCCCTTCTTCTAGGCAGGCTGAAAAGCCCAGGGTCACATCTCCCAGGCGCCCATGTACAGCAGTGATCTGAATGCATGCTGCATGCTGGCGAGGCACCTGGAAGGTGAGCGAGAGGCTACCGTCCTGCTTCTGTGCCTAGGGTATGTTTGGTCTCTGCTATTGGTGTAGAGAGATGACTGTGCAGGTTGGTATGGTTATTTCTGGCCTCTGGATTAGTACTATGAAGCACCCCAATTCCTTACATGCTATCCATTCAAAACACCCAGCAATTTCTGTTTCCTGCACGTTTTCTGCTCAACGCACCTGCATTTTGCTGCATGCATCTCATTCAGTCGCCTCAGCAATCCTCAACAACGGTTAATTTTGCCACTTCCTGATTTTCAGATGGACATCAAGCCTGGGTCCTTTTGTGTCCATTGCATACTCCCTGTCTCATCTTTTCTCCATAACCCTGCACCGGCATCATAAATGTTTCAAAAGACAGGGGGTGCCCTGCCAATGGAGACGCTGTCTCCGCAGCAGAAAGGAAGCGAGCAGAACAGCTGGAGGGATGGTGTTGTCTTTGCTACGCGACAGCAGGGCCACTGTGGACGTATGTTCAGTCCCAGGGGAGCCGGCTTCCTGCTAAGGAAATCACAGTTCCAGGTTCACAGAATAAATGTTGCAGAATAAACTTTTTTTTCATGTACATGTTTATGAGATGTGTGTGTGTGTGTTCACGTGCACGTGCAGGTTAAGTGCGTGCATATGTTTTGCATGTGGATGTATGTGTATGTATATAAGAAGGCACTTGAGTGTGTGTGTCTGCAGAGGTCAAAGGGCGGCAGTGGGAATTATCCTGGATGGCTCTACCTCTTTCCTGCCTTGTTCTGAGGTTTCCCAGGCTCCACCTTCCAGAGCCAGAATTGCAGCCACCACAATTTCTGCCCAGCGCTTTTATATATATATTTTTAACTTGGGATCTGGCGATCTGAAGTCAGGTCCTTTTGCTTGTGAGACAAAGGTTTTAACCCCTGAGCCACCTCCACAGTCCGAGAATGAACTTCCAACCACTGACAAGCAGCTACGCAAGTAGTCCCTGCTCACGACCAATCTGGACAGGAGAACGTGGATGGTGGAGGGAACGTTGGCAGTGGAGAGAGCAGCTGGCAGGATGGCTTTTCTTCCACAGCTGAGATAACACCGTGAGGGCTTCCCAGGGTAGAGCATTTAAACTGAATGTTCATCTCCCGAATTCTGATCCTTTGTTTGCTTTGCGTGTATGTATTGGCATGTGCATATGTTCATGTGTGAGGGTGCACACAGATGGAGTCCAGAGGCTGACTCTGGTATCTTCCTTGATTGTTTTCTACCTGTAGTTTGACACCTTAAACTTGGGGCACGCTGATTTGACTGGATTGTCTGGTCCGCCAACTCCAGGGAGCCTCCTGTCTCTCCTTCTCCAGCATGGAATTAGAGGTGCGGAGCATTCACCTGGATGCCAGGGATCAAACTCATTTTGCCTGCATGGCAAGTACTTTGATCAACTGAGTCACCTCCCTAGCCTACCCACAATCCACCTTAATTCACTTACCAAGTTTAATACTGATTCTTCCCTTTGTAGAACGAGACACATTGACAAACCAAACAGCAGTTGTGAAGTGTTGAGACAGGAAGAAAGAATCATGTCCAAATGGGACTTGCCTTCGCACGTCTACTTCTTGCCCACTGAAGGCATTTGTGCAGTCCAGAGAAAGATGGCTGGACAGACTGACTTTTCCACTGAGCTCATGCGCTGCCTGCAGGCTCTCAGTGCCAGACTTGGGAGGCCTATGCACTTTTCGCTCATTCCGCCATTGCTAATGCAAGGTCACTTGATTATTTAAAAGTCCGGCTGACACATCTCAAAACAAGTCAATGCTTTGACTTTGGAAGCCATTAGACTCTGTGCACGGTCCTTCCAAATGCTTCTGACTGTCCAAAGGAGCAAGTGCTCAGTGACTGGGAATTGATTCCCTAGTGAGAAGTCAGATTCTCCAAGTACGGGGTGGCTTTCCCTACTCTCACTGTAATTAGCAGAGACTGAAAACGAAGTGACTAGCCCCACACAGTACAAAGCACACGGGAGGAATGAATGGAGCTTTCAGAGGAATCGCCAACAGTCGCTTAGCAGCGCACGGCACAAATGCTCTCTGCTACTTGCGTAATGGAGAAAACAAAGTAGCAGGTTTCTCATCCTTACTGTAGCTCATCGCCTTGGACTGACCACCACAGCATTCTGAGGAACCTCTTCAAGACAGGAGGCGCATGTGCAGTTTCCTTATGCAGGCTGCCTAGTTCTTGAAATACCTGTGCGGGGGCAGGGGGAGGCATCTCCGAAAAGTCAGGATCTTCCCAGTGGAGCAAAGCAACTGATTCCAGAGTTCTAGAGACCACCGCTTATGACCTTTATCAGCAGAGAATACCCCCAAACACAGAAGGCTTAAATATTCATCAGCAGAGTATTGAGGGGAAAAAAATTTGTGCCATCATCTAAACCCAAGGAACCATTCTTCTTAAGACTTTCTGGGGAGGAAAAACAAATGTCATATAGAAAAGCAGCTCTATTGGGAAAATGTGTGAAGACTTTCACAAAATAGCCCTTTAGCATGCAAGGGATGCACATACAGAATTGCAGCTTCTTTGAATTTTATCTTTTTTCTCTTGAGTGTGTGTGCATGTATACATGGAAGTGTGCAGGGGAGTGTACAAACAGTGCTTGAGTGTGTGTGTCTGTGCAGACCCAAGGGTCACATCAGGAATCATTCTGGAATGCTCTTCTACCTTACTGCTCTGCCTCCCAGGGTCAGAATTCAAGTTGCTGCTGTTTTTGCTCAGCATTTTTACATGGGATCTGGGGATCTGAACTCAGGTCCCTTTGCTTTCGAGACAAAGACTTTAACCACTGGGCCATCTCCCAAGTCCTATTTCAGCTTCTTTGAAGGCAGCAAGTGTGTCTTATGTATTCATCTCTAGTACTTAGTGGGGCTTGACACACAGTGGGGCTTATTAAACAGTGGATGAGCTAAAATCTCAGGAATCTCTTCATGTTACAACAGCAAAGATGTCAATAACCAGGGGTTCTGGTTTTCTATCTAGGCTGGGGAGTGTGTGTGTGTGTGTGTGTGCGCGTGCGTGTGTGTGTGTGTGTGTTTGGGGGGGAGACTCTCCAGGAAGTGGCTGCAGGTTCAGGGTTCTCTTGCTTTTGTCTGCATACTCTTTCATGTTGCTATGGTAATGCCCGGTCCACACATACTCGAGAGAGATCGTGAGATTAATGCAGTTCACAGACAAATTTGTCTTCAGGGCAACCTCCCTGGTAATCCACTAACCTTGCACACATCCTACTTTATAATAAACGCCTTTAAATAATACAGGACACCATACAGAGCAGGTACAATAGGCTGAAACTTGAATCCACTGAGCCCACAAAACTATACTGAGTATGGGATTATAAGTAAGTTAATGCGTTAAGATAATTGGAATAGTACCTGAGGGAATTTGGTCCCTGTGATAGTTAAGCCTGGGTGTCAACTTGACACACCTGATATTAACTAAGATGGGTTGAGATCACCTTTAGAAAGGATCAACTGAGACCACTTGATAGGATTCTACCCCCCTCCCCCCGAATCCTATCAGAACCTCCAGAGCTCTCATAGGATCCTCCCAGTACTGCATCATATAAAAAGAAGCCACCAAAGAGAACAGATGCCTTCTTGCAGCTGTGCTAGGAATCGCACTTCCTTCCGGCCTCCTGGTTTCTTCAACCCTCTAGCCTTCCAACCCTCCTAGTCGTCGGCTAGACTGAAAACTCTAGAACTCTCCAGCTTTTAGCCATCACCCACATGAATACTGAACTGAGCAGCTACTGGCAGCCATTGTTGTGTTATCTCGGCTACTAGCAGCAATTGTTGGACTACCTCGGCCATACTGTAAGCCAACTTAATACATTCCCTATTACACACACACACACACACACACACACACACACACACACACACACACACATTGTGTTGATTCCGCATCTCTAGAGAACCTGACTAATACAGTCCCTGAGATAAAATACTTTCTCCTTTTAATTCCTAAGGTAGCAGCAGTAAAATTACAAAGATGAGAAAGTACGGCTACAGAGTAGAGGCTACAGAGCTCCTCATGGATGAAAGGCAGGAGGAGGAAGATGGAGACTTCTGTTTGTGGGATTTGTCCTCTGATAGGCGCCACTCCAAAGCCATGCAAGAGCGAAGCTAGAATTGGAGACAGGGCAGGAAAGCACGATGTGGAGAAGCTAGCACCCTGAGCTCTAAGTTAAGTTTCTCTACCTCAGCTCTGCAGTGCGCCTGCTGTAAGGTGTCACCCTGGGCGGGAAAGCATCCCATTACCGGAAGCGGGCGCTCCAACGCCGCAGGGAACCTGCTGTCTGGCAGACAATTTTCTGTGGGACATTTGAAGAAAGCTGCTGTGGTTTTTGGATTTATGGAATCATTAAAGTAGTCTGAGTTTCAACAAATCTCCATCAACATTTATTGGAAATGAACAGTTTCTTAAAATGGAAATATTTGATGATAAATAGACACAACTTGGATCTTGGGAGAGGGAAGGACAGAACACCAGAAACACCCATTGGATCCCTCCAGGAAAAGAGGAGTCGTCTCTGCCGGTGCATATCATTAAGTCTCTGGAATAATGAGAACAGAGAATAGGACGGAACAGTCACAGCAGCTCACGCACAGAGTAGAGGCGGCTGCCTCCGTTTCAGAAACCCATTACGGAAATATTCTGAATTACTCCTGCTGTAGGAAGACCGTAAGTAATCCACAAAGAGCTTATTAAGGGGCTGCCGCCTGTTACAGATTCTAACAGAAGTGACGTCCATTGAGAGCTGGACTTTGAGGTGGGCTATTTGTGAAGATTCCCAGCAGGGCACAGATGTGCGTGTCTTTGCACAAACTCACCATCTGTTTTGATTCACAGTACTTAGCTACATCTAGAGGCATTAGGTATTTGATGAGCGAGTGAAGGAATGAACAGGGGTACACCCAAAGGGATTCCCGGTTTTTCCCTTATGATTTCTCACTATTCCTTTGTCTCAGAGCCTTTGGGATCTAGGGATGTTATTATTGGCAGCATTGCTGAGGTCAGCCGATGGCCACTTACCCCTTTTCATCATAGTTCTACTCAGAACAAGCAGCTTGAATAATGAAGGGAGACATATACTCCAGAACCTCCTGACTAGGGCATTATTCGCCCTGGGTGGCAGTCAATTTACAGATGCCAACTTAACAGCCGAAGGTTGAGTCTTTGGGCACATTTGTGAAGAGTCGTAAAGCTTGCCCGTGGGAGGTTATCTAATGAATGCGGGAGGATCCAGCCCATGGTAGGTGGCACCTTTCCCGGGGCAGATGGATCAGGCAGAGAGAGCTGGGTCAGCACCATGGCAGATTGGCAGAGTTGCAAGTGAGAAAGCATGTGCGTCTCTCAGCCCTTCCCGTGGCTACGGCGTGGTCAGTTCCCTTGGCTGCCGACGTTGATGTGAACTCTCCTGCCGTGCCGATGAACTGAAACCAGAAGCTGCCAAGCTAAGAATAAAACCTGTTCCTCTAAGTTGTTTCGGTCGTGTATTCATATCAACGACAGAAGAGAAACCGGGAAACCCCTGAGAGCTGAACTTGATCCCCCTCCTTTATGGTCATTCGAATCGATGAATAAACTCCCTGTTGTCTACTCGCTTCTAAGAGGTTTTGTGACTCTCTGCATCATCTCCATGACTACCATCCTGGTCCGAGCTACTGTACCCACCAACTGTAGCTTCATCAGTGTAACCCTGTCACTGTTCCTGAACCTTTCCAATCAATGCAAAGCAGCCAGTTAGAGTGTCAAGAGATAAAAGATGTGATTTCTGTTTATAATTTTCCAGTGACTACTGCATTAGCCAAGACATTTTTTGTCACTATGATGAAAAGACCTAACAAAAAACTCAAGGTCGCCTGGAGAGATGGCTCAGTGGGTAAAGTGCTTGCTGTGCAAACATGAAGGTCTGAGTTTGATCCCAGCATCCATATAAAAAGATGGGTATGACAATGCACAACTGTGTAGTCCTAGCACTGGGGGTGGGGAGGAGACAGTGGCCAGATGACACAGCTGAAGCATTGAGCTTCATGTTCAACAAGAGATCCTGCCTCAAAAGGGAAGGTGGAGAAGCAATTGAGGAAGGATTTCCCAAAGCAACGTCTGGTTCCACATGTGTCAGTAAAGGTAAATGCACTCACATACATATCATGTGCACATGAAAGTGCACACATATATATACACAGGTAGCACGCACGCGTGGGCACACACATACACACTTAAAAAAAGACTTAAGGCTTAAGGAAGGAAGGATTTATTTTGGCTAACAGTTCCTGTACATGGGCCTGCCAAGACTAAAATAAGTATCTTCAAATCATGAGCAGCTGAATCACCTTCTCGATGTTATTTATCAGAGGCAAGCTTTCCCTCTCACGATCTTATGCTTGCCTTTTCCAGTTGGGTCAAGAAACCTGGATGCAGAGGTCAGCAGGCTGCTTCTGCACAGCGGGTCTTCCTTTTGGAACCCCTCCTCTGCAAGGCCTGTGACTAACGCGCTCTCTGCGCAAGAAGCAGGACCTGGTGCCACTAAGAGGCCACCTCCACGTACAGGACAATTGTCGGAACATCACAAATTTGTTAACACCCAAGGGGCGCCACCAGGGGGCGTGGGAAGCAGAGTGGCCAGGAAGAGGTGCATGGACACCGGGCCATCCACACTGCACTGTTCCCAGTCTTCACACGCGGACTCTCTGGACCTCCTAGAAGTGCACTTAGAAGCTGGGATACGTTTGCCCATTTAGTAAGAGAGGAAGGGGAGGCGAGGACACGCTAAGGTTGTAAACTTTAACCCACTTTGTTAGTTCAAGCTTTAAGATACCATGAAATAAAGGGCAGGTGGATCTAGAGGATTACAAGGAGGAACGTGATACTTTAGGTTTCGTTTAAGGGGATAGAGTTTCCAGGGGCACTGTTGTTAGAAAGTCAGGTTCTGCTGCTCCAAATGTCTAGACGTGAGCAATGTTTCAACCAGACAATAATGTACTGCTTTCCCAAAGATTATTAATAATGCATCTGTAACTACTCCAAGGCTGGCTATAAACTTTCAGCGACAGAATGAGAATCTAATCTGTCCACAGTCACAGAGATGGATGACATGAAACGTCTCTGATGATGGTGCCTTCTCTCCTGTAACTCTGGGATGGATAGCGGGTCTACAGTTTATCCTTCTATACCCCCCCACGGACACCACATTCCTCATCAGACTGGCATGATGGATCATGAAAGAGATGCTCTTGCCTAACAGAGGTGCTGTCTAGTAGCCCCAGGTCATGAATATTAAGGAAGAGTCTCAAATGAGACGATATCAATAAAGACATCCTGTCACCTCTAAGAAATAAACTAGAAGCAGTTACTTTAGTTACTGCTTAGTTACTTTCCCTGTGGCTGTGATAATATATACTGACGCAGACGATCGAAGAGAGAACAAGTCTATTTTGGCTCACAGTTCAAGGGTATAGTCAGTCCATCAAGGCCGGGAAGTCAAGTGGAAGTCAGGAGATTATGTGATGATATTACATCTGCAGCCAATGAGAAGAGAGAGACAAATGCTGGTTCTCAGGTGGTTTTCTGCATGCAGTTCAGGACCCCAGCCCAGGGAATGGCATCACCCATAGTTGGGTTGGTTCTAACCACCTCACTTGACCTACATCACCAAAGACAAACCTAGTCGAAACCATCCCTCAGAGGTATGCCTGGAGCCCTGTGTTCCAGGTCACTCCACATCCTGTCAAGTGACAATGGGCAGTAACCATCACAGATGTTCTCACAGGTATCCTGACATCAGAAGTGACAGGTACAGACATGGCATCTGCATTAGTCAGGGTTCTCTGAAGAAGCAGAATCTATAGAATGTAGTAGATATAAATAAGTTTATTAAAAAATAACTTAATAAAAATAGTGTCCTTCAAGGTAGCTGCCCACAGCAGCCTCTTTCCTGGCTGGAATGTTCCACAAAGCCAAAAGATCTGAGAAAGTCCCAAGCCTTTGCTCCTCCAGAGGGTTGAAGACACTGGGTTCTGACGTCGGTGAAGAACAGCTGGGCTCTGGTGTCAGTGATGAACAGTGAACAGCAACAAGGCTGAGACCAGGCTCCAAAGGCAGCGGGAACAGCAACAACGTGAGGCTCCAAGTCAGCCAAGGACGGAGGCAGCAGCAGCAGCAACAAAGAAGGCCACGATGCTCTAAAGGTGAACAACGTGCATGCAGAGTGGACTCCACAGCAAGTCAACACCAGATAAGGGAAGAGCAAGGCCTCTTCCTTGCACCTCCTATTATCCAGTCCACCACTGGAAAGCACCACCCGCTATGGGCTGGGTTCTCCACAGCAATCAGTCAAGTACCTGCAGACTTGTTCAGGGGCCATTCTAACCCTTAACCTTCCACAGCTGCCCCCAAACAGTCTGCAGCTGTCAAGTTGACATAAATGCAACTATAACAGGCGTCCGTTGAAGGTTTTATGTTTGCCACCCCTTGCCATCTGTCGTGAGGACTCAACTGTGCTCACCAGGAAGAAGAGACCTGGAATTGTCCTTTCTCATCCCTTTCTGGCTTTTATACAAAGGCTAGAATTTCACTGTGGGCGCAGAACTCTAGTTGGTGATTTTGGTCCATTTATACTTATTGTACTTCCTGATAATTGGATTCATTTCTACCTGTTTTAACTGACTTTCTCTTGGTCACATTTCTCCTTTCTTGACTGCTTTCCTTTGAACTAAGCAATTCTTTTCGTATTCTAATGGTTGCATTCTACTGGTTTGCAAGCCACAGAATTTATTCCTACTGTCTTAATAATTCCCTTGCAATCTTGCCACACTGATTTAGGCTTCACAGTGTCTCAGTTAATCCATGCATTGTCCAGATTACTTGCCATTCTTTTCATAGGTAAACATGGGCATGCAGGAACACCAGTGTTGCAGTTCGCCTGCATGGTTGCTAATAAATGACCACCAAATGGCCTAAGGGAACAAGGGGTTTATTTCCTTACAACAGTCTGGTTACAGTTCTCAGTCCAGTTTAACAGGGAGAGCATGCACCAACACCAGGGCCGAGGGAACTGGCCACACCATCTCTACACAACAGCTGAGAGAAGGACGATCCTTAATCGCCAGATCAGCATGTCTGGCCAAGTGTGCAAAAGGATGCCAACTTCCTCAATCAGCTCTCAGTATTTTATTCACCTCAGGCCTACTCTACCCACCATGGACTGGGCCTTCCCCATCAGCTAGATAATCTCTTGCAGGTTTGCTCTGGGCTTAATTCAACCATTAATTCTCTACAATTAATTCAGAGCTCAGATCTTCAACTCTCAAGTTGATACCTGTGTCTAACTGTGACACCCTGGAAGGCCAAGTGACCAATAGTAACTTAACAGCAGAGTCAGTAGTACAAATCAGCACTCCTGTTAGTCAGGTTGCTGTCAGTGAACCATTACAGAACTATGATCTTTGAGCAATCCTTCAACAGGGTTCTTGCAGCTACTTTTATCTGTTGCAACTGTAAGACAATATTCATGCACAGCTTAAGAGAAAAAGGGAGATTTGTTTGGTTTATGGTTCCAGAGGGGAGATATAATTGCACGATGGGTGGCAGAAGCTAGAGACTGGTTCAGGTCATCACAGAGGCAGAGGGAACAAGGGCAAAACTGAAGAGGAAGCAGTGCTGGCTCACAAAACCTCTGTGCCCCATTTTCTTCCAACAAGGCTCCATCTCCTAAAGTTGCTACAACTTCCCCAGAGATTAACATCAGCTAAGGATTCCAACATATGAGCTAGTGGGGGTTGACTCACGTTCAAATCATGACAACCATGGTACATAGGAATGGACGTAGAGGTCTCATCTAAACCCTTTCTAACCATCTTATGAATGAGTGATCAGAGCTCCAGGGAGGTCCTCAAAATGGCAAACTTCACAAACCTGACACCTTCTCTTATTCCTCCTCTTTTCCTCATTCCCTTGACTCTTACTGGTTTTCCACTCTTCTGTAGACCCACAACAAGGCTGCTATCAAACAAGACGTCCCCACACACAATTTCAAGGAGAAAATTGAGCAGAACTAATACCAGCAAAACTTAAAGGAAAGTTACCAGCACTATGAGCTCTTTAAAGTCCTGTGCAATTCTAATTACTCCAGGGCGGAAGACGCTCATTCCTGTCCTCTGCAGATAGATGAGTCACAGACCTCCGGGAAAGCCCACCACCACTACACTGTGCAACGTAGATGGCATCTGACGGGCACACACGAGTAACTGTGGATAGTGCTTTTATTCATCTCATATACCCAGGCACTTTTATTTTTAAAAATATTTTAGTGCTAGTGTAGGAGGGAGTTGCAATGAATCATGATTTCCTCTCTCTTTTAGCCTTTTCAATCTGTGAAGAGCAATATTTACCCCACGAGTCTATCAAAACTCAGAATTAAAGTGGTTCCGATCACTCTTTCACGGATTTCAAGGGCAATCCGCGTCAACAGATGTGATGTCAATGACAACGGTGACAACGGAACTCCCTTCACGACACGATGCTGTAGGGGCGCTATGGCAACAGTGGTATCTGAGAAACACATCGATCGCTTTCTTTTTCTTGGAACACAGGCTGTCAAGACAAATCCAATGCCTGACAGGCTCTCTAGCTCCATTAGCCACTCTTCCAGCTAGAGTTTAAGTGCAGTGCTAATCACACAGAAAGGATTTTTTTTTTTTGTACTTGAGACTCATGTTTCTCTTTCATAATAGATTTGTTCCTGGGAAGCTACGCCAAGCTATGGACACCCTCAGTCTCTGGCATCTGTGGGGCCACATCAAGCAGATCCAGGCAGTGGAGCGAAAATGTATATGTATCAGGTCAAGGCTGAGAAGGAGAACTTTGCAGTATCTTTTCCCTTTTGGCGTCAGTCATGGAAACCAGCGCTGAAGATGGTAGACTCACCAGATGGGAGAAACCTCTTCTCGGAACCATATCTTGGAGAAAATCAAAAGCATCTCCTTTGTAATTTGCATGATCGAGAAACGAATCTTGGTTATGTTAGGCCCTAGTGAGCTTGGGTTTATTGTTACAGCAGGTGGCCTATGTTGACAAGTGTCTAGTGGTCAATTGCATAAAACTCTTTGTAAGAGACTCCATCTTTCTACGT
The DNA here is from genome assembly GCA_023101885.1 of Typhlomys cinereus. Classification (NCBI taxonomy): domain Eukaryota; kingdom Metazoa; phylum Chordata; class Mammalia; order Rodentia; family Platacanthomyidae; genus Typhlomys; species Typhlomys cinereus. The sequence continues at coordinate 2,582,182 of JALPQD010000253.1, forward strand.
TCTATGCTCGCTCTGTAGTGGCTTCGTAGTAAGTTCTTATAAATTATGTCTATGAAAATTTACTTTGGAAGAGGCTAACTTTCTTTCTCTTTTAGAGATATTGTTTTTTTTTTATTTCCACTCATACAAACTTAACAGGTACACCACCGATTTCCTCCCTCCCTCTACCCCCCACCCCTCCCCCGTGCCCTTCTTCCCTCCTCCCTCCCTCCCCATCCCCCAGTGCCTCCCCCTCCCATCCCCGGAGTACCTTGAATGTAAATGGAAAGAGGCTAACTTTTTAAAGGTACCCATCTCTGGGAGTTTTAAGATTTGATCTGTTGGTTCAATCTTCAAAGGACACATTCAGAATCTCACACGATACAGAGCATAGAGTGGAAGTCAAACGTTTGCTGAATGAATAAATGAATCTATGAATGAATGAATATAGTGGCTTTCTGTGTTTGTCCCTTGGCAGAATGGCTGGCTCTGTACTGCCTGAGATCCTAGAAGGTCATCAGGCTAAACAATAACCCAGCAGGGCTGCACACTTCACCAATGAGCTCCTGAGGGACAGGAACAAACAAGCAAACAAAATCTGAGGGTTTCTTGCTCCAGGGACATGCACTATGACTCAATGCCAGACAACAGACAAACAGGAAGGAAAATGAAAAAACCAAAGTATATTAGCACTGAGAGGGCACATTATTGTTTTTTTAAGAAGACATCCTTACCCCTACAGTGAGAGATAATGACGCATTGAATCATTCCATTTGCTGTGTATAACTTCCATAAGAGGCATATTGTAGTCTGAAAATACCAATTACAAAGTGTTTGGTTATTTGCAAATGCACTGCAAACTCGCGGCGGTTAACTACTGAGGCTGCCCTGCTAGCCGCACAGACTGGCTAACACTGACAGCATATGTGTTAGGCGCGACTGTGGATCACGGTCCTATCTAAAAAGAAGCCAGAGGCCTTTATTTCTTGACTAGAGGATATTACTCTACTGACACGCCTAGAAAGCATTATCTTTGAAACCAAAATATTATGTTTTAGTGTTTTTAAAAATACAGAAGTATTTCCAAATAAATCACTTACAATGTAAGAAAATACAGAGCTGCGATATTTCTCGTAAATGAAATTTTCTTTTTCTCATTAAAAAGTTTTCCACTGCAAGCATCGTAATTACTTAAATACCCATATTATTCAAAGAGTTCCTTATCCCTTAAGAGAAAATTTATTTTGTACACAAGTACATTGAAGAACGTGGACCCTCCCATACCTTGGTTCAGACTCGGATGAACACACCTCTGAAGTCTCGAGCGCTAGGGAAAAGATGGACAGGACAGTCTAGGCTTCCACCGAGTATCCATGGCAGTAGAGGACTCAGTAGCTGAGGTCACCACAGAAGGTGCTTTTGTTGGGCTCGAAAACATGTCCCTAAGGTCCTGCTGCTTCCTTGCTCCTGGGTTTTGATATGAACTGTCAGTACAAGGATCAGGCCCACTGTGGACTTTCAGGGATAACTCTTATCCCACTGGTGGTTTGGTGACTCACAGTAGGCTTTTTATTATTGTTTCTAATGGCAAAGATTGGAGCGACGAATGGAGAAAGTGAGGCAGAAATTGTGAGGTGGGGGCTAGGCAGGGTGGCTATATTCAGCGTTGCTGCAGCCTGTGGGAAGGGACTACTATAAAGGCCCACAATCCCTCATGCTCTGGGTAGCTGCTAATCTAGTTTTCCCCATAACCTCTCGAGTCTTCCTGTGATTAACCATCGTGTGAGAAACAGCTTAAGAGCTCATGTTCTCCTCTGTCCACTGTGCTGACATGGCCCGTGGTCTGCCAGGCTCACTCATTAATCCCTTGCCGCCCACTGTTACTACGGAGGATGTCTCCTTATTATCGCCTGCTCTTATGACATCAGCCAGAGTTAGGCTTAAGTTCCACACCGCGAATGCCTGACTCAGCCCAGGTTGCTGACGTTGTGCTTGGTACTTTGAAAGAGATGCCATGGTATTCATCCTTCCTCAGAGGCCTTGCCCTCTACAGACCAGGCCAAGTTGGTACCCAACTGGATGAGGGGGAGCAGCAGGCATACCAGGAGGTCTCTCCCTTCATCTGGGAGTCCCTTCGGCAGCCACACAAGCGCAGGGGCTTCATTCAGCTGCAGGGGCAGGTGGAACCCCTGTTGGGGTCTGAATGGAGATGGATTTAATTCAAGGAACAATGAAGCAGGTGTTCCGTTGGAATCCAGATTTCTTTTCCCGTTCTTTTTTTGCAATTGCTGCCATAATCTCAGACTTCTAAAAATATAGCCGTGAGGACAACACACCCAGAGCTTACGAACCACGGGAGAAAATAAAGAGGTGAAAAGCTGTGGGTTTGTCGGTTTCTAAGAGGAATGGCCCAGTGTCCCTGGGTGGCCATGATTCCTTTCCAGGTGTTACCCGGCTGACATTCGGAGTCGAGACCCTTGCCTGACTACGGTTTATTTCCTCGGGCAGCTCTACGGCAGGGGCAAAGACACAAAGCCACGGACCCAGACAAGGTCCGCGACACGAGGAAGGCTGGAGGTGTTCACCCGACAGAGTTGCCAAAGCTCTAAGATGAAACCTAATCCGCAGACGCCCCGGTCCTCAGACCAACGATGCTCCATGTCCAGGGCTATGATTCCGGGAAAAACACAGGGAGGTACAAGATTCTGGGGCAGAGTGGACGACTCTGTCTTGAAGGAAGAAGATGTGGGTCTGAGCTTCGGATGTGGGGACGCTTGGCTTTCCAGGCTCGCATTTCCTGTTTGCTTGGTTTTGTTGGAGGTGGGATTGTAAGTCTCCCAATCTGGGCTCTAACTCCTTACATAGTTGGCTTTCAACCTCTGGTCCTCTCGACTCCAAGCGCTGAGATCACAGGTGTGTATTACTGGGTTCAACTTGCATTTTCTTAATAGTAACACGGTGTCAGAATGGTGTCTACTACTGGGGCTATCACGCTTCAGGGGCACATTCGGTGGGAGACAGCGACAGCTCGCACAAGCTCGAGAAGCTGCGGTCCTCGGTCATCTCTGCTTGTCATTTGTCATGCTTCTTTGGGAAGAATGATCTTCTTTGCCTTTTTTCAAGTTGTAAAGCGAGTAAAAGAGTCAGAAAGAGAATCAGTGTGCTGTCTTTCACATGAGTTGGATGGAAAAACAGCTTTGTGCTGGCTTCTTATCATATCCTATAATGTACTATCTGCCTTTTCATGTTCTGTCCTGTCCCTTCTATTATAAGCTTCCAGGGAGTAGAGATTATATCCTGGATCTTCTGTATCCTTAGGGCTTTCTACAAAGTCATCTAGCAGCAGGCGTTCTGTCTCACTAGGGTGATGATGAAGTGCATTTGTGGTGTAGTTGGCTGTCAGTGTGAGCTTGGGAGCTCTCAGAATAGAGCTCATGTCTGCTCCTCTCTTCCTTTTTCTCCCCCTCTCTCTCTTTTTCAGGATTGAATCCAGAGTCTCTCTTCTTCCATGCTAGCTCTACCCCTGAGCTACTCCCCAGCAGCCCTGGGCGCATAGTTTCTCATTCCTAGCATCACATCCGACACAGAGACGGTGCTTCATAAAAGTGTGCTGAAGTCAACTTGGAACTCCAGCACTCAAGGAGGTAGAAGCAGGTGGATTAGGAGTTCAAGGTTAGCCTCAGCTGACTTTGAAGCCAGCCAGGGATATGAGACAAGAGCTAGGCTAGGCCACTTACCCTCATTAAGCTAATAAGAATTCAAATTAACAGTGAAATGCAGAAAAAAGAAATTTGCTCAATATGACCATATTGGGAAGAGATTTATTCTAGTCCAACTGCTTCCTCTCTTCAAGGCCTGGGCAGGAGAGGTAGTTTAAATAGCAGGGGAAGGCAGAAGTTATGCAAAACTAAACAGTTTGGCTCCAGATGTGGCTCTGTCCATTTTCCTGCAAAGTGGTCAGAGATGTGTGAATCTCTTTTGGGAGACAAGTTGCTTCTGAATGTCATCAGTCCTTCTCTGCTCCTAGGGTGAGATTCCTGGGGGAGTTTCAAATCTTAGGACCCATCCTTTGATAGTCAAACAGCCAGAATGGAATGGGGGAAGGTCAGATGTTAATTTCCTTCTTTCTGTTTTTAACTGTCTGGTTATAAGACTCTACACAAACCCTCAAAACAGTCAGACATAGTGGTACATGCCTATAATGTTAGCTCTGGGGGTAAGAGTATTGCCTTGAGTTTGAGGTTAGCCTGAGCTACACTTGCAAGTACCAGGCTACCAGGGCTACATAGACCCTGTCTGCAAAATATAAGTGTGTTAAAATAGAAACCTAATGGCCTGGTACTATCCAGGAGTTATAGAGAGGGATCTAAAGTCAGGCCGTCTTTAACGATTCTGCGATTCCGTTCTTGATGGCTTGTTCAATGGCGACACAGCTATCCCTGCAAGCCACAGTGATGGAAGGCGTGACTCCTGGTAACTCCCTCCTTCTGTCTATTTGTTAGGCGCTCCGACTCCCTGGGCATCTGGCTCTGGACATCTCAATCAGAGTCAGCCCACTAATGTCCTTAACCGAGGAGAACTGTTACTTGGTAATTAGCTTAGAGCCATGACAGAGGCCTGTGATATCGATATTTCAGAACATAATGTGGATCCTTGTTCTTCTCCTAAGGGACACATGCATCATGAGACTATATAGATATATATAATTTGAGCAGAGGTAGAATGAGCACGGTGTAGGAAATTAGGAGGAGGTGGCATGCAGATGTGACAGGGAGGGGTAGGGCCTGCCAGACTCTCTTCTTAAGAAAGGGCAGGATGCTGCCTCCCGAGGAACACTGGAGAAGCCAGGCTTCCTGCCCATTGGCATCCTTGGTGCCTCCCTGGTGGGGTGGGACCTGGTCACAAGAACGGGGCCACTCTGGAGCCCAGAGTGTGTGGTTCCCTCTTATAGCCCAGAGGATGCCTCAAAAGGGGCTGCAAGTGTGTGTGTGTGTTTTGTGTGTTTTTTTGGACATGTCCTCTGAGAACATTAGAAGAACCTCAGCTCTTTCTAGAATAAACCAGAATGAGACAATGTGACTCTCCAGGTTTCAAAGGATCCTTTAACCTTCTCTCATCTCACATTGACCAAGAAACTGAGAGGCGAGAGGCACAGGCAACTGCTGCTGGCCCAAGGCGCAAGGATTGTGCCTCTGTGGGGGGACATCATGCTCTGTCCCCACACAGTGATGCTCAGTATGACGGGCAAGGACAGCCATGCCCGAGAGCCTGAGGATGCTAACGAAGACCCATGGGGACCCTGGCCCAGAACCCCACACACTAGCCGCCGCTTAGGTAGTGACTGAGCAAGTGAAATGTCAGATGATGCTTCCTCGTAACCAGCTTAAAATTTAAAACTGGCGACTCACTCACCTGCTAGAAAAAAAAAAATGAAGACCAAAGATTTACTTTTTCCAATCAAGTGTTTCTAGAAAAGAATGTAATGTTTGCACAGAGATGTAGCTTTACGTACGAAGTCAACACAAGCTCTCAAAAGCCTGAAGGGAAGTAAGAACACTCCAACAATCGTTTTTAATATTGATTACATGCTGAAATGAAAATATTTTGCATATATCGGGTTAAACAGAACATGGTATCTAAATTGATTCTATTCATTTCTTTTCATTTTTTTTAACAAATGTGGCAATTAGAAAGAATTAAAATGACCCATATGGCTTGTGATATATGTCTATCAAATAGTTCTAACCTAAACAATGATTCTCGTCCTTGGTAATGTCTCCTCTGATGATCTCGGCCACCCGAGCCACCTGCTTGCCGCTCCTCTGAGGACCGATTCTGATGGCAATGGCACGTTTGCAGGACAGCTCCCTTGTGCCAAGCAGTTTTGTAGCCTGGAGGCTGGAACTCTACGTGCTGGTCCTCAACTAATGATACAACGAGACACGTGAGCCGTACATAGGTAGAGTCAGGAAAACTGTCAGATGACTGCTTGTCATGCAGACCTTCAGGGAAACGGGAGTCACTGGGGTGGGCTGTGCTGGGTAATGTAGGTCAGTATGAGGAGGTGGGGGCGCACATAGGGCTGGGATATGACCAGCAGGAGGGCAGGCGTGCTAGGCTAGGACCGGCCCCAAGCAAAGATCAGAATGATGTGCTTCCAGGAGGAAAGAAAATGGGTGTGACTGATGCAAACAAAGCTGGGCGAGTGAATGGAGAAGACGCCAAGACACCAGGGCGCAGGTTGACTCCAGGACCCGGGGCCTGTGCATTAAGTTCCTTCCCTCACATGAGTGAGGCTGGATCCTGGCCGTGCGCATCGACACGAGATGGCCTTGGTTCCTTTATCTGTTACATGCCGGGCATTACTTTGGAGGATCTTCCTTTTGGTTCTGAAAGTGTATAATGTTAGGACTTGCAAGCGTTCTAAGAAGCAAAACTTCTGCCACGGAGATGCAAGAAAAAGGAAGCAAAGAGCAGCATCCTGGCCGCTAGACTGTCAGTCAAGATTTAGCACCTGGTGACCTCATGCATCCTTTCCGCTTCTTTTTATTTAAAAGATTTTATTTGCATGCATGTGCGTGTGCATGCACGTGTGTGTGTGTGTGTGTGTGTGTGTGTGTGTGTGTGTGTGTGTATACAAGAATGTGTTGTGTGTGCCTCTGTGTACAGGTGGAGGTGAGGACCACCTTGAGTGTCAGCTCCTCTCCCTCACCTCCTCTCCTCTTTAGCACAGGGTCTCCAGTTGCTTTACTGCTGCGTACCCCAGGCTAGCTGGCCAGCTACCTGACATCTTGCCACTGTGATCACATACATACAGGGATTATATTCAGGCATTACTACACCTGGATTCCTGTAGGTTGTAGGGATTTGAACTCATGTCCTCATGCTTTCATGGCAGGCAGTTTTACCCAGTAAGCCATTTTCTCTACCCTCTCTCATTCTTTTATCCATTTTCTTGTTTTCAAGAAATGAAACTAATTTGACATCTAGCCAACTTGGTCCTGTGTAACACCCACAAGTCAACTCCTAAACTCCTAATTGGCCTCACATGGATATATGTTTACACACAATTCCTCATAAGAACATCTGGACACGCTATATAGCTGTTTCCTCTTTCCTTTATAATTATACTGTATCTTGACTCAGAAATCTATAAATGACTTTCTACTTTTCAAATTTGATGTTATTAAAGTATTCATAGATGGGGGAAACGTGGATTCTGAGATTGGCAGTGATTCTGAATAATTGCCTACCACGTATGAGACCCTTGGTTCAACTCCCAGCACTGTAGACAGTCATCATAATAGTCTTACAATGGAAATGACAATAACAAGAAGAAGGACCACAATAGCTTGAGATGTAGCTTAGGTGTAGAGCCTAGCATGTGTGGGGTCCCAGGTTTAGTCCCCAGTACTGCCCTTTCCCCCAAAGCTTCCTCTGGTCTGTGAGAAGACATTCCCCAATAGACCACATCTGCAAGAGCTGTCTTTCCAGGGAAAGATTCAAATGCCTGCTCATACTCGTTTGTCACAGCAATCTGCTAATGTGCAAGAAGAGGCTGGGAGATATATTTAGGGGGGCAATTTCAATTGCATCTCTGGACAAAGAGCGCATGGCGAATAGCTAAATCATCAGGCCTTTACCTAGATACTTCTGGTCCATGAGAAAGGGGATGAGGTCCTAGCAGTGGAAGACACAACGAGCTTTGACTTGATGTTCAGAGAAATGGGAAGAGACAGTGATGATGATGATGATGGTGAGAATAATATTCCACATGTTTGACATGTATTAAATGTCTTCAATGTGTCAATTTTAAGAAAACACAATAAAGTGCTTACTTAAATCTCAGTGGGGTCTATTTGGTATGGCATCTCTGTTACATGTCCTGCCTTCCCCTGGGTCTCCTTTCTAATGAGTCACCCCACAGCATTCCTCGGCTAGGTAGCTGCCCAATCTGTGACACTTGCCAAGAGATCAATGGAGATCCTATCAAATAACATACCCATGTGGGTGTGAAAGGTGGCAGATTTCCCCACTGTGAAATTTCTACAGCTCGCTTATTTAGGTAAGCGATGGCTTTGTCCTTCAGTTCAATTATTATACACACTACAGGGTCAAAATAACCATAGCACAGCAGTGAAATAATGTGACTGTAGTAGTTGGAGACTTCCCTGCTTTGGGAATTCTCCTTTGTTGCAGTGAGACCTGCTGAGGCGTGACTTGATGCATTCAGACAAGAGAGAGGCTTGGCCGTGTTACCTTCCTTTCAAGCCCTTGTTGTCTCTGTGTAGGGGACTGGCTCAAGGTGAGCAGCTGGAGCCAGTCATTACCATATCAGCGAAGTACCCTATTCCGGAACTTCCAGCCGTGCCCTCTCATTCATTTCCAGGCAAAGCAGCTACCCAGGAAATGTACCAGTTCCCTGTCTGGGCAACTCTTGACCTTTTCTGTCCTCTGAGGAAAGTGGGCACACTGGTTTTCTCGTCTCGTCAAAGCATATCAAAGCCAGCTACTGCAGTTTGCACTTCAGAGGGCCCAAGGCTGCCTTCTGAGCCTGTGTATCGTTAGCCAGGCCCACATTGTGGTTCCACAGCCCGAGCTCTGTCCTGTGGGGAGGCAGCTGTGTGACTCAGAGAGCAGCTGGAGCAACACAGAAAAGTCCCCGAGCTCAGTGTTAACGAGCCTCGCGGATCACAGGGCGGGCGAGCCCCGGGCTTGCCTCTTCTCACCATACATGGTACAGTAGGTACTTGGCTCTAGGACTAGTTAGCAAGGGCAGGAGACGGCTATGCACACTAGGGTTTCATGGGGCATGAGCATCACCTCCAGAGTTGCCCCCGCCCTGGGGGTCACCATCCACACACACCTTACGTTCAGCAGCTAGTAGCTCACAGTCCCTGCAGACCTTCACAGAGTCTTACACCAGCTCCGTATTGATTTTGTTATTTTTATGGTTTTGAGACAAGGGCCTCAGGTCATACTCTGCAGCCGAATGTGGACTCAAACTTAGGCTCTATCCATCTTGGGCTCCCAAGTGCTGGGGTCACAGGCACTTGTTCTGATACTCAGCAAGTCTCCGTTCTTTTTTAAACGTTCACCCTCTCTTGTCCTCACTTTATGCCCAAAGGGCTCTGAAGGACATTGGTTCTGTGAAGAACCCACCTTTGACCCCACCTACCACTTTATCCAGCACCTACTCTGCACGCGTCATGCTGGTAAATGCTCCCCAACATACAACAGCTCTATGAAGCCTAGACACATCACAGAGCAGTCAGCCCTTTGGTGCCTTCCCCAAAATGAGTCCACATCATAACTGGGAAAGCTTTGAGGGTGACCTTATTTACAAAAGACTGTCTGCAGATATAATTAAGCTAAGGACTATGGGATGAGATGCTGGATTAGCCAGTGATGAGCGAAAGAGACAGACTTAGGAAATGCAGGGAAGTGGAGGAAGCCACGTGACAAAGGAGGCAGAAGCCGGACTTGAGCAACTAAGAGGCAAGGGAGGTCTGGAGCCACCAGAATGGAGGGCCAGGACAGGGTTTTCCCAGCACTTGGGAGGCTCCGTCAGGACAATAGCAATTCCAAGGCCTGTCTATGCCACAGAGTGAGCTTAAAGCCAGCCTGGGCAACTTAGCCAGACTCTGCCTCAACATAAAAACAAAAATTATAACAACAACAGTAATGCAAAAGGTTGGAAGATTCAGCTCAGTGGTAGAATACTTGCTTAGTGTGCACAAGGTCTTAGATTCAACTCTGGGTAACACACGCACATGCACACATGTGCACACGTGCGCTCACGCACACACACACAATGGCAAAAGGAAGAATTTTTTTCTTAGCCTTCAGAGAGACTGGGGCTCGCCATTACTTTCTTTTTGGTTTCTGGGACTCCAGAAAAGTATGAGAAAAAAAATTCTTCACCTTATCTATCTATCTATCTATCTATCTATCTATCTATCTATCTATCTATCTATCTATCTATCTATCATCTATCTATCTATCTATCTATCTATCTATCTATCTATCTATCTATCTATCTATCTATCTGAACGAGGGGGAGGAAAGAGAAAGAGAAAAATAACTGTGTGCTATGGTGCGTGGATGTCACAGGACAATGTTTGGAAGTCAGTTCTCTCCTTCTACCATGCAGATCCTGTACATAGATTTGAAGACACCTAGTTCAAGGTAATTTGTTACACCATCCCTGGGAAAGCAATGCATGCGTGCTCTTTTACAGAAAGGGAAACAGATGAAGATTCCAGGCAGAAATAAACTGTGAGATCAGCCACAGCTGAGGATCCCCTGAGGGATGTTCCCCTGAGAAAAGCTAGGCTCACCAGTGAGGAGCTTTTGGGGCACCTGCAGCAGACAGGGGACCATACTCTGCAAGAGAGAGGCTGAGAAGCTTCTGCAGGGAAGAGCGATGGGAAGGACCAGGCTGTCCATGGAAATTTCTGAAAGGAGACAAGACATGGATGATAGGAGAGAGGGCAAGTGGATGGAGAGGACGGGAATGGATGGAGAGAAAGGACAGGTGGACAGGGAGGAAATGGGTGGAGAGGTGGCAGAAGCATCATCTCTTGGACTGGGGCTTCCTGGTGTCTAGCCTGAAGAATACCCAGTGCCCATCACATTGGAAAATTTAATGAGTCATGTTTCAGAACACTTTCAGTGCCATTATAAGTGAACACAGAGTTGATGAAAAAATAACCATTTTTATCAGAAATACTGATCAACCAATTTTTCCATAAATTTCTCCCACAATTTTAATGAATCCTGTCAAGCAAAACATGGAACCCTTATAGGACTCAACTTACAAGCTTTATAGAGACCGAGAAGGATCTTTGAGTTGGCATCTGGGTGGGGGGGACGTGTAGATTATTTTTCACATTTCTTAAAAAATGGTTAAACAAATGTTACTTAGAGATAGCAATACACTTGGAAGGCATGCTATGATATCCGAGTGTTTTTATTCCCTTCTCATTTATCTTTCCTGGCTCTCACTATAGGTATTATACCCTTCCTCTGGTTATTATGGTTGAGGAATTACTCTGCAAAGTCACATAACTAGTCAGAAGAAAGGAGAGGTCATAGTCTTTTAATCCAAATCCCACACTCTTTCACTCCATAATTTTAGGAGGGATTTTCATGCAGAAAGCTGCATTTACTTAATAAGAGCTACCATCTGAATTACTGTCAATCAACAGCTCTTCTAAATGTGAGCTCCACTTCCGATGATTCCTTGCCCACCCTTTCAGGATCTGCGCATGCCTGGGCGCAGATCACGCTGCAAAGTGTAGTTCCTCAAATCGGCGAGAACGACTGGACTTCAGAACTGCTCAGACCTGTTCTCCCCAGAGGAGACACTGAGAGAGAGACTCTGGGGGCGGAGCCAGAGCTCAGCGTTCCCATACGCCTTCCTGGTGATTCTATTCTACACTTGTTAAGAAGCACAGACGTAAATCAGCGACTCTCAGCCGCCTCTCGCACCCCGCACGTCCAGACCCCGTGCTCAAAGATGCAGATTTAACTGACCAAAAGGATTTGAAAAATGGTCCTTAAGTGACTCTGAGTACAGCTGGGTTGGAGAAATAAGGCCGATCACATTCATCCTAACCCATACCAAAGGGTAGTGTCCATGAAATGTATGCCTCTCCTTTCTGTAAAGCCCATGGAGGTGACCACTGGGTCAGCACTGGTATCTACTGCAGATGGATGAAATGGTTTGGCTACTACAGGAACTGTGAGTTTTTATTTCCTCAAGGACAACCAGTCTCTAGTGGCCTGTGGGATAGTGAATTTGCAAGGCACAGAGACAGACGGGTCTACAGCTGTTAGCAGTGGAAGCCTGCCTAAATTCGCATGTTTCATACGGAAATGGATGGAAATACTTTGGGAGGCTCAGGGTTTGAACTCATTCATTCTTAATTCAGAATCAAAGGCCATCACACTCTATGGAGGTTGTGACCAGGAAGGATCAAAGGCAAGGGAAGGTGGTCTATGACAAATAAGGAAAAGATGTGACTCCTATCACCCTGGCAATGCTACTACAAAGAATGGCAGTGTGCAAATAACATCTAAAAGGCGAGATTTAGAGTCAGCTTTTGTTTGAGCTTAGTCAGCTGCAATTTCCATCAAGTCTCCCTCTTTAATCTCAGTGAAAGTTTCCTGCCATTTGTCAAGGGAAACAAGCTATAAAGACAGAACGTGTGAGCCAACTTAGTTAATGACGGTCCAACTCTTCTGCTCTTCCTCAGCATCCAAAGAACCCAGCAGGCTTGGGAGTTGGGAACCTAGGTGCCTTTTCTGAGACTTGACCCTAAAGGAGAACTGAGTGGAGGAGACTCAGGGACACCACTGTCCAGAGAGCCATGATCTAGCCACTGACGATATATCTTATCCACACATGTGTTTCTACATGGTAAGATGTAACTGACAGCACGCAATAGCATAAACCTGTTTTTCTTAGTGCTTCATCAAATAACAGTGCATTTTAAAATGAATGATATCAGCCAGTTTCAGTTTGCCTGCATGGTTGCTGATAAATTCATGACCAAACAGCTTAAGGGAACAAGGGGTTTTATTTTGGCTTTGATTGTCTGGGTATAGTTTCTTATCCAGCTTGGCAGGAGAGCTCATGCCAACACTAAGGGAGAAGGAAACTGGCCATGCCAAATCCATAGGACTGCTGAGAGGGAAGATCCTTATTCACCAGACAAAAATGTCTGGACAAGTACACAGAAGGATGCCAACTTCCTTAACTAGTTCCCTTCATCTTATTTACCTGTCCAGGTTCTAGACCCACCCATCGTGGGTTGGACCTTCCCCATCAACTAGAAAATCTCTAGCATGCTTGCTCAGGACCTAACTCAAACAGTAATCCATTACAAATGTGCCCAGAGCTCAAACCCTCCATCATCAGTCGACACCTGTATCTATCTATGATAGTCCTGTTATGACTCAAGTTCGAGACTGGAAGGAAGGAATGCAGAGGAAGATGATGAAATGTAGCCTCTTGAGGATTCCAACAGAACCTGAATACAAGGACATAGGCACATGCATACTCACAGCTAAATATTGAATCTAATGCTGGTGACGATGTGTAGATTACATTGTGGGTGTCCACCACATGGAGAAAGTTGTGTGCATAAGCTGCATGCTAGGAAACACGTATAATGAGAGAGGAGGCTAAAGGGGAGGCTGGAGAGACAGTTGAGGACCAAGATTGTTAATCTGAGTTGACTTCAGGAATTTAAGATTTATTCTTCAGGTCAGTAGATCACAAACATTTGCTTTCATAACCTCTTTCTATCTTTAAATTTTACTGAGGATCAGAGAGCCTTTAAAAAATACAGAATATGCCTACTGATAATTTACTGCATTAAAACTTAAGGCTGGAAAATTAGTAATTCATTAAGAATAAAAATAAAATCACAACGTATTAGTAGTACTTTCAGTGAAAAAAATTTTCTTACAAGACCAACACTGTTTTATATTTTCATAAAATTTTTAATGTGCACTTAATGCCATAACAACTTTTCCTTGCAGCATTTTTTCACTTGACAAAGCTTTGTTTCTTTACTTTTTAGGAATTATTCTTTTATCATTTCATACATGAACACAGTAAATTAATGTAATATCTTCCATTCAGTCCTTTCGGAGATATATTTTGGTTGAAATAAATGGGAAAAATAAATCCCACTGCCTTTCTCCCTTCCTTTTGACAAATTCTTGCTATATATCCAAGCCTGGCCCTGAATTCACAATTCTCCTGCCTCGGTCTCCAAAATGCTGAGAGCACAGGGGTGTCACCCTACTTAGGAGAACTACTGATTTTGATAATATGTGATTACTAACTATGACATCAGCAGAAGATAAGCAACTGATTCTGCAGCAATGTGTAGGTGGATCAGAAACAGGAGGTTGGAGGATAAGTGACCCACAGAGAGAATGTCAAATGATCAAGCCAGAACATAGGAAGCTTCTCTTGATGTCCCAGGTAGTAGGTGCACATAGACAAGAGTGTATCCAGATGTTACAATGAGAACTACAAGATAAGAAGCAAGTCCCTGGAATTTAGTGTTGGGAACTCTGACTGAATGGCAACAAGACTGTTTGCTGGTTAAGGAGGAAAGGACTGAACCAGATGGAGAAATATCTGAAGATCCCGGACCTATGACTCAGGGAGATGCACAGAGATGGACAGGCTGGGCTGACTGCCTACTGAAATGATGTCTGCTGGGCCTAGAGATGCAGTGACTTGAGAGGCTGAAGCAGCAGGAACCCAAGTTCAAGGCCTGCCTGGGTTACAGAGTGAGACTGGTCTAGGCAACTTGGTGAGGCCCTGTCTCAAACTTGAAAATGAAAAGCAGGCTGGGATTGGGTAGGTTGCTCGGCCAGCATGCGTGAGGCCTTGGGGTCAATTCCTAAAACCATTAGAAAGGGAAGGTAAAACTATCTCTTAAAAATGCGACTATTCCTAAGAGTTAATGAGACAGGTCTTCCCCCCGTATCTCCGCCAGAGAGTCCACGTTGGCAGTGATTAGTTCAGCCAGATCATTTACCATTTTACTGAAGCACACGAGTGCTTGAGATCACAGACAGTGGGAAGGCAGGTAGGACGGTCCCCCTGTGGGGACACTGGGTCTCCTAAGAAAAAAGGATGAGCACAGAGAATGCAGAGGGAAGGGGTTCAGAAACTATCACTACATGGGCGTTTTTAGCTTCAGAAGTGTCTGAGTGGGGAGAATAAAGCTGTTGATAGTTCAGGCTGAGAAGGCATAATCATTTTCCACTTCAAAATCATTTCAATGGCTTCGATTCAGTTCCAGCGCCACACATATGAGGCAGTTTGTATTATAACCAGTGATACGTCCCATCGTTGGCTTCTGGCTTCCTCTTCCTGTGATGCTCCGCGGAAGGGGTTGACTTCTAAAACTTTTAAAGGACAAATGGGTGAATTCGGACTCAACAGACTTTCATTTCACGGGAGGTTAAAACTCAGCTGCTGTGTGTATCCATGTCTGCAAACTTTACAGTAACTGGACCTTACTGTGTGATCCAGGAGGAGGATTCAGTGTGAATGTCCCAGCGTTGCCTGTATGAACGTGTTTTTGTTCCAGAGGCTTCTAGAGGGAAAGTGACCACTCATATATTGGTGATAGCCAAATACCACCTGGCTACATGGCTACATGGGCATTGCCCAGTCCAAGACGGAGGCAGGCTGGCATTCGATCTAGAAAGGGAACGATAACACAGACTAGCATTGGGTGCATAGATGATTCCTTTCCTTTCAGATATACAAACAAACATGAAAAATATACTTTAGTTTCACTACAACTAAAAGGACCAAAAATGGATTTAACTCAAAATAAAAACTGAGGAAGACAGTTTCATCAGTGTGGACATATTCCCCTCTGCTACTGAGCTCTTACGGCTACAAGACCATCCTCATTTTTCATCTTTGTGTTTGTGCCTTTCTTATGAAGCACTGTCTCAAAGAAATAAGGATATAAATGTTTTCCTTTTCCACTGAGCGGGTGGACTTGGATCTCATGCAGTTCTGTTTTGTGCTTCTACATGCCGCTTTGTGCTTCAAAGAAAACTCCATTTCTACTTTTTTCATTTACTTTTATTGTATTTAAAATTAATTTTTTGGCATACCCAATTAAAATACACCTGTGCATATTTGTAAATGTGAGTGTTTTGGTGATACATTACAATGTCTGGTAAATACTTTTTTATAAGCTTGGGTATTCTGCTTAGAACCTATTAAGATGGTATCTTTGGGTCTATTAAGTGTTTCATAAAACATGAATTTTTTGTTTACATATAGCAACATTCATTGGATCTATAAAAGTTTCATTAAGCTATAAAATGTAATGTTCTATATACAGATTTTGATAAAGACTTCCTTCCAAAACAGGTTGTAAAGGTAAAAATATTAACTAAAATTATATTTCATAATCATAGGTAACACAAAAGTCATAGGACATAAAATGCTTTGGGTTAATTAAAATACTTCTAAGTAATTCAACTAAAATCCTTTTGTGATATTAATTGCTATATATTTATTTTTCAGACATAGTTTAAATATACAAATGTAAATGTAAGTTTTTTTAAAATTAAGGCTATACCTGTAAAATAATGGATATATTAAAAAAATCTATGTTCCAAGGAGAAATGACCTCCATACCTAACCAACTTCTCATTATGCTTAGATAAGTCTAGGAGAGGCAAATAACATGGGTGTGTGTGTGCGCATGCTCATATGCATGTCTAGTTTAAGATGTAAGCACAATTTCCAAGTTTCTCGTAAAGATAACAGAAAAGTTTACATTTTCTCTTGTAAACCTTGGACTTGGGGCCCAAATTCACACCATGAGTTCTCTGTCTGTCTCTTGGTTCTTGAGGATAAGGCATCCGTATCATTCTCCAGGGTGAGCAAAGAAAGAGTCATTGTGTGTGGTCAGAAGAGGTATAAATAGTGAATCATGAGAAAATATTAATGAAGTGGAATATGATCTAAGAAATTCAGTGCTTGAGTGTGTAGTAAACCAGTAACAAGTTGTTAAATACAACCACTCCTCGGCTGTAAGGATTCAAACTTTGGATATCAGTGTATAAGAACTTCTCATTTTCATAAGATTAATTGTCTTTTTTTAACTTTATTTATTTTGTATATGTATGTGTACTTCCTAGTCAATGTCATGTTCTTAGGAGTTTTTAATGCTCTCTCTGCTTTCCATTACTAAGAGTTTGCTCTCTCTCTCTCTCGCTCTCTCTCTCTCTGCCTCTGCCTCTCTCACTCTGCCTCTGCCTCTCTCACTCTCATTGTGGTGTGATCTGGAAAAGGCAGACTTGATTTGGCAGTTTCCCTCCTCTATAGAATGAGGCCAATGATAATTCACGTCTCACTTGTCTTCCAGGGTTATTGGCAGGATCAGTTAATGGAAAAGGCTTTGTAACCAGGAAATCCCACATAAACGCTCCAGTTAGTTTCTATTCATCTCTTCCAGATAGTAAAACAAGGGGGCTGGCGCCTGCAGTCTCCACATAGCACACATCTCCCTGCACCCCTCCTTAGGTAGTGGGCACTCATATCCCAGGGTACAAGGCATTCACTGAGGTCAGTAACCTCTTTAAAGCAAAGCGCCTGGAAAGCAGAAGGCCTGGGATTTGAACCCTTCTCTAGTTCAAAAACCCAGGCATTCTTAGTAATAACTTGGTAGGAGTCGATGACCCAGGTGACAACAAAAGAAAAGTAAGTGATAGCATTTGGTTTTCATGTAACCATGAAGACTCTCATTACTATTCACACCCTCAAGTTTTCATGGTTCAAAAGCATCTCGAAAGATGAGTCAAAATTTCTCAGAGGACTGAAGTTGGTGGACGAAAGGCTCAGAGAACCACGCTGTGGCACAGAGGCCAAGAATCAGAAATGAAGAATGATTTAAATAAAAGTGAAAGGAGTACATTTTTGGAGTGCTGAGATGGAACCTCGACAATATGATATTAACATTTCGATTGTCCATGTGTTCTGAAGACTCTATCCCTTCGCCTCCTTAGACACACAGCCCCCACCAAGCACTCGTTGTGATAGTAATCCACAGAGATGCTGGCTTTGGCCTCTCCTGGTGTTTCAGGTACTCTGCATTGTTGCTGATAAATTCATTAGCAAACAGCTTACAGGGGAATAAGGAATTTATTTTGGCTTACCATTATTTGGTTACAATTCTTACTCCAGCTTGGCGGCAGAGTTCACACCAATACCAGGAGCTGAAGGAACTGGCCACATCATTCATATCCATATATCTGAGGACAGCTGAGAAAGAGGCGATCTCTACCTTCCAGACCAGCATGTCTGGCCAAGTATACCAAAGGATGCCAACTTCCTCGACCATTTCCTTCCATCTTATTCACCTGTCCTGGGTCTAGTCCCACTGTCCACCATGGGCTGGGTCCTCCTCATCAATCAGACAATCTCTTACGGACTTGTTCAGGGCTTAACTCAACTAATTTCTCACAACTGTACCCAGAGCTCAGAGGGTTCATTTGCCAGGTTGACATCTGGCATCACCAGGAGGATGTAAACATTGATGATGATGGGTAGAGCCATCCCAATTCAGCTCCAAAGACAAAGGAGGGACGGCATTGATGGCTTTTCCTGTGTGAGGGGGCGTCACGGCAGGATAAAGAGTCTTCGCTCAGCCCTGTCCCCATGTTGTAGACTCAGAAGCAAACAAATACTGCTGTTGCTTTAAGTCACGCATTTTGGAGCTTTTACTCTGTAACAACAACCAGAATATACACTGAAGTTTTTTTTTTTTTTCAAATTAAAAGTATCACTGAGCCACATATTGTATTTGTGTTGTCTCTAAGTTTTCATTGTGTTTGTGGACAACATTAATATAGGCATAGTTTAATGCAAGTCCTATTGTAAGGAGCTACTCATGCCAATCTACTACCTATCTCTTCACTGACAGAAGTGTCTAATCTCTGTTATTTGCATGTCCCAGCAAGTTTTGTCTTGCAGTTCGCCTACATGGTTGCTGATAAATGGCCATCAAATGGCTTAAGGGAACAAGGAGTTTATTTTCTTATTGATAGTCCACAGTTCCGCTTGACGGGAGAGCTCACACCAACACCAGGCCAAGGGAACTGGCCACACCATCTTTACATAATGGCTGAGAGAGGGACGATCGTTACTCACCAGACCAATGTGTCTGGCCAAGTGTTCACAAGGATGCCAACTTTCTCAACCAGCTCTCTGTATTTTATTCACCTGTTCAGGGCCGAGTCCCACCCACCATGGGCTGGGTCTTCCCCATCAACTAGACAATCTCCTTCAGGTTCGCTCTGGGCTTAACCCAACCGCCAATTCTCCACAAATGTGCCCAGAGCTCAAACCCTCAACTGTCAAGTTGATACCTGCCTAACTATGGCTTTTTGCAAACAACAAGGTAGGAGTTTCTCTGGATGCCTGGAGGTGACCAGGGGATGTCAGGAACATCTTCAAGCTTTTACAGCTGTTCGATTAGGAGGATGTGCACTACATATATCATACATAGCATGAATAGCATGTACATAACTGTCTAATAATTTATCTAATTGCCTTTCGAGTAATATGTGACCTCAGATAGTATCTGATTACCAACGGTGATTCAATACTTTGCTGCCTCCCAAATTGACTATTCTGTTTTATCATTTCCTGTTTCTCCTTACTGCAAAGTCTGCCTCCCCACCGCTGAGTGTGTGTGTGTGTGTGTGTGTGTGTGTGTGTGTGTGTGTGTGTGTGAAATCCTATTTATCCTTCAAATATCCCCTTTCCCATCCAAGCAGAGTTAATCATTTTTTGATGACATTCCTTCTTCAACCTGCCAATCCTTTTCTCTAACAAACAAGCTTATCATCTTTTTTTTTTTTTAAAGCAACAAGCCTTTAGTCCTCTAACACACAAAGAATAGGATGAGGAAAGGGTCCCTATAAGCCTGGTGACTTTCCACCAGGCTACAGTAGCCTGATGGGATCTGTGTTTTGGGGATTAGAATTCAGCCGAAGAAATGAGTCAGTTAAAACACTCGGCCAGCATGCTGTGTGTAGATAAAGTGCTTTGCCCGGGCGCTACAACAATATAACCTGAATTACTGGATTCCGAGGGCTGGCTTCTCAGTGATTTGCATCTCAATCTCTTTCATTTTATTCATTTTTCTTTTCTGAGCAAAAGTTGACAGGCGCAGCTCAGTCTAGGGAAGGCAGGCTCCCCATCCGCTCCTGCTAGGCAGGCGCAGTGAACTCCACGTCTCCAAACCCAGTGACTTTGGTCTGATCTGGAATGGCCCAGGTTTGATGTTCCAAGAGGGGCAATCGAAACGTCAAAACCACCCAGAGTTGTTAGTCTTTACATTCAGCTCAGTAACAGTTCCAACCCTGAAGGTTGTGCCCATCACCAACTGCGCTTGGTGGCACAGTCAGTTCCCAAAACACACGTAGAAAGTCACGACTATCGGCTCCTTACGCTACCGCAAAACCCAGGACAACACATCTTCACCATTTACTATTTGAGAACTGTGCACAGCGTTGCCTAATATTCCAAGCCAATATCTTTAGGCTGTGCCGTTACTGAAGGTAATAGGTTCTACGTTGCAAAATCCAGAAAATATGCTCTACCACTTCTTTCCCAAGAGGAACCTACAGAAGAAGGTCCTGCCGTGAGACCATACATTCTACCATAAAACCAACCAGCAATAATGCTTTTGATAAGTCTTTCAAATGACCCAGGCTTATCCTGTCACCTTACAAGTAGTGTATGAAGTCGACGTACAATTGATGACTAAGACAACATAAACCCTGATGGTTTATTCGGTGAATCAGAGAAAGAATTGACTGTCTCTTCTCATGGATCCAACCCTGTTCTTCCTCCAGAACCTTCTGGCACATAGCAAGTGCTAGCTAGCATTGTTACGCTTCAGGTGAGAATAAATGTGGTAAGAACTTACTTAACAGTTGGCAATAGAGGGCCTGGGACCTTCTCTTCATGGTATCATCTGGTCCTGCTTAGCCTCCAGTTTATTCATGATTCTGTCTAGGAAAAATGGGAGAAGAGATTATTACCTCCAAGAGACATACATTCATCATTAGGAAAAATTCTCTATCTATGCAACATGAATGTGGTATTTGAAGTCCAACATACTCATAGTTGAGGCAGAAAGATCGCAAAAAAAAATTCAATTTCTCATGTTTCATGTTATACAGTTACCACTGACCAGTTGGCCAGATGCTGAAATTATACACCCCTTTGTGTGACACTTCATAGGCTGCGAGAGTGAGGATCTGACTTTGGAATGGATGGAGGTCTTTTTCACATCTCTCTCCTGAGTCTTTAGCCTTAGGAGGAGAAGCAAGGAGGGCTAAGGTCCTCCCCAGACCAAACCAAGAACCAGACAGACTTCTCACACTTGATATTGCATTTTTCAAAATAACTTTATTAGCTGAGCCTGGTGGGACCCACCTGGAAATCTAGCATTAAAAATAAGTTAAAATTGTTTCATCACCATAAAGGATAATTGCCTTGTGGACCATTGAGAAAATATTGGTCTTAGACAATGCAGACAAAGAATGAACCAAGGAAGCACAGATTGCCTAATGCTGCAAAGCGACAATTAGACTGTGGACTGCATCTCTCCAGTCTTTTGAACACTCCCTTCACAGGGTCTGTGACATCTTACACAGCATACACTCCCTTTTAAAATTGTTTTTTAGTTTTCTGGTTTTATAAACATATGAGTGGTTTTTCCTAGCCCATCCTTCTTTCTCCCTCCTCCCCTCCCTCCTTTCTCTTTCATCCTTCTCTCCCTTCACCAATCCATCCCTCTCACTCCCACCTCCCTGCATGTCTGCTTGTGCGAGTCACAGGGTTCCCTTCAGTGTTGTCTGCTCTAATAGGGCAGATTAAGCAGCCCTACTTATCTACTTATCTAGTAGACCCACTGATAGAGACACTCCCCTTCCCCTCTCTAGCCCTAGCCTCTAAGGTTGCACCTGCAGGTAATTGTATCTTCTGAGTTCCTCACTAGCCTATGGGGGAATGTTGATATGTCGATCATAGTGCAGGTCTGGTGAGGATAAATCTCATTGCAGTAAGTTGGATGCAGCAGTCTTGTCTTGAGTGCAATGTCCTGACCGGCAGTAGGTCTCCCCATCTTTAGGCTCTTACAATCTTGCTGCCCCGTCTTCTGCAAGATTCCCTGAGCCTTGGAATGGGAAGGGATTTGGTTGGCCTCATTCTGGTTGTTGTCTATTTCACTGCTCTTCCATTGCACTAGGCTGTGTCTTCTTTGGGTGTTTCATCTAAAGATAAAATGAGCGATGCTTAGAGGGAGGTTTACTATTGGGTGTTTGATGTTAGTGTTGAGTTGTCTACTGTCTGTTCTCTCCCCATTCGCTGTTGTTTAGATTGATTTACAGAGCTGGACGTATGGTCTCTGTCATTGGTGTGTGTGGGGGGGGGAAGGAGATAATAAGCAGGTTGTTGGTTACTTGGAAGATAACCTCACTTCCTACTGTGTCCTATTCCTGTTATTCCCTCCCCTTTAAAACTTTTCTTATATAAAAGCCTTTTTAAAAAACTGTTTATCCCTGTTCTTTAGTGTACACTCTTAATATTTCTCCCTAACAATAAAATATGTTTCTGTATTGTTAATACTTCTTTACTACTTTATTCTAAATGGTAAATAATATTTATTTAAAAGAAGCTCCTAGAAATGGAAACATAAGGAGTCATTCAAAGCTTTTGTGATAAATATACTGTCAATCTTCTCTTCATTAAGACCGGTATATTAGAATTATCACTTGAAATACATTCTGCCCAAGAATGGAAACTTATCATTTCTTTTCATTCTTTCCAAGTAAATAAATATTCCGCCTCATTGCTTTAGCTTATACTTTATATGCTATTAGTCACTCATCTTAGAAAGTTTATATTCATATTCTTTGATCACTCTCTGTTGGAATGTCAGGTTTCTTTTTCCTATAATATTCCAAGTGGAACTAACTTGCTTTATAATCTTAATAAAACTGAGATTCTGTCATGGTTTGAATGTGAGTTGTTCCCTTCAGGCTCATGTATTTGCAACCTTAGTTGATATTTGATATTAATGTTTGGGAAGGATAGGGCATGACTGAAGGATGGCATAGGGTAGGCTTTGCGTCTGGGTAGCCCTCCCTCCTTCTACTAGCGATCTACCCTTGGAGACTGCTGCTTCTCTCACCACCTCCATGATGATGTCTGCAGTAGCCTGAGCCCCCTCCAGCTCCCGCAGTCTGCCATGACTTTTCCTGCCATCATGGACTATATCTCCTCTCTAGAAACGTAAGCCAAATAAAATCTCCTTTAATCCTCTGATGTTGTGTTTGAATATTGTCTCAGGGAAAGAGAGAAGAATAACCATGACAGATACAATTTATATATCATAAATTTTAACCTTTAAGGTAGATAAGCTTCTGGTGGTATAGTACATTCAAAAGATGCCCAGCCACCATCATCGTCCGAATCCAGAACATTCCATCAGCATATAAAGAAGCTCTATTCTCTAAGTGGTCACTCTCTTGTTCCCCTGACAGCCCCTGATGTACTGTCTGTTTCTAGGGAGCTGCAGATCCTGCACATTTTTTAGAAACACAATCATGTAGTACTTGGCAACCGTGCCTGGCTCTTTTACTTAGCAAATGTTGTTTCTTTTTCTTTTCCTTTTTAATTTATTTTTTCCCCCAATCATACAAGTTCAATAGGTACCCAGGTCCTCTCCCTCCCTCCACCTTTCCCCAGTCCCCCTTGCACCCTCTCCCCCTTTTCCCCTTCCTTTCAACCTCCTCCCTCCCCTTCTCCCAGTGCCTCCTCCTTCCCTCCACCCATTCCCTGGAGCATCCTTTCGTGTGAATGCCAAACTTCCCTCTGAGTCCTCCACTCTAGTGAGATGTAAGGACTCAGTGGCATAGCCGAAAGCCCTTTCTTGGGCTCCCCTTTAGTATGGGAACACTATTACGACTGTTACCTGTGCTCCTTAGAGCCTGTGATCCACTACTAAACCCCAACTTATGTGGAGTATCTTGCATATCATTGGTCCTCCCCATCTTTAGGCTCTTACAATCTTTAGCAAACATTTTTAAGCCTCACCAATGTTGAACTTAAAAACAAATTGATAAAGAATGCTACACACTCCTCCCAACCTTTCACTGGTAGAAAGATCTTCCTTGGTTGGATACTATATAAATACTTTCCTATATTTTTCTTCTGGTATTTTTCTTGGTGCACTTATTACATGAACAATGTAATGGTGTATATATTATATATTTACATAAAATGTTTTTATTTCCTTAGACTTTTTCTGGACTTATTACCTGAACAATCTAATTGCTCATATATTATATATTTATGTAAAATGTTTTTATTTTCTTAGACTTGTTTCTGGACTTACTACATGAACAATATAATTGTATATATATATTATATTTACATAGAAATGTTTTATTTTCTTAGACCTGTTTCTGGACTTGGAGATGTATTCAGATCAGGGAATATTTATATAAAACCACTGGTAGAACTAATTCTCGATCATCCTTCCTAAGATCTGTCTTGCCATTCTCTGAATTTATTTTTTCCTCCTAACTTAATTTTAAGGAATTTTTCACTGAAGAAAAAATCATTGGGATTATAATTGGAGATATCTTTTCTTTGTGAAAGACACACTGGAGCTTTCAAAATCCAAATATGGTAAGGGGAAAAAATAGGTTGTTTTGAGATTGTGTGTGTGTGTGTGTGTGTGTGTGTGTGTGTGTGTGTGTGTATCTGTGTCTGAGGGCACTGTCTATTCCTGTGGAGGACTAAGGGTAACATCAGGAATCATCCTAGATTGTTCTACCTCCCTTTAGCTTTTATTCTGAGGGTTCCCAGGCTCCATCTTCCAGGGCCAGAAGTACAGGCTGCCACCATTTCTGCTTGGCATTTTTACGTGGGATCTGGGATCCGAACTCATGTCTTGACTTTTGCTTGAGAGGCAGAGGTTTAACCCCTGAGCCATCTCTCCAGGGACCGGCATTTCTTTTAAAGACGGAGAAATTGTTCTCCTCAGAGGGAAACAGCAAGTGGGAGATGCAGACAGGAGCCGCAGCAGGTGTACCTGTAGTGTTCTAGATCTCTCGGAAGCCTGGGCACTACGGCCCTTAGTCCTACAGAAGTTTCAGAACATGCAGCATCTAAGAGAGTCAGAATTCTACAGTCAGTGACTATTACTGTGGTTACCAGGCCTAGGTAGATCTGGTATAGAGATATGTTTTTTTCTCGCCAAAATAATGAATTATTAAATGAGGAAAGAGTTGAGAATGTTTATGTTTATGTGAAGATGGAAGGCAGCAGAACCAGGTACTCTGAAGCCACAGGTTGGAAATCCTGACTGCTGGCAGAAGAGAAGGATGGAAAAGAGGAACAGAAAGTCCTGCCCCTAATGGTAGACAGGCAGCCATGTGGTGAAGACTTTTCAGTCTTCAGAGAAAAGACTCCGTTTGCTGTCGTTGAACCCAGGGATCCTGAAACTTCCAATGATTAGAGCTAGAAGGTTCTTTGCTGACTCACAGCCTCTATCCACATGGAATGAAAAGACCCCAGGTAACTGATGGGTATCAAAATCTTTCGCTAGAATCGTCAAGAAAAAGAAAGAATGCCCAAGTAAATAAAATTAGAGATGAACAAAGATACATTATAACCAACACCACAGAAATACAAAGGAGAATCAAGGGTTATAATGAAAACTGTGTTGGCAAATTGGGAAACCTTAGAGACAGGGGCAAATCTCTGGGTACAATGAGGTCAGATTTTCCTGTTGCCAAATCAGACAAGAGAAACACACACACACACACACACACACACACACACACACACACACACACACACACACACAGAATTGTATATCAATATCCCTGATGAACAGAGAAGTAAAAATTCTCAACAAAATGTAGCAAATCAAATTAAATAGCAGGTTGAAATGTCTATTCACCATGACCAAGTTGGTTTTACCCCAGGAATGCAAAGATAGCTCGACTTAGGCAAATTACTGAATGATGCATCAGGTCTGATCAGATACATTGCTTAGTAACGCATGGCAGATACAATGGAATGACCTCAATAGATGCAGAAAAGCATTTGATAGAACTCAATCTCCCTTCTTGATAAAAGCCATGAACAATTAGCCACAGGATTGTGTAATGAAATGCAATGAAAGCCATATGATAAACTCATAAGCAATATTATAAACTCATAAGCATATCCTCTAAGACCAGGAATGGCAGATGTGTTCATTCTCAATACTCTTATTTAATATAGTACTAGTAAGATTAAGTAGGATTAGCCAAAATTAGGTGAAAGAAAATAATAATAATCCTATAATTAAGAAGGAAAAGTCAAATTAATCCCATTTGCAAATAAAATTTTATACATAGAAAAGCCTAATAACTCCACCAAGAGACTATTAGATGTGATAAATTTTAAAGTAGCAGGATATAAACATCAGCATAAAAATCAGTATCTTTTCTATATACTGAAAAAAATTTGTTGAGAAGGAAATCATGAAAGCAACCTCACTAATAATAACCACCAAAAAATAATTAGGGATAAACGTAATCAAGGAAGTAAAAGGCCTCTAAGATGAAAATCATAAAACACTGATGAAAGAGACCAAATATTTGGAAACGCCAATTGGAAAATCTAGAATGTTCACGGATTAGAATAATTAATACTGTTCAAATGTTCATTCTTAGACTGGGAGATGGCTTAATTAATAAAGCAGCCACCACACAAGCAGAAGGACCTGGATTTGGATCCTAAATTAAAGTTGTGCACAGCTGATTACAGTTGATTTTGCCTGTAACCCCAGGTGTGTTGGAGAGGGAGTGTCGCAGAGACAGCAGGTCCCTGAAGTTCATTGGCCAGCCAGCCTAGCCAAATCGAGGAGTTTTAGGTTCAGCGAGTGACTCTGAAGAAACAGCGGTGGAGAGTGATCAACCATGAATCTACACATGTACACACACACACACAAACACTCTCACACACACAACTTCGCCCAAATGTCCGTCTACCCAATGATTTACAGATCCTGTGCAATCCTTACAGAAATATCAATGGCATTCTTTACAGTACCAAATAAATGAACATCCTCAAATTCATATGAAAGCACAAGAACCGGAACACTCAAAACAATCTTGAGCCAAAAGAATAAGGCTGGAGACATGACAGCATTACCTTTAATATGTATTGCAAAACTGGGCTGGAGAGGTGGCTCAGGGGTTAAGCCTCTGCCTTGCAGGCAGAAGGTCCTGAGTTCGGATCCTAGACCCCATGTATAGACGCTGGGCAGAAGCGGGGGCGGCCTGCGTTTCTGGTCTTGGTAGGGTAGAGCCTATGAATCCCGGGGCAGAGTAAACAAGGAGAAGGAGGTGGAGGTGGTCCATGGAGGTTCCCGAATTCGTCCGTGGTTCTACACACACACACACACACACACACACACACAATTGAATAAATAAAAAAACTGCAAAACTGCAAAACTGCAGTCAGTGCAGCAGCATGGTGCTGGTACACGCAGACACACAGACGGCTGGAACCTAACAGAGAACCCAGAAATAAGTCTACAGTCTATAGTCAAGAACACACAGCGGAGGAAGGATGGTGCTGGGAAAAATGGATGTCCACACGCACAAGACTGAAACAAAGCCCCACCTCTCATGAATTACAAAATATAGCTGAACATACATAAATGATCTGCACATAAAACTTGAAACTTTGAAAATAGTCCAATAAAACATTGGGAAACACATCAGACACTGTTAGAGACGAAGATTCTTCTAGACAGGATCTGAAAAGCACAGAGAACAAAAGCCAAAATGATGGAAGACACTAAATTAAAAAGTTCTACACAGCCAAAGGCAGCAACTACAGAGTGAAGAGACAGTCTGCAAAATGGGAGAAAATATCTCCAGTTCACCTGACAGAGAGGTTTAATCCAATATATAAAAATCTTAAAAAAAACTTAACAAAATAAGTAGTTCAATTCTAAACAGGCAAATGATAGGGATAGATAATTCTCAAAGAACTCTATGTGGTCGAGGAATCTATAGAAGGTGTTCAGTATCATTTGCCAGCAGAAAAACAGTAGATCCAAAGGATAATGGAGGGACTGTCTCAGTACATTTAGAATAGATATTATACAGACACAAGTAAAATTCTGGTAAGGCTGTGGAGGAGAGAGAACTTAAAAGCTTCTGGAGGGAATGTGAGTTAATACAGTGGCTGCCCAATGAAGCTAAAAATAGTTCTACCATATGATCCAGCTGGTCTACATCTAGGCGACACCATACCTGCCCACCCAGGCTTACTGAGGCGCTAGTCCCAGCAACTAAGGTATGCAATTGGCCTTGTGGCCCATTAATAGTGAATAAGAAAATACACTACGTTTTCTCTGTACAATAGAGCATCATTCGATCATAAAGGAGCATGACCATCTGTCATTTGCCACAAAGTGGTCAGATCTAGAGGACACAAAGCTAGGTTAAATAAGCCAAACACAGACAATCTGCGTGGCTCTTCATGCCTGGAAGTTGAAAGAGTTGACTGAAGAGCAGAACAATGAAAGACTGGGGAGGTAGGTGGGGGAAGATGAGATGAGAGAAGTTGGATTAGCTCAGAATCTCCTCAGACAATGTTGTGATTAACCAGTAAAGTTGCTATCACTTGTTTTCTCATCATACAAGCAATAAGGATAGACCAATGAGATGGCACAGGGGCTAGAAGCATTTGCTACGTAAACCCAATGTGCCTGAGTTTGATCCCCAGAACCCGCAGTGATTGCAGGGGCTCACATCTGGAGCTTCTGCACGCCCACAGCGAGATGGAAGGCGGAGAAGGGGATGGAATTTCCCAGAAGTGCTTAGATAGCTTGTCTGGAGAGAGAGACCCAGTCCTAACAATGTAGAAGGTGAGAACTGACTCCTCAAAGTTGTCTTCTGACCTACACACACACACACACACACACACACACACACACACACACACACACACACAATTAAAAACAAAACAGTAACCTTTCTATCATGTGCAGTGCTGACTCTATATCATAGAGGTCAAGAGAAGCATCCCCTCTGATATTTCCAACAAAGAGCTTCCATAGCATCGTGCGAGCATGCCATCTAGTGCCACACAGGTATACTCGACAAGGCCATGTTCCATCTTCTTTCACTCTCCTGACCACACACACACACGTACACACACACACACATGCACACACACACATGCACACACACACATGCACACACACACATGCACACACACACCCTTTCCACAAGTGCTTGACTTCGTCCCATGCGCTTTGCATTTTTGTGTTCATGAATTGCGCTATTGAGAAGCCCCTGACACAAGGCTGAGATTCCGAGCTTTGTGTTCCTAGGCAGCAGAAAGCTATGTTGTACCATGCAGAGGAAATGTGTGTACGCCAAACAGGTTCTGCTTGGGCTTCTTTATAGCGCCGCTGGCTCTGAGTTCAATGCTAAAGGTCAGCAGTGCGTATTAAAGAAGACACCCTTAGAAAGAAACACACTGAAGCACACGTTGGTCAGATCGCTAAAAACAATGAAGGAGGTTCAGGGAACCCATCCCTGCTTTTCCCTCATGAAAAATGATCTGCTGCTTCAGTGTTCATGGCCGTTTTACAGAACACAGTTACCTCACATGACAACATACTTATTTCAGTCGTGTTTAAAATATTTTCCAAGGCAAAGGATGGTGAACAGACCAGTGGGAAAGTTTGGACATAACAGAGTGATGTACTCCATCTCTCCATGAGAAGAGAGGTCTAAGGCTGCTGGCAGACATGTCACGAGGGTGGTGGGCAAGACCAGGAGTGGAGAGAGGACTAGAGTTCAACGGGGGTTCTCAACTGTCATTCGGCACAGCAATGAAGGATAGGAAAAATCAGGCCAGTCCTCATCAAGCACTTCTTCATTCTGCTTCTGAGTCAGAAATGAAGCAAAGGATTTTGGGCAATTTCCCAAATAGGCCATTTGTTAAATCTAGTGTCCTATTTAAGCTGGATTTATAAATTTCTCTTAGGAGCACACACTGAATGTTGATCCTATTTATAATTTATATCAGTGTCTTTTTTAAAAAAAATTTCATGGCTGCTTATAACTAGATGTAACTTCTATAATGGAATTATTGGGGACTGGGGAGCTGGGTCTGTAGGAAGAGCTCTTGCTCTGTAAGTACTAAGTTTGACTTTGAATTTCTGCCACTCACATAAAAAAGCAAGGTATGACTGACTATATGTGGGTCTGTGACTCCAGTGTTGTGGTGGGTGGAGATTGGAGGATCATTGGGACTTGCTAACCACTGGCCTAGCTCCAGACCCAGTGAGAGACCCTGTCTCAAAAATAAGGTATAAAACTACTGAGGAAGATACCTGGCTACTTATGGCTTCCACACGCATTCATGTACATATGCATGGGTCCCTAGCAAACCCATTTCCCCTTTACAGTACCCGATAAATGCCCTCCCCTCCCCCACAGGCTCATGCATTTGAATACTGGGTCCCAAGTTGGTGTCTCTGCTTGAGATTTGGGGAAGATAATGGAGGGAGAGCTTCTCTGGAAGAAGTGTGTCATGAGGCCAGGACTTGAAGTTTTGATAGCCTGGCCTCCTCTTGAGGTCTCCCCTCTCCCTGAGTATGATTGCAAGGCAGCAGCTGGCCTCCTACTCTGTCACCGTGGTTCTCTGCCACAATGGACTCTATCCTCTCTAGAACCGTAAGCCCACATTAAAAACAAAACAGAACCCACTCTTCCCCCTTAAATTGATTGGGTCAGAACATTGCGGCACTGCAACTGAATAGCAACTGGCACAGGGACCTAAAAATCTGTGCATTTCCATTGTGCACTTGTCCTTGAAAGATGTACTGATGTTTTCATGGCAAAAAGGAGGCAAAGCTCTTACCAGAATGTTCTACCTACAGAAAGGACATTTAAACCCACGGGGCACACTCTGAAGAGGTGATGTGCTTTAGTGTGTGAAATCATGCACCATATCTCAATCATGACCAATTTTAATTTTGACCAAGAACTCCAAGCCCTGTCTTTTTCTGGTCCTCCCCCTCACATCTCTCATACTGCACGCAAAGGACACTTTAACTCTCAATAGAGTGTGACCTGTGGTCTGGTTCCACCTTTCATTATACATAATTTATTTCAAGTGGTTCTACAGGACAGGGACTGTGAGATCCACACCTGGAATCAAAATTATAAGAAAATGGAACAAAAATTCACACATGGGCAAGAGTGGCATGAGCCAATATAAAACACACTGCCCTCGCCCTTCAGAGCAGGGAGAAACACAGGTTAGACCTGAGTAGAAAGTTCCAGCACACTATGAAGCTCACAGTATTACAAGAACTGAGAAAGGTCTGACCATATAGCTCAGACTGAACGTGAACTATACAGTCGGGATGACCTTGAACTTCTATCCCTCCTGCCTCTGCCTTCTAAGTGTGGGGATGAACGGTGTGTACCACCATGCCCAGTTTATGAAGTGCTGGGGAATTGAACCTGGGACCTCACCTATAACCTCACCTATACTAAGCAAGCACTCATCCAACATAGTTATGTGCCCAGCCCATTTCAAGTACTAATGGGTCTTTTTTTTTAAATGCCCAGTTCTAGGAAGCATGAGCAAGACAATACATTTCTCCACATCTGTGAAGAAATTAAATAGCTTTTAATGGATATGCTGATAATTCCATCTTGCTCTGAAGACTGGAAGAAAAAAAATCAGGAGTATTTAAATGGTTGGTTTCCCAAACTAGCCGATGCCAAGAATCTACTTGTGTATTTGTATGTGTGTATGCTTGTGTACATGTGTGTGTGCGTGCACAGTGTGTGCATTTGCACATGTGTATGTAGGCAGAGGTCTCGCTTGGGTGTTGTTCCTCAGGTACCCGCCACTGTATTATCTGAGACAGCATATCTCACAGGTCTGTAGCTCGCCAAGCAGGCTGCCCTGGTTGGCTAGCAAGCTCCAAAGATGTATCTATATTTGCCCCCCTAAGTGCTTGCTTGACAAGCACATGCCAGTCACATCTGGATTTTTACCTGGTTCTGATGATAGAACTCATGTCCTCATCATACTTGCGTGGCAAGCACTTTACATACTGAGCGGTTTTCCCAGCCCTAGAACGGATTTTTAAAATAGATTCCTAGTCTGTTCCCCAGGAATCCTAATGCCCAGGTTCTGGGATGAGGCCATTTACAAAGTTTCTCAGGAATTGAGAGATAACAACACACAGCGGAAACCTTAGGGACTCAGCTGGATGAGTGAAGGTAAATGCCCCTATCGGTACGGTGGCCCAAGGAGTAGATAAGCCAGAGGGAACCCTGGGGTCCATAGAAGCCGCCAGGCAGGAGGCTGGGAGGCAGTGGAATAGATTGTTGAGGGAAAGGGAGGAGAATGGGAGTGGGGGGGGGGATGGAGGGAGAGATTAATACTCAATATGCTTGTAAAAATTAAAGAATTAAAAAATAGAAAGAAAAAAAATAAAAAGGCTCTCAGGACGCCATGACAATTGGCCGGGCTTGGAAACTAGGAATGGAACATGCCTGAAACAAGGCGCCCCAAATACCCAGGGGAGCTTACCAGGGGTGCTGGCTGTTGTGCTGAGGACCTGGGAGCCCCGCTTCAGCTTCAGGCAGTACCCCAGACTCAGCAAGCTCTCTCTCTCTTTCCCCTGAAAGTAGCTGTGTGACAGAGGGGGGAAGTGGGATGGTGGATGAAACCACGTCCAATCAAAGTAGAGATGAGTGCGTAACTCGGTGTTTCTTAAACATTTAGACCCTCCGCCTCTCCGTCTGGAACAATAGGAGCCGCAGTGATTTCCCACCCACCCTCTGGCTTCGAAGGGCCTCTCTCCTTCACACCCCCTGCTCCCTGTTTCACCCGGGGTGCAGTGGGGGAGGGCGACGTAAGGATGACTAACAAGGGAGCGAGATGCGAGGCTGAGGGGCACGGAGATGCGTGGGAAGCCACCGCTGCAGACCAGAGAGCCTGGCCCGCCACCGAGTGGGCGCCTCCTCCGAGGGTCCCGCTGGTTGCAGCGAAGGTGGAGAGTGTTCCTTTGCCAGAGCATCGTGGGGGAAGCACTGCGAGAAGCGACGTGCATATTCTGAGTGGGGGCAGCAGCGGTACCCCTTCCTTCCCTGCCCTAGTGGGGCACAGCCAAGTAGCAGAAGCAGGATGAGGAAGAGAGAGGGTGTGCTCCCCGAACATAGGGAATGGAATAGCTGTGTCGTGCTCTCCAGCAGGGCCTGGGTCTGAGGATACCAACGAATGAGACAGGATACTGGTCCTCAGAGAACTGACAGCTCACACCTGTAATCCAAGGCCAGCTGGGACGGCTGCATTCCAGGTCAACCCCATAGCGAATGAATGGCCGCCACTAGGTGGTGCCAGACTCTAGTTTAGACCTGGCAAGGAAAGCAAGCGCGGCCAGATCCTCAGAAACCAGTTTGCTGCTGGACTGGCCAGTGGGCCTCTCTTTTCTCATTCCCTGAACTTCACAGGTCATGTAACCATATGTCCACTCCCCGTTCTCAAGGCAGGGCTCCCACGTCACTACCAGCATCAGGAGCTTGCTGGAAACACACACTATTAGACTCCGCTCAAATGCATTGAATCAACAGCTCTTAGACAAACTCTCTAAGATGCTGCCACGTAACAGTCGGGGAGCCCCCTCCCTTACCTCTCCAGAAGATCAACACTAGAGGCATCTGGAATAGAAAACCCCCTCTCCAAGGTCCCTTTCAACCATCTCTACCACAAGCCATCAGTTCACCAGCGAGGTAGGTGCCCACATTTCACTAATTCAGTTCTGATGGGTTTCTGAATTCCAATGTCTAATTTAAAAGCGTCGCCTATCTCCGTGGTTCAACCTCTTGAAATACTAATGGGCAAGTCCCAAGTATGAGAGGGATTAAAACACAGGCTTCATGGGAGAGAAACCAGCAGAAGGATTTGGGGTGTTTGGGTGATGCACAATTGGTAGAAGTCAGACCTTCCATTGAATTAGAATTCTAACCACAGGCAGCCAGAATTGATTTAAACGATTAAATCCTAGAACAACTACTTTCAAATAAACCTCTCATCCAGAACCTGAAAGACTTAATGACAGTCGGTACTTAAACTAAATGTGCAAACCATTTCCGTTTTGCACGTCAGTCTCCAACACAGAGATCTATACGTTGAAAAAAAAATTGAGTTATATCACAAGAAAATAGGACTGTGGATGAGCCAGGAAGTTATCTGTTTGCCTGTGCCTTTCTTCCTTACGCCACTGATACACATAGATATCTAGATGTAGGCTTTGTAAATTAAGATGTTAATTACTAGGAAGGTAGTGATTTGCCTATCACTATGATAAGAACATGGCAAGTACTCAGAATGTAATCAGACACATGGTAGGCACTTAATATATTGGTTAAATAAATGCATAGATGACATATAATTGATGTAGGTGGTACTGTACACTGGAATTTTCTAGAATGAGAGGAATATTGTTATACTGTATTGTCCAATATAGTAGCTTCAAGTTACAGGTGGCTACTGACTACTTAAAACAAACTGGTTTAACTGGGGAAGTGAGCTATAAATTTTAATTAATTCCTCTTTAAACAGCTAGATGTACTTAGAGACTACCTTATCAGGCAGGGTAGTTAATTCATGTTGGGGAAAGTGTGTGTGTGTGTGTGTGTGTGTGTGTGTGTGTGTGTGTGTGTGTGTGTATGTGTGAATTGCAAAATGTCCCAAGCAGCTAAGGCAGAGAAGTGCCCAGGGCTTCCCTGGGCTGAGCAGATTCTCAGACTACGCCGCCCCTTCACTAATTTTCATTCCTTCAGATATTTCTCAATGCAAAACACTAATATGTTTTCTTATTTTCTCTTCCTAGGGGACACTATACCAAAGACAGGACCATGGCTGACCTAACTCTAAAGGCTGGGTTAGACTCTGAGGTTACTGTGCTTGCTAAAAAAAGAAAAAAAAAAAAGAGCAAATCTTGGGAAGAGAAGACTGCCTAGCAGAATAAGATGATCAAATGAAAGCCATTTAATTTCAATTTAAAGGAAAGAAATAAATCGATGTGGCCTCTCTTCCCTTCATTAACTAGTAAAGACTGCCCATCATGAAGGTTTAATCTGTGTGTTGCTCAGACAGCGCAAACACCAGGAATCTCAAACAGCCTAACCACAAAGCCACCTTCCTTTAACCATTTCATGGATAAGATCTGCCAGTCAGGCCCTCCCCCCGCTTTATTAAAGGCACCAGACACAGCTCCCTGCTACCAGGCATTCTGGGGAGCCAGGGGTATCCTCTACTCTTGGCACTCAAGGCTGCAGATGATTCAGCCTCATAGTTCACATTTTTTTTAAATAAGCTTTTCATACATCTATAGATGCTGGTGGTCCACACATCATTTACATTCAGGACAACCCCCATCTCCCTGCACGGTCACTTCAGGACCATGAGACCCAGAAGCCCATGTCATTTGTGTTCCCATTGGGTCTCACCCAACTAGAGACATATGTGTGGATGCTGAAGGGAGGGGGGGGAGGAGAGAGAGCGAGAGAAAGAGAGAGAGAGTGAGAGAGAGAGAGAGAGAGAGAGAGAGAGAGAGAGAGAGAGAAGCTACAGCTGGGAAGAGTGGATATAAGAGACATCAGGCTTCCCATAGGCTCTGAAATTCCCACCAGAGAGTCATTCACAGAAGAGTGTGGCATTAGTCCCCCCTGCTATGTCTTAGTTTCTACAACATGCAGCAGTGCGCACCCTGTGCCATTGATGTCGCCTCTGATCTCAGCCCTGATGACACAGTTCACGTGGGCCCTTCTCTCCCATCGGGTCCACAGGACGCCACCTGAGCTGCAAGCTACAGGTTTCCATTCTGAATTCTAGGATCTCCTCCAAGAATCAAAAAGCCGTGAGAATTAGCTGGGCTCAAATACCCATACGCGCAGCTTAGAAATATAGGGAGCTCATATCCTCGAGGCAATAGTCAACAAAAGATGACTCCTTTTATGAGACTCTGTCAGGGGATTCTGAAAGCATTGAGCCTCTTCCTCCTAGTGCAACCTGAGTTACAGAATCTATACTGAGCATTTCTACTCACTCATTCTCCTAAGCCTGACCTCTGGGCTCAGCTTCCAAAGCAACACCTGGCTGAAGAGCCCTTGCCTCAGGCTACCCTTCTGGAGGATTTAAACCAAGGCAGCAGCCTTCCTGATCTTTGCAGGCTATAGAAATCTTTGATTCCCTGTATTAAGACGCTTCTTTTTCCTCACAGCTGCCAAGGCATCTGTTTTCCTGACCAAACTGTGATATAGTTATGCGACATGCCATTTTATTTACCTGTCAATCTGTGGCTAGGTAGGCATACTTTCATTATTTTGTTTTTGTTATGATGAGTGCATTGATTGGTATGTGATGTAGGTTTGAATGTAAGCTGCCCCCCTCACCCCAAATGACTCATGTATTTGAATTCTTAGCTGGTGTTAATATTCGGGGCAGGTGAAGCACCTTTGGGAAGTGGAGTCTTGCTGCAGGAAGGTATATTACAATGGACAGGCCTTGAAATTTGGAAGCCTGCTTCTTCTTAGGCGCTTGCTCCCTCTGTCTCCTGATGACGTCTGCAGTGACCAGAATTGGCCTATAGCCATGCCTCCTGCCACGTGATTCCCACCATAATTGACTCTATCCTCCCTTGGAACTGTCAGCTAAATAAATACCCACTTTCTCTCCTAAGTTGCTTGAGTCTGAGTACTGTCTCACAGCAAAAAGTTACTATGGCTCTAGGGAAGCGATTCTGGCTGTTTTACCAGCTCTTTCAGTCTCATTTACTAATGAAACCCAATGTCGATGAACCTGGAAGCAGATCTGAGTCAAGTTTTCATTTCTCAGTCTTCCGGGAGGCAGTTGTCTGTGTGGATTTCTGAGCGAGTTATTCTTGTCCCCTGGTCCTCTGTTCTTCCTACTCAGAGTAATGCGATCAAGCTGCCACCCTACATTCTCAAGGGGACAGTGGGGAGTCCCAGATGCCAACCAAATCATGATCTGCTTCGGCAGCCATGAATGCTGGCCTCCTCGCCTTTTATGTCAGAAGGATAAATGCCCATTTTGTAAAGCTTCTGTAATAGTTTCTTGAATACTGCTGAATGCCATCAGTTTTCGCTTTACAATTACTTGCTCCAAATAGAGTTCCAGAAGGAAAATGCCACATCAAAAAAGGCATAAACATATGCTAATTACTCAGACATGTTGCTCAATTACTTTCCCAAAAGGGATACACCAATCTATCCGGCCACAGCATCCTCAGAAATTGCTTAGTCTCTGAAGGGATAGTTGGCATTCTGTAATGATCTTGCTGGCTGGCATCCATTTGGATTAGCAATTTAATACATGGTTGGTGGGTTCCAGGTTCATAGGCCAAGAGTGATAGAAGGCTGTAGAAGGTTTGCTCAAATGAACTCTTAGTCGTCTACAAAGCAGAGCACAACCTCCAGCTATTGCATCACGGGCAGATCATCAAGACTGTCCAGGCAGAAAGAACCGTCCTGCAGCTGGGACTGCAGTGGGGAGGAAAACATAGAGGCAGAACAGAAAGATGTAAGAAGGTGACGGGGAAATCAACAAGGCCAATGACCAAGGGACAGCCAGAGAATCTGCTGGATCCGTAAAGAGTGGAGGGAAGGGGAAAAAGTCCTTTTGCAAAGCAGTTAAGTGGCAAGAGACCAAGGTGGCACGATGCTACTGTGGTCTGGAAGAGAGCCAGCATGGAAACAGAAATGAAGGAAACTGGTAAAATCGGTGTGTCCACCACGGTGAATCACTCAATGCATCTGCAGGTTCAAAGCCCTGTCCTAACTTTCATGTGGAAGTTCTTATGCAAGAACTTCCCATTCTTAACTGGAAGCTCTAAGATCCTTAGCCAGTCATCTCCACACAGCCTTGGAGCACCATTCATTCACTTACCTATGAATCATTCATATTTTTCTTGCACATCTACTACTAATAAATGGTCTAATGTAGCCCTCGAGTATGAGCTAATGCTGCCTGGTAAGGACCCCTACGATAAAAACCTCAACAAGGGCTGGAGAGGTGGCTCAGGGGTTAAGCCTCCGCCTTGCAGGCGGAAGGTCCTGAGTTCGGTTCCCAGATCCCACGTATAGACGCCAGGTGGAAGTGGGGGCGGCCTGCGCTTCTGGTCCTGGTAGGGCGGAGCCTGTGAATCCCGGGGCAGAAGGAGGTGGAGGCGTCCATGGTGGTTCGCGAATTCGTCCGTGGTTCTACTCACACACAGACACACGCGCGCGCACATACACACGCACATGCGCACAGTTGAATAAATAATAATAATAATAAAAAAAAACTCAACAAAATGTTAAGAAGCACACAGAAGCTGGGCATTCCAGAACTTGGCGGCAGAAGCGTGAGAATGCTGTAGTTCAAGGGCAATCTGGTCTACACAGTGAGTTCTGGGCTAGTTGGGCTGTACAATGAGACTGTGTCTCCAAAACCCACCCCTTCCAGCAGAAGCACGGCATGCTAGCAAGAGTAAGAATAACTCTTGTCCCAATAGGGTGATGGGGGACATCTAGACGAAGGCAGCTACTCTGAATCTCATGGGTAGGACACCACGAGAAATGTTCAGAAAAGCCATGTGTAGGATGGCAAAAGAATATACTTACTGTAAAATGAGAAAATAGTGTGTTTGGGTCCAGCCTTCTTTCAGAGTGGAAGATTGTACAAATATCCTTTCCATTTTGTGAGCCTCAGTTTCCTTTGCCGTGGGAAAGTATGAATAGTATCTGTCTTCAGGGGTTGCTTTGTGGCAGGTACTGAATTAGATAATACATATGGGTGCATCTTATTAATCAAAAGGAAGTAAATGCAATTATATGCTTCTTCTTATTAGAATTGCTTGGATTATTCTTCCACGCACAACAAACAAGATTAAAAAGTTCAAGTTTGTTCTTTCAAGATTTAAAATCAATTGCGATTTGTAAAATTGATCAAGAGTTGAATGTCCTTTCACACACACACACACACACACACACACACACACACACACACACACACATCCAATGCTAGGAACCTGAGGTCAGCTACTGTGTATTATGTTAGTGTACATGGTAACCAGGTACACTGCATTCAAGCAAACTTCCATGCTTAAAAATCTTCATGCCTGTGATCCTGGCTAAATTAA
This sequence comes from Typhlomys cinereus, assembly GCA_023101885.1. Lineage (NCBI taxonomy): Eukaryota > Metazoa > Chordata > Mammalia > Rodentia > Platacanthomyidae > Typhlomys > Typhlomys cinereus. The sequence continues at coordinate 2,621,001 of JALPQD010000253.1, forward strand.
ACAGGATGAAAGAATTTATAATTTTACAAGAATTTTGGTTTCATAGAACGCTGCCAATAAAATGCCTGCCTCAAGTAACTTCGAGGGGGAGGGGCTTAATTGGCTCACATTCCCAGGTTACAGTTCATCATGGCACAGGAGCGATAGCACCAGGAGCCTGAGAGGGTTGGTTGTGTTGTGTCCACAGAAGCAATGGGATGAACGGGTGCTTGCGCGCTCAGCCCACTCACTCTCTCCGTGTTCACACAGTTCACATAAGTCCAAGGAATGGGTACCGCCCACTTTCAGGCTGGGTCCTCGCACATCAATCAATGCAATCAAGATAATTCCTCACTGAAGTACCCAGAGGCCAACCTTAATCTAGAGAATTCCTTTCTGGTGAGCCCGAAGACCTACATCTTAGGTATTAGTGAACAATTAATACTGACCAACCCAACGAGATTGAATTCAAAACCAAGAGGGAGGTCTAGTAATATAAGAAAATTCCTTCACATGAGGAAGACAGTGGTTTCCAACACACGATCCCCTCTTACACACACACCTGGGCAGGCTCTCCAGCCAATAGAAATGGGGAACTTGGGGAAAGTAATTGAAAGTACCCTGATGATTGGAAAAGAATGAGATTTTCCAATGGAAAAAACACCTCAAAGATCATGGAGATTCTCTTTAGATGTTGAAAAATTGAACACTGAGAAACTATATTTCATAAAATAGAAACCACCGTAGAAAAGGAGCCATCTTTCCCGTGGCTTGGAATAAACCCGGTCACTAGAATCTGGAAAGTTATAATTAATAAATTCAGAAAACTGTCCCTAGTCTAACTAGCATAAATATACAGTTAAGATGTCAGGAAACTGTCTGACGAAATCGCTCATATAACTCATTCATCACAGAGAGTGAGGCTAAAGTAAGTTGGTGTGATTTAAAATTTGTGGTTCCTAAGCATTTGTATTTCATTAAACCTGACAATTAAGAATTTTGCAAGTATAATAATTATGTATAACATTGATATTTACTCAGTTTAATAACAATAAGCTCACTTTTATGAAAAAGCTTATTTATATGAAAATGCAGGTCCATCTCTCTCTTCCAGTTGATCAGAAATCCACTCAGGACCCTCCCGTTCATCTGGGTGCCATGCTGTGACTCTAGGTAAAAATAAAGGACATCGATTGTGCAATGACTGTCAGTAACAGGCCAGATAGTACTGCTGATGTGGGCTTCAAATGCCCTTCATAACGCAGGCATTTGTAGCCTTGGTGTTTATGGAAGGCTCAGAAAATCTGTGTGAGTCAAGATCATGGCTGGGGACAGAGCCATGATTCCAAGCCTTGACTTTGATTACCGAGCATTTGGTCCTTTTAGCAAGTCATGCTCTTCTTTTTAGAGTTCATGCCTCGTTTCCTAAAAACCCAGTTTTGAAAATCAAACCCGTGTCATCAGTACATCAGTAATCACCCAGCATGAATGCTTGAAACCAAATAACCTTCTGGTATAGTTTTCTGAAAAAGACTTACCACCAACTTTTCATCTTTCTGCTACAGTCTTTCTTATTCTGAATACACACACACACACACTCACACACACACACACCAGTGTAAACATTCTTCCTTTTGACTAGCTTATCCATTTTTTTCATATTTCATACACATACACACATATATCTCCTCTCATAAACTTAAATCATTTATCATTTCTAATGTAATGCAATACAAATAGTCGTTATATTATATTGTTCAGGGAGTAATGGCAAAAAAAACTAGAGTCTGCACATGTTCAGTTATGAAGAGAATTTTTTTCCCTGAATATTTCCCATCTGCAATTAACTGAATGTGAGTAGATGGAACCTGTGGTTATAGAGTAACTGTATGCCTTTTCTAAGTGAATATTTCATTTATTTGAGAAATAAGAGGAGGGAGAGAGACTGCATGTGACACAGTGGTGTGTGTGTGTGTGTGTGTGTGTGTGTGTGTGTGTGTGTGTAGATCAGAGGACAACATTTAGAAGTCATTCTTCCTTCCATCACGTGGGTTCTAGAGAGCCAACTCAGGTCACCAGGTTTCCGCACAGGCACTTTTACGGTGAGCCGTCTCACCAGCTGGTCCATGACTGTGCTTGATCGCAACTTCTTCCAAAACCTGTGATTGTGATGTCTCTTATATCCTACATCCTCTCTATCTTTCTCACAGACAAAAATCTCCAGAGCTGCATGGAGCCTCAAAGGGCATCTACTGGAAGTCCTGCTACAAGGCAAAGGTCCTCTAGCAACACTTAAAATCACCCCATTCCCAGAAGTATTAGGAAAGAAAATTCTCCATGCTGGGAAAGACAGACAGCTGTGTGTACTGTAAGGCACATCTACACTTGTTCCTTCACCTGACCAAGTCAGTTTTATCCCTTGGGGCAAAAATCAGCTCTGTCAACAATGTAAGCACAAGATGACCTCAATTTCTTATAAGACTCAGAGTGGAAGCATGTTGATGTTTGGAGCCCAGTCTACATGAAAAATCAGGCCACCCAGCGGGCTTGAAAGGAGACATTCTGGATTCCTAATCCATGTCCTCTTGGACATCTTTCTTAGCTTATTATTTCAATCTTCTCCTCCTGTGTTGCCTCTTAAATAGACATTCCCCTCTGAACCAACTCCACTCTCTTTGTTTCTGTCCGCTGCCAGGTCCCAGCTTCTTCAGCTGTGACTTGCAAGCGGCTGTAAACAGGATATGGTGGTGGGTAAAGGCGCAGGGGGGGGCGGGTCATGAAAACACTGGTTTCTGAATGCTCAATGACCAAAAACTCACTCACACTCCAATGTCAATGGCTCTGAGGCGCTTCTAGTAGTGCTGGCCTGTGCCGTACCATGTGACTGCACTGCAGCCTTGTCTTTGGACTCAGCATGTGTGTGTGCACTCCAACACGCAGTGCCGATGAATGCTACTGTGTGCCACAAACTGCAATGTTTTTACTGTACAAAGGTTTTTTTGAACTTAAAGGAACATAATAGTTTGTTTACGGAAAGCACTTAATATTGCCTATCATATATAATACATATGATGTGTATATATCATATATATCACATACATATAGTCATATGTGTAGCTTATAAATATATCTTTGAATTGTATTGTGTTAGAACACTCGGTTTTAAAAATTGCTGTTTGCAATTTGATTGAAGAAAATTCATTCATCAAAAGCTGTTTTAGAATTAGAACAGAATTTCCAACAATCTCTGAAATGATCCTAAACATACTTCTGCCATTTCTGTACTATGTATTTGTATGAAGTGGAATTCTCAGCACCAGCGATTATAAAATCAAAACATCAGTCAACTCTGCCACACATTAAAGATGCTCTACATACCAAAGTGTCAAATATTCAGCTGGGATTTAATTTCTGATGTAAAAACAAGCACATCCATCTCATTAACATGTAAATTTGGGGCTGGAAGATGGCTCAGGGGTTAGGCTTTCGAAAGCAGAAGGACCTGAGTTCGGTTACCAGATCCCATGTAAAAATGCCTGGTGGGAATGGCGGTGGCCTGCACTTCCTGCGCCCTGGAAGGGCAAAGCAAGAAGGAGGTAGAGCAATCCAGGATGATTCCTGGTACCCTGGGGCCTTCACAGGCACGCACAGTAGTTCTCTCTCATACACACATACATGCACAAGTGCAAGTTTTGCTTTAATAGCTAATAAAACTATAGGTATACCTAAGAATTGTTATGAAATACATTTATGGTTCACTATCAGTAAATGTTTTATTTGCACACCTATTTTATGTATCTACATACCTAGGGTCTGGGTTCAGTTCTTGGGCACTAAGAGGTGGTGACTACAAGGTGTGTTAAGAAGAACTGGTCCAGGGGGTCCCTTTGCACCCCCTCCATTCTAATTACCTCCACACACATGGAGCCTCTGATTGTGGACATGACTGGAGCTTTCTACTTGGCTGTGGGTAACCTCGAGGTTCTGTTCAAATCTCAGTATGGCCAAATACTCCTAGAGTTATCCAAATTATCAGGGTGTGCGTAGCCTCAGCCATGAGGCATGCATAGGTCTCGGCAGATCAGAGTAGCGAGCGAAAGAAGAGAAAGAAGCTGCGGTGGAGTAAAGTGGGGCTAATGTGACTGGAAAGCCTAGTGGTGAGGGTCGCCCACCCTGGCATGAGGTCGCCCTATAGATATTTCTGCAGAGTGGGTGTATTAGCAATCAGCTTTTAAATAACAGCATGACAGACTCACGATTTCACCCTTTAGTTCATTCACAGCAGACTCAAGACCAGCACCACCCACTTGTAATAATTTCCTGCTTCCTGTCTCTTAATTTCTAAAAATTGAATCTGATCGCTCTATCCTATGGCCACACCTGAAATTCTTCCGCGCCTCTCCACTGGGCGTGGACAAGGATGCGTGTGCGTGTTGATCAGCTCAAAGCAGGAAGCTGTGAAGGATGCTTTCACCGCCAGGGTGTAATGAACCGAAGGGAATTGTCCTTCCCTGCACCACAATTGCCATCATTGCCTAGGTTTCAGGGCGCGACGACATCACACTGAGTGGTGTCTGTCCTTGCTGGCAGGTGGCATGAGTGACAGACACACTGCGTGATCGTCATCTCCTGTGGTCTATGGCGTGTGGTCAACTCGGCGCTATGACCCTGACGGATGCGGCGACTCTTAAGAGTCTATCCCACACCAGAACAGCCGAAAAGTTTGCTAATTAAACAAAGACAGTGAACAGCAGGCAGGGACGACTTTGGTGAATTTAAAATCTAGTGAATTAAGGCTCTGTAGGGGCTGTGCTTTATTAAAACGGCTTCTTGGGGCTAGGCAAGGGCTCTGAAGGTAAAGTACTTGCTGAGCAAGTACTTCCCTACACTTGCGCAAAAAAGTTGGATTTGCGGCATGAGCCTAGAGCTAGAGAGACAGGTGGATACTGGGGGCTAGTTACAGCAGGCAGTCTAGTTGAAACAAGGAGCTACAAGTTCAGCGAGAGGCCCTGTCCTCCCAAAATAAGGTGGGGAGCTGAGGAAATGGCTCAGGGATTAAAGCCTTTGCCTTGCAAGCAGAAGCACCTCAGTTTGGATCCCAGACCCCTCATAAAAATGCCCCACAGATAGGACGGTGGTCTGCAATTCCGGTTCTGGAAGGCAGAGCCTGGGAAACCCAGAGCAAAGAAACAAGGAGGGAGAGAAATCCAGGATGATCCCAGCATCATCCTTAGGCCTACACACGCTCACGTGTTCTCTTGTGTACACATACACACGAACATACATGAACCCACAAGAAAAAAGATAAAGAAAAAAAAATAAGGTGTAGGGCATTCACCTCTGACCTTCATATGTTTGCATATGGGCAAGCATGTACGTGTGTGAGCACATGCACACACAGACAGAAACTGCTTCTTCATACATCATTCTTTTTTTTTATTAAAATTTTTTTATTATTATTTCCTATTTATTCAATTGTGTGTGTGTGTGTGTGTGTGTGTGTGTGTGTGTGTGTGTGTGCGTGTGTGTGTCTATACGTGGGGTCTAGGATCCGAACTCAGGACCTTCTGCCTTCAAGGCAGAGGCTTAACCCCTGAGCCACCTCTCCAGCCCCCTCATACATCATTCTTAAAAGAGCCATCTTCACAATCCACATTGCCATCTTATAGAACCCCCCTTTCTCGACCATTGATGTCTGTTCACCCCAATAGTTCGCAAAGTGTACATAGTCACTCCAGTTAATTGTAAGTGAAAAGCAACTGCATGGCTTTACTTATTAAGAATAAAAATGAGCCAGATTGGCACTGCTGGGACTGCTCATTTTCTTCACACTACTACTATTGAACTGAAAACCAGCTTCTTCAGAACCTCTGACAGAAGCGCCATGTGTCAGGCACCAAGGGCCTCAGAATGTGTGAATTCGTAGTTGAGACCCTCGTGTAGAAGCCAGCACCTCTGCTAACACACACTGTGAGCCAAGGCCTCTCTTCATTCGCAAGATCCAGGAAGAAAATCCAAACCAGTCTCTGATGCTTAGGGTGGCCAGCAGCAATGCCTGACCTCCAGGGCGACTGGCATATTGCAGGGCTCTTCCAGTACCAGGCTCAACACTGAATCTCTCCAGAGAAGAAGTGAAGTCAGACATGGTGGTGCAGGCCTTTAATCTCAGGAATTGGGAGACGGAGCAAGATCAGGAATTCAAGGTCAGCCTAGACTACCTGAGACGTGTGTGTGTGCCTGTGTGTGTCAGAGAGAGAGAGAGAGAGAGATAGATAGAGAGAGAGAGAGAGAGAGAGAGAGAGAGAGAGAGAGAGAGAGATCAGTCTTGCAGGTTAAATTTTTTGTAGACAACATAGCTTACAAGGCATCTCAGTTTCATGTATCCTGGACAGGATTGGCCCCAACTATCTTAAATGGGTCAATAGAAGACACTGGCTGAGTAGGAAAAGAGTAACATCAAATAGGGAGTAATTTCATTAACTCCACCCTCCTTCTCCCATTTCTGGGGGTTTGACAATATTCTGGGAAGTTCACAAAATGAAATATGCTAACCTTCTACCCTTAAGATGCCTATGGAATAATAATAAGGTCATGTTTTGGTAGGAAACTGGTACCTTGCATGATGTGGCTGGTGCTTGGTGCTCTGGTGTAAACAAAACCAGGGCTGACATATTAAAAACCCTCAAGGCCTTCACCCCAGACATTAGCCCAGATGCTTTAACAAAATCTTGAGACCAAAGGTCACCCCACATTCTCAAAACTGCAATCCTTAAGACAAGAGGGGAAAAGAAATTCTTTTCACATGATGTCAAGTTAAAAGTTGAGATCTCTGTTGTCATGGAGATGAAATTTCCACTTACAGTGCTGGCCTTTCCTGGCAGATGGAGTGGGAACCCTATCAATAAGAAAGCAAGCTTCGTTTTCTACATTCCTCATGGGTGTGCAAGATTCCAAGCCAAAGCACACAAAACCACAGCAGACAGGTCCAAATTGTCTGTGTGTAACTTATATACCATTAGAGATGCCAAAATGATGTCTTCACCATGCTTTGCTGGAAGATCTGCCAAGTGTTTAAATCTACAAGCCCAAAACTTGTATGCATGCCATACAATCCTTGGCTTCTATTGATTCCATGTCAAGCTTTGTCTCTCTCTCTTTCTCTCAGTTTTGGCTTTCTTTAATGAGTCCTTCATCCATCTACCTATATGGCTTCTTCATCAACGACTAACTTGAGTTGAGAATTCCTTACACCCTGACTATCAGGATGAGATAGAGATCATGAATGAATTTACAAGACAGTATATCATGTGGAGTGGAATTCTGTAACTAGATCATGGTGACATTCAAGTCTATTATCATTAAGTTGAAATCTCTCTAACTGTCCCTTTCACTCATTTAAACATCACCTAGAATTCTGTTTCCTTTCTCAGAGAGGAATGATTCTATGGAGAGATTAAAGTCTTTGACTTTTGCCCAGTATGACAGATGAATGAATGATATCCCTGTTACATTATCATATATGGAAATATGTATATATTAACTAACATTTGCTCACTGAAAATTTTTACTTAAAAGTGTGGTAATTCTAGCAGAATCTTTACTTACACATCTGTACTATTTATATTCTTTTATTTTTTAATGTTGCATACGTGAATATAGTAAATTCATAATATTTTCAATTTTCACCCCTTAGTCCTAAGCCCCACCCCTCATTCTTTTCCCCTCATATAGCCTTCATTTTCCCTGCCAGACCCCCTCCTATTTCACATCTTTTCACTTGTGCAGCCCTCTGGGTTTTATCTGGTTTGCCCACATGTTTATTCTTGACAGGAGAGAAATGTTTCTATTTTACCTTTGAGTCACCTCTTTCTAGTCTGAAGCCATAGGAGCCAGGTACACAGGGGTACCCAGCTGGACCTGTCATTCAAATGCCTGGGTGACACCAAAGTAACTTACTCAATGACTCCAGGGCAAGACCAACATACACGGAGATAAGGAAACCACGGGAGAGTCAGTGATCCATGTTCACCAAACTCATTTCTTCCCTTTCCAAGTCTTGTAGCCAAATATATTTCCCATGTTCCCTGTGCCCAGAGCTCTAGAATCCAGAAGAGGGGTGTAGAGGTTCACAAGATAGCACAACAAGATTATCAATGAATCCTGAGCCCCTAAATGAATCTACAGGGCAGAATACCCCGCAGCTTACCTTCTGCCAAACTGTGTGGTGGGCAAGATATGAATAGCAAATAATTTTTTTGTTATGTCGAACCACTGAGATTTTAGCTTTTATTATTATTACTTATCCAATTGTGCGTGTGCGCATGCGCACATGTGTGTATATGTGTGTGTGTGTGTGTGTGTGTGTGTGTGTGTGTGTGTTGAACCGCCAGTGAATTCGGGAACCACCATGGACTGCCTCCACCTCCTCCTTGTTTACTCTGCCCAGGGATTCACAGGCTCCGCCCTACCAGGACCGGAAACTCAGGCCGCCCCTGCTTCCGCCCTGCACTATACGTAGGGTCTAGGATCCGAACTCAGGACTTTCCACCTGCAAGGCAGAGGCTTAACCCCTGAGCCACCTCTCCAGCCCTGAGATTTTAGCTTTTTGTTAAGACAATCAACATAACCTTTATTAGTTCACTTTACCCTAAGGAGCCAGTGTTCCAAACTAATCCCAATCCACATTAGGTATTTGAAGAACCACTCAGGTAGAAAGACTATACTCATTAGTCCTCTGGGTTCAGGAATAGGAAACAATATTTGTATTAAAAGTAGTAATTTATGACAAAACATAGATAACTATTCTTCCCACATTAGCATATGCCCAATTCCTACAATTAAGGAAACAGATTAGCAGGACCTGGCATATCGTCTTGAAGGCTGGAATTTACAAATATAATTTCACTCTCATGTGGGGGAGGGCAAAGGAAGGGAGCGATTTCCATTGCTTCTGATGTCTTCCAAATTATTCACTCACCATCTAGATTAGATGATCCTGCTACAATACCACTTTTCATTTTGAAAATGTGTAGCGTGTAGGCTTGCTTGGTTCGATGGGAAAGGTTTCCAAGAAAATTAAATGTCAGGGCTGCTTGGCTTATTGGTTTTGTTCCCTATAAATTCCTTTTTTAATTCAGCTTTGAATAATCACATTCCTTGGTGTCAATGTGACAAATTAGCTTCAATCTTAATGGGGTGTGAGAATTGAGAAAAGAAGTGCATACTGCTAGCTCTGCCTCTCATCTGAGCAGGGCAGAAATAGAGAATTAGATTTAATGGCAGCCCTTCATGTGCTGTATATGGTGTGTGTGTGTGTGTGTGTGTGTGTGTGTATTTGTTGGGGATTCTGTGTGCCTGTTGCATATGTTATATGTGTATGTGTTGTGCACATTGTGGATGTGTGCTGCATATGTCACGTGTGTGTTGTTTAAGTTAAATGTGTGTTTGCTGTGTATACTGTGCATAGTGTATGCATTGCATATGTCCTGTGTATGTTGCATGTGTACTGCATTTGTTGTGTGTGTTTTGAATATGCTGTGTGTGTCTGTGTGTACGCAAGTGCAAACACATGAATATAGCAAACTTACTGGCTGCTCTGATCTTTACCTTTTTCTAACAACTATTCTTCTGATATATATAAAGCCTACAGGAAAGTAAAAAGATACTGAAACTGGGTGGGGTCTGTTTGTCCTCAGAGCACATTTAAGTCAGCCTAAGGTAAGGAGTCAGTGACTACTTGGTACTAGACTCCACAATGTTTGCTTCCTACCTCTCAGTCTTCATGAGCTGAGACATAATTTTGTCCCATAACTTCCTATCTGAGAAGGCTAAACACTGTTCGTAGTAATGAGGAATGGGGAAGATGGCGTTTAGATGTGGATGCAGAATTCAGTCAGAAAAGACTTTCATCTTTTAGCTACTCCTTCCCATATGTGAAACTATAACAAAAAGTTGTGCATATGGGAATCATATTTCAAGCTCTTGGAGATAAAATGTTAGTCGGCATTATCTGCATATTCAGGGTATGAATAAATATGTGGACTCAAATTTTGTTCTCAGCAGACATCACAGCTTCAAAGGACTTAAAATAAATTACAGTATAATTCTTTCACGTTAGAGTGAGAAGTCAGGCTTGGAACTGTAAATGACTCACCCAAGGTCTAATTCTCTGGCATGATCAACTGATGCAATGTGATAGGAAATAAGCGTTCATATTCACACATACAGGGAAGGAAAGGAGAAATGACATACATTAATTTGCATGTTAAACCCTCAGATGTCTAGAAGCAATATGATGGCATTTAAAATATCATACTCTTAATACACCCAGCAAAATTCTTCTTAAGGACTTGAAATCTAGGATTAGAAAAGCTCATGCCAAGGTTCCACCAAGAGGAAATGTGGATTGCAAAGACTCATTTCCTTAAATGCTTTTCCAGGGATAACTGTTCAAGTCAGCAGAGGACACATTTCCCTGAGATTTGTCACAAGGTGCTCTCAACTGACATGTATGTTTCCATTTAATCAATAATTTTAAGCTGGGTTTTGATTCCTATGCCTTTTCAGAGGTATTAAGAATTGACTGTGCTTAGCAGCTGATGCATGCCTTTTACAATCATTTTACATCAGATAGCTCCACAGACCCGGCTCAGAGCTGTGACAGTAATGAATGCATTGCCAGCTGTGTTTACAGTAGGAATAGAAATGACAGCATGGGTTCAGATCAGTTCAGAGAGGACTCACCAGCCCCCTCCCTCTACTACTCTGAAAGTAAAATTCAAAAGTGTGCCACACATAGATCACAAATAGTAAATGATACTATGAAATCACCTTTAGCCAGTTCCCGATGAATGAGTGATGTTGACTCCAAAGAAAACACTATCAGAATGAGACACACCACACAAAAATTATTCTGTCCTTTAATCGCCCAGCCTAGAGGTCAACTCTGTGCTAGAGACCACATCTCTGGCTCATTAGAAATGCAAGCGATTCCATTCATTGATCAAAAATGAGGAATCTACTTAGGATCAGAGTGGTCCTCCTTAGTTGGGCACCTCGAGGAGCATGAATAAACCACTAGCCCCTGTTCCATGGTCTTCAAGAGTGGTCCTCTGTGTAAACACAAATCCAGAATGTCTAAAAGAGTCTGTAGCCAACTATGATGGCTCATTTTAACAGCTGACTTGACATAAGTTAGAGTCAATAAAGAAACACACCTCCGGGTGTGCCTGTGGGTATGTTTCCGGAATGATTTCATTGAGGAGGAGACACCCCCTGAATGTGGATGGTACGGTCCATGTGGAGGCAACTGTACTCTTGGGGGGAGGAGGAGAAGAGTGGAAATAAACCCATCCTTGTTTAAGTTGCTTCTGTTGGATATTTTGCCATAGAGAAAAGAAAAGTAATTAACATGCCAACTTCACCCCTACCCTGCTTCCCTGTGGATTGAGGTGACCCCAGAGTGCTGGGATTTGTTTAGTACATAGGTAAATAGCGCCAGAGCTTGGAGCAGGAGAAGCCTGTGTGAAGATGGTGGGTACGAAAAGATTAAACATGGCTGCTCTCAAGCATTTATTACACCATAATCGAAAAGCAGAATGGAGAAGTCACCGTGTTAATACAGATGAGAGAAAACAGACACGGAACAAGAGAACTGGACCAAGCCGCTCCTGGGCTAAGCAGCAGAGCTGGAGCTGGGATTCCAAAGGATTCCTGAACACAGCAACGAAGGTCATATTTTAAAAGATGTTTGAAGAGGTGGGTGGAAAAGAACCAGTTCCACAACTAACAAGGACAAATCTCATATCGTTTGTCATCATGAGATCAAGACTCTCGTGAAGGGCTCGGAGATGACTCAGCAGTTCAAGCACTGTGCTGTCCAAGCAGGAGGATCAGAATTTGGATCCCACGTAAAATGCCAGGTGGGTGTGTTGGCCGACATACGAGGCCAGTCTCATACTCAAAGCCTGATGATTTCGAGTAAGCAGATCGTCCCGACCAGCCTTTATCAGAGAGATCTAGGTTTCTTTAGTGACTTGTTTCAAAAGCATACGCCAGAAGAGCCATCTAGGATATCCATCTCAGGCCTCCACACATTCCTGCTTACCTGCACACACGTGCGCCCATGTGCATGCAAAGCATAAACAAGCACCCATGTACCCTCGACACACATACACATGAAATGGAAGCATAAAAAAAATAGCATGGAAAAGGGTTAGAAGAAAAATCACTACCTACTCAATGTCTTCTATGAATCAGCTGCGAACCTTCACAGCTGGTGAGTCTGCATGACAACATGAACATGCAGAAAGCACAGTTTAATGGAACCTATGTTCCCTCAGAAGTCTTTATTTATCTGCTACTTGAAAGTCTTCCACGATTCATTCACGCTGCTAACGAATCTCCATTTAACCTGCTCATTGAGATAACCAGTCCCCTCACTGTACCCCAAGGAACTGCCATGTCCCACAGAGAGCCCACAGGTACCACGAGGGACTGGGAACTATCTTATCTCACAGTAAGAAGCTCGCAGGAAATGGGTGTTTCTCTGGTTCCACACGGTATGCTCTGCCTTCAAATCTGTTTGTGTCCATTTGATTTGCTATGTAATTACATGACTACACATTCTACAAAATGAGAAATAAAAAGAATGAAAAGAGTCGAGGTCTGAAAACTCAAAGGCATGCTTTTGATAGACTTAATTAAGGCAAGCTCTTTTAAAAAAAAATCAGGTGTCGAGACAACTATAATCTCTCTCTTTTTTCAAGGTCTAGAAATCCAAGGGTCTATACTCAAATTTCTTGGAAGTATCTTAAAGAGTTCTTGACCCAGTAAAGAAAATACAAGTCAAAACTAAAGATGATTCATTAGATGGGTGATTTATCCAGCAAAAGAAGAAGTGGGACTCTTAATTGGAAGCCCAACATGAAAAGGAAAGGTCTTGGCCCCACATCAAAAGATTTCTAATGCAGATTTACATTGAATTAAAATAAAAGGTTTAAGATATATATGTGCATATGAATTATGCATGATTCTGCTTTAGCCACTTTTTCAAAAATCAGTTCTGATCACATCTGGTGTAATAGCTTTTACTGTAACTACATGTCCAAATCAACTTAAAATTTGGTGCGACGCAATGATTTAAACAGTTGCTTACAAAACATTCAGACTCACAGCTTTCCCTTTTCATGCCGCAGCATCTCAGTGCTCCCGGTACGGGGGGATGTTGCGGGTGTGGGGCACGGAGCCAGGTCTGTAATGTGCAGGGCAGGCCCCCGCGGCTCTGCAGAAATGTCCCTTGACTCCTGATGGTGAAGAGCCAGAAGCATCTCATCTTTCACTTCTAGCACGCCCCCCAGTGGGCTGCCGTTTCCCCTCATAGATGCAGGTCTCCCTTGTCCCCAGCTGGCTGTGGACCCCCTGACCAGTAGCCCACCCCCACATCTGTGTTATTACTGCTCACTCTGCACCCTAGCTGCATTCTAACTATTGCAGTGAACTGGCCCCAGCCCCAGCTGGTCGTGTGAGGTCGAAGGACATGCCTAAAAGGTTTCCCTGCATTCCTCAGTCTCCAACATGGATGCTAAGAGAGAACCCCAGAGATTATCCCCCATGTTGTCTGCCTCCTGCCTCATTCTCCTCTTCCCCCTATCTTTATCCTGGTCAGACAGAGGTGAGCCTTTCTTTTTTCCCCTGCTTCAAGATAACCCCATTAAGCTGTGTCCGCTATGCCAGATAAAGCAATTTAACAGGACTTCTCAATACCACTGTCTCATCAGTTCCCAATGCTGAAACAATGAGATTCATGAGCCTAAGAGTAAGACAAGACTTTAAAGAGTCTGTGGTTTAATACCTCTGCTTCTTTGTTTTTACTTGTTATGAATTATGCTACAGTGAAAGTTCAAACGTTTTCAATAGGTGCTTTTGTCAGTATAAATCTCCTCTACCTGCAGCTAAAGATTAACCTCTGCTACTACAATACGTCAGTGTGTGAACTAGACAGTAGGGTGATGCCGGGGACAGATGCCTGGACCTAATCTTCCGGAAACAGTGTGGTTGTTTTTACACAGCAGGTATCTTCTCTGGACTCTAGGGGGGGTTCATTGAAAGGATGGGTGGACACCCCACACTCTAATAGGCCCTGTGTTTCTGGAACTAGGGAAGAACGTTGAAGGCAGTGGAGTTTCTCCAGCACTTAGCAGGTAAATGATCACATATGGGGTCATGTGTTTAAGGCATTACGGTCAGAACAACCAAGAAGGGAAATAGCATCAACTTCAAGCCAGGAGTCATCAAAAACTCCACATGATGACAACAGTTGCTGGGTCCCAATGACCCTGGGGCTCCCAAAAGTCCCTTCTCATACTTTGCCAATGCTCAGATGCGCCCAGTAATAAATCAACCCTGAACCTCAGCCCGCTTTCTCCAAAGGGTGAACCTCCACGGGTCTCCTAAGAGGATCAGCTTTCCATCTATACTCAAGGGAGCCTCTGGGGGAGGGATGAAACTTGGCATTTTCATCTACGAAAGCAGAATCTCATCTTTTAGATTCCACGTGAGACCGTGAGTCCTGAAGGGGAAGGTTTGCCTTCCCTGCTCCCACTGCAGTCCGGCTAATGGATCTACCACCGGGAAGAAAAGGCTTGGCTGCTGCTGAAATTAGAACGGCAAGCCGGCAAGCAGAAGCAACATTTAGCAGATAAATGGCAGCCCGTGTGGTGGATTGAGCCAGGTGGGTGGCTCAGATGAGGCGAGATCCGTGCAGGCAAAAATTCTCAATATAATATTAACAAGTTGGGGCTGAGGCAATGAGACGGTTCAGCCATTAAAGTGCATAAAGGACAAGGACCAGGGTTAGATCCCACGTAAAATGTTGGGTGGATGTGGCAGCCCACCTAGAGTTCTAGAGGAAGAGAGTGATTGAGAATCCCTAGAACAAGATGCTAGTCACATGGGCTCCTGGTAGGATTGGAGACCCTGTCGAAAAAGAACGAGGTGGAAGAGCAATTGAGGATAATTCTTAATATCAATCTCGGGCATCCCCACGTGCACATATGTAGACATACATATGCCCCCCACACATGCAAGCACACATATACACACGCACCTACTCACCCACCCACATACACATAGAAAAAAATTCCAGCATACTGAATCCAAAGCATATAAAGTTATCATATCCCCTGGTCAAATGGATTAATGCCAGGTGTGGATCTATATAAATCACTAAGCATAATACATTTCACCAACAGACTGAAAGAAAAAAAAGATATGATCATCTTAGTAGATCGAAAAAACACTGATGGCATTCAACACCCCTTACAGAGAATTTCTAAAAAAAAAAAAAAAAACTAGGTACTGAGGGAACACATCTCAAAGTAATAAAGGCTATATATTAAAAATCCAAATCAATATCCTACTTAAGGGAAAAAGTAAAAGAAAAGCATTTCTTCCAAGATCTGGAATGAGATAAGGGTGTCTACTTTCACCACTCTTAATACATGCTGTAAGAGCAATTAGCAAAAGAAATAAAAGGCATTTAAATTGGAAAGGAAGCAAAATTATTCATGTTTGTAGATGACATGATTTTAGACCTAGAAAAAAACTCAAATATTCCATCAAAAAGCTGTGAGACCTGATAAATGAATTCAATAAAATTGCATGAAACAAAATCAACAATGAAAAAAAGCATCTTTATTTGCCAATAATAAACTTGATGAATAGGAAATCAAGAAAGTAACATGATTCATAACAAGAATAAAATACTGAAGAATACATTTAACTAAGGAAGTAAAAGATTTTATAATAGAAATGATAAAACACTGGCAAAAGAACCTATGAAACACACACACATACATGCACACACACACACACACACACACAAACACACATACACACAAGATATCCCATATTCAGAGACTGAAAGAATTAATGTTGTTAAAAGGCTATGCTCTCCAAAGTGATCTATAAATTCGATGCAGCCTCCATTAAAATGTCAATGATAGTTTTCACAGAAATAAAAAAAAAATGTCCTAATGCAGCCACAGAGGACTGAGGACAGCAATCCTAGGGGGGAAACTGGAGTTTTAACAATACCTGATTTTTAAAACACAGGTCAGAACTGTAATGACCACAGCTGGCACCAAAACTGGCACAAAGGAATGGAGAAGGCTCAGTGGATACAGAGCTTAAAGCACAAGCATGATGACCTGAGTTCGGATCTCAGAACCCACATCAAAAAAACAAATAGATGGGGCTGGAGAGGTGGCTCAGGGGTTAAGCCTCTACCTTGCAGGCAGAAGGTCCTGAGTTCAGATCCGAGACCCCGTATAGACAACGGGCAGAAGCGGGGGCGACCTGCGTTTCTGGTCCTGGTAGGGCGGAGCCTGTGAATCCCGGGGCAGAGTAAACAAGGAGGAGGTGGAGGCGTCCATGGTGGTTCCCAAATTCTCCCATGGTTCTACACACACACACACACACACACACACACACACACACACGAGCACACACACACAATTGAATAAATGAAAAAATAAAATAAAATAAAATAAAAATTAAAAAAACTAAATAGCTAGATTCAGTACAGTAGCGCATGCATCTCTAATCCTTGCACTCCTGTAGGAAGATAGGAGCCCTTCTTGAGACTCTAGAAGCTCTAGGACCAGTTAGCCTAATGTATGCAGAGGTGAATGAGGAGCAAGACAGAAATGTAAGAGCTAGCCCCCAAGATTGTCCTCTGACGTCCACGCACATGCCACAACTCGTACTCACAAAAACACATCATCCATACACACATAACTCACAGAATGAATAAATGTACAAGTGACAAAAGAAAACAGTTGAGGGCCTAGAAACTAGTCCAGGTACACATGCCAAGTGAGTTTTTGACAAAGGCACATACAGGACATGACAAAGAAACATATTCAGGAGAGAAGGAATTCCAGTGAATGGGGTTGGTGAAGCCAAAGTTCCACATGCAGAAGAGTGGAATCTTGACTTAAGTTCCCTTACACAGAAATGTTCTTATAACTTCCTATTCTTCCATAGTATAAAATATTTTAATAGAAAATAAGTTTACAAAATTATGTATTACTTGTCTTGCATTATTTTTGTCAAGTACAATTGATGCTGTTCTCATGAAATCAACTATGCTCACCCTGCAGCTTGGCTAACGTCTTTCCTGGACCACTTTTGTGTAGAGACACAAATGAACAGGAGGCCAGTTACCTCCTTCACCATCTACCTGGGGGAGGTTATCTGTGTGTCAGAGAGGGTTAGCTGCAAGCAAGAACCTCGGGCCCCTCAGTGAGCTCATAAAATAGTTTTTGTTTTTTAAATCAATTCATGCACAAATGATCATAAAAAGATATATTTTGCCAATCACTGTTACTATGACTTGTTGCTTAATCACTTTCCTGAATGTTAGGAACACCAGGCAGGAATGATATAAGGTTTTACTGTTGATTATCTACAGCTAGCCAAATCATTTAATCATGCAAACATGTACAGCTATAAATTTTAAAAATAAATTCACAATTCAAAAACAATATTGACATCTTTGAAGGTGCTTATTACTTGAAATACCTATGAACTGATGTGAACAGGCTGTCATATCCAGGTGATAACAGTCTTCCTCCACCACAAAACAGTATATTTGAGCAGATATTGATCTTTCAGATTCTACTTTAATGTATCAATGACCATTTATTTGTTGAGGAAGTAAAGTTACATTTCTCATTTACACAACATCAATAGTTAAGTGATTTGGGGCGATGCTTCAGAAAGTTTCTAAACATTGGATGGAATTTAAATTCAATATGTTTACAGTTAAAATTTTGGCAGCACATTTTACTGGTTTTGGTCTAACTGGGCTTTAACTTATCAGTGTTCTTTCTTCTCTCTACTCAGACCTTATTTAACTGGGAATTGGCAAATTGTAGGCAGCATTTCAAAAAGTTCCAACTTTGCTTTTATCAGGCAGAACTGGAACAATAGCCTACAATATTAATATTTTAGTGGTCTTGATTGCTGTTCTTTTTCTATTTTTTGTGAGGTGGGGGGGCAACATAGTGCTGTGTAAGCATATACAGACAAGGCAAATAATAATGTTTCCATAGTAGTATAAACAGCTCTAAAATGCAAAGCTTGGGAAAAAATAAACCTCTCCCAGAAAGCACACATTGCTATTCCTTACATCTGAATGGAAAATAGGAAATCAACTCATCTCTTACTATAAAATTTGAAGGAAAACACCACTTTCAGAAAGATGAGCATTGAGCACGCCAGGGTATGAAAGTCAGCCCTCTCTCCCTATCTCGCCACTATTCACATCATTGAAATAATGAATGCATTGTTAATGAACCCAAGCTGATAAAAACTCCAGTGTCTGAGCCCGCCCTCCTCCCAGTGCCTGTGCACGGAGAAGGCTTGCTGTTCTTCTACTCACTAATCACCGTCATTTGTTGCCCTCGCTGCGTTTCCCCTCATCAGGGCTAATCTACCCAGCCATCTGGCATTTGATAGATAATTGCCTTTCCTAATCCCCAAGAGCCTGGAAGGCACCTCAGGGTAACTCTACCATGTGCACGCTTCCAGGTAAAGCAACAACTGGGGTCCACATGAAAGATGCTCAGAGAGTCTTTTCAACTACAATACTGATTCCGCCCTGCAGTCTGCAGGTGACAGTTTGAACAATGCTCTTTAGTATGAATTACCCTAGAAATTGTTTCCCCATTGGCCTTATCTCCTTCTAGACCAGCTTGATTAGCATCTCTTGAAGGAAGACTTACAAACCAGCACTGGTCGCAAGCCCTCAGATGCCTCGGGCGTGCAGTACAGACAATTACTGGGGACAAGTAATGAGCATCGCTAAGTGTCTTTCCCAAAGAAGTAATATTTTAGGACTTTATTTATAATACTTATTCTCTGAGTGCAAAAGAAATGCATGCTTATTGTGGAATGCTGGGAGAACAGTAAGAAATCCAATGAGGAGATGAGAGCCAGGTGGCCCAATGCTAAGCATTATCATTAATATTAGGTGCAAACTGTGACGCTTTTTCCAAAAAATGAGATATGTTTAACCGAGTCTATGGGTGAACTTATAGTGGGCACTGCCTTTTTATTTTTAAATCTCTCTCTCTCTCTCTCTCTCTCTCTATTTCTTTGCATGGGCACAGTGCAAGTGTGTATATGTGCATGTGGAGACCAGAAGTCACCTCAGGCGTCATTCCTTGGACACTGTAAACCTTGGTTTGAGACAATGTTTCTCACTGGCCTGGAGGTCTCAGATAAGGTTAGGCTGGCCAGCAAGCCCCAGGATCCCCTTGTCGGTGCCCTCCCTGGCACTGGGATTACGAGTAGGCACCACACACCTGTTGTCACAGTTAGGCACAGGTGTCAACTTGACAGTTGAGGGTTTGAGCTCTGGGCACATTTGTAGAGAATTAATAGTTAAGCCCAGAGCAAACCTGCAGGACATTGTCTAGCTAATGAGGAAGGCCCAGCCCATGGTGGGTGGGACTAGGCTCTGGAATAAAATACCGAGAGCTGATTGAGAAAGTTGGTATTCTTCTGTACACTTGGCCAGACATGCTGGCCTGGAAAATAAGGATCATCCCTCTCTCAGCCTTTCTGTAGAGATGGTGTTGCCAGTTCCTTCAGGCCTAGTGTTGGTGCCTGCTCTCCTGTCAAGCTGGACTAAGAACTGTAACCAGTGAGCATAAAAGACAATAAACCCCTTGTTCCCTTAAGCCTTTTGATGGTCATTTATCAGCAACTATGCAGGCGAACTGCAACACCTGTCTTTCCTCCAGGGTCCTGGAGGTTGGAATCAGACATATTTGGAGGGCGCGGTTCGCCAATGGAGCTCTCGCACTAGCCTGGCAAAATATCTCTACAGTAAATGATTTTAAAATACTCCACCTTGAACTGTCTCATACTTAGTGGGTCTAAGTTTAGCAAGGCTAATCACCCTTTGGGAGAATCCAAATAGGCGATGCCTTTGGACTTCAAAGGAGTCAAGTCACACTGAGTACTGTGGCTTGACCATCCTTGGTTCATCTCTCCAGCCACTCTGTAATGCTGCCCTTTTGACTTTTTCAGAGAGGTACTGAAATGGACCACGGGCAAAGACACACTCCTCTATAAGCCAGATATGCGCATTCTCTTCCATCCACATAGTTTGTGCTTTTTGTTAATATGATCCCATGATTAAGCGCATCAATGCTATTCCACATAGACTTAGTTTATTAATGTCATTGCCAGTAAAAATGGTATGTTGTGATTAAAGTCTGTACAACCCATGACGTGATGAATCTCTCTAATGAGATTCATGACTCCAAAGCATCTTCCAACACAGTCAGGGCTGTCACCCAGTCGTCTATGTGCACAACTGCATCAACAATGCCAAGCACAGAGCCCAATATACTGGGATCATTGACAGCTGATAATAACAGGCCACATGGCATGGGCACTCTTGGTGGCCAGTAAGTTGGCAGATTAGAGAGGTTGCTAGACCTGGCCTCTCGGTCAATTTTTAATTCAAAGATTTTGCTCACATGTTCAACCACTTGTCTGAGGTATTGGGCCTTCCATCATGGCTTTGTCTCAGGAGAGAGAATCTAGGCCAAGGACTGTGTTAAACACCAGGGCATGTTTCAGATGAGAATGTGTCTTGGTTGGAGAAGTCAGGGAGAAAGTCTGGCTCTCCTATCCTTGCTGTGACTGGACGCTTGGTTTAATCTACTGAGATTAATAAACTCATTCTGGTTGCGTGGTAGAAGGGGGGGGCTGGTACCTTCACTGCCACTCCCAGTCCTCCCTTCTCCTTGTCCAATCATTCGTATTCCAGCACTGTGACTATCAGATGTGGAAACCTGGCCGGGAAACCCATGCTATCCCAGGGAAAGGGTGCGGGGTTTCTGCTCTTCACTCAGGTCTTGCCTTCCACACTGTCTCTCTCCCATACAAGAAAAAGATAATGGCTAATTCATCTGTTAGCTTCCTCAGAGAAAATGGAATGAGGCCGAGGGAAGTCCGGCAAGGCGCCAGAAGCCCATCTTGGAAAAAGGTTTCCTGACCTTGGCCTTCTGCAGTTCAGTCCTCATGAATATTTATAGGTAGCTCTTCCCCTTGGCATGGGCTGGGGTCTCCAGAGCATGGCAGGAACGTCATTGGAAAGCATGCAAGAGACCTTCAACCCAGCCCTCCCACCAAAATCTACCCGGGGCAGGAAAAAGCCCCAACTTCAATGTCAGTCTCCATCTACCTTGTTTCTAGAAGCTACGATCCTAATCGACTGCTTTCCATCAGCTGCCAGAAATAGACAGAATGCAGCTGGGAGCTCCGAACTGCGCGGCTCGGCAAAGCCTTTCACGGCACACAAATGCCAGCTCTTACTCAGCCGGAGTCCCCCAGGGAAATAATTTCTATTCCCACCTCTGCTCATAACCTGGTGAGTCAGTCGAGGTCAGCATGGAGCAGGGTGCTAATGACTCGCCCAGCTCAGGAAAGGCGCTCAGGGGACCCTGGAGATGCTACCCAGCCGGGCCCTGATTTCCCCATGCCACATCCTACAGCCTGAAGCATCTGTCTTGCAAACCAGTTTTGGGCATAAGGGAACCAAAGACCCACTTCTGAAGAAATAAGTTTGGAGTAAAAATTAATGCTGAGGGGCTGCAGAGATGGCTCAGGGGTTAAGCCCGTGCCTTACAGGTAGAAGGACCTGAGTTCAAACCCTGGATCCCATGTAAAAAAAAAATGTGTAGCACAAGTGGCAGCAGCCTGCACACTTCTGGCCCTGGAAGATGGAGCCTGGGAACTCCAGAGCAAAGCAAAAAAGAGGCTCTTTTTGCAATCCAGGATGACTCCCTAAACCACCCTTAGGTCTCCATGCACATACACATACATAGCACTCGCACTAAATTAAATAAATAAATAATAAAATCAGGTGACCCTGATTCCCCAACAAAGAACCTGCTGGGACGGTGGACTGTAGTGTCCACTTTTACCCACTTTCTGATCATGTCAGGTCAACTGACATCATGCTCTTTATTCCATGGCGAACAGCTGCCCTCTCCTCTTAGGTTGTTTTCCACTGGCACTCATGAAAAATGAAATAATAAAGCAATAAGGATCCCAGTGAGCAGCCTCACAACAGACATAGAGATAGACATGTGGTTTAAATGCACCCATCTTGAAATAGCAAAGGTCCCTGTTAGCCTGTGCTCAAAGCTGGTAGCAGGATACCACGCTGAAGAGATTTGCTCTTCATGATATTTGTTCTCTAGGGCTCAGTACTCCCCAAATCCAGCTACCTATCACAGCCTTACTTAAAAACACCCTTTTATCTACATGTGCAGGTGTGGAAACTGTCACCCCAAGGATTCCCAGCCTCCCCCCATCACCTCTACCTTCATTCACTCCAGATTACAAGTGCTGTGTTGACGCTGAGCTTTGGTTGTGGCGACTTAGAAACTAGGTCACAAAAAGAAATAGCAACCCCCGAAGGTGCAAAGGTTATGGCATGTTTTTGAGGAACATTCTTTGGGTGGGTGGTGGGAAGAAAGGAAACTATATTGGGAGATACCATACCACAGATGGTAAGACCAAATTTTAATGTTTTGTCATAGGTGAAAAAATACACCCTTCTACTTTGGGTATTTTCTTGGAAGTAAAGGATTTTGTTCATAGTCTTATTTCTTGCTTGATGAATGCATCACTTCAGGTATATAAATGGGACATCAATTATGTTGGGACTCACCTTTTAATTTCTGTGTGACACAATTAGTAATAATACCTAACATTTGTTGAACAATTGCCATGCATCAGTCATTTGATAAATATCACCTGAATCCTTCAGGATTCTAGGCACTATTCTTGACATTGCAAACACAACACATCATCAAAGAAAAGTCACAAAACTGGTTCTCTAATGGAGGAGAGACAATGGACAAAGAAACAAAAGACACACACATATGCACACACATCAATAGTCAAGACATAAACACACACACACACACACACACACACACACGAAACACATGGGAGAAGACAATGGATAAGAAACAAAAGATACGCATACACATATAGTCAAGGTATGTTATATATTACATACATTGACTATTGGAAATAAATATTCCTGATAAATATATATTGGAAATATATATTCCTGGAATATATTGGAAATAAATATTCCAGCGTTCAATCCCCAGAACCCACATGATAGAAGAAATGAATCAACTCCTGAAAATGATCCTTTGATTTCTATACCAAAGCCATGGCACAAACACCCTCAGCCCCACCCCTCCCCTCCCCACACAGGACCATATCCCTCCCCTCTGCAACCAAAACCAAGTAAATCTTCCTTTCTCCCTTCAGTTGGTTGTACTGCATCGTCTCACAGCAAAAACAACAGTAAGTAGAACAGCTGACTTAGGTGAGAAACTAGTTGTTGTTGTTTTTTTTTTTTCAATTTTCCCAAGCTAGGGAAGTCAGTGAGGGATTTGTATCCAAGAAAGGACACGATAGCAATTTTGTCTTTAAGAGATCATAGAAACTTGTCTTGGCCGTAGGTGGGGGGAGATGAAAGTAAAGATGCCAGTCTGGAGGCCATCACAGGGGGCAGTTTAATGCTGATGTAAGGGGCATGCTTTTCATCTAATCTTCAATGGCACCCTAAGGAGGTACATGCACTCCTACAAGGCTGGCATAGGATGGACTGCTCTGACCTAGATACATAAGAAGTGGGACAGGGTGGGTGACTGAAAACAAGTCCTAAAAGCTACCAAATATTTAAGGGTCCAGTCAGATTAGTATCATAAAGAGGGGAGCCACTGTATAGACCCAATGGGAGAGATACTTTGTGAGTTATTTCTTTTATCTCTGCCTTTTAAAATGCATTTCCTTTATTACTATCTTTCTAAGGCAGAGTCTCATGTAGCTCAGGCTGGTATCAAACTCTGTAACCTGAGCAAGAATTTACTGTGCCCCCAATTTTAAAATCCAGGTATAATGTTGCTGTAGTATCTTCAGACTAGTAATATCATGTGAGGTACAATAACTATGTAGCTGTGATAATTTTATATAAATGCATAAATATTATATTATATAAGTGAACGAATACTTCCATTCCATGTTACTGAAACAAAACATCCGACCTGAGCAACGTGGGGGAAAAAGGGTTTATTCTGGCTCATAATTTAAGGTACAGACTATTAGTATGGGGAAGTCAAGGAGGCAGGGGCTTGAATCAGCTGGTCACTTTGCATCCACGGTCAAGAAAGAGTGCAGGATGCATGCATACTGCTAGTGCTCAGTTTCCCCTATTCTTATATGGTTCTGGATTTCCTGCTTAGGGAATGGTCCCACCCACAATGGGTGGGTCTTCATGCTTCAACTCAAGCCATCAAGACAGTCTCCATAGATGTGTCCAGGGGCCTGATTTAATATACAGAATTCCTTCCAGATGAGTTTGGAGGCCTGCCCCTTGTGTGCAGATTGACATTAGTATTAGCGATCACGTTTATACACATACACACACAAACATGTGCATACACAATAAAGATAACTTAACTTTGGTTGTGGCCACTCCTACAAATACTGCTAAGCACTTAATATCCTTTCAATTAAATTGATGTTAGAAAAAGATAGGAAAGTTCTATTTTTAGTAGGTAGATACTATTAATGCTTGACAAGAAAGATGGAAGTAAGTAATGACCAATTTGAAGCCAACATCTTTTTTGAAAAAGTGGAGCTTTTATGTGAACTTGAATATGCATTGGACAGTAACACATTTAGACCTTAAATAGCTATAGGCACTTGAGTAATAATAAGGATGAGTGAAGCTCATTCTACCCTAAAGTGACTTCAACATGACACATTTCTTTCTGGGTCCCACATTATTGTTCTTTTCCTGGGGGCTCTGTTCATCCAGAATACTTGAGGGACCTTGGGCTGATGAAAACTGGACGCACCTTTTACAATCACAGTGGCCAAGTGGGTGACTCATGCAGAGGCACTTAGAAGCTTTTAACTAGAAATGACAAATGTCCAATTTGGGCCGGTGTTTCATTGTCCAGAGGAAATGGCTGTATGATCCTAGCACGCGCTGAAGGCACTGAACTGTCACAGTTTGAATTCTACAAAGCATCTCATTTTATAAATGAAAATGACCAAGACTCAGAGAGAATCACATGCTTAAAATCACATCAATAATAAGTCAAAAAGCTTTGGAGTCCCAGAGAGGTATAATCATCCTTTTTGGTTTTTTCTTTTGAGAGAGTCTCATGTAGCGGAGGCTGACCTCTCCCTGATCTTCCTGTCTTTACCTCCCAAGGGCTGGAATTATTGGCAGGAAGCACTGTGTCGGGATGAGATACACATAATCTAAAGCACATTCCAGTTGCCATTTGTTTGTGCTCTTCATTATACCCAGTATCTGATGTCTCCCATCTCCTCATGTACACTTGTTATACTCAAAGACTGCACATCTGATTAAATTCTGTGACTCCTGAGGACATGCTGCCAGAGTTCTATGCAATTCCCACAGCTTCTCAGCCACTGTGAACAGTCAAAATAGAAAAAAAAAGGCCGTGTTCAGATATATATACTTACACAAGAATTGCATGGGAACTGCTGTCTCATCAAAATCTCATCACAACATCAGAAAAATCTCAAGATGCCCATACCTCTTCTGAGAGACTGATGAGGACTAATGTCGAAAGAAAAGGAGGTGCTTCCCTCAATGGTACCGTCGACTTATCTAAGATGCTTGCTGGAACGTGAATCATGTCAGACATAAGCCATCACAGATTAGATGAAACACAGTGAGCCGCATAAGCGAAGAGTTGAAAATGGAGGAAGTCAGGCAGGAAAGATGGAGGTTTATAAGAGGAAAAGGAGGAAGGAAGGGATTTGGGACTAAGGGTTGAAAATATTATAAAGTCACTATGTTCATGCATACAACATTTAAAAATAAAGATTCTAAAAAATGTCCTATTGGCTTAAAAAATAATAACTACAGAACTTCATCATTGTGTGAATATGAGCTGGACTTCGGAGAAAGAGGCTTCAGGTAACCGAAATGTAGGGAAGGCTCAAGGCTGCTCCATGTGGGGATGTCCCCCAGATGTCACCTGCTTCTACATGGAAGCATGACACACGTGACCGAGGAAAACCTGCACTTCCTTTTCGTGTCGTATCGGATCACACAGTTCACTACTGACCACACATCGCTCTTACCCTCGGCCATCTCTATAGGACACCGAGGGTCCTTAGTGCAGTCGCTGCGAGGCGGTTTACCATCACAAAATCGTAATTCCGGCTGAGAACTCTGAAATAAACACAGGCAACCCTGGCTGACTTGAAAAGCCCGATCAGCACCAGACGCCAAATAAAAACACAGTTAACAGTGAAGACAGTTCCCTTGATACAAGACAATTCCTCCAACTGATCTAACTGCAGACGGGACCCACCTGACACAGGTAGAGGCAGCCCTCGATGATGATTAACTACCCTAGCCTTCTTCTGTGTAAAAGCAAGGTCACGACTAATGGAACTGATCCCACAGGGCTATTGTGGGGAACCAAATGCAGCAACGCATTGAAAAACACTTAGAATACACCGGACACACGTGGTAACCGTTACAATCATTCCTTTCCTTTGAATTTTGCCAAATGCCTCCACTCGAGCCAGCTGAGCTCAGATATTAAGAGATAATTAAATTTGAGGTTTGAAAGGGGCTTTGGAATCCAACTGCTTCCCCAGAAATTCAAGGGGAATTGGCCTTGGAATGGTCACATATGGCTGACTGGGGGTTTCTTTGGCTCTACCTGGATGGATATAACAGATAAGCAAGAGACGCTGAGTAAGAAAATCACATGATGGACCTATAGACCTGGGAGGTTTTTTTTTTTTTTTTCTTCTAGGCCTTGAGAACTAGCAACTTATGGCTCCGAGCTTTCCACACTATAGGCTTATTGCTCTAAGCTCTAAACTCAGAGGCTGCTTCTCATGGCTTGGAACAACTATGTCTAGCAATCGGAGACAGCTCTTGCGAGTAGGCATCAGGAGTCCTAGCGGCTCTTTTTAGCTCTTCTAGAGACCAGAACTCTCAGTCCTCAGCCTGGGCTCCTGTCTTTGGCTTTTTACAACCTCTCCTCTTCTGTAGATGCAGACTCTCCACGTTTCTCACATTCTCAGCACCTCCACTGTCCTTGGCTTCTTGCAGATTCTTCCTCAGTTATCTGGAAACGCTCCCGCCACATCGCCTTCTAATATTGCAGCCTGGAGCCTTAGATCTGGAGGCCTTGGGTCTTGGTTATCTCTGGAGTTACAGCTCCAAGTCCTGGCTCGGCTCCCCAGCTCTCAGGCGTCCCCTTGGAACTCAGCCGCCTCTTGTGTTATATCTCTAGGGCATTGGGACCTAGGGCTCCTGGTGACTCTCTGAAATTCATCAGTCCTCTCTTCACTGCTGCCATCGGGACTATAATCCCAAGTTCTTTGCTTTTCACGTTACCAGCTCCACTTGTATCCCTGATAACCACAAAACGTAGCTAAAAGACCAATTGGAAGAAGTCTTAATGAGCGTCTGATGCTGCAACACTGAGGCAGTGAAGGGCAGCACACAAGTGAATTCTCCCAGCTTAACAACAAGAGTAGCAGCTTGGTATATAACCCAAAGTGGGTGTCACAGTTAGGCACAGGTGTCAACTTGACAGTTGAGACTTTGAGCTCTGGGCACATTTGTAGAGAATCAATGGTTGAGTTAAGTCCAGAGCAAACCTGCAGGAGATTGTCTAGCTGATGGGGAAGGCCCAGTCCATGGTGGGTGGGACTAGGCCCTGGAATAAAATACAGAGAGCTGGTTGAGAGAGTTGGCATTCTTGTATATTCTTGGGCAGACATGCTGGTCTGGCAAGTAAGAATTGTCCCTCTCTCAGCTGTTATGTGAAGATGGGGTGGCCAGTTCCCTTGGACCTGGTGTTGGTATGAGCTCTCCTGTCAAGCTGGACTGAGAACTGTAGCCAGTCTATTGTAAGAGAATAAACCCCTTGTTCCCTTAAGCCATTTGATGATCATTTATCAGCAACCATGCAGGTGAACTGCAACAGTGGATGTGATATAGGTATGTATGCAAATATCAGATTGTAACGTGTACCAATCACAGCATAGCTTCCACTTCCAACTAGACCACTCACCACCAATTACAAGTATTGATAAAGAGTCATTCACAAGCCATGCATAGGCTCAGTATCACTTCAGTCAACCACAAGTTAATGGGGGGGAGGTGCTCTTCCTCCTGCTCTGAAGGGGGGTGACACCACAAGCACCATGGGGCAGAGTCCTCGGGAGCAGCAGTGAACAACGTTCTCAGAGGAATCTTGCAGTGCTGGTGCAAGCTGGATCAGCCATGATTGGAATAAGTCTCTGAAGGTCAAAGTAGCTGAGGCTACACTATTATCTATAGTTGAAGCTTCCCAAGACATTCATGGCTTAAATCAGCCAGGGTTGCCATAACGGTCACCAAAATCTGTGTGTGTGTGTGTGTGGGTCTGTGTGCAAGTATGTCTGTGTGTGTGTTAGGGTGGAGGGGTACAGGGGACCATTCAGTATACTGTTCCCTGCTTAAGGTAACCAACTGTCAGTCAAAGAGTTTAGTTTATTGGAAAGAAAAGTAAACGTAACAGGGCACTTATAATCAAGACCCAGCTTTCACGTTAACATTTGTTAATGATGGTATTTGACAGTGTTTAAGTTCTAGCCAAACACTCTTAGAGTTGGGCCCTTGTCTGCCTCATGATCACAGTCTAGGTTAGAGCCAAGATTGGATCTGCTCTCCTGACTCTTAGCCTCAGGTACCTTTTGGACCACTAGGAACATGTTGTTTAGAACAGCGTCAAGAACATTGTTTGACATAATAATCTACTTGAATCTGCTCAAATCAAGGTCAATTTTCTTGGGTCCAATTTTCATCCCAAGTCTACCTATTTAAGGACACGGCACACAACTAATAGTGCTGAATAAATTCTGGACTGGGTACAAAGGGAAAGAAGTCTAAATATTGAATCAAAGCTCTCCACGGCCGAGAGGTGGGCCTGCAGCCCAAAATTAGTTCTATTTTGCTCACCAGCTTAATGATATTGTCAGTTGTTTTTTAATTAAGTCGCCCTAAATTGCTACACTGAACCAATTTGAAGAACTAGCGGAAACGCTTGCTGTGTTCCCATGTATTTCAATGTGAAAAAAAAATTGAATGGGCTCTCATTTAAATGGCTTAGATAAGGGCATTTCAGAAAATGGTTTCAACATGTTTTTCCAAGTCATATGATCTAAAAATTCCAGTGCATTTTCCCATGTTTTTCAGGCTCCAGGAATTAGGGAATTCAATTTTCATTCCTCCAAAAGCATGGTGAATGTCCTTTTCTTGTAAAAGAGAAATCATAACCCTTGTCACCAAAGAAGGGTCATGAAATGATGGCATTGTCCAAACAGATGGTGGTGATTTTTGAAAGAATGGTAAAAATGATTCTCTTTTCATCTTCCAGAATCAAGTTTGTTCATGGGGTACTAGGTATGCCACTTTTGTTCCTCCCCTGTTTTTATCAAAACACACTGGAGATACCTCTGGACTAAAAGAGGTGAGAGCCGAAATCAACCTGTTGCCCCTACACAGGGAAACAGACTAGAGACACTGCCTCTTTCTGGAACGAGAGCCTGGGAGAGACATCAATTCTCAACAGACCAACTGTTTGCACAAAAATATGCCGCGGTTGTTCCTTAGCAACCAACACTCCTCAAAGCCGCTGTGGATGAAGAGCTAAGGACCTTCTTCTGTCCCTGCATCTAGTGTCACTAGCGATCCTGATGGAACCCGGTGTCGTCGTGCTGCTGTCTTGGGAGCGAGCACTCGACTGCCCAAGGAGCTGGGAAGTCAGATGCTGCTTTGGTCAAAGGAAGTCTCAAAGCAACCACAGGCATACATCACCAGTCAACAGGCTCAACCTGTGCGGTCAACTGTAGACATACATCACACCCTAGACATATATCACACTCAACTCTAGACGTATATCACGCTCAACTTTAGACATACATCACACTCACCCTAGACATACATCATACCCTAGACATACATCACACTCAACTCTAGACATACATCACACTCAACTCTAGACATACATCACACTCACCCTAGACATACATCACACCCTAGACATACATCACACTCTAGACATACATCACACTCAACTTTAGACATACATCACACTCTAGACATATATCACACTCAGGGCTATCGGCTCTGGTTGGCAGCTACCATGACCCCCCCCTCCTCCTTCAGTCCTTTTCCTCTCAGTGGAAAGAGGCAAATGGTGTATAAGGTAACCAGAACACTGTGATGACCTGGAATTAAAAAAATTCTATTTTGTGTGTGTGTGTGTGTGTGTGTGTGTATCAGAGGGCATTGTCTGTCCCTGTGGCAGACCAAGGGTGACTTCAGGAATCACCCTGAATTTTCTTCTACCTCCTTTTTGTTCACTCTAGGATTTTTTTTAGGTAAATACAGGGTACCACCAGGCTGGTAGTTTTACATGGGACCTGGGATCCAAACTCAGAACCTTCTACTTGAGAGGCAAAGTCTTAACCCCGAGCCATCTCTCCAGCCTAGACATGGAATTTTTAAACAAAAGAACTTTTATCACTTAAAGTGTCAGGATACCATAAACTTCATAACTTGCAATTAAAACATTTATGAACTGTACATAATTATTCTGCTGATATCCAAACAATAAACAGGAAAGATCTGTCAATCTTATCTTTCTGAAATTAGGTCATAGATGTTGACTCTTTTTTTTTTAAACAGTACTATAAACATGTTGCTACCATTATTTATTTCTGAGTTAAAATCTTAGATTGAATGTCAATGATTCCCAATCCTCCAAGTTTCTATCATACTCCCTATACAGATTTCTGGGTGTCTAAGACACCAAACAATCCCACAGCAAATGGTGGTTCTACTTTGATTTCCATGGTGGTTTCCCCACAAAATCTCTGAAATGGAATATAGAAAATCTCCTCAGGAACCTGGTTCAGATTCAACCTGCTCATTTTCTCATTCATTGTACATTTAGTTGTTTTGTGATATATTCAACAAATGCTAATTCTGATGGTGCCCTAAATTGGCACCAAGATAAAGCCATCCTGTCTTCAGGATTACAAGCCTACGAGGGCAACAAGCCATTAAACCCAAATATAATATGGCAAGTCAGCGTCAGTGATGGGAGGATCCATTGAAGGAGCATGCGGCAATGTCCCCTCACTCATACCTAAGGGAGTTCCTGCAGGAAACAGGGATGAAACCAAACTGAAAGGAGCAAGGGATTCTGGGAAGAGGAGGCAGCGTGTGCACAGGGCAGGTAAAGGCAAAGCAATAGAACAAATAGAAACTTGCTCTACACCAGCGGGCTTGGGAATAATGAAGTCAGGGGAGGTAAACTAGGGCCAGATGAGAAAAGGTGTCTGAGCTCATGGAAGCTGCTTGCCTTTAGCCTTAGAGTTGGGGAAGACATTCAAGGGTTGCTGAGACTATACCTGGTTCCTCCTGCCCTCTCGTGGGGGTTCTCATGTATAGATTACGGTCCTGACCCGCTGCCATCTTGTTCCTCTTCCAGGGACGTTTGCTGTGTCATCAGATCACCACGTCTCCCTTACACTGCTGACCTCCCCCTGCTTCAGAAATTATCTGTATCACCTTACAACCTCACTGAGTAGTAGCTCCTCTGCTTGGGGCATGAAATAGCCTGCTTTGAAAAAAGGCTGAACTCTCTACGTTCTTGATCTGAAAAGAACTTTAAAGATCACACACTCTAATGCCTCCTGCTTTGGGGTTAACAGACGCTAAGCAAAGGGAACTGTGCGGTGAGGAAATGCCCCATTGGTTATAGTGTGTGTTGTGCCAGCAGAAGGATGGAGAAATCAGATTCCCAGATCTCACATAACATGCTAGGTGGTGTCCCTCAAAATCCCAGCCTTGGGAGGCGAAGCCTGGGAGTGCACAGGAAAGCTGGATAGCGCGGAGAGCTCATCAGCAGGAGAGCTCTAGCTTTATTTAATTAGAGACCCAGCCTCAAAAAAGTTACGGTAGAAAAACAATCAGGGATGACCCCTCCTACCACCCTTGGGACTCCACATGGCAAAAGCACAGGTCATGAAAGAAGAGGTGAACAAGGACACAGCATCAGCCTGAAGTTACCCACAGCAATGAAGCTGTCAACAAAATAAAACTGAGACTGATGAATAAGAAGTTACCTGCGAAGCAGGGAGCGAGAACGCAGACTCCATGAAGAAGCTGTACAACGACAGCAAACAAAACAACACAGAAGCCATGATGGGGCTGGAGAGATGCCTCGGGTGGAAGCCTTTGCTTTAAAAACAGAAGGATCTGAGTTCGGGTCCCACATTCCACATAAAAATGCCAGGTGGATATGATAGGGATCCGTAATTCCAGCCCTGGAAGACAGAGCCTGGGAAACCCCAGAGCAAAGCAGCAGGAGGTAGAGCAATCCAGGATGATTCCCAAGGTCACAGCTGTAATCCCAGTACTCAGAAGGCTTGAAGCAGGGGGATTAAGAATTCAGGTCCAATACGTATGGGACACAAAGTGAATTTAAGACCAATCTGAGAGACATGAGATTCTAATCTAAAAAAAAAAACAATGAACAAATAGTGAAAAGGGCAAAGAACATGAATAGCTTGTTTGTTTTCAAGGAAGATATGCAAACTGCCATTGAATATGCAGACACATTCA
This sequence comes from Typhlomys cinereus, assembly GCA_023101885.1. Classification (NCBI taxonomy): domain Eukaryota; kingdom Metazoa; phylum Chordata; class Mammalia; order Rodentia; family Platacanthomyidae; genus Typhlomys; species Typhlomys cinereus. Next base: position 2,653,780 of record JALPQD010000253.1, read on the forward strand.
ACACCATTGACTACCAAAGACATGTAAATCAAAAACTATGATGTGTCACTTTATACTAGTGAGCCTATTAGCAAAAGGCAAGTGCTGGCTAGGATGTTGGGGGAGGGACAACCTTGACTGGATTTGCAGTCACTTAGGAGACTTAGCTCTGAATGTGTCTCTAATGGTATTTCCAGAGTGATTTAACTGTGTTTAATTCTGAAAATGGGTGTCACCACATTGAATAAGCTTAAACCACTCTGGAAACACCAGAACAGACACACCCAGAGGTATGTCTGTTCAGTGATTCCAAACCCAGTCCAGTTGCACTCTATAGTTAAAACTCACTAAGGTAGATCTTAGGTGTTCCTACTACACACTTGCAAAGTGATGAGATGAAGCGATGTGTTCATTTACTTCATTTACCAATGTATCTATATATCAAAACATCACATTCTATACATTAAGTGCATAGGACTTTTATTTGTCAATTAAACTTCAAAAAAGCTTGAAAGATTAAATAAAGATGGACAGTTTCACTGGGAAGCTAGGAGGTTCTGATATTGAACAAAAACCATCTCTTGATGGCCATGATACTTTTCCCTGCAATGGTGACTAAACAGCAAAATTTCTTCCCCTATGATAGAGACCGGACTAAATGATCTAAAAAATACCTTACCGATGCATTTGAAATGTGAGAAGCACTGAATGATTTCCATCAAGAACATAATTGGAGAAACCTATTCTGAAGTGCTGTGAGTAATACAGACAGATTTATATTCTGAATACATCGAAGATCTTTCAAGGAACCTCAAGCTCTTCCCATGTTAGTGTTGTCTAATTAAGATATAATGATCTCATGCGGGCAGTGTCTTCATGGAATGCAATTTCTTTAAAAAATGAATGCCCCTAGAAACAAAACCAGACTCTCTGGCTCCTAAGCTACACTGTGCATTTTCCTACTCCCCCATGAAAACCAGCTATTATACACTTTAATTATTACTTTTAGAGTTTTTCTAAAAACCTAATCATAGCCACAAACTTTTCAGGCAACATGCATCCTGCGGTATAATTTAATTACTACATAGGATGCTGATCTTCTAAACCTAGGAAGACATTTGATTAGAAACGCACACACCATTTTCACGACACATACAACCTTAACCCTAAAAGTCCTTGTTCCTTTTAAAGTTAAGCAAACATGGGCAAATGATACAAGTGATTTTATCTGCGATGAAATAATACACATAAAGTATGACCTATATTTTCCTAAGACACAATCTCTGAGGCATGTTCTACATTTAACCTGAGAAATGCTACCCTGTGTGTTTATGGACCACCTGCCGAAAAGCCTAACTCATCCTCTGATTTGAGAAATCCTCTTAAAAACAAAAGTGTGCAAACCTGCAAGCACTGTCTACTGGGTGTATTTCAGTCACACTCCAGTTTTCTCCAGCATTTTCTGCTCACTTATTAAAGGCAAATATTATTCCTTGGAGCCAAGACATACAAAACCAGACTCTTCTCTGTAGATTTTCCATAGCTGAGTGATAAACATATCTTAAAGGGTACTTATTAGCTAAGATGTAAGGCAGTGGGCTGTGGTCCTGTGGAGTCTACAAGGAAAGTGCTGGAGAACTGCAAATGAAGGAAATTGCAGGAGAGAATTCAGTTTATTTTTGCTTTCCTTCATTCCTTCCTCTCTTCCTCCCTCCTTCCCTCTCTCTCTTCCTCCCTCCTTTCCTCCCTCCTTCCCTCCCTCTGTTCCTTCCTCTCTTCCTCCATTTCCTCCCTTTCTTCCTTCCTTCTCTCTCTTTCTCTCTCTCTTTCTTTCTTCCTTTTTTTCCTCCCACCTACCTGCCTTTCAGTCTCTTCTTTCTTTTTTCTTTTTTAGACTACGTGGTCCTGCCTATCCTGGGTTTCTCTATGCAGGACAGGCTGATCTCACAGTGGGACAATCTCCTGCTTCAAGGTCCTCGGTGCTGGAGCCTCTGGTGTGTGCTACCACATCCAGAGGGAGTGGACAGTAAAACCTTTTTGATTTTGAAATAATTGAGGTTTGTGGAAGCTACCAGGATAGGACGGGGGTTCCCTTCACTCTGTTTCCTGCTAGTGCTCAGGTATTAATAACCTTATTCCAATGAGACAGACCAGAGAATTAACATTGAGACATTAGCTATACACTTTAGTCACATTTCCCCATTTATTCCACTAACATCTCCTTTCTGTTCCTGGATCTGGTAACCCAGGATCTCACACTGCATTTCCCATGGCATCTTTGGTCTCCTTCACCCTAATGTTCTCATTTTTTCACTAACCTGGGAAAGGTCTGTCAGGCATTTGGAGCTGTGATTGTGAATCTGTGGCTACTAAATTTTGGAACAGTACCCTTGAGGTGAATATGTTCTCCTTGCATCAAATCGAGGTGTGCACTCTATCTGTGTGGATGACTTCCGGTGGTGTCCACCTTGGTCAAGCAGTAGAGATGGTATCTTCAAGTACGGAGGTGAAGCAAATCACTGACTCCAAACTGTGCAAGGAGAAGGGAGTTCAACTCTGCTTACTATTGGGAAACATATCAATAATTTGTCTACTTATGTTACAACTGACACAGCAGCGTTTACTTTGGTAGAGAGATCCTGTTACACAGAGACCAGAGTTCCGATTTAATGAAAAAAAAAAAAAAAAAAAAAGAAAGAATAAAAGAAAAAAAAAAGCCAGATGGATAGAATGGTAGCTTGCTGGCAGGAGGAGCTTGGGAAATCAGAGGTAGAGAAATCCAGGATGATTCTCAGTGTCACCCTCGGACCTCCACAGTCACACATAAGTTCCCTTTTGTGTACACACACACACACACACACACACACACACACACACACACACAAATTGAACCGTTATATCAAAACAACTACATATGCATTCTAGTAATTGACCAAAAGCATGTCAAATATCACAAAGGATTTATTCAAGAAAATTTATGAAATCTCAGTAAAAATAATGGGATCTGTGGCATTTTAGTCAGGACCCTATTCACGGCCCCCTTTCAACCCACTTCCAACACTTGAGTTCTAATCCAGCCTGGGCAGATGAGGCAGGCCGTGAGGATGATGGGGGGAGTGTTTTATCTGGAGCGGGGCATAGAAAGCCATATGTCTGGGGAGCTATCAGAGATCACTAAGATGTCAGTGGTAACCAATCAGGAGCAGTCCTTGTCAAAACCCGCCTAGGCCTTGAGACTGGCTGCCCACATGGACCAGTCAGAACCTTGGCAGAGAGATTCGGGGAAGGAAATGACTGAATGGAACTGTGGGAAGATCTGCCTTCCACCCTGTGCCTACGTGGGTATGAGACTATACCTGATCGAGACTGAGCATGCTCAGGAGATTCAGGAACGAAGACTACCCAACAGAATCCTGGGGACACCTGCCCTCCACCCACATCTCGGCAAGTGCCTAAGATTGTGCAACTTCAGGGGAGGCCACGATGCAGTGACCTCCGCGAGCCCATGTCCTGATGTGATTCTCTCAAGTCGCTTTGCACCCCAAAACATCAAATCTTAGTGACTTCATGTTCTGACTGCTGTGGTCACACATCTTTATTACAGGTCACCATTATCATCTATTTTCTTAGGAAGAGGGGAAACATCAGCCACTTCAAGTACATGGATTCTCCGAGGCGACTGGAAAATCAAAGCTGGCTCATGGGGGTTGTTCCTGCAATTTACCCGCGGAGAAGTGGCGAAGAAAGATGGACAAACAGAACGAGTCAAGAAAGGCTGAGCCTGCTTCTCCCTCAAGCCTGGGTGTATCGTGGGTGATGACTTAGGCCCTTAGCAATCTCCTTTTCATTGGCTGCCCATAATAGGCAGAGAAAATGACCATGGCATAGATACAAACTCCAGTTCCATTTGTAGACAGCAAACACTGAGCGCTGACATTGTCCCTGGCACACAGCTTCTTCCCATGAGGAAGCGCTGGCCATCCGCATCCTCGGGACTTCTTGTGGTAAATGCTGTGTGCTCAAGCGTATGACTGGAGACAGCAGGACACTCCATAGACACTGAAGGCTTTATTGTGCCAGGTTTGTAAAACTCGGGAACCACCTCGGCCGGCCAGGAAACCGGCCATTAAAACAACTTCCTGCATTATCCTGGAAGCTTGGAGTTTGGTTCCTCTTGGCAGTTAATCAATTTAAAATCACTGGGAAGAATAAAGAACAGCTTTATGTGACTGACACCTGTGCTGTGTCATCTGTCCCTGAGATAAGGACAGCTGGGAATCTTGTGTGTGCAGCATATGTCTATGTATGTGTGTTCATGTGTGCGTGTGGAGACGGGGGACCAGAGATTCATGTTGGGTATCTCTTTCATTTGATTCTCTACCTTTTTTTTTGGTTTGTTCTCATTTTTTAAACATTTATATTTATTTGTGTGTCTGTGTGTGTCTGTGTGTGTGTGTGTGTGTCTGTCTGTGTGTGTGTGTGTGTGTGTGTGTGTGTGTATCAGAAGGCACTGTGTGTGCCTGTGGAGGCCCAGGGGTGACTTCAGGAATCATCCTGGATTGCTTGTACCACCTCTTTGCTTCGTCCTAGAATTTCCCAGGCTCCACCTTCCAGGACCAGAAGTACAGGCCACCATCATTTTCTTTTGGCATTTTTACATGGGATCCGGGATCCGAATTCAGGACCTTCTGTTTGCAAGGTAGAGGTTAACCTAAGCCGTTTCTCTGGTCTTACCTCATTTTTTTTTAAAACAGGGTCTCTTGTTGCACCTGGAGCTCAATAATAGGCTATATGCTGGCTAAAGAGGTCCACAGAGACTTTTGGGAAGTTGGGTAAAAAGCCCCTCTCTGTACCGAGACTGGAGGCAACGTGTTGTTGTATATGGTTCTTTGTTTCTTCCCATCTTAAATGTTTGTGGTATGTGCACATATGTTTTTATTACCTGTTTTTTTTTTTTTGCCTAGTTATACAAGCTTGGTAGGTACTGCCTTCTTCTCCCTTCCCCTCTCTTCCCCCATTTTCTTCATTTCACCCCCTTCCCACTCTCCAACCTCCTCTCTTGGCGCTTCCTGCTTTCTCCTTCCCATCCCCCAAAGCATCTGTTTATGTGGGCGCTAAATTTCCCGCTGAGTTGTCTATACTAGTGAGAGTTCAGGACTCGGTGGCATAGCTTGAGCCCCTTCTTGGGCTGCCTGTAATATAGGAACTCTACTATGACTGTTTAACCCCTTGCCTCTAAGGATCCTACTGCCTGGAGCCTTCTCCCCTGTGATCCATGCTAGACTTTGGGGGAGTTGTTGACATGTCAGCCATTGTGCAGGTCAGGGAGGGTCCAATCACATTGTGGCTCTATCCTGGCTGCTGCAGCCCTGACTCATATGGAGTGTCTTACATATAATGGGTTCTCCTCATCTTTAGGCTCTTACAATCTTGTTGTCCCCTCTTCCACAAGGTTCCCTGAGCTTTAGGATGGAGAGAGATTTCAGCCAGCCATTTTTAACAGTTTGGAAACATCACTGACACAGCCCTAGCAGGAAGAAGTCTAAAGCAAGGAGCACAATGGAGCTGGTGGCAGCACCGAGGTGGGAGGGTCCCTCGTCAAGGCAGGAAGCATCTGGGGGGGGGCAAGAGGCTGGGAACCTTAGCCACAGAAGCACAGTGTCTGCGACAAAGGGAGACACTTGGGGTGACACCATTTCACCATGGAAGTCACATCTGTTCTCTGAAATGAGAAACAGTATGGAAGCATGCCCCAGACAGCGTGCTAACACAGACAGTCACCAGCTATACCCAGGTATGAACTGTAGCCACAAACCACATCTGCTCAGCAGAGACCGAGGCACTTTCCAGCGTCTCTGTGGGCATCTGAGCTTCCCTAGGTGCACCACAGATGAATGACATGATGCAGGTAACCCATCCCACATGGCATCCGGTGCTCACCCGTGCTCTGCCTTCAGCATGCCTTCCCCATGCCATCTGGGGGGTCAGTGCAGACGGCAACGGACACAGATTCTCTGTGGATGCAAGGATGCCCCTTCCTGCCATTACTGGAGTTTCTAATTACAACAAAATCTGCGATCTCCCTTTGCCATTTAACAACTCCAGCCCTACTTTTCAGCCAGGATATGATTCACTTTTGCTTGCTGTTTTTCCTCTTGAGCGACCTCTTTGATCTGAGATTGAACAGCAGCTGAGCCCCACACAGTGGGGGTGTGTGTGTGTGTGTGTGTGTGTGTGTGTGTGTGTGTGTGTGTACCACAGGTTAGCCTTCATTGCCGCATAAAAGAGCGGGGACTGTTTTAGATCACAGAGCTGAGGAACAGGGCACACTTCCCCAAATGAAATGATGAATGGAACAAGATTTCCACCCTCCTGACCCCAAACTCACTGGCCAGCTTCTCTCTCTTCTTTCATAGGATGCCTGGGTGGGATGGTTTCTTCTTTCAGCTAGCAAACTCCCTGGGTAAATTAGAAAGAATGTGAAGCACGTCTCGGGACCGACAGACTACTGTAATTGCTGGCAAAGGTGCTTCCCACCCTGGCCGGGAGACTGTCCTCTCAGTGTGCCCACTGCAGTGACTACAAGTGAGTGAGCAATAAGTCACCGAATCTTGGCAATGACTCACGCATCCCAAAGAAAGCAGCCCCGGGCTCATAGGCCAGGAGGCAATCTCCAGGGGGATGAGATCTTGCTAGTTAAAAACAGCAGGGAGGAAGCATAAGCCTTGGAAATGCTTTTTTAATTAAATGAAAGATTATTTTTCCCTTGCTTCTCTGCTTCCCTTGTTCCTCCTCCTCCTCTCTTGTGATACTAGATGCTCTCAGACACTCCATGTTACATCTGCCTCACACTGTGAAGGCAAAATTAGACCAAGCAGAGGCCGCACCAGCTAAGAGGGACCACTGCTCAGCAGTAGTGACTCTGCCAACAACTGCAGCTCATTTCAAATGCCCGACCCAGGTTTTCATCAACGGGCACCTGTTCATCACTTCCACTCACTGCTGCGACTGGACCCTTTGCCTCCTGAGGTGGACATTGACATTCTGATTTGGAAATGAAAAGCCACAACCTACAGAATCAGAGAGTGTTGCTGAGTTCCAGGTAGTGATCCCTGAGAGCTTAAATCAGGATTCTTTTAAAATCAGCCCACTCGCTGTTCAGAACATGCACCAAAACTTCCGTTCCCCATTAGAGTTATCCACCCCCCTGCCGCCAGGACACCTCCTCTGTATCCTGTGCTTCAGTCTTGTCCTGTGCTTCAGTCTTGTCCTGTGCTTCAGTCTTGTCCTGGCTTCAATCTTGTCTGTCCTCTCAACTAATGGCACTTGCTTCACCTTGAGGTCAGTTGTTCAATCTACTCCCTGGTGACTAATGCCAAGCAGTCACACATCTCTTCTAATCCTGTCACATCTCTTCCTGAGAGCCCCCCCCCATTCTGTTGTCTTGGGTTTCATATCTAAAGTGTTCATATCCCACCAGCTAACCTTTCACTCTAGCTCCATCTGGTACCAGCTCCCACTTAAACCCCAGCCCCCTGGGCTGACGAGTGCTCCATGAACAAATTTGGGATGGAAAATGCTCCACGGACACACTCAGGATAATGAGTGCTCCATGGGTTACACCCACCCACACACATGCAAACACACATGCACATACATACGCACGCACATGCACACACATGCATGCACACCCAAATGTACTCATGCACCCATATACATGTGAACAAAAATACACATATATGTCACACCACAAACAAACTGTGGGCTCACTTAGGGCTTCTCATCATCTCACATGCAGCCAATCTTGGGTTTCCAGTCTAGAGTCCCTGCTGATCATTCCTTCTTTGGTTTCTCAATACCTTTTCCTACCATCTAATTTTATACTTAGTTACATACTTTATGCATATTTTAAGGGAATGTATTTTATCTATCTTCCTATCACTGATATGCAGCCTACAGTTTTGCTGTTTTTTTTAAAGGATCCACTAAAGCAAATTCTAAAATTCATACTTCAGAAAAAAAAAAGCAAACAGTTACAGATGAAAACCCCAAGATGAGATGTAGCATTGAGAAGATCCTGGTGAATGGATTGATAAAAAGGAAAGAAACAGAAAAGATATGCAACTTGTGGAAGAAAAGTGGGGACACTGGACAGACATAAGTGTTTGCATTTTTGGAGCATGAAGAGGGGCGAAAGCATTAGACAGAGACTTTTTAAAGAGTGTGCACATCCTCTGTCTGATTGACTGCAGCAATCTTGAGTCATCGTGCCATGACTGCTCCAGAGCAACCTGATGTTTCCCCATGGGTTATAAATGGACAAAACCATTCCAATAGTGCACGGAGTTTTTCAGCCTGACCCAGTGTGAAGATAGGCCCCAACTTTCTGGCTTTAGTTTAAGATCCACCAGGTACATTCACTAAAGACAGCATGAAGTCCTCTTTGTCCTAAGTATACTTGCCTTTCCTCTGACTCATCAATCCAGATGCCTCTGGGGGCCACAATTCATTGAGTAAATCCCCAAATAGCGTGTACCCTTTGCAATACTGATTCCTTTGCCATCTCATTATATCAGAAACCAAACCCAGCCGTTGAAGAACAGCACATGGATGAAAGCAGCAAGAGCAACTTCTAAAGGGGTAGGCACAAAGCAGGAAAAACTGAAATGAGAAAAATCCTCATCTATTCAAAGAATACTAAGAATAAAGGGCAAAAAAGATAAAGCATTAATAAAGACTTTACAATGGTGCTAGAGAAAGCTAGGGATATATCTCAATGGTAGAGTGCTCTAATATTGAAGAAGGAGGAGGAGGAGGAGGAGGAGGAGGAGGAAATAATAATAATAATAATAATAATAATAATAATAAATTAAGCTGGGCACGATGGCACAGCCCTATAACCCCAGCACTTGAAAGATGGAGGCTCATCTAGATCAGGGATAGCCTAGGCTGTGTGAAAGTCTGTATCAAATAAATGGAGACAGAATACATCAAAATATATTGCTGATTTTAAAAAAATGCAAGCAGGACCAAAAAGCAATTAAAAGGAAGTATTTTTAGACCAAACAAGAAGTTTAGAAACACATTACAAGATATACCAAAACTTGGCAAGAGTGATTATAAATCCAGAGGATAAATATTCACCAAAATTCCCTCAAAACATAAAGACTAATATTGACATGGTGAAGGGAAGAAAAATCTCTTTCCTGTATTCCCAATGTGTGGGTTGTTCTCTATACCAAGCAATCCTCTATGGACATCAAATGAGTGTATCATAATCCTTTTTCATCCTTACAATGTCTACCTGGAGTTACCATCCGATCCTACAGGCTTACGAGTGCTGTCTCCACTTCAGATGCCAATCATAAGGCCTCAGCCCCGCCCCCCATGTCTTGCTTCTGACCACACAGCTATAAAGTAAGCGTTCCCCACAGTGTCCTGCTCTAGTCTGATACACTTTCTTGGAAATGCTCAATCCCACACAGCAATATTGCCTCATGATTACCAGTTCATTGTAAAAACGTAAATTCTGGAAGTGCTGAATAGAAGTGCAGGATAAGGGAAGGGCAGGTGTCTCTTTAGGATGTGCTACCTCCCTATGTTCACCAAGCTGGAAGATCCCTGAGCTCCTTCTTCAGGGATTTTTATGTAGACTTCGGTGCACAGTATAGGCACAATGGATTATTAACTCCGTCTCCAGCTCCTCTCTCTCCCCAGGGTGTGCGAGGCTTCCAGTTCCCAGCTTCTCATTACAGGTTAGTCATCTTGGGGAACAGCCTCGTTCCTGAAGCTATCCAGAGACCCACCAGGAATAGCTTCGTTTGTTAAAAATACACTCCTATCTCCCAGGAAATTCCGAGGACTTTTGAAGTTCTGCGTCAGATGTCGGGGTCGCCCCCATCCCTGGGGGAAATTAATGGGTTTGGGGAGCTCTGTGTCAGGAACCAAGGTCAAAGGTTGTATTTAGAAAAGAAAAAAAAGGATGCTCCTTCCACCTTATCACTGCAGACATTTGAAGAATTTTAGGAACTCTGTGTTAGAAGCAGGAGGCGGGGACCAAGTGTCTATTGTTTGTGTCACACACATAGACAAATCCATGGCAGACTAGACTGGGCAGCAGTGGGTGGGGGAGTTTCATTGCATCTCTCCTGATAATCAACTTTGGCAGAGAAGAAAATCAATCAGGATAGAAAAGACTAGATAACATAATTAGTGCTATGTTTTAAAGTATGCAACACTCTAATAAGAAATAATGAAAAAATAAGAAAAAAGAAATAATAACTAAGATTTTGTGGACTACGAAACAACTCTGAAAACTGAAAATGCTATAAAGATAATCTCAATACATTCCAAAAGGCTGGTATACAAATCACATCCCTTACAATATGATTACACATATATTTTAAAGATAAGGTTTTAAAGAAAAGGGGGTACATGTATATATAATGGAATCTATGAGGCCTTTAGGAAGAAGCCAATCCTGTCATTTGTGATAATATGCATGACTGAGCTATAGCATCACCAGCCATAAAATGTTTTTCATTTGAATTGAAATGAACTGCATGAATCTTTTTTTTTAAAAAAATGAGTATTTTATCACATAGACAGCAATATCATAAAGGATGCGAAAGAAGCAATTGACACAAATGTCAGAAAGATCCATGGGGAGGGAGAGGGAAAGTGATGGGTTGCTTCTTAATCCATCACGTGCACAAAAACTTCATGTTTTAATTCTTCCAACAGTACTTGTAAATTTTATATATTCTCTTATATGGATGAAACAGCTTAGTTTCAGAAAAAGTCTAGCGCATAGTGCATGCCTTGACATAAGATTCACAGTTTTTTTTCCACATGCAGCCTGAAAGGGGACATGATTTTGTAAACTTTGGAAGCATACCTGGAATAATTATTTTATTTCTAGAAGACGAGCCTGTGACAGATGTGAAACTGGGAGACACTCCTTCAGGAAAACATTTGATCTTGTGTGCAATTGTCTTTGATTTACATTATTAAATGGATAAGTTCTTAAGCAAAGCTGTTGATATAATTATAAGTTACTTACCCTCTACTCCCATACAACAAACACACAGACACAGTGAAACACACACAGGTAAACACAGACATGCAGACACAGATACACACACATAGATGCACACAGACTCAAACACACACAAAACATACACATACACAAGACACATATACAGACACACACATACACAGACATATATACAGAGACACATACATATAGACATACACACATACACACACATACATGCATACAGATATGTACACATACACACAGGCGCACACAAATACATATAAACAAGCAAATCAGAAGTCTGATCACAACTCAGAAGCCTTACACAAGAATCAGCTCAAAACTGATTGTGAAACCATGAGTTTTAAAATACAGCTCACCCTATGATGTCATTTCTGAAAAAAAATAAAAAAGATGAAAAATTTAGGACAAGCCTCAGCTATCCTCTCATAAACCTAACCCACTGGTGTAGTATAAGTAAATTTTAAAAATTAATTAATTAATTAATTAATTAATTAATGAAAGAGAAAGAAACTGAGAGGGAGAGAAAGGCGTAGGTCACATCCTATGTATACCATGCCTCATGAACGGAGGTCAGAGGACAACTTTTAGACCCAGTGAGATGCCTCGTTGGTGCTCGAAAAATTTTTTTCATAGTAAATATGTTGCCAAAAAATTGCAGACAATTTACTTATCTGAAAAGTACAAATTATAGTATATAAATATAGTAAATAAATTAGGTCCAATTGCCTTCCAATGTGCTCTCTTAAATGGGAGACAGAGGCCTAGAGATATCTGTCTTTCCTCCCCACACACATCCCCCACCACGACATAGCCTGACTTCTCTCTGCAGCAGTGATCATTTTCCGAAAATGACCGTTGCAAGTGTTTCCTAGAAACTTTCCACATTCCTGTCAAGAGGTAGAATCTATTCCCCCTGAACCTAATGGGCTTGGTAACATCCTCAATGACTGGAACAATTCAGAGTAGCAGTGGCTCGTGGCCTGGGTGGGTCATGCAGGATGAGAGGCTTCCTGTCTGGCTTTCTTCCTCATGTCGTGCTATAGAGAGAAGCGAGGATGCCGTGAGATCACAAGGAAGGAGCTTAGGGAAATCTAGACCGCTAGACTTCCAGCCGGGGCTCCAGACTCAGTGGTTGGTTTCAGCCCGCGGCTGCTCCGAGCTGCTCCGCCCCACCAGCAGACAGGAGGTGCAGCAGAGATGAGCTGTTCCCCTGAGCTGGCCCGACCCCAGATTCAAGAGCCAAGTGAACATGACCGTTGCATGGAGACGCAACACGTGGCAGTGGTTTCCTATGCCGCACTGACCAAGGGGAACGGTTGTCACGTCTGCGAGAAGGAAACGGAACAAGTATTTCACCCTCGTCTACCCAAAGGAAAAGAAACTTAGAACCGTCAGTTTAAAGGTCAGGGCTGTCTAAAAACCAAAGCAAGATGTCTATATTTTACCCCCAAAGAAGCAAGAGTCACCCATGAAAATTAAATTTGGTTAGAATTCACTACCGTTTGCCATGGGCCAACAATGCTGATTAGTGGACGTGTTTATAAATATATTATCTGCAAAGACAATTTCTCCAATTTTAGTTTTTAATATTTTCAGAGCAGCCCTGAAAGTCTCTGCTTCTTAATGAAACTCAATGAAATTTATCTACCTCTGTTATCATCCAAAGAATAAGAAGGGGTATCTTCAAATTCAGGGAACTCAGATTCAGGCCCTGGGGTCTACGTGTCATCAAGAAGTGAATTATGGAAGTGAATGAGCCACGGGTTTGAAATGCTTAACATGCCTGGTTCTCTGCACTTCCGCACCCCCTGCTTTTTTAAATTGGATGGACGGGTTAAATAAGCCCTAAAGCCCAGGAACTGCCCATGTTTGAAGACGCCTTCCTAGAAAACCACCCTCACTTTCTCAGGTGCAGTATGTTGGAAGCAAAGTCTGTGACTTCCACGGGAAGAGATACGAGGGCTCTGCTTCTCTGCTTTCCTTAAAGACTCTGTAGTAGCGGGGCCAGTTTAACACTGTTTGCCTGCTGCCGTTTTTTACCTTTGATTTCTTTCACTTGGCTTTTCGGTTTTTCAGTTGTTTTGAAACCGGGTCTTACTCAGTCTTCCACCCTCATAACAACCGTCCTGCCTCAGCTCTACGAGAACCATGATTACAAATGGAAGCCACCACGCATGTCTTGTTACCTTGGGGTGTGTGTGTGTGTGTGTGTGTGTGTGTGTGTGAGAGAGAGAGAGAGAGAGAGAGAGAGAGAGAGAGAGAGACAGAGAGAGACAGAGAGAGAGAGACACACACACACAGAGAGAGAGGATCCTAAGAAGCTCAAGCTGGACTAGAACTCCTGGCTCTCCAGCCTCGGCCTCCATGGTACTGGGATGGCAGGTGTGGGCAGCAAAATCTGTGTGTTTTCATGTGCATTTATCACTCGGCAAGGAACTTGCTTCTTTCTGTTTGTTTGTTGTCATTTGGAGGCCATCGGGGAACTTCACAATATGGAGATATCTGAGCTGAATCATTGTGACCACTTACATCAAGGAGGGGAAAGTCTCAGGAAACCTGTCCTGTGCGTTTCAGAGCTGATCAGCAACATCAAGGGAACAGAGGACGTGCTGTCCTGGGTACTAGGCCGTGATCTGAACTCAGCCTCTGGGAGCACAAGGAAGCTCTTGGGGTGGAAGAAGTGGGAGGCTGAACCAGCATCTGGCCTCCCCCTACTCACGGGGTCCCAGGAAGTAGCCTTCAGGCCTTCATTGGAGATGACTGCACAGCCTCAGCTCCCTGGCCCCAAACTCTAACTCGGCAGGGGAGAAGGGAGGCCTAGAACAATCTGATGGCTTTGCTGGTGCCACATCCTTCTGGTGGGCACACTTGGCACTGGCAGCCAAGGATTTCAGACTGTCACCGATTCTCAGTCTGCCAGGCCCCGGGGCCAGCTGGAAAGTGAGTTAATTCTGCAAGCAGAGAGAATGGAGTTCAACGTGCATTCATATTCGGATTAACCTGAGTGGCTGCGAAAGTCCCAGACTCCTCTTCTCACTTCCAACCTAGATTCCTTGCCAAGGGAGGACTGGTGATTTTCTTGGACAAAAGCCCATCCAAGGCTCCTCTGTCCCCGCCTCTGCAGACTGCAAAAGAACTCTGTGTGATGTGTACACATGGAACATTCCAAGACATAGGAAATGGGTTTCAGGAACAATGTTGTCAATGCTATGACATGTGATAGCACCTGACATAAAATGACAGATTCCTGAGATCTATAACCTGCTGATGATATAAGGCCACTATTTTATCACACACCAAATGAGTCACACTCACGCAAAATGCATTTCAAAACTTCTGGCATGGCTATGGTCTACATCACTATCTACCCGTTTCTCTTGTCCAGGGACCAGATTTATTTAAGTTTCAGACACGACTGAGTAACCATAGACTGACAACACAGTAACAATGATGTGCTCAAAGAAAGATATTTCCACAGGGAAGGGGACGTGATATGTCTAGACCTGTGCATCACACACATCTGGGACAGAAGATAAAGAAAAATGTTCCTATTCAAATTCACTCAAATCATCCACACTGATAGACATGACTCTAGTCACACACTAACTGGAACTTGAATGCTTGACCTCTGCATGGTGGGTGAAATGGGAATGACAGCACGTGTGGAAAACGGAAGAGCAGACAGATAAGGGGCCCGCGAGCAGGAAGTACACTGAGGTAATGGAAGCCAGGGTGCTGGGGCGGAGGGCAGGATAGGTGGGCTCTAGGCTGGCATGCTTTTATCTGTGAGAAGACAATGAGGGGTGTGTTTGGAGACATGGGTGGAGACAGTGGGGGCCTGCAGGCAGATGGTTCCTGGCTAGGCTGATTCCAATATAGCTTGATGGAAATTTCCTCTGAAGAGTGTAGACTTGGGGCTGGGGAGATGGCACAACCAATAAGAATGCATGAGGACCTGAGTTTGGATTCTCAGCTTCCATGTCAAAAGTGGAGGACGTGTGTCTGTAACCCACATTCTGGAGGCCCAGGGCCAGGCAGATCCCTGGAGTTCACTGACCAGTCACCCTAGTCAAAATGGTGGGTCTCAAGTTCAGTGCGGGCACTGAGGATGTTAACCTCTGATCTCCACACGTACACGAACATGTATCTGCACTCACACAGTGCAAACGTACACATTCACACAAGAGTGTAAACTTGGTGTTTCCACACTTAGAAGTGGGACTCTCCCTGCAGCATATAAACCACATGTGGGTCTCCCAGCTGAGCCATGGAAATGAAGATGAGAACCGTTAGCAGAGAGACCCTCTGGGGTTCTGATGGGGCAGCTATGCCCTAATGCAGCCAAGAAGCTGATTCAGGTTAAATTTTATTTAGCCATCGGTAAGCTAACGTTGAAGCATGAACTCTTGGGGGCTCAGATTGAGCTCATCTTTGTTTTTACAATGCTGTTCTGGAGTCTAGAGGGGCGAGGAAAATGAACGCAACTTTTTAAAGGACATTATCAAACCTTTGGGTATCTTTGCAGGATTCGTGCCTAAAGATTCGTGCCATCTGAAGAGCCCAAAGACAGTCTTTCTTATTGAATGATACTCTTGCAGTAAACTTACACTTGGTTTACTTGGCATTTGTTATACTGTGCCTCAGTTTAGCAGACCTGCCTAGCCAGTGTTAGGTCTCCAGGATTAACAACAGAGAAACTGACCCAGCCTTGAAAAGAGATGGTGACCTTTGACCTCTGACCCCATGGTAGCCTTTGCGTGTATGTACCACTGGCATTCAAATATTCGAGAACATGTGTCAGTCCTCCGCTCTTCTTTTACAAGGTTCACTCTCCTTACAAAAGGAACTGCCTAAAAAGTCAGGCCTTGTTCCAAGGTCGAGGCAGAAGAATTGCAAGTTTAAGGCTAACACGGGCTACAGAGTGAGTTCGGGGCCAGTGTAGACAACTCAATAACACCCTCCCTCAAAATAAAATCCCAATGAAAGAACTGGGGATACAGCTTAGTGGCACAGCGTCTGCCTAGATGCGTAAGGTCCTGGGTTCAACTTTCAGAGCCGTAAACACAAGCGAAAGGCACATGGAACAACTACTGACAAATAGTGTCAATAAGCCATGACACGTTCCAAAATACTAGGCTTTTCCCTCCATTTCATGCATGTTTACATGCTGGTTGCACGCATGTATGTATGTTTGCAAAGTGTGGCCACATGCGCATGTGAATATGCGTGTAGATTAAGGGTGAGGGATGGTATCAGGGAATCACTCTTGAACAGTTTCCACTTTATTCTCTTGAGACTGGGGTCCTACTTAGACCCACAGCTCACTGAGACCCTGGCTAGTCAGCTTGCTTCCTGGGCTAGAATTAGAGTCAGATCACCCAGCATTTGATGTATGACCTGAGGATCCAAACGCTGGTCCTTTGGCTTGTACAACATCCCCTCAATACAAGAACTATTTTAAATGCCCTCTGAGCATTGAACACAAATCAAACACATGGCAACTGACGCCAAACTTATATACCCTTCATATGAACAAGTACGACCTCACGAGTGAAAGGAAGTCCCCGTAAATACTGTGACCTAAAACACTGGAGGCTTTTGATGTAAGCCTCCCAGACTCAGGACTGAGCCAGTCATACCATCTGCACCCCGGATTTTATGCTGCTTACATCTAAGTAAAAAGAGCGTCAGCTCTCCTGGTAATAGCAAGAGAGAGCTATCATCTCCCTCCCACTTCAGAGCTGGGAAATCTCAGCCCAGAGATGCTAAACAGCACATTTAATTCACCATTTGCTAACTAACAGCCACTCAGTTCCAGACCCTAAGCCGTCCTCCTGGAACCAGCTACCCGACGCACAGGGTAAATGTTCCTGCAGCTTCTCAGAGGATCCTCGGAGATTTCATGCCAGTGGCACACTATTTGGTCAACTGTGCTTTTTTCCCTTGTTATAACCAGAGCTGCATAAATTCAGCATGATTCATTAGCAAATCTTTAATTACTACCTTTGCTTTATGAACTAAAATGAAGACATACACTGGTATAATATTTACATAAATACAGAATACCTACCTTCTAACTAAGTATCCTTTCCCAGCAAATTGCATTATTTTAAGTATCCAATCTTTTTCAAATCTGGGTTTATTCCAGAGTCCAATTAAAATTCTCCCAGACTTAATTTCAGATTGTAAGATTCTCTAACAAGACTCAGGATTTTAGAGTAGGCCAAGAGCTCACTATAATCCCTGTTTCTGGGTTCGCACGGTCGCTAGGGCCTTATCTGCTCAGGTCTCGCATCCCTCCACATGGATGCTCTGTCGTGACATCTTTCCCCATCCTCACCCCAAGAGAACCCTGGGCTTCGTTCCTTCCTTTCCTCTTACCTCTGCTCCACCACCTACGCTGGGCTCCTTGAGCAGAAACAATCATGGATGCTGCCTGGTTGCT
Organism: Typhlomys cinereus; assembly: GCA_023101885.1. Lineage (NCBI taxonomy): Eukaryota > Metazoa > Chordata > Mammalia > Rodentia > Platacanthomyidae > Typhlomys > Typhlomys cinereus. Next base: position 2,671,266 of record JALPQD010000253.1, read on the forward strand.
CCCTCCAGTCTGTGGTCTTGTTCCAATCCGGGAAACATTCCTATGGCAACCAGCAAGCATCACCGTCACATTCCCCTTCCCTGAAAGTTTCCAAACTGTTTGTGTGGCAGGCGTTTGGCAAGGACGCTGAATTACTTTAACTTGCCTAGCAACCCCCAGCCGGCTCCTGCACCTGTAGAAGGGCTGGCTTCCCCTCCCCCTCCTTATCTTTCAGCTCACTCTCAGGGGCTGGCTGGCTGGTGGCAGAAAGGGCAACTGTCAAACAAACCTTCCCGGGCAACACACTCACTGGCAATTCAGTATAAATTGGCTAAGTTCCTACTGATACCTTGTCAGACTGGAGGGAAGAACTGGCCTGGAGTGATGGGCAACCTAGAGCATGCTCTTTCCTGGGGTATAAAAATTCCCAAGGCAGAGCTGGAGAGATGGCTCAGAGGTTAAGATTCTGCCTCGAAAGCAGAAGGACCCGAGTTCAGATCCCGGATCCACATTTAAAAAAATGCCAGGCAGAAATAGCGGCAGCCTGCACTTCCTGCACTGGAAGGTAGAGTCTGGGAAATCACAAAACAAAGCAAAAAGCAGGTAGAAGCAATCCAGGATGATTCCCAAAGTCACTCTTGGGCTTTCAAGGGCACACATAGTACCCTCTGAGACACACACACAAAATTAATCAATTAATTTAATTTAATTTAAAAAACCCAAGGCTCCAAGCAGTATCTTGAGCATGGACAGATCTAAGGGGCTCAACCTGGGCTGACTCCAGGGAAACCTCAATCCTCTAGAACCCCAGGTCTTCCTCTCAGCTGTAAGAAAAGAGGCCACCTTAGGCTGGCCTAGTTCCAGGTGGTTGATATAGAGTCTCTGAAGTTCTGGATTATGGTTTGTTGATTTTTTTTTCCAGTTTTGCTACTCCTACAATGCCCTTCACTCCATCCTGATGGGTATTGGATGTCACCCCCTGACCAGAGATAAAAAGCTGTTGCATCTCATCGGAGAGGAGGACCCAGAGGAGAGTTTGGCATGCACATTAAAGGATGCTCCCGGGATAGGAGGGGGAGGCACTGGGGGATAGGGAGGGTGGGGGAGGGGAGGGGGACACAGGGGGGTGGGAAGTTGAAGGGAGGGAGGGAGGGGACCGGTGTACCTGTTAAGTTTGTATGAGTGGAAATAAAACAAAAAATTAATTCCAAAAAAAAAAAAAAAAAAAAGAAAAGAGGCAACCAAAGTTCCCCCCATTCAGAAAACTAAACTGACAGGCTGGGGAGAGGCTGTGTTGTTGGTCTGCCAACCAAGGCACAAGGGTCTGAGGATCAATCCTTAGAACTCACATAAAAATGCTGAGCCAGGAATACATGTGCCTGTAATCCCAGTGTGGGGGACTCGAAGCAGGTAAATTATTGGGGCTCACAGGCCAGCCGGACTAGCCAAATGTGAGAGTTCTAGATAAGAAAAATGTGAGAGATTCTGTCTCAAAAGAAAGATGAATAACTGAGGGAGACATTGAGTTCTAAACTTTACATACATGTGCACATACATACTAGTGTATATACACACACATACACACATATGCACACCAGGTTTATCCACTCATTGCTGGTGAATTTAAGATTCTCTGTGTTTATTAAACATCTACCAACTAAATATTTCAACTCACAAGTCATACCTATCCTCTTATTTTAGTATCAGGAACTAATGTAGCCCCCAGTGACGAATGCAGCTGGATTTTTTTTAGCTTCTTGAAAATTCTAAACAAGTGCTCAAAGTGCCTATAATCTAATTCACATGTCCCAAAGTGAAACACTGTCCTCTAGCAATCTGTGCAGGTAGAGGAGATTAAATAACCAATTGACAGTGTATCCAGTTCTTGGGGACACCCCCTTTTTGGGAAGGATGCTCTAAGCTTGCTCCTAAAGCAACCCATAAAATAATCAAGTCACATCCTGGAGAAAGATGGCAGCTAGTGGAAAAGCATTTTTGTTGCTTGCTACTGCCAACTGCCTTCCAGTGAAAAAGCAAAACCGGTGCTGCAGAAGGGACAGCGCCAGTTTGGGAAGGAACAGAACCCAGAGTTGACATGAGTGGATGCCATCCATGCTTTAGGAGACAGCCTGTGCCCATGGGCAAGGGAAAGAGACAGACTTCTGTCCTTGAAAGCTCTCAATTCCCTCTTAGAATGGCTTAGTCACACCAATGACTTTTAAAGGACAAGGACGATATTTGGTCACCAGCTGCCCTTCCAATGACAGCACATAATAAGGGATCAGTAAGTATTTACTAAAATAAACCTTAGATACAGCAGCAACCAAAGATGTTAGTTAAGAAACTTGAAGGACTGGGAATATGGCTCAGTATTTAGAGCACATGCCATGCAAACCAAAGAACCAGAGTTTGGGTCCCCAGATCCCAGGTAAAAAATGCCTGGCAGGTGTGGCAGCCCCTCCCCCCTGTTATTCCAGCCCCGGAAGGCAGAGCCTAGGAATCTCCAAAGCAAGCTGGCTGGCCAGATTAACCCCATGTGTGAGCTCTGTGTTTAATTAAACACCTGGGCTCGTAACTATAATGTGAAATAGCAATGGGAGATGATTCCAACATCAAACTCAGGTCTCTGCACGTTCATCCACACATGCTGTGTGCTACTCCCCTAGCACACACATTCATGTAGAAAAGAAAAAAAAAGAGATGTTGTTGCTATTTTCACATATCATATTTACAAACTCGAATTTCTTGTCATATTCAGTATTGACAAGAGCACAGAGAAATGATCCTCTCGCATACTGTTGGTAGAAGTAAAAATCACTGTAGTCAACGTGGAAGACAATGTGGCAACATTTGGTGACGCTAAAAGTACACACTCTTCTTCACCAGTAAGGCTCTTAAAGGTTCTTATAAATACATTTGCAAGGTGTAAAGACCTGTTTCCAGTGATATTTATTGAAGGACTGTGTGCATTAGAATAATGCCTGAAAAATTTAAATATTGATAAACACAAGGTAAATTAAATTACAGTAATGTGCAGGCTTGGGAAAAAGTCGTCAGTAACGTGCTCTGGTACAGGGACCTAAATTCCATCCCAAGAATCCTGTGACATAAATCAGACATAGTGACACATGCTTGTCATCCCATCTTTGGAGAAGCATTAGCAGGTGAGCCCCTGGGACTTGCTGGCCAGCCAGTCTGGATGACTTGGCAAATTCCAGGACAGTGGAAGACCCTGCCTCAAAAGGGGAAAAAAAGGCTGAATGGTGCTTTAGAATACATCCTGAAGCTTCCCACTGGCCTCTTCACACACGCGTGCACACGTGTGTATGCATGCCGACCGAATCTGCTTGCCACAATGAACTACATCCCCTCTGGAACCAGAAGCCAGATAAATCTCCGTTTCTCTCTCAAATTGTTTGGGTCATAGTATTGTCTCACAGTAATAAAAAGAAAAGTCATTGAAACACATTCCTAATGTTTGAGCCATTTTTTCTTTAAAGAGAGGAAGGAGAAAGTAGAGAAATAAGTCCTGCTACCAAATTAGAAGTCCTACACTCCAGAAGCTTTGCTCAAACACAGAAAGAAAGAAAGAAAGAAAGAAAGAAAGAAAGAAAGAAAGAAAGAAAGAAAGAAAGAAAGAAAGAAAGAAAGAAAGAAAGAAAGAAAGAAAGAAAGAAACAGTAAATTGGCCTAAAGCATTCTAAACGATGTCTAATCAAAGAAAAGACAGAAAGCTGCCAATGTGTCTCTTGGGTGGTCTGATTCATGTAGCAGTTGAAGAGGACCTTCCAGCAGTTACTATCAGCTCAATAAGATGGAAGCCACCACATAAAATTAATGTTTTTTTTTCAACTTCCAAAGGTGAGAAAGAACATTCTACTTTAAAAACTGGAACATATGGTTCATTTCCACATCGGTCTCCACCTCCCAAATATTCCTCCCACTTTTCTCCTACAAACTCGAGAGAGAGACAAAAAGAATAAATTCCCTTTGGTGCTTATGATGAAAACCCCAGAATGCTCTGAGGCTGCCACTGTAAGCATCTCCTATTCCTCTAACTCTCAGAATCTCGACAAGCCAGGTATAATAACTGTTGTTACGGCTTTCAGGACCTAGAAGTGAAGTTACCTGTCAGAGAGTGCTCTTTCCATTTTTATCGTACGCAAAACAAGACGCTTCCATGAGCATCTTTGCAGACAGATGAGCTGCTCTGAGATCCTGAAAATGTGCTACCAAGGCTGAAAGAATGAATCAAAGTGACAGATACATTTGTAGGAGTTTCTCTCTTTTTGTGCCGTCACAAACTGGGTGATTTATTTCCCAATTAGTGCTGCCTCTTCGGTCAGAGATCTGACTTCTCTACAGTTGCTAAGCGCAGATTCTGGGTAGGAATCAAGTGAAGAAGCAGAGAACAAATGACAAACTGTCATGATTCGAGTTTGAACTCTACAGGCTTCCATCCTGAACACCTGTTTCTCAGCCAATGGTACTGTTTTGGGAGATTAAGGAGCCTGGAGGAGACAAAGCTGGCTAGCAGAAGTAGTTTACTGAGGGAAGACCTTTGAAAGCTATTCCCAACCCCCACTTCCTGGTCCACCATGATGTGCACAGCCTCTGCCACATGCTCCCGACCCGCCGCCATGATCAAAACAAACCTCCCCTCCTGCATGCGGACTTCCGTCAGGTATTTTGTCATAGCCTTTGTAGCTGTTTACGTAGGATAACTGTGAAACTTGATATGTTCTGAGCTTCCTACAAATAACTGCTTAAAGTCAGTCCCTAAAGTTCCAAATCTCTCATTAGACTGAAAGGCCAGAGTTTTTAGCACAGAGCTACAGGTCAGATAAACAGATGGAAGGTTAGTATGTCTCTGAAGAAAGAGTCCTGAGCCAGGACTCAGTACCTCTGGGTTCAAGGGCTGCAGGAGGTATGGGATGGCTGAAAGGTTTTATTATAAATACAAGCAACTGTATTTTTGTATTTATTTTGCATTTGTGTTGCACACACACATTCTTCGGGGCTCAGTTTCTTTGTGAAATGGGAAGAATGTGCACTTCATGACTATTGAGAGGATTAAATGAGAACATGGATGAAATGCTTTTAGAACTAAGTCCTTGGTGTAGACAGAGCAGACACTCAAAATCAACCTTAGTACAAAGCTACTTCATTAACCTAGCACCTTGTATCCCCAGCACTGGAGACACTTCAGATGTGACAGAATCTGAACACAAAGTGAGCTATTCAATGCCAACATCAAGCAGGGATCTCTTTGCCCACAGTCCCTGTCTTGGTTGTCACTGGTAATCCAGCCAGCACAAAGTAGTATTCCCAGGAGGATGACTGGAATAGGACTTACAGAAAGATGAACAGCTGAACACAAGAGAATATGAAGACGAGTCTGTATGTATTAAAGGCTGAATGTCTTGAACTTTAAATGGGGGATACCACAGGGGGGCTTCCACTTTTCTCTAGCCTAGCTGGTCCATGGCTGGTGCTTCCTCTCCAAATATCTGAAAGGTAGGTGGGTGAGTGAGTAGATAAAATAAACACAGGTATTTTCAACACAATCCACGTGTGGTTCCTATTATAATGGAATGTTTGAGAGTAAAAGACAGTCTTTATGAAACAATGGCAATCTTGAAAGATACATAGACTCTGTCATGGTTTGAAATGTGAGTTGTCCCCTACAGGCTCATATGTTTGATCCTTAGCTTTTGTCAGTATTTGGAGGAAGGCAGTCAGAAGGGGTGGGCCCTGAGGTTGGTTATCCCCTCTCTGCTTGAGTCAGTGAGTCTGTTTGTCAGCTTGCAGAAGCAGCTCTCAGCCTCTGCGATGTCTGCGGTGACTTTGGCTTCCTCCAGCTTCTGCTCGTCAGACATACTTTCTCTGCCATAAAGGACTGTATATCCTCCCTGGGGCCATAAGCTGAATACATCTCCCTTTCTCCCTTAAGTTGCCAGACTCTGGGTGTTCTCTCAAAGCCACAGAGAAGAGTAACTGGTACAGACACACATGGGCCTTGATCCATTAGGCGTTCACTTTGTGTTGCTGTGGAGCAACGATAGCACTAAAGGTGCTTGTCAATAATGCTTAGCTTAGGCCTCACAGAAATTTGATCAAGTATTTAGCGGAGGCAGTTGGCTTTCATTTTCCATAAAGTCTCATCATAGTGGAGATAACTAATTGCATTTTTTCCTTCTTGAGTATCATCTTTTCGTCTGATCCTTAGCAACACTGCTTAAGTGACAGGGTATTTTTATGCTAAGAAATCAAAAGAAAATTGAAAATCTTGTTCAAAAAGAGGCACCTGTGCCCCACAATATCTAAGGGACTTAGGGGGCATAAAGTTAATGACAAAAATACCTTGCAATACATTCATACTGATGGAAGGAAGATGTGTGTAGACAGCTTTGACTCATGGAGTCTTCAAGAAATGGGGTTTCATTAGAGCAATTCAAATTAAATGCTAATAAAATACTACCACAAAGCAACCCTCCTAGGACTACTTTAATCGCTGAAATCACTCATAACTGGCACGTGGTTAGAACATGCAAGGAAGGCAAATGCAAGCGGATCTTCCTCCCAGGTAGGCGAACGCGTTTCCTAGCCAACACGTTTGCATTGCGCGCCCTCTGTGGGCACCTTCTTCACACAAAAGGATGAAGTAAACTTTAGATTTCCCCCGGAGAAATGACTAAGGACCAAGGATTGCTGAAGTGGAAAGAGGTTGCACTTCCGAAGAGAGCACCAGGACTCCGTCCGATGGCGGCAGCAACAGACTGTATCTGGCTGGTTTTTGAAATGAGTGTTTCCACTCCGCGTTCCTCCTCGGGAGAGGTTCTGTCTTCACATGCAAAGTAGAGAAGAGCGATGAATGAAGACATAGGCTGAGTGCCGTGCGTGGGTAGAGAGGAGTACAGGCCCCTCTTTCCCTTCCTTTTCTGCCTTTTTTTCTATTCCCTCTGATGAGCTGAGAGCTTTTACAAACTAGGGGATCTGGGAGATCAGCATCTGACAACTATAAAAAATATTGAAAATATTTCTTTTGGGGCCCAGGGAAGTGGCTCTGTGGGCAAAAGCTCCGGTTGCATAAACCTGATGATCAGCATTTCTATCCCCGGAACACAGGTTAAAGCAAAGCCACATGTGGTGGCCTGAACTGCAATCCCTCATTCCTAAGACAGACGGGAAGTGGAGGCAGGAGGACCTCGTGAAGCTCAAGGGCTGGCTGGCCCGGGATATACAGCACAGTGGAAGGAACAGCAAGAGAGACCCTGCCTCCCACAAGGGGAGAGCAAGCGCTGATTCCCAGAAGGAAAGAAGCCCTTTGACCTCTGCATGTGTGCTGTGATATGTAGACACACACACACTCACACATGAACGTGCACAAATATGCGTGCACATACACAAGCACTTTGTCTAGTCACTAATGATAAAAAATACTTTTCTCGAGTTCGTGCCCCACATCAGACCTCAGCAAGTGGAATGATCACATTTCCAAAGTCCTGCTGAGGCCATAAAGAATCTTGACAAGCTTACTTAGTTGTACAGTCAAAGGGAAGTCAGGTGTCTTTGGTAGGAGCGACCATGGACAGGGACAGTAAAGTACTTGTGGTCTAAGTATGAAGAACTGAGTTCAATCCCCAGCACCCAGTGAAAAGCCAGGCATAGTGGCATGCACTCACAATGCCCGTGCTGGGAAGGCAGAGATGGGAGGATCCCGGAGACTCGGCTGGTCAGTCTGGCCTAATTGGTGAGTTCCAGGCTTGTCTTGATAAAAGAAGTGGACCGTATTACTGAAGATGACACACGAAGTCATCCTCCATCCTCCACACACATGACACATGCACACATATAGCTGCATACAAATAAACCATGGGCCAACCCTCAGCCTCAGTGTGATCACACAAAAGACTTACTAGGATCTGGAATGGCAACTTTTCAGAGGTCAAATACATTTTTCTCTGCATCTGCCCTTCTACAAATTCTCACCTAGGGCAAACCACCTGCTGTAGTGAATTTCTATTTCTAAGTAAATTTGAAGTGATGCCCGAAGGCATGAGTGTATGAGTTTACAAGAATAAAGTGCACCTGAGAAATGCTTGTATAAAACTTTATGCAAACAATTATTAATCCCCAAATGTCAAGTGTTTGCTTCCCGTTCTTGGAGAAAATGATGCCATTCGAAGACATGTTGCAGCACTGTAAAATATTATACTGATGTATTATAAATATGGGGGAAGTAACTTGGTCATCAGAGACAGTGAAACTCTGTTGAGAGGTGATACCACTTTAGATTGTGGAAAAATCTCAAGACTGGAAAGTGTCAGAGTGCTCCCGAGATTATAAAGCTCCCATGCTTTGGTGGATGTCAGCAGCCCAAGTTGGGTTTGTTGGATGTAGGAACCGCTGATGAACCTGTGCAAAACTGACAACCCTGGACGTGGCCAGAAGCCCGGGAGTCATGACAACCTCCCGCTGCGTTGTTGTTGTTCTTACGTTTTGGACTCAGGATCTCACATAGTGCAGGCTGAGCTCAGTGTTCAGCTGAGACTGGTTTCGAACTCTAGATCCTTCTGCCTCAGCCTCACCCCCCTTAGAATAATGACTAACAGCTCTGTGCCACCATGTCTGGCTACCTCCCAGAAAGGCTGTTTTCTTTTTAATGAAATTTAGACCTTTTAAAAACTTATTTTTATTGACCGTGTGTGTGTGTGTGTGTGTGTGTGTGTGTGTGTGTGTGTGTGTGTGTGTCAGAGGGCACTGTATGTCCCTGTGGTGTTTTTAAGTGGGACGTGGAGTCTGAACTCAGGACCTTCTGCTTGTGAGGCTGAGTCTTAACCCCTGAGCCATCTCTCCAGTGCTCCCCTACCCCAAAAGGCTTTTAACATAAGCCCTAAGAAGGAAGGTTTTAAAGGAGGAAGATTTCCCTAATCTCTTTTTGCCTATGGGTATTTATGGATCGGAGAGTGGCAAACCTCACGCCTGCCGATGACTCCAAAAAATGACTAGAAATGTTGAAAAGAAACAGCAGCCCCCAGCAGGGACTTTAAGGATATTTGAAACCATCCGATACTTCTGATTTCCTCTTTGTTTCTAAATCTAGTGCATTCAACTCAACCTCAAAATTAGCATTACTGACACAGTAATGCCTCTTGACTTCCAATTTTGGATTCAAAGAATACAGCTTAGTCACCACCAAACAGATGTAGACATACAAAGAGACACAGATATATCCCCTCCATACATGCACACACACACACACACACACACACACACACACACACACACACACCCTTAAAAGAGCAGTATAACTGAACCTGTTGAGGAGAAGGTCATAGGAAAGGCCTGCATGGCCAGCCGTGGTCACTATGGAAACGGAAGTTCATGGCTCTGGGTGGCCCTCAGTCCCAGTGGAATGACTTGAGATCTAAATCTCCCTGCGGAGGTTTCTGTTGGTTTGATTGATTCGCTGGGTTCCACTGGGCAGTGTCTGCAGAGCTGGCAGAAAGGAATGTACTCTCATGGAAGGACTGGTCGCAGTTCAGATGCCAAACAGAAAATAAGGGCTCAGACTGATCTGTCACTGATTCACTTGCTCTTGAGAAAATGACCATCAATAAGGTCAACTGTAGCCTATCAAGAACCATTGGGTGCATTAGTCCAAACTATACCTGTTGTTTAGTTTGAGACTGTCATTCATTTGATATTATTCTCTATTCTCAGAGCCTGCAAAATGGTCTGAATACCCGCCAATGATTTCCAGCATAACAAGGCAAAATGAGTAAGAAGAGAATGAAATATAAATATATGAAAATGATTCCTTTGAATCTATATAGGTTTCTTGAATCCATAGCTAATACTTAAGAGGACCAGACAGAAGGTTTTGCAACAGATTGAACCCATTATCAGTTTATAATTGACTGAACTTGATGCTACAGGAACTTCCCTAAGGGCAAGAATACCTCTAAAATGGAAGGTGTCCTAGAAAGAAGTCAGTCTACTTTCATAGTCTGAATGCAAAAAGAATACATATGGTATGACTCATAACAATTTACATCAATACATATGTATGTACATATATCCATATATTTGCACACACTCATTCTAAAGTACTCATGAACACATAGACACATATAAAATACTAGAACAATGTATGCTGAAGCTCCGATTCCGTCAGCAAGATCAGCAGAATCACATCGACTTTCTATTCTACCATTTCCTCACTTTCTTCTTGGCAAGAGTTTGAATTCATCATTATGAGACTTTTTTTCATGGGTGCTTCCAAGTCTCCTTCTTGCTTTATTACTTATTGTTTCAGTCCACACTCCCGGGTCCATCCCTCCCACAACCCTCACTCAGCCATTCTGTCCTGAATATCACTTTGCATGCCTGTGTCTTAACATGAAGAAAGAATCCCATCCGCCATTGTCTTTCTTACTTGCCTCACTTGGCACTATGCCCTTGGATCTGCCCATGCAGAAAAACATTGCTCTGGTAACCTGCTTCCAACTAGGTTGCTTAGGTTCGCCTCCAAACACAGCAAAAGACACTTGGGTTACCTGCAACAACCTCTTGCCACAACAATAGTCCTGTGCAAATATTTCATTTCTTCTCCCCCACACTTCCACATGTCTCTAAGAGCGTCACTGCTGGGTGAGGCAACCCGAGGAGCTCTAATTTGAATAGTTGGTACCAAATGACTCCCCAAAATGACGGCATCGGTCATGGCTGTTACTCACACTACACATAGTGTACCATGACCTTGGAAATATTTAGTGTAATGAAATCTTTAAAACACTACACAAATAACATATACTTATTTAGTTCACATTTACTGCACTGCTAGTGAGTTAGTCTATGTTATCCAATGCTTGATGTCCTCTTTTAATTTTTAATTTTGTGTGTGTGTGTGTGTGTGTGTGTGTGTGTGTGTGTGTGTGTTAGAGGGCACTGTGCGTGCCTGTGGAGGCCTAAGGGTGACGTTGGGAACATTCTGGATTATTCCTACCTTTTTGCTTTGCTCTGGGATTTCCCAGGCTCCATCTTCCAGATGGCTGCAGCCATTTCTGTCCTGCATTTTCACATGAGATCCAGGATCTGAACTCAGGTTCTTCCACAGAGTCTTAACCTTGGAGCCACCTCTATAGCTTCTAATATTTTTTTTTTTTTTTGAGACAGGGTCTCATGATGTAGCTCGGACAGGTTCAGACTTGTGATCCTCCTGTTTCAGCCTCCGGAGGGCTGGAATTACAGGGGTGTGTGCCAACACGCCTGGCTCTTGATGGCCTTTTGAGTCTCCCCCTGTGTAGGAGGAGGAGCCGCCTATTCAAATCCTTTGCCTAAGTTTCCTACAAATCACATGGATTGCTTTAAACATAGTCCCTTCTCCCCTGCGAAATGGGATGAATAAGACAGGGAGCAAGAAAAGCCCACCCGTGAGAACAGATGGCAATGGCTCCATCTGAAAATGGCAGAGACTGGAGAGTCGACAGTGAGCTTGCCGAGGGCCAGGATGGACCCCAGAGCACGCCTGGTGCCTGGGTAGCGGTCCTCAAGTCTTAGCTGCAGCTGAAGATACTCTTTTTCCAGCTTGGGAACCAGGACTTGTTCTAAAGAACGCTCCCAATAGTCTTTTAGGAATGTCCTTCAATGACATCACTTCCTGAATTCACGGTGGAAGACTAAAGGTTCCATTAATGACAATGCATGCTTTGTAGCTTCAATAGCATTTCACTATAAACATTCATAATTTCTTTTGTATGGAGTTTGAACAATTTAAAGTGATAAGCATCTTAATTTTTTTTTTTTTGCTTATTCTTGCGTGTGTGCATGTGTGATCGTATGAGGGCATGCCCACATGTGCCATGGCATGCATGCGAAGAATCAGGACGACTATCTTTACATGGGTCCCAGGAGTGGAATGCCCACTGCCAGGCTGGCAAGAAAAGTGCATTGACCTGCTGAACCACCTTGTTGGTACTGTGATCAGCATTTTTTTAACGTTTTGTTTTGCGACAGGGTCTCATGTGTTTCAAGCAGGTCTGTAATTCACTATGTAGCCTAGGCTGGCCTTGAACTTCTGACCTTCCTACTTCTGCTCCCAGGTGATGGGGTTATAGGCATGTACTACTGCAACCCGCAATTGTGCTGCAATCTCTGATTTCATGTCACCCCTAGGTTCCTTTAGTGCTACAGAGCTCATCTGCAGCCCTAATGCACACAGGAGAATTCAGCTGCCATGTCTGATTGGAAGATCTACTGGATCTAATTCAATCTATTAGAAATACCCAGGTGCTCCCTCCAAGCATCAAAATCATTTTGCTGCCTTTGTTCTATAGATTTGATTAGTCACCATGAATGCAGGAGCGAGCAGGAAGACACCCTGTTGCAGGAAGGACCCCTGCTCTCAGTTCCTTTCCACATTCCTTACACAGCCATTAATTACCAAAAGTTCCTTTAGTAGAACAAGCTCGGAAGCTACCGAGTTATTATACTCTTAGCAAACATCTTCACTATGTTTCTCTGAGGGCAGAGATCGCACATACTCAAAAAGCATGAGTGAAGGAAAAAGTCAAAGTGCCACTGTCCCAAACAGCAGATTCAGGGACCGGCTAGGATGCTGCAGCACATTTAATTACACTTTTAATAATTAAAAAAAACCTTGCTGGGGTGATAGCACAGCTGGAGCAGTGCTTGCCGTGCAAGCATGAAGATCTGAATTTATTCCCAGAACCCAGGTTAAAAAGTCGGGCATGGTGGCACGTGCTTGTGACCCCCAGTATTGGGGAGGTGGCGACAAGCGGATCCCTGGGCTTACTGACCAGCTAGTGTGTCTAACTGGTGATGTCCAAGAAGAGACCCTGCCTCAAAAACAGATGGAGGGTACCTAAGGAATGACACAGATTAACTTTGGCCTCTACATGCAAACACATGCGCGTGCATCCACATGAACAAAGACAGACAGACAGACAGACAGACAGACAGACAGACAGACAGACATACACACACACACACACACACACACACACACTCGGCAAGTGACTGAATAATTTCCCAGAGCCAGATTGTTCCTGTGTCTACCTTTTCCCCTGCTTTATTACCCATCTTTCTGCAACTGAGCTCCGTGTTTCACTCCATACAGTCTTCAACCATGAATGCCAGAGAGCAAGATGGTGGCCACGCAACAACACTGACCACCCCCTCAGCGCATTAGATGTCACGGCCAGTTAGGATCCATCCAGAAATGTTACACATAGGCCTTTCAGGTGGACAGAAAACGGTGTAGGAAGTAATCCTCTTAGACTGAAAGGAATGTAGAAAAAGAAAATAAAAAACCAACAGCCTACCCAAGCGTGCTAACCAGTGTCCTCAGTGGGGAAAGCCACTAGGGACAGGCTTCTTCCGTCCACACACCAAGTACTGGTGACGTCTCGGTGTCTGCAAGCTCACGCAGGGTAAGAGGCCCCCCTTTCCCCTCCCACACCGCCACATCAACTCCAGCAACCACAGCGTTTGATTTTATAATCACATCACACTATCTAAGCCCCCGAGTTCCTTCCTTTTCAATTCTTTAATGCTTAGCCTCTGACGGCATCTGATTCTCCGAGGGAAGGAAAAAACATAAAACTCGGCAAACATAATTAAATTAAGTGTGGCGAAGAGAAGCAAAGGCAGTGGAAGCTAAAATGCAGATGTGCGACTAATTAGCGGATGTCAGGAATTCCGGGAGGGTTCTGTAAGATTAGCCCCTGTCTCCACTTACGAAACTTGAAAACTTTTAATAGTTATAAATTACAATTCCCAAATAACCCACTGCACTTATGTTCAAGACAAACCCACACATGTGCACATCCATACCGCATGCATAGACAGACCCTGATATGCACACATGTAAGATATATAAAAAAAAAGTCACTTGGCTCATCGGGCAGGGGTTGCAACTCCTGCCAGGTATAAAAACACTATAAATTATCCTAACATATTAAAACTGTAATTACTGAAAAGGATATAAGACACATTAATAATATCTATGCCACAGATCCACTTCTTTATGTACTACGAATGCATAATACCACGGAAACTTTTCTAATTTTTTTCTACTATAATCTTTTTAGGTCTTAGAAAAATGTTACAATTACCAAGAAAGACTCATCTTCCAGGAAATCCTTGGAAAACTAAGTTAGGATGTTTATTGTGTCTATTAACAGGGTAGAAGTTTCCAAGGAACTTTTTTGTTCTATTCTTCTGAAAAAAAAAATAAAGTAAATTTTCAGCCCAAACTCTCCCCTGCAGAGATATAGATATATTGCTTGTGATGGAGATTTTCCTTAAGAAAGCCATGACATCTAAATTAGAGTGAAACTGTGGCCACCATCCAGCCTCAGTCACTTTATAGACAAGAAAACATAACCAGATGGTGGTGGTGGTGAAGATCACCCAGCTCTCAGCGGCACCGGGTGGGGGGAAGGAGAAAAAGGGGGCAGGCACTTGCATCTCTGCACTCCCCAGCCTACGGTTCTAATGCACTGCCTCATTTTGTCTCTCAAGTTCAAGCAGAATCAGCCAGGCGAGAGTCTTTGTGGTCGCTTGCAGGACCAGCATCCCTATGGCTTAGCAAAGGGAGGCAGTTAGTCATAGATAACAACTTGACCATTGAAGGTTGAGCCTTTGGGCACCTATGAGCAGGTCCTGGGCAAGCCTGTGGATCATTATCTAATTGACGTGGGAAGACTCAGTCCGTGGTGAATGGGACCATTTCCCAGGAAGGTGGAGAAGCCGGAGAGAGCTGGCTCAGTACTTGGGCCAGTCCTGTTTGTATGAACACTCTCTCTCTCTCTCTCTCTCTTCTCTCTCTCTCTCGCTCTCACATACACAGAAAAAAAGTCCAAGTTATATCAGCTACATAATACTGTGAAACAAATTAACCCCAAAATGTAGTGTTTTTAGGCAGCACTGACTAGTGATTCTATTGCATACCGTCTATAGATGAGGAAGGGAAGGGTCGCTGTGGGCGGAGCGAGGGCAGCGTGGGCGGGGCGCGGGCAGCGTGGGCGGGGCGCGGGCAGCGTGGGCGGGGCGAGGGCAGCGTGGGCGGAGCGAGGGCAGCGTGGGCGGGGCGCGGGCAGCGTGGGCGGGGCGAGGGCAGCGTGGGCGGGGCGAGGGCAGCTGGAGGAGGCTCTGGCTCAGGGATTCCCAGCTGGTCGCAGGGAAGGTGGAGGTCTGGAGGGGCTGTTTCAAGCTGCCGCTCACAGTGTGTCCCACGGGCCTCCCCGCACAGGTGCTTGCGAGCGCAGGTGACACAAGCTGCGATGTCTGCGGGGACCAAGCCTCAGAATTCGGAGGCTTTGCCTGGGCGCGGGCCCTTCGGCTGTGCAGGCCTGCCTTCAGCTTGGAGGAGCCAGTGTCCGTGGGCGGGGCTGCAGGGGGCCACCCCGAAGGCTCCCTAAGCCTGTGTCCTGGCCTCTGACTGAGGAGTTCTCAGTCTGTGCGCTTCTCACCTTCCCAGGGCACATGCAGAAAGCACCCCGTGAGAACTGGAGACATGGTGCAGTGTGCGCTGGCCCAGCGCTGGAATCTGATTTCAGCAAGCCCCACAGCCTGAGTTACCGGACCTGTAACACAAATACTGTAATCCCCACCCCAGGCAGTAGCTGTGAGCACTGCAATCCTCACCCCAGGCAGTAGCCGTGAGTACTGCAATCCCCACCCCAGGCAGTAACTGTGAGCACTGCAATCCCCACCCCAGGCAGTAGCTGTGAGCACTGCAATCCCCACCCCAGGCAGTAGCTGTGAGCACTGCAATCCCCACCCCAGGCAGTAGCTGTGAGCACTGCAATCCCCACCCCAGGCAGTAACTGTGAGCACTGCAATCCCCACCCCAGGCAGTAACTGTGAGTTCTGCAATCCTCACCCCAGGCAGTAGCTGTGAGCACTGCAATCCCCATCCCAGGTAGTAGCTGTGAGCACTGCAATCCCCACCCCAGGCAGTAACTTGGAGACTATTAATACCTATCGCAGGAAGTAATCATGAGTACTGGCGCCCCCCCACAGGAAGGTATTATACTTTGTCACTGTGACAATACAAACCATCTGTTCTTCAAAGCTGTCTGCGCACCACTTTTGCAATGCTTCTGTGTCCTTCTGGAGTCCCAGACTCCAGCTCCGGGCTCTGACTGCCCTACTTGCATTTCTGTGTAACCTTTTGATCCCACATTTGTTTAAAGTATTCGTTTAAATGACTGTCACATCCCTATGAAGTTATAAATTCCTGAAGGCTGAATCTTCCACAACACTACCTGCTGGACAGTTGCAAATGTCTAAAAACGGAACTGGCAAGCCTTTAGAAGCTCTTATCCCAATACGCACTGCCCATGGGATACACATGAGGAATGCAAGAGAAGGCTGATTTAGATATCCAAGGAATTTGAGGTCTGTGGTAGAGATAACAGTTTCATACTTTTCAAAGTTCTTAGATACCAAAAGTCAAAGGTTTAAAAGCACAAGCAATATTTTAATACCTGACTTGCTGATTACATTTCTATCTGCAGGGAAGAGAAAGTCATAGAGGGTTTGGGGAGATCATGTGATGCCAGAATTCCAAAGATGCATGCTTACCCACAAGCCCACACACATACACACACACACACACACTCTGAAACACACACACTGAAACACATGTATACATACACATTGAAACAAACACACTCATGAGACACAAATACACACGCATGCATACACATATTCATATGTATACACACATGCTCACATTCATACATATACATGCATACGCATACACATGCATACACACATGCTCACATTCATACATATACACATATGCTCACACATGCATACAAACATACATACGCATGCGCACATACATACACACCAAATTTCCCCTGCCTTGGTTCTTCAGTCCCAGCAGTGGCCAGAAGGACCACTTTGGCAGAATTAAGGTTATAAAAGAGCTGACTTCAGACAAGAATACTGTGGGCAGGGCAAGGGTGTTGCAATGTCGTCATCTGAGTCCTTAAAAGCAAAAGCATAGAGAGTTGGTGAGGGAGATGCACAAAACAGGAAGACAGAAAAGAGTAGCAGCAGGAGAGGTCGGAGGGACTGAAAACATGAGAACTCAGCCTTGCACGTCTAGCTTGGCAGAGGGAGCCAAGGAACGTGGGCAGCTTCTAAAGGAGCATCGCCACAGACGACTGTGAGCAGGACACAAGATCCCTGCCCCCAAACATAAGAAGCTAGACACTGCTGACCAATGTGGTAAGTGTGTAGGCGAACCCCGATTTCAGACTTGTGAAATCTGATGAAGAGTGGGCAGGTTGTAGCGTGCTTTCCTAGCATGCCTCAGGCTCTGGGTTTGGCCCCCAGTGGTGCACAGAAACTAGGCATGGTGGCATATGCTTGCCATCCCAGCACTCTAGGTGGCAGATGCAGAAGGATCAGAAATTCATCTACACAGTGAATTTGAGACCATATCAGACCCTACAGAGAAAAAAAGAAATTCTAGGAGGTAGGTCAAACAAGTCAAGTGGGGCAGCACGAAAACTGGCGCAGTGAAGAACAGTGACTTGCTAACGTGGGGCTCTGAGAAGTAAGCAGAAGCCCCTCTTCCTGTAGGCACTCTGAGCAAAATCCAAACGACTGGGTGATAACTCCTCAGGTCAGAGGATCCCCAGTGCTCAGGCAGCTTGGGCACAGACCTGAGAAATGCAGGACCTGGCTGCACAGGGTGAGCACGTGCATCTCCCAGCTTCAGCCAGGTACCACACAACCTCGGGTGGTTCCTCTACACTGCTGGACTTCAGACGGATGCGCCAGGCCTTGGGGGTAACAGGAGGATATGCGGGGATCTCCATGGAGCCCAAGAGGAAGAACTAACTACACTCTCAGCAAGGATGAACACCACTGAGCAAGTATCCTGGTAACACCTACTCTCTGCTCATCCTAAGGGACAGAAGAAAGGCAACCATCCCAAGTCAACTGAAATCAGAGTCTGAGAAGAAAACTGAACATTGCTGAGTCCATCTGAACCAGCAAGATGTGGTTATCTTTTTTTTTTCTCACCAGAGGTAACAAAGGCAAAGAGAAGAAAAATTTTGTACACTCAAATCTGTAGCTGACTTATAGTCACAAAATACAGATAGCACTTTCTGAGCAGTTATTATTAGTAAAGGAGCCATGCCTCAGAATATGATATTTATAATAATCTCTGAGGACTGCATTATTACTGTTTTATAAGTAGAAAAATCAAGGGAAAGGGAGATTGCAAAATATATCCCAGATGTTACTGACACTAGACAGTATATTCCAAAACCAGACATGTGCACAGCAGTATTTTTCCTTGAGTGCCCTATGCTATTTGTGGAAGTGTTTTCCTGAATTCTTCTGTGGTTACATTATTTATAAAAGCAATAACTTTTTTGAGTTCTCTAGTTTCATAAAAATTATGGCAACTGTCGACATCTATTTGAAGATATACTATGTATGAAGAAGTTCTAAGAGGGCTTCATGAAGATCACATTTAGACTGTTTATTTTAGTTGATTTTATTGACTTATTTTGTGCGTATGTGGCACAAACTGGGTGGAGGGCAGAGGACAGTATTCAAGAGTCCATCTATCCTTCCACCTTTCTGAGGCAGGGTTTCTCTTGTCTCTGCTTCATGCCTAGTCCAGTCCAGCTGGGCTGGAAACGAGCTGATTCTCCTTATCTATCTGCCTCCCATTTTGCCATGGGAATTGCCACCACATGGTGGGTTTGTTGGTGTGATTGCTTGCTTGCTTGCTTTGAATAAATCACCAGGCTTGCATGGAAAGCAAGGGCTTTTACCCACTGAATCATCTCCCCATAGAGCGTATTTTATAGGTAAGGAAGACTGAAGACCTCACCTGTATCCTCAACAAGTCCAGTTCCCTGATCTCCCTGAACCAGCTCCTGAGTTAACAAGTCTCTCCTGTTCTTTCTGAAAGGTCAGCTGCCCACCTGCCAGCCATGCCCAGCAGGGCACTCCCAGACTGTGGCTACTATCCAGTAAGTCAGAGATATAGGCTTCCCCAGCTGAGGGACATGATTTCGGTATTAGTCCCCTTTCTCACTGCTGTGACCAAACACCTGGCAAAAGCAACTTCAGGAAGGGAACTTTGCTTTCGCTCACAGTTCAGGGGACCAGTCAGCATAGCAGGAAGGCATGGCGGGAAGACTCTTAAAACAGTTGCTCGCATTGAATCCATGACAAGAGTGATAAATACTGGGACTCGGCACACTTTCTTCTTTTTATTTAGTCCAGAACCTCATCCCAGAGCAGGGTGCCACCCACAGGTTAGGGTGGGTCTTTCCTCCTCAGTGAAACTCCCTCATAGACATGTGCAAACTCAGTGAAACTCCCTCATAGACTAACTCCTTCTAGGTTCTGTCAAGTTCATAATCAACATTAATAATCACACTTAACTTGTGTAGCTGTCGACCCTGTCGTAGGTCACAGGGCAAGAGGCAAGGGCTAAGTTTAAAATGAAGCACTGTGTCACCAACCTTCATGTTCTAAACACACCCAAGCCACTCTTAGATCTTGGAAGTTAAAAATAAATGCTGTGCAGCTTCTTGGGGCATCAGAATGGAGAAGAAAGTGGTATTTACAGGGCAGTTTAGAACCCTCAAAGCAACTTTATCTTTGCTATTAGCTCATTTAGCTCTCACAATGAAGACAGCAAAATGCCATTTTAGAGACAAAATCTCAAGCCCCATGAAGTATACAATATTTCCTAATTCGATCCTTCCAATCTCCACCACTGTTATTTTACTAGTTCTTTCGAAAATGATGGCCATGAGCAGTCAGAGAGTCTAAAATTGAGGATCAACTCACAGCTTGGTGAAAGTCCTCCTGGGTGAGTTATTGTGAGTAGCTCCCATGTGCCTGTTACCCACAGCCCAGAACCATGATGCATGCCTTCTGTAACCACCACGGGAAGAACATTAAGATGCTAGAAAATGACTATGTTTTCACCATCAGAAATCTAAGCCATGGAAAACCTACTTCTTTCACTTTTTGTCTGCTCCTTAAGTCTCAAACATACTCAGAATACGTTAACCTCCAGAGAGCATTGTTAAGATTTTTCTGTGAATAAAGACATCTAATCTGATTCCTTAAATACCAAATGGCACATATGCAGGGCTATTAACCTGGAATGATTGCTTTTCTAAACATTCCATATTCAAGGGGACAGCTCAAAGACTGTTGTATAATTCTACTATAATGTGGGGGTCTTGGCCTCTATGTAACTTCAACGACATTACTAGAATGGCCAATTTAATTCCAGTCATAATTTCACTCAGGGAAACACAGCATCTTCAGCATGAGGGTGGTAGTTGGAGGGGAAGTATGAGGAAAAGAAGAGGACAAAATCTTTCAAAATGACTAATGTACAAAGAATATGTAGCTGTGAACTGCTTGGCCCCAACAGGATATCTAAATCAACCCCCCACTCCAAAGCTCAGGGACCATTCTGGGGGTGGTAAGAATGTAAGAGCCTGAAAGGTGGTACAGTGTAGCCAGACACTATCTTCTGGACATGACAGGGATGTTACATCCACAAACTCACTGCGGCTGAGTCTAACTCCAAAGGCCTATTAACATTTCAGCATTGGACGGGAAGGCATTATATCTCTCTGACAGACTATTAAGGGTTAATGTTGGATTGGGGAGGAGGAGAGGGATTAATTCCTTAATTGTAGACCCACAGATATATGACTCATGCTCTAGCAAAGAGTCTAGGCACGTGCCATTAAAACAACCCAGATAAAACTCAGCATGCTACACATGCAAAAAAGACATGCAAGTAGAAGGGAGACTGCTAAAGGAGAAGAAGGTATTTAGTAGAGAAAAAAGGGGGATGGAAATTTGTAATAAGGGGTGAAAGATAATGTGAATTCATTGTATTCGAGCATGAAACTCTAAAAGAACAAACAACAACAATAAAAAAATGATCTTTCAGTACAAACAAGGATAGCTGGCTCTCTTTAACCAAGACATGTAGACTTTTTGTCTGGAGGCAACTGCTCTGGGTAAAACCAGTTTTGCCTGGTTTCTTGACTGTCATCCTTAAAGCCTCCACAACTCATAAACCTTTCAATCACAAATCCTTAAGCCTCGACTGGGCATCGCATGATACATTTGGTCTTGCAGAGTGTGACGAACACTATCTGCAGAAAAATGCACAGTGACCGAATTAAATGAGAGCGACTGTCTCAAAGCAAGAAGATCTCAGAATGTGGGTGAGGGGTCCAATGCTTCTGTCTGTGGGTACACTGTAGGACACATGCAAAAGTGTGTGGTGGAGGGTGAGGAGGAAGCCTGGGAATAGTGACCTCATCTGCTAGAGGCAAGAAAGATGGTGCTATGTTAGGAGAGCTTTGTGTAGAGACTGTCATAGTTAGGCACAGGTGTCAACCTGACAGTTGAAGGTTTGAGCTCTGTGCACATTTGTAGAGAATTAGTGGTTGAGTTAAGCCCAGAGCAAACCTACAAGAAATTGTCTAGCCGATGGGGTGGGACTAGACCCTGGAATAAAATACAGATTGCTGGTTGAGAAAGTTGGCATCCTTGTGTACACTTGGCCAGACATACTGGTCTGGTAAGTAAAGATTGTCCCTCTCTCAGCCATTATGTAGAGATGGTGTGGCCAGTTCCCTCAGTCCTGGTGTTGGTGCATGCTCTCTCATCAAACCAGACTACGAACTGTAACTGGACTATTGCAAGAAAATAAACCCCTTGCTTCCTTAAGCCGTTTGATGGTGATTTATCAGCAACCAAGCAGGTGAACTGCAACAGAGATGCTCTGGTATCTGCATCTTGTTGAGAAATGCAACAACTACAGACTCACTCGGAACACAAGTGAGCCTTTGGCTACTGCTCTGTGCTCTAGGAAAACCTAGGGGAGCACAACAGGGTGACTGATTTCTGTTCGTTGGGAAACTTTCACACCATCTTTCTTCCTCAGGGTAGCTTTCAACCAAGGTAGGAAAAGTTGGAGATAGGGACTAGAGAGATGACTCAAGAGTTAAATAAAGGCTTTGTCTCCGAAGCAAAAATCCCAGATCCCACCTAAAAATTCCTGGTGGAAATGGGGGCTGCCTGCATTTCTGGCCTTGGAAGACAGAGCCTGGGAAACCCCAGAGCAAGACAATTCAGAGAAAGAGCAATTAAGGATGATTCCTGATTCCCCTTCCATCCCTACCAACCCCACTGGGCCTCCACAGGCATGCACATGTGTATATGTACGTACACACACACACACACACACACACACACACACACACACACACACAGCAAAATAATAAAAATAGCATTGTAGTTGGAAAGGAAGAATATTTCCAAGAGATGGCAGGTGACTCTAGTTTTTTGCCACAATTATTAAGTGCTCTATAGAGGGTGTTTCTTTTGCCTAACAGCTTAAAAAGTTGACAGGAAAGACAGATTGGCCTTTTCTACCCAGGCCAAGAAGCCCTTTTTTGGTGGTTATATGTCCAGCTATCATCTATTAACAACCTCCTCATTAATTAATCAGAAACTTTCGCATTATCTAGAAAGTACCTAAGGGAATTACTAGAAAAGCAGAATTTCTTTATGAAATTAGATTCTCCTATTGAGCATTTCCTGAAGGTCCAAGATGGAGTAGTGGGCTACCAAATGGGAATGCAGTGAATGAATTCATTGACTAATTCCCTTCCTGCTTCTTTTCTTCATTGAACACAAAGACCAGGAATTGGGATACAAATTCTGCCCTCTGAGGGACTGTAATTCAGTAAAGAAGAAAGTGTTTCTGTCTATAAAGGAAAACATAATCAATAGTGGAAGTATTTGTATCTATAAAGGAAAAACAATCAATAGTGTTTATTAGGAACTGGATAATTATTGGGAAAGTTAGTAAGCTGCAGAGATGAGGTTGAGCAAGGGGACTCAGTGGGGTCTGTGGAGAAAGCACTTTGTCCGTGTGTTGAAGGATGAGTAGAGTAGGAACCAAGTTAGGTATAGAGATGGCCAAGGAAACTGCACAAGATTGCCAACAGCTAGAAGGAACCAAGCCAGCAGGCGGCAGTAGCTAGCTGCTGGGCATGAGATGCTGAGGGAGAGCGGGAGGAGGAAAACCAAGGATGAGGATCCATCTTGCTTCACCAATGTGCCCAGGTCAAGGTCTGCATGTGTTGCACACCAGGCCATTCTCTTTTGGAAGCCTGATTTTATGGATCATGAGAATTCTTTAGCCAAAGCCTTCATTGTACAAAAGACAAAAGAGAGGGGATTGATAAGTTCTTCAAGACGATGGAGCTAATACGGTTCTGAGTTGAGTCTACACTACAATTATGCTGACACGAAATGAATGGGTCTAGTGCTCTTTCTGTTTATACAAAAAATTATTAACTTGGCCATAAGTACTCTGTGTGTGTGTGTGTGAGACAGAGAGAGAGAGAGGGAGAGAGAGAGAGAGAGAGAGAGAGAGAGAGAGAGAGAGAGAGAGAGAGAGAGAGAGAGAGAGGAGACGTACACAAACATGTATGGTACAGGAGTAGAGCTCAGAGAAGAACCTAGAGGAGTCGGTTCTCTCCTTCCACCATGTGGATGTCCAGGAACTGAACTTTCCAGGCTGCCATTTTAGTGAGCATGCACCTTACCCACTATCAACTTTCTGTTCAGCTCCATGGAACTGACATAAGGACCGCAGGGGCCTTGTCTGCCTGTTGTGTTCTGCTCTGTGTTCTCTATGGGGAAGGACTACATTCTAGAAGGATGACTTCCTCCTGGGCAATCCTCCACTTTGCTGGCTCTCTGCAGGTCCTTCAGGGTTCTGGCCACACACACGCCAAACCCGCCACCTTCTGCTGAGTGGCCGCTCACCGTCCTCTCTGGTCTCTTTCAAAGCTGCTGCTAATGATCCACACATTCCTCTAGTTGAGGCTTGTTTATCTCTGTACAGTAGAGTTTAGGAATTAGTTCTGCTTACTGAACACTTGCTAAGCTGAGACATCTCCTTGTACTCGACTAACTGACAAATCCAAGTAGACTGAATTCAGGGTATTTCAGACATATCCTTGACAGGTTGGTATACACAGAGCAAGATGTTTAACCAGAGTTCTGGCAGTATTGCTTCAGAGTCAAGGCGGGGGGGGTTGAGGGGGGAGAGAGAGAGAGAGAGAGAGAGAGAGAGAGAGAGAGAGAGAGAGACTTGTTCAACAACTTGGAAAAATCTGAATAAAGGGAAGTAAACATTAATCCATCCTCTCTCTCAGTCTCTTCTCTTCTCTCCCCCTGCTGACCAAGTCCACAGTGTATTCAGTCCCTGTCCATGTGCAGTGACAAACTTTCTCGGTGTTACCAAACTCTCTTGACTATTGAGTCCACTAGGAATAGAATGTACTTTTTAAAAAGCTATCAAATGAGCTGGAAAGTGAGTTACACAAGCATAGGGGCCCGAGTTCAAATTCCCACAACCTACACAAAAGCCAGTCACAGAACACAAGTCTCTTTAATGCCTGTGCTCCTATGGGAAGAAGGGAAGTAGATACAGGACAATCCACAGATGACTGGGGACCCATTAGTTTTGTGTGTGCAGCAGCAAAACCGACAGAAAGAAAGATCTTGTCTCAAGCAAGGTAGAAGGCGAAGACTGACGTCCAAAGTTGTCCTCTGACCTCAATATGCACGCCATGGCGTGTGCATGCTGACCTTCTCACACACACACACACACACACACACACACACACAGGAACACTGGACGCTGGTGGTATTTGCTTCTAATCCCATCCATTCAGGGGACTGGGCAGAAGGATGGCTTGAATCCAAAGCTAGCCAGAGAAACACAGTGAGAATTTGAATTTCTTGAATTAAAAAAATTAATTACAGCAAAAGTTGAGGACTTACATGCTTCTTATTTAAAAAGACAAAATAAAGTTCATTTTTAATAAAGGAGTAAATATAGGGTATATTAGAGTTAGGGAACACATACAGAATGTCAACTAGTAAGCTGAGCTAACAAGAAACACCTCATTCAGTGCCGACCCACATATCATTGTGCAGTCACAGAGGGGTCCGTGCATTGCAGCATTTGTGACATGATGCAGCTAATCCAAATGACAGGCTAAGCTTCTCATTGGTCCCAGATAACAATACCAAGTGCTGTCACAATGCCAGGGAACAACGCCACCACTCTTAGAATCGATCTAGCTTACAGTTGTTCAAATGTCTATTATCAATCAGAGCTGTTCCTAAAGTTATTGATGCCTCGATTTATTCCAAGGAGAACATTTCCAACACAACGTGAATGTACCGCTTTGTACCATGAATCATTCAAAACTCCCTGTCTGTGTGATGAACTGCTAGGCTGGGTCCATAAGAATAAATGAGAGTGGTTTCAGGAGGGGACACCATGGCTGACGTTTTGCTACCGAAGAGACTGGATCAGCAGCAGTCTCTTCCCACAGGGCCTTCTCAGGACCAAGCGCCTCTGTTCCCCATGCGGCTCTTAGGAGGTGGATCTCCCAGGACCCTCACTAACACATCCGACCTCACCTCCAAACCCCGTGGCTGGCACGCCTTGTCATCTCCGTTCCAGACTTCCTCCACCTCCTGCCCATCGCTCCCACGCAGTGTCTTCAGACACATCCTGACCAGCTGTCCTTTCCTCAAAGCCCGCCCCATGGTGGTTCGCAAATTCGTCCGTGGTTCTACACATACACAGACATACACACACAGACACGCGTGCACGCACATACACACGCATATGCACACAGTTGAATAAATAATAATAATAATAATAAAAAAAAAGCCCGCCCCCATCCCATGTAACAGGCAGACGAGTTCCCCCGTCGTCCTTACGTCAAGTCCTTGGAGCTTGACAGAAGGTGCAGAGTGGATGGGCTGGGGAGACAGCTCAGTGGGTAGAGTGCCTGCGTGCAAACCCAATGATCCGAGTTCGATTCCCCATCCCATGTCGATGTGAGACTTCACGCGCCACCTGTGTGGGATCTTTCCCGCCCTTCTATGGGACTCACAGCCAGACTGCCCAGACCGCGGCACGTGCCTCAGGGCCCTGACTCTAGGACAACAGCCACCTTGAAAGCAAGAAGCACGGCCATCTCTCATGAAGCCCTGAGCCGTGAATGTTAGCATCGCTCGATCCAGTGTGCAACAGTCACAGCAGAGACACGGGTCTGGCTCTCGTTTGCTTTTTTGTTTCCTTTCCAGAGGTTGGCATAATGCCATGTTTTCATAGCTTCATGACATTTAAAAAAATGCAAGGAACAAGAACGGAGAAGAGAGAAAGGTATTTCCTCTGTTAACCCCAAGCCAGGGTTAACATCCAGTGTCTGATCTTCACACCATAGCCGTTGCTGCCTCCCATGCTTCGAAAGCATAGAATCGGGGAGACTGTTCCAGAAGATTCACCTTGCAGGGTTCCCACGTGTGAGGAAGAAAGGAGATTGGGCGTGGGGTGGTAAAGGTACAAAGGTTGCCCGCAGCAGCAGGGAGGACTCGCACAGCCCTGGGCAAGCAAGAGCAGGTCAAGTGGCATCTCAGCCAGACAGCAAAGGGGGGCGGGGCCCAGAGAAGAGCACCAGGCTGGGCGCCGCACATCCCCAACCTTGCCATGGTCAACCTACTGGTGAGTGACCTCCTCAGACCTTCCTGGGATATATATATATATATATATATAAAATTTCTTTTGGCAAATGGGAACTTAAAGGCTCTGGGTCTAGTTCAAGAGTTTCTAAACAACTATACTTTCCTGGTTGGGTATGTGGCTCATTTGGTAGAGTACTTCACCAGCCTGCAAAAATCCTGTTTTTAAAATACTTTAGTGTGTGTGTGTGTGTGTGTGTGTGTGTGTGTGTGTGTGTGTGTATCAGAGGGTAATGTGTGTCCCTGTGGAGGACCAAGGGTGACTTTGGGAATCATCCTGGATTGCTTCTACCTCCTTCTTGCTTCACTCTGGGATTTCCCAGGCTCCGCCCACCAGGGCTGCCTCCTTTGCCCTCCGGAACTCAGGACCATCTGCTTGAGAGACAGAATCTTAACCCCTGAGCCATCTCTCTAGTCCTGGAAGTCTTGGGTTTAAGACCACTATCACATAAACCAGGTATGGAGACACACACACCTGTCATCCCAGTACTGGAAAGGCAGAAGAAAGAGGATCAGAAGTTCAAAGTCATCCTGCCCTACATAGCAATGACAAAGTGGCTCAGTGCTTCTGCAGCTGTCGAGGCGGGCTGAGGGATGGTGCAGCTAGTCCATGGCAATATCCTGCCACACTGGAGTGGACACCTGACTCTGCTTTGGGTTCGAGCCAATGCTAATTTAGCTGAACTGAATATCTACCCTCTGGCAGTGCACGTGACTGCTGACCATCCGCCTTGCACCCGTGTGGCTGGGTCTTGCTCTCCACAAAGGAAGGGGGGTCTTTCCCCTTCCTAAGTCTGATAAGTTGCCAAACTGTTTCCTATGCTTTAGGCATCTGTCTTACATTGAACAATAAAAAGTTGATTAAACAAAGCAGACATGTCTTGCAGGAGTGCTGTATTCTGGTCTGTCTCCTCCAGAAGTCTACGGGGACTTAATCCTCAAAGTCACGACTTCACAGTGTTTGGAGGTGGGGATTTGGGGAGATAGTCGGATCACATGAGATCTCATGAGAATAGCATCCCCGCGATAGCAGAGAGATAGGAGCTGGTACAAGTTTGCCCTCTAGTCATGTGACACCTTCCATCATGCAAGACGCTTCTGGAAGCTCTGTGAGGAGGCTGCAGGGCTGAGCTGATGCTGCAAGCACGCGCTACATAAACCTCTGCTCTTTGTGAATTACTCAGTCTGTGGTCGTCAGTTACAGCAGCCAAAAGCCAGCTTGAAAGGTGATGCACAAGTAAATATAACCTGAGGTAGAAGGCATTCAGCAACTCGCCATTCCCCAAGAGTATATAGAATTTTATGTAATCCCTATTCAAATTTGCAAAGACAGTCTTTTGCTTCACTTTGCAGATAAAATAATAAATAAATAGCAACATAAGTTGTTGACTGTTTCAGCGATAAAGAAGAGGTTACTCTAGTTCAAAGTAAGTAATTTGCATCACGTTGCCCCTAGCTGGCCTTGAATGGGCCTTTCCTTCACCACTCTCTGGACAAGATATGAGACATCTTTCCTTTGGTTTTCATGTGGAATCTCTTTTGTAAGCAATATCAATATTTTTCCCTTCCTTTCTTTTTAAAATGGGTCTCAAGCAATTAGAGAGAGAGAGAGAAATGTAGAAGAGATGAGCAAGAGAAAAAGATCAAATGGGAAAATATAGAAAACCCTGATTTAGGAAACATATAGATTGCATTTCCAAAATAAGGTTCCACTCTGAAAATAACACTTTGGAAGGCTGACATTCCTTTCTTGTAAGTCCCAAACTAAAAGCTTCCAGGTTTTGCAAGGAATACTCAAATCTGTGTAATATCAACCATTCTATGTTTCCACAAAAGGGAAACAGTAAAGGTGGGTTATTATAAAAGGAAGACGAATTCTATCCAAAAGGGACCATAGGACCTCTTGAGGTATCATCACAAGAAGTAAGAAAGGACTCAAAGACTTCATGGGGTAATTTAGGGACCAGACTGAAGAGGTTCCCAGGGGCCAAATTGGCTCCAAGTAAGAATGACTCTGATTAACTCTGATTCAACTATGCTGGATAAATAAAAGGCCATAAGGATGTTGTGACAGGCATTGAAACAGCAAAAGGGAAAGAGGCGATCCTTATGTCCCTATCACATCCCTTCTCTCCTGAGCCCTGCGGCTGAGCATCACTGGTTTGCTTCATCACCGCCCCTCTCTCATTGAATTGCTCTGTGCAGGCCTGTTTCATCAGCAAAGTAAAAATAACCACATGAATAGGTGCCGTAGTGGCCAATGTCTTTGATAGGAATGAAAGTCTCCCTCAGACTTCAATCACGTTCTGAGGGCTGTAAGGGGGGAGAAATGGAAAAAGAATGAGAATAATGTATTTTCGTGTGGGAATTTCAGATAAAGGAGCAAGAGATTCTGCGCCTTGTTTGCATCTTCATTCTGTGTGTTCTTTGACAGTTTCATAGATGTGCATGACGCGTTCTGATGACACATTCCCCCACCCCTCTCTGACCTCCCTTCTACCTCCATGAGTCCCCCAATGGGTCAGCAGGGAGGGGTTGGGGTTCCCGAGCTGCTCTTCCACCCATGCCTGGCTGGGGATGGATGACTATTCAGCCCTAAATAAGACATTTATACCATCTCCAGTAAGACTCAGGGAACACCGTGGAAGGAGCAGAAAGAATGCAAGGGCTGAAAGGCAGGAGAAGGGCTGAGAAATGCCTCTTCTAAACAACAGTCACTAAAATCATGAACTTGCAGCTGCAACAGATGTTTGCCTGTTTTCACAAGCTACGTTCTCTGAATCTTTGCAAAGTTAGATACATTAGGATGAAAAGAAAAGAAAATCATATTCCTGAGAGGCAAGGAGAGTAAGAGCAGAGTCAGGAGCGACTCCTAGTCGTGAAGATGATGACGATGGGGTATAGCAAGCCCAACCACCAGTTCCTGGAGGATATCCCCGCCCACTTCCACTGTCCTAGAGAAAGCCTTTGTCCCTAGAGCTCTGGGATCTTTCCAAAAGAAGCCCTATTCTTCCCAGCCCTGTATCTCAGGCTGGAGACACCAATCCCTGTGTGTTCTTGCACCCTGGTACAAGAGCTGGTGTCAATGACCTTCACCCCACCCTGTGAAACTCCTCGCTGCCTTCCCCAGCCCTGGATTCTACATCTGTAAAAGTATGATGCCAACAGCTCTGACACCTTACTCAGTGGCTATGAGAACTAACAAGACCATCTTCCTACAGTTTGGAATAGTGAAGAGCAAAGTGAACAACTAAAAGGAAAGCTGCTGTTTTGCTGCCATGGCCCCAAATCCAGTGATTACAGTGTGTCCAGAAGCAAAGCATGAGTTCAAGGATGAACTTCTATGCTGACATCACTCCAGCACATGTAGCCTCTGCTCACCTCCCTTGCTTTCCCTCTAGTGCTCTGTCTCACCAGCTCATAGCTCTCTTGCTGTTTCATGGGGAGACCCCACCCCTTAACATCCATACACTTCTTCTCCAGAATGGAAGAGAGAAAGAAGAGTGGCTGGGATAAATCTAAACAGATTGCTTTTTTTTTTAAACAAAAAACCAGCAAGAATAACAGGAACTTATCCAAAAGGAAAATCAAACATTTAAAGAAAAGTCAGTGGACCACACCAGGCAAGCAAGTGATTGTACAATCAACAGACTTGGATGAAGCTGAAGCCGTGGCTTGCTGTTTCCTGTGCTCCTTGGTTTCTACCAAGGTTAAAATATCTTAATCTTTTATAAGTTTCAAAGCAGAAGAAGGTTGAAAAGAAAGTCTTATCCCTATAATACGGAGGTTTGCGTTGTGACCATACGCCTCCTAGTTAAAGAGAAACTAGGGTGTCCTTTGCTTCCTGGAGCCATGTCAAGGGGGTCACCTTCAGTAGTTGAGGAAATCTTCTAAGGAAGGACTCGGCTATGGTCACAAAGGGGGCAGGTTGTTTTTAGGATCAATTGCTATGCGCCCCTTACATCCTCTTGGGACTATGGGAGGAGAAAGAAGAGAAAGCAACTGATCAATGTGGGGAAAAAAACCTTCAGCTTCCAATTACCCAGTTGTCCTGTCCCTTTCAAAGTCCCTTAGCAAACTACAAAATGTCCTTTGAAAAAATTATATATTCTTTTATTTAAAAAAAAAACCAGAAACATCATTGTCTTCAGCCTGCACTCTGGGTCAGAACCATCTAAAAATAAAGCATTGCTTTGGGACATGAAAAGAAATATAAATTGTCCAGTGAATGTGATGTCACAAAGAGAATTAGACAAACAAAGAATGATGGAATGCACTTCTTTCAAAGATGTCCATTTTTAGTCCTTGGTCCCCAATTTGGTAGGTCTCAGGACAGTTCTGTGCCAAAGAAACTAGCAAGTACCAACTGAAGGATGGACAAGGACAAAAAGAATATCTAGTGAGGGATAAAATGACTCACTGAAAGTCCTCTGTCAAGTTAATGGTTCAAGTACCCTCATAGAGGAGACCCTCTCCCCAGGTTCCCCAGGTGTTTTCATTCATCACATTTTCTTACTTGTGCTGTATGTGAGTGCTGGGGGCGGGGGGAGGGTCCTGCAGGATGAGGAGGGAGGGTCTCTAGCTTCTATACAATTTGTGATAACAGAGGCGTGTACCAGGGTGCAAGAACACACAGGGATTGGTGTCTCCAGCCTGAGATACAGGGCTGGGAAGAATAGCATTTCTCTGGAGCAAGGTCTCACCAGAGACAAAGTAGGGTGGTGGCTAGATACGCTGGTGCAGGGATGGCTGCATGGTTCCAATCTCAGCACCGCTGGCTTGGCGACCTTCAAGAAGTCATTCATCCAGTCTTACTTCTTACGTTAAAAAAATGGCTCCAAAGAAGGGTACCATTCTTCATACTTCAATAGTTAGTAAGTACTAGGTGGGTATTTTGTATGCAGTGCTTAAAATAGTATTGGGCAAATAAATGGCCATATGACATATTGTCCAAACTGGGATATTCGAAGCAGAAAGAAGATGATGCACCTCTTACTCTGGGACAAGAAGACAGTATCAGAGCTGCCCAGTGAAAGCCAGGACAATTGGTCATTCTGTGTGCTTCTCATGCACACAGTTGTCACTGAAGGATGCGAGCCAAGCAAGGACCCAAATGGTGCTAAGGCACAGGGTGGGGACTTCGCTCACTCCCATGCAGCCATTTTCCTTTCCCTTCAGAACACTCAGGTGCAAGCGGAAGTTCTGAATATGCCCATAGCGCTCATTTCCCACAGGAGACTGTCAGCTACCCAGACCTGTGACTGTGCTGCTCAGCATAGTGTAATACACAGCAGGCACTCAAACGGCTGCTGAACGGTTGAGGGTGTGCTGAACAGCCAGGAGGGTGTGCTGAACAGCCAGGAGGGTGTGCTGCTCCGACCGGTGTTGTAGAGAGAATGACCCAGCATACAGACTGAGCTGGCAGCTCCTTGTCTTGGGGTCCGCCTTGGCTTCCAACCTATCTGTGTCCTCAGGTAGCTCCGCCTCAGGCTTGTCTAATCTTCAGCCCTTCCTTCAAGTACTCAGACATCCTTTCTGAAGACATTAACCTCACCACAAGGGCCTCAAGTTTAGGAACAAAAGGCCCATTCCAAGCATTGGGGTTCGCACATAGACATTGTGCTGCAGATACGGTTAGTTCCATTGTAATGGAATACGGATCCGTCATCATGCTGTCCACGACCTACCCTCTAATTCTTCATATGCTAGATAAGACCCTGTCATGGTTTGAACATAAGTTGTCCCTCAAAGGTTCATGAGTTTGCATCCTTGGCCGATGCTAATGTTTGGGAAGCTTAGGGCACCTTTAGGAGGTGGAGCCTTATTGGAGGAAGGGCAGCCCCACCCTGCTTCCTCTGGCAGTTTGCTCTTACAGTTGGTGTTTGTTCTCTTCTGCCTCCCCGATGGCTACAGTGCCCAGAATCACCGCCAGCTTCTGCCACCTGCATAATGAACTGTATCTTCTCTCTGAAGCCATAAGCCAAATAAACCTCCCCTTTCTCCCTTAAGTCGCTTGATACTGTTGTCTCACAGCCGCAGAAAGAAAGGTCATTGCTACAGGTCTTGACAGCGGCTTGATGCTTCAGTGTTGTTGTCTCTTGCCTTCCTGTCAGTTGGTTCTGCCAGGGAGCGGACACAGCATGGGCTGAGAAGGTATTGGGGAGAGGGAAAAGTAGGCAGGGAGACCTTGGATTGCAAATTTCAGGTCGACTTCTGGGAGAAGGCTGGGAGCATGAGGGTGATTGTGTGAAGCACCTTAGACTGCAGCACAAATTTGAGCAAGTCTTTTCTACTAGCAAAACCTGAGCATTTGAAGTTCACGCATGGACTCTGGATGCTTGCTGCTACGTAAGGCAGTGTTTCTTCCTACTCTGCAGCAGTGACTGGGTATGAATGGCTGGGGCAGAGGAAGCAGACAGCAGAAGCCCGCTGTTATCCTCCAAGGATCTTTTTCAGGGTTCTGGGGGTTGTGGTGCAACAGTCTCCATTCTGGATCCTTCTCGGGGCTTCCTTTAGATGTGCAGGGAAACTGAAGCAGCTTGCTTTGGTGCCTCGGCCTTTATTTTCTCAACTGATTCTCTTGGAGTAGAAGACAAATGATAAGCGTGATGTCTACTTCTCCTGGCTTCTCATGGCCTTGGCAGGCAGCGAGAAGGTAGCTGTATATAGCTTGGGTCTAATGACCTCACTGGGCTGAGGTCTTTGGCTACAAAGAGGAGGCTTCAAGCTTGACTTAAAGAGATGCTATGTCTGGGCAGGCCCTAGTAGGAAACAGATGTATACACCTCGTGTTCAACAAGTAGGTAAGATGCCAGCTGTGGGCAGGCACTCTGCCCCTCAATGAAGCTTCATGTCTGCCCCTTTGGAAAGTCCTTCAGAATGACACGGTTGGACTCTCCTTTCCTTAGTGGAGCCACCAGCCCTGCTGACTTGCAATTTCCTTCTGCAACTGAATGATTGTATTCTTCCAAAGATGCATGTGTTCAAAACCAATCCCCAGGGCAATGGTACTTGGAGCGATGAAGGCCTTAGGGCAGAGTCTTCACCAGTAGGATCAGTGCTGTCATAGTTAAGCACAGATGTCAACTTGACTGTTGAGGGTTTGAGTTCTGGGCACATTTGTAGAGAATTAATGGTTGAGTTAAACCCAGAGCACATCTGCAAGAGATGGTCTAGTTGATGGAGCAGACCCAGCCCATGGTGGTTGGGACTAGGCCCTGAACGGGTGAAAAAAGTACAGAGAGGTGGTTGAGGAAATCAGCATCCTTCTGCTCACTTGGCCAGACATGCTGGTCTGGCAAGTAAGGATTGTCCCTCTCTCAGCCATTATGTGGTGATGGTGTGGCCAATTCCCTCAGCCCTGGTGTTAGTGCGTGCTCTCCCATCAAGCCTGACTAAGAACTGTAACCAGGAACCTTAAGAGAGAATAAACCCTTGTTCCCTTAAGTCGTTTGATGTCATTTGTCAGCAACTATGCAGGCTGACCGCCCTAATGAAAGATGCCCGGAACAAATCCCTTCCCCCCCTACCACCAGGCCAGGGCTGAGACAAGCACTCATCCATAAGACAGAAGGTGACATATTCCAGATGCCAAATCTCCTGGTGCTTTAAGCTTGGAGTGTTCACACCCATAGGAAACACAGCCTCTGGTATTCAAAGGTCTATGGTGCCTATAAAGCAAGCCAAGAGGAATACTTCCTCAGTCCCCAAGTGTCACAAAGCTCTGTTTTTACAGGGTCCCTTCTCTGCACAGGGCCCCAGATGAATGTGGAATGTGCTGTTCATTACATCCCACTTGGGTGGCCTTGCAGGTCTCCATTTACACATGGAGAACAATCCCAGAGGAAAACAGATGACCCTATGATGGAGTCACCAGGTGGTCTCTTTTTCCTTCCTAAGGAGCGGCTCTGTCTTACTTACCACCTGCGGCTCTGTCTTACTTACCACCTGCACTTCTCACCATCCTCAATAACTGGACAACCAGGTATAATTTTTATATTTCAAGTGTGTTTTCTCAATGCAAGTGCTGAAACTTTTCAAAAAGAAGAAAAAAACTACACCTTCCATTTTACCCCTCAGTTTCAGCAGAGAAATGCACAAAGAAAGATTTCGACATCTACTTGCTGGATAAACGACTTGAAAACTATTAGTCTCTTTGCAATTTCCCTGAAAAATTCAAATATAATAAAATGCAATTGTGTGTGCACATATGAGAGAAACTTCACACATGAATGAGAAATTTAGTTTTATTTAGTGCAATTATTCTGACTGAATAAATTCCAATCTTAAACCTCCTCCAGATAAACATTTCAAAATTCTAATTATTTCCTGCTAAGTTGTATTTATGTTTCTGTTGATTAACCACTTAGATTAAGTCACTACGAATAATTAGATTAAAAAATACGACACATAGTTCTGTCTGTTTTTCAAGGGCTCAGTTTTCTGTCTCCAGCTTTGATGCTTCCTTAGGCTTTGCTTGGTCTAATTCTGTCCATTTGGCTGGGCTTGTCCAACTGTCCTTGCTGGGTGTCAATTGATTGTTGCCAAGGATCAGGTATGGCCCTGTCTAAGGTGGGGGGGGTGGCTCTAAAGCATAAAATTTGAGGGGCCTAAGAAGATGGCTCAGGGATTAAGGCCTTTTCCTCCCAAGCAAAAATACCTAAGTTTAGGTCCCCAGAACCCACATCAATGTCAGGCAGATATATTGGTGGCCTCTAATTCCAGCCCTGGAAGGCAGAACCTGGGAAATCCTAGAGCAAAGTGGTAAGGTAGAAGAGCAATCCAAGGTGATCCCCAGTGTTACCCTTGGGCCTCCAGAGGTACACAGATTCACGCGTTCTCTTGTACACACATCTGCATACACATGCATACACACACGCACACACACACACACACACACGCACATGTGGGTGCTCAAAAAAAAAAAAAAGAATCAATGACCACTGAGACAGTTCCACAAGGTGTCTCTTCTAAACCTGGTGACCCGAGTTCAATTCCTGGAAGCCTACAGGATGGAAGGAAAGTTGTCCTCTGACTTCTATCTATGTGCCATGTATGTGTTTGCTCTCTCTGTTTTTCTCTCTCTCTCTCTCAAGTTAACAAGCATGCTATTTTTTAAAAGAATTAGAGAAGGCTGAGAGGTATTTGTACAATGAGTGGACCTCCCAAAGGCCTGGGAAGAGGGGTGTGTGTCCCAGCAGGTTCCACAAGAAGCAACTCAGAAACACACCAGTGAAGAGCTATATAGCAAAAACCCACCCTCCATCTGTTCACCCACGATGAGCTGTGTAACTTCGCTGGTTTCGACAAAGCTTGCAGCTGAGACAGCTTTGCCCAGGTTCTGCCCTTCACTGTCCGGGCTACACAGTTCTGTGTAGGGAGATGTCTCCTCAGAGGCCGAGGTTGGCATATGCAGAGCTCAGCGTGGAAACCACCAGAAGCCAGCTGGCAGCTCCCGGGGCTGACTGCTCGGAACCACTGATGAGGTCACACGGTCCTATGTCCTCAGAGTGGAGCAGAGTCGTGTCCACTTGGAGTCAGGGTCCTGGCTCTGCTTCACACAAGCAGAGGCTGTCCCTATGGGGTCTCTTCTCCCACAGAGAGGAAGAATGGGAGGCCGCCTAGTTATAGTAATTGAGGGGCACGGGGGTATTTCAGGCAGGAAGAGAAAAAGTTGAAATGTCTTCCTGTGTGCCTCCCTATTGTGAGAACTTCTGAGGCTGGTTTTGGGGAGAAGATGTGACCCCCAACATTCTTCCTGGGAAGAGAGTTTACTTACGTTTCTATTCAAGATTACAGAAGACCTATTACTCTCTCCAAGGAGCAAATGGGAGGATGGAACGATGACCTTCCCAGGAAGGACACTCGTGGGAACCAGTGATCCGGGACCTCGTTCTTGTACACTGTGCTCCCCGGGGCACCTGAGAGGCCCTGCTGCCTGGCACCTCTTCTGACCCATGTGACTGTCTTGGCTGGACACCACTGCAGTTGTTACAATCGAGCAAGCGAGATGCATAGGAGAAGCAGGGCACGGTGAAATGGGTCGCTCTTCTCTCTGCAAAGCTCAGCCTTTGACCTTGGCTTTTAACTTGCAATGTATAAGTACCCACTGCCTTCCTGCTCCTGGAAGCTCATCGGGAATGGCCAGACACACCCCTCACTCAGGCCTTCTGTCGAAGACTTAGATTGGGTCTGCCAAAAAGTGAGGGGTCACAGCCCCCCAATTCCCTCCTACCACCATCACACACACATACACCACAGGCTCTGTATTATGGGTCACCCGCCTCTTAGGCTTTAGCCACCTCCTGTGCAAAGCTCCAGCATGGAGCTCCTGACTTGGGCAAGGGGACTCAATCCAGCTTCCTTGGCTCAGCTTCGATCTCTTCCCTTTCACACACCTAGGTCTGCATATGTTTTGGATGCCTGCCAGCCCTGTAAAGAGAGCACGACTCATAGCCTTTTCCCCTTGCAGAGATCCACATAGGGAGGCTAATGTCCTCTGCCCAAGTCTCTATCATGGCATAAGTGTTTTTAGCTTCTGCCAAAGGACTAGGCTAACACAGGTAATCAGCCCTGCCTCCGAGAGAATAGGAGCAAGTGGAAGAATCAGGCTATGAATGTGGCGGGCGGAGCAGCTTCCCCGTGAGTACAGGTCACCTCTGTGTGGTCGGTGCCTTCCTGCTCTCTCCTTGCCCTCTCTGTCTGCCTACAGTCACTGCTTGCTCTCCACTCCCAGCCCTCCCTGTCCCGTCCCCTTCATTCTCCCACCCCAGATAAGCAATTAGCTACTTCAAACCCACAGGTGCAGTTCTGGCTTCTAGCAGAGCCCAAAGAGGACACTGGGGACTGAACAACACAGGTTTTGCACACAAGAACTTTTACCTTCTAAGCCATCTCATCATCCCTCTTTTTTATTTTTTATTTTTACTTAGGCATATGTACAAGAATGTGAACATCCATGTATATAATTAAAGCACATGTCTTAATGTACATATATACCCAGGATGTCACCACTGCAGGCACAGAACATATCTTCCACCTCTGGATTTTCCTGTGTCTGTGTATTAGGGAGTTACAGACACTTAACGGGAGATCTGGTCCCTTATCCTTTCAGATGTGCAATACCATGTTGGTAACTAAGTACTGAGCTCTTCAGTGGGTCTTTAGAAGACATTCATCTTTTGTGAACTAAATCTTCATCCCCACTGAAGAACGATGCCTGCTGCATCCGCAGCTCCCCATGATTCTCAGGCACATGGATTGCATTCATCCCTTGGCTGATCTTGAGCCATCCTAGCCTTCCATGCAGGCCTCCTGGGTTAGTGGAGTTTCTTAGACTCAGAATAGGACATCCCAAGGACAGAGGGAGATTCAGTAAGAGAGATTCAGATGCATTAGTCAAGACCAAAGCCGCAGGCCGCCCAATCACTAAGGGCTTCCTAACTGCCTCTTCAACCTGCCCGGTCCTACACCATTCCCACGCTGGCTCCTCCCACCTGCCATTCCTGATTCCCAAAGCCAAGAGAGAACAATTCAGAAAACACTTGTGCAGAGAGTCACTGCCCGACAGACAAAGCAGATGGGGACTGACACGTCAGCACATTGCAGGGGGGACGTGGCCAGGGATGGGTGTGCTGATGGGGTCTACAAGATCCCAAAACGGCGACGTGGACCATGGCTGCTCTGGGCTGGTTCTCTGCTTGTGTCTTACAGTGGAGACGTGATCTTCAGCCCGCCCCTTCTCTATCCTTTACTCCAACACCACGCTCACTCGCTGCTTCTGACGAGAGAGCACCAAGCACCCCTCATGAATGAGGGCATCCACAGAACCGCAGCCCTGCCGCAAACCTGTCTATCCACCTGTTTCCTGGCCCATCCTCCCTAAGGAGGGAGTAAAGCCGAAGCTTTACTGCGAGCCTGTACTCTGCCGGGACCCACACTAGAATCACTTTGAACAGTACCATTTTACACTCGTGGTCAAGCAAGGCATTTAAACATACACCATACCACAAATGTCTTATTTAGAACTACTTTTTTTTTTTTAATTGTTGAAACAGGATCTCAGGTAGCTAGGCAGTCCTCAAACTTGCTATGTAGCCAAGGGTGATCTTGGACCCTTGATCCTCTGATTCCAGCACCTGAATCCTGGGTTTCTGGTGGGTGCCGCCATGCCTGACAACCCATGTATCTTAAAACCCCAAATGGCAGGACACTCACCCTTTATGCTGCAAGGTACCCATCAGATTTGTCTCTCTTTCCTAGGAGGGCCCCGTTTCCTTCCCTTGAACATCACTAACATGTGGCTTTGTCCCTTGTTTGCATCCTGAAAACCATCTATTCTTCTGTGAATCATTTCAGGAAAAATCTTGTTCCCCTCAGCAATGAACTAGAGGATGGGTGTGATGGTCCGTCTCAGTTGTCTTTTTGACATCCGGGAGGTGGATCTCTGGGCACACTTGCCAGGAATTATCTAGTTAAGAAAGGCCTCTATGGGGTCCTGTAGGTAACTGTCTTGATTGCTTTAACTGAGGTGGGAAGATCCGCCCACTGTGTTGGTACCAATCCTAGGCAGGTGGTGGGCGGAAAGATGTGGACTGTGTAGCTGGAAAGAGAATACTGAGAAGCCAGCAGGTGTGCAGTACTGGTCTGTGCCCTGTGCTCCTGCTGTGGGTGTGGACGACCAGTCCCTCAGTTTCTGATTCCTGATGCAGGTGTGACTCCCCTGCCACGGTGACCTCTAACCTGGAGCTTCGAGTCACTGATCCAGTCACTAATCCAGCCTTCCCCTAAGCTGTCTGAGGCATTTATATGTTGTAACAAGGAGCTACGAGGCTAAAACGATGGCCTGAATATTCCATCAGTCTTATAAAGGCTAAGGTGCTGGGTTGAGGGGGAACAGATTGTGTGCACAGAAGGAAATCAGGGAAAGGGGGTGAGGGATGTGAGCAGCAATAAGGGGGAGTACAAGAGGAAAAGAGCAAAGATATACCAACTCGGTAAGGTTGCTTCAACTCAACTAGGAATCATGTAAGCTAGTTAGAGGGACTCGAACCACTGGTGATCAAAGAAAAACAGAAACAATAGGAGATTTCAGGTTGCGCAAAGTCTGGCAAACACATGAACATGGGCTAATGCTAAGCGTTGGTGGATTGGAGGAAACGGGAACCCTCTGAGAACTGCTACCAGACATGGATGCCTTCAGAGAGCTGAGCATTCTGGGGAGCAAGGCAGTACTAGTGAGTCAAGAATGTCCCAGAATTCCACACTCGGCTTTCTCAAAAGAAGGCTCAGATATTATCAAAACAGGCTTTTGACCAGCTACAGTGATGAGGAAGAGCTGGAGGGAACGTGGGTGGGCATCAGATGGGTAAGATGAAGTAGATATCACAGAGCAGCAGATTTGACGTAGCACAGGAACTTGAACGCATCCTACAAGCGCAAGGCTTGGGCAGGAGATAACATCACTAAGATTTGCTATAACACGTGAATGCGAAATGATACAGATTGTATAAAGCATGCAAATGAAACCAAATTAAAACGATTATCTGTGGGAAATGGGAGGTCAAGTGAGGTGAGGAAATAAAGGAAAATGAATACCATAAAGAAATGTCTTGGGGAGCCCTGTACAAACAGTGCAGACAAGATAGCACACACTGAGAAGCAGAATTAACTCTCTGTACTTGTGGTTTTAAATAAAACTAAACAAAAATATCCAACATTGGAACTTGAAACCCCAACTCTATTACTTTCTAACAATGTAATTTGGGATAAGATAATCTCTATAAACCTTGAGGGAAAACAATCAAGAATTGGCAAAGGACATAAACAGACATTTCTCAAAAAAAAAAAGTCATATTATTATCCAGAAAACATGGGAAAAAATACAATCCTATTACTAACCCCAAAGAAACACAGGCCAAAATCACGATATGGTATTGGTATCATCTAGTGCCCACAGATTAGTTAGTATCAAAAATACAAAAGATATGTGAAGGCAAGGATGTGGGAAATGGAGCCCCAGCATGCCGCTGGTAGGAATGTTAAGTTGACACAACTGTCACAAACAACGTGAAGGTTCCTGAGAAAAGTAAGAATGGAATTACCATCTGATCCAGCCATCCCAGGCCTGCCTAGGTCTGAAAGAAATGAAACCAGCTGTCAAAGAGATCCCTGCTCATACCTGGAGACCTGTCATTCAACAACAGCAAAGATATGGAATCAACCCGACTTGTCCATCAAGCGAAGACTGGATGAAGAAAGTAGTATATATGCACAACGGGACACTACTCAACCTTAAAAATCAGGAAACCTTTTCACGTGTGATAACGAAGAGGAATTTGAAAGAGATTATATTAAGTGAAATAAGGCAGACATACAATAAAATAGATATGTGACCTACAAGTTACAGAAGGGGGAAGTAGAGGGCGGTGACCAGCGGCTAGGCAGAATTAGAAGTGTGCACTCCTGGGAAAGCCGGGAAAGGATTCCGAGTTTCAATTATGAGTAAGTTCAAGAGTTCCACTGTTGCAGTGCGCCCGCATGATTGGTGATAAATGATCATCAAACGGCTTAAGGGAACAAGGGGTTTATTTCCTTAAGACAGTCTGGTTACAGTTCATAGCCCAGCTTGACAGGAGAGCACGCACCAACACCAGGGCCGAAGGAACTGGCCACACCATCACCACATAACAGTTGAGAGATGGACAATCCTTACTTGCCAGACCAGCGTGTCTGGCCAAGTGTACAGAAGATGCCGACTTCCTCAACCAGCTCTCAGTATTTTAAATTCATCTGTTCAGGGCCTGGTCCCACCCACCGTGGACTGGGCCTTCCCCATCAGCTAGACAATCTCTTGCAGGTCTGCTCTGGGCTTAACTCAACCATTAATTCTCTACAATGTGCCCGGAGCGTCAGCTGTTAAGTTGACACCTGTGCTTAACCATGACAGTCACTGAGCAACAGGATGACTACAGTTCACGGCAGTACATCGTACATTTCAAAACTTCTGATCTCTTTGGACATCTTTTTTTGCATGTATGCATGGCATGTATGCATGTGTGTATGCATATTTGAGTATGCTCATATGTGTGAAGCAGGTGCATGTGCATGCATGTGGATGCCAGATATTGATGTCGGGTGCGTCTTTGATGGCACACTATAACATCATTGAGGAGGGGTCTCTCACTTGAGTGCTAGGATTACAGGAGGGCCACCATATTACCCAGCTTTCCTGTGAGTGCTAGAGACCTGAACTCTGGTCCTCACATTTGATTGGCAACAGCTTTACCCAGCAAGCCATCTCCCCTCCCCTCTTCCATTGTAAGTATTCTTACCACAAATCTGTGAGGCAAGACATCCATTCATTAGTCTCCATATTTCCAGGCATTATGTTGCACATCCCAACTATGTTTTTTTTTAACCTATTAATTTAAATAAAGAAAGAAATCAAGTACCGATTTATCCTATCTATACCAAAATAGACTTTAAAAATACTCATGAGTAAAAGAGGCCAGCAGCAGCAGGCCAAGTCAAATGAGTGTACTGATAAGAAATGCACAGAACCAGCAAATCCAGAAGCAGAAAAGTGGTTAACATGTGACAGACTTAAGGGGAAGAGAGTTGTCTTTTAGGGGTGATAAACTTTCCTGAACTCACAGAGTGGTGCTGACTGTACAAATCTCTCTATCAAACGTACCAATTGGTGCTTTTTGAAGGGTGAATTGTGTGGGTACGTGTGTTATATCTCAGGTGAGAAAATTTGGACAGGAGGAGACAATTCAGTTAGTGAAGTCCTTGCTGTTCAAGCAGGAGGACTTGAGTTCGATTCCCCAGAACCCACATAAGAAAATCCTGGGGTGGAGACAGGTGGACTTCTGGGCTTGTTGGCCAGCTACTTAGACACATTGGTGAATTACAGGTGGTAAGAGACACCATCTCTAAAAATAAGGGGGGGTGTCCTGAAAAATACCTGAGGCTGACCCTTGGCTACCACATGCCTGCGCGTGCGCGCGCGCGCACACACACACACACACACACACACACACACACACACACACACACACACAAAGAGAAAAAAATTGTATTTTGTTTTTAAAGAACTTTCCACACAGAGGGAAGGGTACATGAAGACAACCATCCAGCTAAGGAGAAATGCTTCAGGAGAGAACAGTTCTGCCCAGACTTTGATCTCATTTCCAAATCTTTGGACCTGCAGGAAAATTAATTCCCATTATTGAATCCATTTTTGTCTGTGACTCTATGGGGATAACCCTCCTAAACTAATACACTGGGGCCTGTGTATTATATACATATTATATTACAAGTTACTTAAAACTTTGAAAATATTAGACTGGGGAGGTAGCTCTCCAGTTTAAGGTTTAAGCCTCTGCCTTGCAAGTAGAAGGTCCTGAGTTCAGATGCCAGATCCCATGTAAAAACACCTGGCAGAAATGGCAGCACGGCCTGTACTTCTGGGCCTGGAAGGAGGAGCACAGGAAACTCCACAGCAAAGCAAAGAGGAGGTAGCACAATCCAGGGCGAATCCCAAAGTCATCCTGGGGCCTCCACAAGCACATGCGGTACCCTCTAATACACACACACACACACACACACACACACACACACACACACACACAACACCTTTGAAAATATTCCCAAATATCAAGCAGGAAAAGAATTCTGCCAAGCATCCTCTACACACTGTACAAGAGATCAGTAATGGAGAGGAAGAGCAAGAATTCCTGGGTGCCTCTCTTCAGGGAGAGGAGACTGTCACAGCTGTCTACTGTCACCGTCCCTTCGGTGTCGCTTCTCTGGGGACAGTAAACATTAGATTTAAAAAATGGAGAATCAACAGAGCATCCTGAGTTGCTGCATGTCTATCTCCATTTCTGAAAAAATCCACAGTCATTTCTAATGACGAGTGGCAGTGGAATGAGTGTAGCTCGGAGAAGCATTCGCCACAAAGAGCTCACTTCTCACACCACGCCATGTTCCCCCTGGGTCCGCTCACCAGCTTGCTCATGCTTCAGGAAGTTGCTGCCCAGACCCTTTACCCAGCCAAGGAGAGTCTATAAGACTTCATTTTCACTTTTCAATCCCATCTCTTGCCACAATCCTGCAAACCAGTATCTCCCATCCCGCCACAGCGATCCTTTTCCGGCTGTAAGCTGTCCTGGGTTCATTCAGGTTCGGCACACTGGCTGTTCGGTCTCCACAGGCAGGGTGGTCTGCCTCCTT
This sequence comes from Typhlomys cinereus, assembly GCA_023101885.1. Taxonomy (NCBI): domain Eukaryota; kingdom Metazoa; phylum Chordata; class Mammalia; order Rodentia; family Platacanthomyidae; genus Typhlomys; species Typhlomys cinereus. The sequence goes on from JALPQD010000253.1 coordinate 2,715,162, forward strand.
CCCCCTTTCCCATCCACCCAGCCAAGTTCACGTGCCGCCCACATCTCTCCAGATCATCCTCCTGAAGTCACTTCTGCATGTCTCCTGTGCCTGTACCCGGTGCTTCTGGCAAAGCATTTATGATGCTCCATTATCCATGCCAGGCCTGCCAGACCCCCTCCCCCCCATGACGAAGACATTCCCTGAGCACAAGGCACATAGCTGCCACAGGCCAGGTGTGCGCCAGGCGTGACAAATAACTGCATATTAATGATGGTGTATACAGTAACGTTGTGACGTGTATACACCCTCGGTTAATGGAATCAAGTGAATTAGCATATCCATCACCCGAAATCCTTACCTTCCTCCTCTCTGCTGCCCACTCTACATCCTCGCTCAGCACCACCACAATCTTCTACATCCGTTCTACTCCCTGCAGCTATAATTTTAGATTTCTCACCTGAGTGACAACATACTGTTTATATCCGTTCCTAACTGCTTTCACGAAGTATAATTTCCTCCAGATTCATTCTTATTGCTGCAAAATGCCAGAGCATTCTTTTTGTCATCGCCAAATCATATTCTATTGTATCTGTGTGCCACACCTTCTTTACCCATTCCTGGGTTAAACACCACTTCTGAAGATTCCCTGTCTTAACTATCATAAATCACACTGCAGTGAGCAGGGTGTATATGTCTTTGATACACTGATTTCAAGTCCTCGTGATAGATACACTTCAAAGTGTGATTACTGGATCATATAGTACTTCGACTTTTAGCTTTTTGAGAAACTTCCACATGGTTTTCCAGAACTAGCTATACTAATGTTTTACACACACAAATGCCATGGGAACAGAGATCAGAGGACAACTGTCAGAATCGGTTCTCTTCGTGTGTGTCCCAGGTTTGAACTCAGTTTTCCAGGTTTGTACACAGGTGCCCTCTTTCTGCTAAATCAGCTCGCCGGCCCAGCTGTACTCATTACAATCCCACCCACAGTGTACATGAGCCCTCTTCACTACACCCTTGAAAATATTTATCTTTCACCTTCTCAGTAACAGCCAGTGTGTGTGTGTGTGTGTGTGTGTGTGTGTGTGTGTGTGTGTGTGTTTCCTCTTAAACTTGAGCTCTTTATGGACTTTGAGCCCAATTTCATTCTTCTGCTTCTGGACATGAATCTAGTTGCGCCAACATCATTTATTAAAGGAGTTATTTGTCCCTGCTGTGTGCTGTCAGTGTAGAAAAGCCAAAGGACCCTAAATGAACTGGCTCGCTGTGAAGTTTTCACTCTGTTCCACCTGCCCTTGTTTCGATTGTCCTGTCAACGATACCGTTTTGATTACTAGACCTGTGGCGTGTTCCTGGAAAATGGCCGTACGACACGTCCAACTTTGATCTTTATGTCTGCCGTTGCTCTGGCGACTCGAGTTGAGTTTTTATTTTTCTGTCGTTGTCCTGTCTGAATTTTTGAATCATTACATTTTTCTCTTTAGGGGGGAAACGTGGCACAGACCTGAGTGTCATGTGAGAAAACCATAAGTTGAAGATATCTGGAAACATTCTGAGTTTGAAATTCACACGGGGAGATGGCGTCTGTGTCTGGAGAAGGTTCGTGGAGGCAGACGGAGAGCAGAGGGGCTCAGGGTGAACATCACACAGGAAAGCGTCAAGGGTAAGCTGGGAACCATGCTGTGACCTCTGAGGGCTGAGCGGGGCGCTCTCTTGCTGCCTTGATGACATCTTCACAAGGAATCCAGCAGCTGCCCACCAGAGGGCAAATGTTAAAAATCAGCCAGTACCAACTGTCATGCAGACCTGGGCCACGGCTTCCACTGCAGTTGTGGGAGAGGAAGGTAACTGCTACTTTACAAAACAACCTGGCATAGTCTAGTAAGCTGAACAGAAGTACACACGTGTGTACCCACGCGTGGAAGACACAGTCAGAGAGACGGGCACCAGGGAAGATGGCAAGGCAGAAGGCACCACTCACTGTTCTAACGAGAATTCATACACAGCACACGCCTCACAGGACATGAGCCGGGGGCACACACTTTAGTGTGATCTCTAATGATGTAGCAAAAGAAACTTACACATTGCGCACTGAAGGATAGGTGCGTAGTAGATACTACAGCTTAAGAATGGTCCAGGGCAGGAGCAATGTTCCGGTTTTAAGGTGGGCAGATATATGTATCTTATACTTTATCCCTCACACATGCACTATAACCACGCCACGATGAGGTTACTGTTTAAAAGCTGGGGTGATGGCTCATTGGGTAAAGTGCTTGCTGTGCGAGCATGAAGACTGGAGTTCATATCTAGCGCACATGCAAAAGTCAGGGTGACCTGGCTATTACTTGTCCCACCACTTAAAGATCAGAGACAAGGATCCCCGGCCATGGCGGCTGGAATCAGCGAGCGCTGTGTCAATGCCAGGCTCTATCTCAGTAAATAAAGTGGAAAAGTGGTCGAGGAAGATACCTGATGTCAGCCTCAGGCTTTTACACACATGCACACAAAGGTGCATGCACTCTGGCTCGCACACATGCATGCATTCCACACACATATACACAAGCACAACAACAACAACAGACGGCTCACCACTGAGCAAACCGTAGAAGAGAAAAAAATGAATGGTTGACTTCATACGAAGGATAGAGTGTGGTAGCATCCCTTTCACACAGCTGTTCCAAAGCCTTCATATATGTAGCCCAAGACAAAGACATCAGTCCGTAGTCTGAAATTCTCAAAGCTTCATCCTGCATCCTAAGTTTTATTATCCCTCATCTTTCTCTTTCTTCTTCACCCTCAACTTTCAGGTCGTTTTAATGTACGCATCTACTGAGCTATCCTAAGTCCTTTTTGGGACAAGATGTACAAAATAAGCGAGATGCATATTAGAAATATTAACCGGGAGGCACAAAGCAGACACAGAGCTCAGAATCAGGTCTAGAAACCTCCAAAAGGAGCCCGCGCCAGAATGGGGTGGGAATGAAGCTGGTGGTGGTCCCCGGGCAATGGATATGAAACTCCAAGGGCGGGAACATCTTTACAGAACAGAGGAGTCTAAGTAAATCAAAGGGACTCTTGGGAGGGGTGCCCCGTTCGGGCTGTCAAGCACAGGAGGGTAACTGGAGAATCAGTGCATAGGAAGTGATCGCAGCAACAACCCACAGTAACTGCACTAATGAAGCCCAGGACAGGAGCTCCGCACACCACCGAGGCAGCTCTGAGCCCTAACGCTTCATTTACTCAGCTCACTTACCGTTACGGGAAGAACACCCACAAGTCTATTTCCTTGTCTGTAGAAGCCAAATGCCACACATTGATAACTCCACAATTACACCGAAAAGCCCTAACGTGTGACACCCCCCCCCCCACGTTAAGCCTGGGAAACAGCTGAGCTAATGTAGAAACAGGCTCATGCTGATATTTCAGTTTTCATTTCCAAATGGTATTTTTATTCCTGGAGAGCCGCATACAGATACTCAAGACTGCCTCAATGCCATATGGGCGTGGAATTTTTTAATTTAAAAAGAATTGGCCCCGTTATCAATAAAACAACTTGCTGAAAATAAGGTTGAGGAGTTATCCGTTTAGTAGATGCAGCACACATGCTCTTAATGAAAGCATGTAAGGTTGGGGATGGACCTCGGTGGGTGGAGGATTTGACTAGCATGCTCCTCCCAAGCATTCCATAAACCAGGTAGGGAACACTTGTGATCCTGGCACTTGAGAGGTAGATGCAGGAGAATCAAATATTCAAGGTCATCCTTGGCTACACAGAGAGTTTGAGGTTAGCCTGGGCTACCTGAGGCTCTGTTTCATATATATGTTATGGGGGTACCGCATCTGCTTGCCAACCTGGTGACCTGAATTCAGTCCCCAGCATATCGCATGATAGAGGGAACCGATATTTAAAATTTTTCCACTGACTTCCATCCATGTGTCACGTCGTGCACGTGTTCTGCCTCCCCCTCCCTCTGGCAAGTAAATAAGTATATTTTAAAAGAATAAGAATATAGAAGCATGTACTCCCCATTGAAATCTTTTCACTGTTTTTAGTAAGAAGGAATCTGATTGTGGAATGTGAAATAAACCCATTTCTTCTGTCGTACTAAAGCTAGAGTGCCTAAATCAGGTCGGTGCTAGAAAGGTTAGGCTTAAGCTATATAATAAGTAGCCAAGATGTCATGCTCAGCTTCCTGAGCACTATAACTCTAGTTCCCCAAGACGAATTTGATTTCTCTATGATGTGAAAAATAGAGAACTAATGAAAAGAATTACACTTAAACTCACTTGTCTACCACTGCGGGGATGTACAATAGTTTGGTTCACAGAGATTTGTACCAGCCAAGAGTCAGGGTCTCCGTGACAGGGGAGAAGCTCTGTGCATTGGCGCGGGTGCAAGCATCCATGGGCACCTCTGCACATCTCTTCCTGGCATGGTTCTGCATGCCACAAGACCAGAGCAGAACACACAGCAGTACTCAAACGTCAGCCGTGTTCAAGACCACGTCACTGTATGTCCCTTTCTTGGGCTTCACAAGGGTGAGATCATTTCTTTCCCAATATTACTGGGCAAGACAAAGACCTGGCCCTGCCTTCCTTCCATGTCTACAGCTTGACTGTTGATTTTGACTGAGTGTTGATTTTGCCTTGTTGTCTCCAGACTTCTGGAAGCTTTCAGGAGCTTGCATGGGGAGCAGGACTATTTCTTGGCTAGGAGGAAGTATTAGTGCAAAATTTAGGCCAAAGGGAAAAAATCAAGTATTCAGTATCCCAACCTGGGCAGCAGCTATCGTGTACATGCTATGCATGTGTCCTCTAGGACAGAGGTTTTTGTAAGGGTACCTTTATGTCATAGGGTTCCGTTATGTCCTAGTTAGGCACAGGTCTCACTTCATGGTTAAGGGTTTGAGCTCTGGGAACATGTAGAGAATTAGTAGTTGGGTTAAGCCCAGAGTAAACCTGCAGGAGACAAGAAATTGTCTAGCTGATGGAAAAGGCCCAGTCCATGGTGGGTGGGACTGGTCCCCAGTAGGTAAATAAAATGGAGGGAACTGTTTGAGAAGAGTGGCCATTCTTTGTGTACACTTAGTCAGACATGCTGGTCTGGCAAGTAAGGATTGTACCTCTCCAGTTGCTATTTGGAGATGGTGCGGCCAATTCCCTCAGCCCTGGTGTTGGTGTGAGCTCTCCCATCTAGCTGTACCAAGAACTCTAACCAGGAATCATCAGAGAATAAACCCTTGTTCCCTTAAGCTGTTTGATGGTGACTTTATCAGCAACCGGGCAGGCGAACTGCGACACATCAATGCTACCTCTGCTTCACCCCAACTCTCTGACCTCTACAGCACTTGGTAATTTTCCACAGCAGAAAGAGGTTCCCTTCCGTAAGGACCTTTATATTCACCTCGGTTCACCACTATGTTTTTCGTATTATGATTTATATATGACAAGTTCCCTTACACAAAGTGGACCTTTACAACTGAAGGGCGACAAGTGACAGGAAGTAACATTTATTTTCTTTCTTTCTTTTTTTATATGAACACAGTGAACTTAAGGTATTTTCACACTTTACTCCCCAATCCCATCCCCCTCTTCCTATTATATTCTCTTCTCCCTTCTTTTTTTTTTTATTTCAGCTCATACAAACTTATTAGGTACACCAGTTCCCTCCCTCCCTCCTCCTCCCCCCGTACCCCTTGCTTCCCCTCCCCACCCCTCTCCCTCCCCATCCCCCAGTGCCTCCCACCCCAATTCCCAGAGTCCTTTCTTGTGCATGTCTGATTTTCCTCTGGGCCCTCCTCTCCGATGACATACAAGGACCCAGTGGCCTTTCCCGAACCCTTTCCCGTGTTCCCCTTAGGTATAGGAACACTGCTGTGGCTGCCAATCCTTTGCCTCCAAGGATCTTGGTGCCTTTAGCAGATGCTAGACTTTGTGAGCTCAACAGTGTGTTGGACAATGCGCAGGGCATGCAAAGTCCAATTATGATTGCTTCAGCCCTAACTAGTATAGAGTATCTTACATATCATTGCTCCTCCCATCCTTATGCTCTTACACTCTTACCGCCCCCTCTTCCGCAAATTTCCCTGAGCTTCAAGATGGGGAGAGACTAAGCTGGCCTAGTACTAGGTGGTTGATATAGAGTCTCTGAAGTTCTGGATTGTGGTTTGTTGATTTTCTTTTGCAGTTTTGCTGCTCCTGCAATGCCCTTCACTCCATCCTGGTGGGCATTGTATGTTACCCCCCTGGCCAGAGACAAAAAGCTGTTAGAGTCTTGTGATAAAAACACATTCAAAGGTAGATGTAATAAAAGTGGGAAACCACAGTGAGGGAGGGGTCTATCACCCATTTGCAAAATGGTTACTTTTTATCTGCCAGACTATATCCCTCCTCTTCTGGTGAGATCATACCCCCTCAGTAGTAAATGATCAGGAACAAAAGTCTGTGAACTTAATCAGATGTCTCATTACTTATTTGGGTCCTTGTGGAGGCCTATTTTCCCTGCTGTAACATGGTCCCTTCTCTCCTTCTTTCTGGTGTGGCCCTCCTACCCCATCCCTCCTGTTCATAATCCTTGGAATTACTGTCTCTAGGGGTTTGGTACTAGGAGCCACCTATTAGGGAGTACATATGGCGCTTAATTTTCTGGGTCTGGGATACTTCACTTAATATAATTGTTTCTAATGACATCCATTTCCCGGCAAATTCCAGTAATTCATCATTTTTGATGGCTGAGTAGTACTCCATTGTATAGATGTACCACAGTTTCCTTATCCACTCGTCAACTGTTGGACATTTGGGTTGATTCCGTGACTTTGCTATTGTAAACAGTGCTGCTATGAACATGGTTGTGCTTGTGCTATCGAGGTGAACCTCTGCTGTATGGGGGGTTACTCCCAAAAGTGGAATAGCAGGGTCATATGGCATTTCAATCTTTAATTTCTTTAAGAATCTCCAGACGGCTAGCCAGAGTGGCTGTATGAGCCTGCATTCCCACCAGCAATGTAGGAGAGTTCCCCTCTCTCCACATCCTCTCCAGCATTTGTCGTTGTTAGTATTGTGGATTTTTGCCATCCTGACTGGGGTGAGATGATATCTCAGGGAAGTTTTGATTTGCATTTCCCTGATGGCTAAAGAAGTGGAGCATTTTTTAAGATATTTGTTAGACATTTTAATTTCATCCCTGGTAAAGTTTCTTTTAAGTTCCAGGGCCCATTTTTTAATTGGGCCATTGGTTTCCTTGGAGTTTAGTTTTCTAAGTTCTTTGTGCACTCTGGACAATAGAGCTCTATCAGATATGTGGTTAGTGAAGATTTTCTCCCATTCTGTGGGTTGCCTTTGAGCTCGCGTTACAATCTCTTTATCTGAACAGAAGCTCTTTAATTTCACAAGATCCCAACTGTTGAGAGTTGGTAGCAGTGACTGTGTCATTGGATGTCTGTTTAGGAAATAGTTGGCCTAGCCCAATCAGCTCGAGGGAGTTCCCTATCCTTTCAACTATGGTTTTTATAGTCTCTGGCCTGATATCAAGGTCCTTGATCCATTTGGAATTAAGTCTTGTATATGGTGACAAGTACGGGTCCAGCTTTAATCTTCTGCATGTGGAGATCCAGTTTTGCCAGCACCATTTGTTGAAGATGCTGTTCTTTTTCCATTGGATTCTTTGGGCCCCTTTGTCAAAGACCAAATGGCTGTAACTTTGTGGGCTTATATCTGGGTCTTCAATCCTTATCCATTGATCTGTGTGTCTATTTTGGAGCCAGTACCAGGCTGTCTTTACAACTATGGATTTGTAGTATAGACTAAGGTTTGGTATGGTTATATCTCCAGCTGTGTTTTTGTTACTCACTCTTCTCCCTTCTTGACTCTTTCCCACCTTCATTTTGTGTGTGTGTGTGTGTGTGGCCTACTGAGCTTCCTTTAGAAATGGAAGTGACATTTCCTTGTGACATCTTTGTGAAGGAACAACCCAGAAAGAGGAATTAGAATGAGGTTAAATCTTCCTGGGAGTGTGTTTTTCTATTTCCATGCATTTGTGCTTATGGCGTGCATGCATGTATGTGAGCACGCACGTATATACAGGTGTGCATGCATGTGCATGTAGAGGCCTAAGACTGACATCAGAAATTATTCTTGATCGCTCTTCCACCTTACTATTTTGAGGCCAAGTCTCTAATTAAACCCAGAGCTTGCCCATAAAGCTAGTCTGGCCAGCCAGCTTGTTCTGGCAATTCCAGGCTTCACCTTCCAGGGTTGGAATTGTTGCAGATCACCATACCCACCTGGCATCTCTCTGGAATCTAAGGATCTGAACTCCGGTCCTTTTGCTTGCATGGCAAGCACTTTTACTACTGAGCCATCTCTCCATCCCTTGCAAATCTTCCTTGAAAGTCTTATTTGTAAGAACACGTCTGCAACTCAGCAGACTGTGATGTAGACAATAAAAACATTAACCATCTGTCCACAGTGAGATGGTGAGGACCCGCCCAGAAACTGCTTCTGAGCTTTTCAGATCCAGCGTTCACAAAGAAGTAAGCACAAACTATTCTCCCCCAATAGTTTACTTAAAGGTCCCCTCCTATGCTGAGCTCCAGTAAACCCCCCCCTCCCCAGACTGACCCAAACATGGATCTGACTGGTCATCAGGTTGGTAGAAGTGACCTATGGCTATAGGCACAGAGAGCATCTTGAGTGGCGTCTTGGGGCACCATCACCCACACTGCACCCCCAGAACTGCAGCTTCCATCTATCTAGGCACGAGGGAGCACACCGGTGAGTGGAACAGGAGGAGCAAGACAGGAAGGAGGCCTCTGTCACTGGAGCCCCAGCAACATTCCAGCTTCTCAGCCCTTGTGCTCCAACTCCAAGGTCACGCACCAGTGCTAGATTCAGATTCCTCCAAATTCCTCTCCCACCGCCTGCTGCTCTGTCAGCGCTCCATCTCTGGAACCTTGACTTCAGCAAATCTGGCCCCAGTGGGACTGGGACCCGCTGAACGCGGCTTTTCACTATGTCTCCTCAGGGGGAGGCTCCCCCCGAATCACTTCAAGTTCCAGGGGCAGCTGCTGGACTTCCTCCCTCTACATGCCTTGAACTTTCTCCCTGCTCCAGCTTGAAGGGCAAATCCACAATCTGGTTGGCTCAACTCATTCCCATGTGGACCCAGAGGGAGGGGAGGGACATGACCCTGGTCACACCTTCACTTCAAACCTATCATTTGGAAGATGGGGTGCCCTGAACATTCCCTGTGAAACTGACAGAAGCCCTTGAAAATACTGTCTCCAAGGTTTCTCCTCTTCTCCTCGATACCCAGGGGTTGGCACATTTTTTTGCTGAAATAAACCAACATCACATAACCTCAGACAAAAACAGATTTAATTCTATAAAAGTAAATAATATATGAGATTTACTTCCAATTTCTAAGGCAGCACATATAACCTTAGAGAGACTATTCTTACAAAGAGTCTCCTGGGCATATGTCCCTTTTCTTAATAATTACTTAAGAGAGAAAGAATGCATGCCACAGAGGACAACTTTAAGAAGTCATTTCTCTCCTTCCATCCTGTAGTCTTCTGGGGACTGAACTCAGGTCACTAGATTTGCAAAAAGTCTACCTAACCAGCTGAGTTATCTCCCAGGTACCCTCTTGGCATAAATTTACATGATCATACTAGAAAAGGAGAATGGATAGCTGAATATGCTATAGATTTTTCTTTTTTCAGATGTGTGTTTTAGAATCAGGATCTCACACACACCACTGAGCTATCTTTCAGTTCTCTTACTTTTTATTAATGGTGAGGCCAAGTATCAGTAAGTTAGCCTTGAACTTCCTCTGCAGCCCAGGAAGGCCTTCAACTTGCCATCCTTCCACACTGAGATCACAGATCTAAACCACCAGCCTGTCCCTAGCACAGAGGTAAGCAGACTCACCAACAACTTTAAGTTCTCCTGATTTTTACACTGAGGGCTGGTATAATGGCTCTAAAGAATGTCCATTAGCAGATGGAGAGATGGCTCAGAGGTTAAGACTCTGCCTCTCAAGCAGAAGGACCTGAGTTCAGATCCCAGGTCCCATATAAAAATACCAGGTGGAAATGGTGGTAGCCTGTACTTCTGGCTCTGAAAGGCAGAGCCTGGAAAACATCAGAGTAAAGCAAAAAGGAAATAAAAATAACCCATGATGATTCCAGAAGTCACTCTTGGCCTCCACGGGCACACACAGACACGCAAGCAAAAAAAAAAAAAAAAAAAAAAAAAGAAGAAAAGAAAAGAAAAGAAAGAAAGAATAATGTCCATTAGCTACAGACAAACATTTTTATTCTTTGAGCCTGAGAAAATTAAGGCAATTTTAAATAATGGGACATTAGAGAAACCTACTATGAATTATGAAAAACTCTAAAAAGCTTTCCTGGATAATTTCTGTCTTCAAGACAACAGGCGCTGATTCTCCAAGGTCCAAAATGATTTGCTGGTGCCAGAGGGAAAACCGCCACAGCAGACAAAGAGCCACGTGGGCCAAGGATGACAGGACACTAACTATTGCTGCAGAACTAGTGGCCTTTCAACGCTTTACTTTCCCTCCAGCATTCTTAGCAGGATTGCAATGTTTGGGTCACAAACTATAGATTTTAGGGGTGTGTGATGAATTGCCCATAGAGAAAACTCACTGTTTCTTTTTTAAAAAATCAGCGGCTACACTGTTAGCAACACTCAGTTTAATGGTACTGGCAGCCCACCGGTAGTGATATATGCTCACTGTTCTTCCTTTCACAGCTAAGTAAAGACTTATGGTAAAGTGACAGAGCCGAATCACCCTGCTGTGCATCCTTGTCAGCAGATTTTTCCTTTTGCCACCCCAGGGCTCCTTGATGACATAATGCTTGACGTCATCATAGGCATCAAGCTTCTAGGGAACAAGGAAGCTCCTTCATGTTCACAATGCCTGGTGTTGGAGTAAAAAGAATCAAACTCAACAAGTGCTCCATGAACTCAACATCTAGTCCTCGCCACTCAAACTAAGTGCTGCCTGTGTTGAAGGCTGTTGCCCTACATGTTATGAAGATCTAGGAAAATGGAGCTCCAAGACCCCGACCACGAAGACACGATCGAGGAGCACTCCATCGCTACAGCGACTGAAGGAGGGCACACTGTGGGCATGTGTTGAGAGAAGGCACCTGCATTAGTGACCTTTCCAGGTGTTGTGAAAACAGAAGCAACGTAAGGAAGGGTATGCTTTGCTCAGTTCGCTGCTTGAGAGTATATACATCCATCATGGAAGAGAAAGCACGGAGACAGGGGCAGGAGCAGTGGCTACGTGCTCGCACTGCGGTGGCCCAGGAAGCAGCTCGCCCCTAGTGCTCAGCTCACGTCTCCTTTTCCCGGCTCAGCTCCTCCCCATTTCCTCCAGGACCGAAGTCCATGAGCTTGGGCAGCCCGCATCCAAGAAGGATCTTCGCTTCTCGGGCAGTCCTCTCTGTACACATGCCCCTAAAGTCTCCTAGGTGGCTCTAAGTCCACTCAACTTAGCAGGGACGGTTAGCCATTACTACACCGTAGCCCACTGATAGGGGCAATTAATACACGTCAATAAAATAAGACCAAAGTCATAAGTGAAGCTGAAAATATTTGGTCAGCAGCATTCTTCATGCTTTAAATATTGATTCTAAGACTAAAACGTGGTCATTCCACAGACATTTGAACCACATCACAAAAACCCCAAACAAAAATAAAACATCTGGAAAAAGACACTGCTAAAACTTGGCAGAAAATTCCTTGTATGTTTATAAATACACATACATCTGTAATCAACTTCACATCCACAGCTCTATAATCTATCATTTAAATGTTTATGCATAGGGGCTAGAGAGTTAGCTCTGGACTTAAGCCTTTCTCTCACAAGCAAAAGGACCTGAGTTCAGATATCAGATTCCATATAAAAATCCTGTTTCAATAGCCTGCACTTCTAATCCCGGAAGGCAGAACCTGGAAAATCCAAAAGCAAAGCAATAAGGAAGTAGAGCAATCCAGGATGATTCTCAAAATCACACTTGGGACTCTAGGTACACAGTGCTTGCTTCTGTTCTCACATGCACCTACACATATCCACACATACACATATACACGTGTGTGTGTGCACAAAAATTTACATATATTATCAATCATTATCCTGTTTTAGAATCAAAATTGCTTTACTGTAATATATTACAAACAGCTTTCCATTAAAAATAAAGAAAATAACATCATTTAAAGGCTATGTAACATTCCACAATTGCCCTCTATCATTATTTATTAACAAGTTTCCCATTAATAGGTACTTATTTCTATTTTTTTCTTAACAAGAAAAGCTGTTCAATTGTCTGCTCTGGATAAATAGTAGAAGTTGAATTGCTAGGTCAAACTATATACAGTTTATAGTTATATGCATCTTGTCAAATTGTCTTTCCGACTGCCCCCCCGTACAGCATGCAACTGCCAATCACAGTCCTTTGAAGACCCCCATTTTCTTCAGAACACTGTGTTTAGCTTCATAACCACAGTCAATGTATTTATTTTTACTTTCCAGTTAGGAATATTAGCAAGCATACTTGAAATATTACAGTTATCACACCTTTCATTCTTATTTATAGTGATATCCTATGTGAGTCTTGGGCCATGATACGCTACAACAGCAATTTTTCTTTAAAAATGACACGTGGAAAGATTCCATCAGCTGTTTACTACTTCCTGTTGCTCCATTATTCTAAACCTCCACATAATCAGAAACTTCTTTGAGAATCTTGGGAGCCACCCAGAAAATGTCCCTAAGACGAGATGATTCCATCTCACTTAAAAATTCATTAAGTGCTTTGATGAGAGTAAATAAATCTATAGGAGTCACTATGTGTGAACTTGAGCAAATTGCATCTGCTCTGTCTGCTATGTGTTTCTGCAAACGGTGGGATGATGAAACAGTTCTCTACCTAGTACACTACAGGGCACCCTGGTCAAGCCAGGCCTTTGAACATCCCTTCCCTCCTCAAGCTACCATCCCCAATGCCTATCTGTTTTACCTCTGTAGAAAATACATAAACGGGAGTTGATGCCGGTTTTTGTCCATCACTGCATCTAGTTAAGCTGACATAAATAAAGAGGCTTGAAGAGTCAGGAAAGAATGACAAGAAGATCCTCTCTTCTGGTCCAGTGGGAAACCTCTGGGTATTGCACAGAGCTTCTGAGGTTAATGCAGCATCTCAAAATGATTAGTTTTCCCTTACTTGTCACTCGTCTTTCAGCCACTCTTGAATTCTATGAATCTTAGGTCTTTAACTTTTATCACTCTGTAGGGAAAAGTTTAAAATAAAATTCTTGTGACTCATGGGAAAATCGATTAAAAAATTTACCTTATAAAGGACAAATTGTCCAGGTTTACGAGAACTAAGAACAGGTACTGGTAAGATAGCTCGGCGGGTAAAGGTGACTACTCTCCAACCTGAGGAGCCAAGTTCGAACCCAGAATCCATGTTGTGGAAGGAGACAGCTGACTTCTGAGTGCTTCTGTCTGTCTCTCAAGTAGATAAATAACCTTGAAATACTAGGCGAAGAGATGGCTCAGGGGTTAAGACTCTGCCTTGCAGGAAGAAGGTCCTGAGTTTAGATCCCAGGTCCCAAGTAAAAAACATCAGGCAGAAACAGTGGCGGCCTGCGTTTCTGGCCCGGGTGGGAGGAGCCTGGGAAATCCCAGAGCTAAGCAAAAAGGAGGTAGAAGCAATCCAGGATGATTCCCAAAGTCACCTTGGACCTCCAAAGAGACAGACAGTGCCCTCTGATACACACACACACACACACACACACACACACACACACACACACGCAGAGTAAATAAATAAATAAATAAGGTTAAATGTTAAAAGTCAAAATACAACAAACTAAGAACAGAGGAATCAGTAAGTATTTCAGAAAGAGATAAGGGACCAAGATATCAAGTATGCTTCACAAGCAGCACGGAAGGGCAACGTAGTATACCATCTTTTTGTTACACTTCTAAATCCCAACAGCCTGATGATGGCTGCTGACTTCATGCTGTGTCTTACACGGTGGGAAGGAGACTGCCAGCCCTCCGGGCTCTCATTGTAAGAACCCTAATCTCATCCTTGAAGGTTTCACCCTCATGACCAAAGGACCTCCAGGGCCCCCATCACATTAAAGCTAAGATTCCAACATATTGATAAGTCTACCCCCATGGTCCCAGCCTAAACTCTCCATGGACGGACTATCCAACTCAAACGCCTGCATGAGATTCATCTTAAAAGATCAAAGTCCTTTAACTTAATAAACTTCTTTAATGTTTCCACAGTATCCCCCATGAAATTCAGAGGAATGAAATTTGGGTCTCAGACTTTGCTCCACTTTGAACTAATGACTGACCTTTGGACAGTCACTTCCCTGGCTGGTGATGTGCAGCTTTAATATCATATCCTCAAGAAAAAAAAAAACCTTCCTGGTCCCTCAAGAGAGCACCCTAATGTATGTTCACTAAGCTGTCACTGAGCCAAACTTTCATCAGATTAGATCTTCAATGTCTCCCTGCCGTTTGGCAGTAAGTTCCTTGCCTATTCTAACCATGGATCCTCCGCGCCATACACAGTGGCCCAGAAGTAACAAAAAGAGAAATAGTGGCAAGGTCAGCAAAATCCACAAACTCATGGAAAGCGAGCCGGTGAATCAGAACACCTTGGGGTATGTTTACCTGCTTACGTATTGAGGGCATTTATTCATCTTGGACTTTGTAAATGCTCGGGACTAATTAGGTTAACATATTTATGGCTCACCTACTTTTTGCTTTATGCTTCCTCTATAGAGAAAAGGATGACCAAGAACATGTGAGAATTAGGTCTTGTCCCTGCCCCACACAGAAATATAATTAGCTAAGAAAAAAATTATTTGACCACTGAGACAACAGACCAGAACCATTTGTTTTATTTTTTATTCATTGATACTTTCTTAAAGAAATACAATGAATCCATGTGTTTTTATCCCTCACTAACCATTCCCATCCCTCCTCCTGTATGACTTCATACTTTCTCCTTTCCAGCCAGTCTCCCTTCTACTTTCACATCTTTTTGCATGTGTGGTCCACTGGTACCTGCTGAGGTATAATTGATCCATCGGTGGGTAAATCATTGAGTGAAAAAGCATCTTTTCTCCTGGTTGGCATTAACTGTCAATGGTCTCTCTGGATCAGAACAACTTGAATGAAGACAGTGACCACAGCAACATAGTGGAGATTCTAAGCAGCTAGTCGGTGCTCGAGGAAGGAACGACGTGAGATAATCTTCGCGGCTGCCAGCCTAACTCACATTCCCTGATGTGAGGAAGTGGCCTTCCTCCCTTGCAGACACATAGTTGATTTGCAAATGACTGACGGAGAAAACTTCTCCCACAGTGCATGAGAGGAATATTTTCCACTTTGGTTCTTCAGACTGCAGGCTCTTCTCAGGCTTACCACATAGGAAAGCTTAAGATGAATCCCCACAGATAAATCTAGATGTGGCAAAAAATGGATTATGAAGCAGATGTGGAGGTGTGCAGAATTTCCAGAAGGGAAAAAATCACTCTGCAGGGAACCAGCCAAGTGCTTACTGAACACACATAATGAATAGCAAACCTGTGAATGGCAAGTAAAGTTGAGGAAAGGGAAGGAGTGAGGCTGGCGACTATAACGGACTGAATGCTTGTGACCACCCAAAGCCCTCTGTTGAAAATCTCTCCGAGCGTGATGGTGATGAAGAGCAGGGTCTTCACAAGTCAATGGGCTCACGAGGGAGCAGTCTTCATGAATGTGATTAGTACTCTTATAAAAGGGACCCCCGAGCACGCTGGCCTGCTTTCTGTCCAAAATACAGCACGAGTCCCAGCAGAGGACCCTCAGTAGGACCACGCCCTCCCAGCGCTGAGATCTCTGACTTGCAGCATCCAGAACTAGAGAAACAGATTTCCATCTCTTATAAGCCCACCATCTTCTCTTACGTTCTGTTAAGAGTCTTAACTAAAAACTACGCATGCACTGAAATTCCCCTATCCAGAGTTCTTATCTAGGACCCTCGCTGACTAATCTCCTCTTCTCTAAGTTCAAACCCCACTCCCCCCCTCCAAAGTCTACAAAGATAATGAATTTTCTTGGTTCTGTGGGTTGCTGTTGGACCTACTAACCCTGCTTCTCCCACTGCAAGTGACTGGCATTAAAGACTGGATCATTTCAAATGCGTCTCTATGTCTGTCTGCGCTAAACCAGTTCTCAAGTCTATGTTACTGAACCAAACACTCATGGATAAGAAGAGATGCTAATTCAATGAGAACCACACACACATACATGAAATTGCCAGGCTTCATTGACAACTAAAAAGAAAAGATTTAACAGGAAAAATGTTACAAGCATTTAAGTATTACTGTGAGTGGGGAAAAAATTGGATGCCTTTGTTTAGTACAGGAAAGTAAAAAGAAAGTAGACACGAAAGAGAAATAAGCAAGAAGAGAACACAGAGGAAATAGCTTTTGAGACAATAAAATTGATAGTCAACAAGTGGGACTTTATGAAATTAAAAAGCTTCTGTTCTGTGAAAGAAATTGTTAACTGTACAAAAAGACAACTCACAGAATGGGGAAAAATCCTTGCTAGATATGAATCTGACAAAGGATTAATCTCCAGAGTATACAAAAACCTCAAAAAACTAAACACCAAGAAAGCAAACAGCCTAATTAAAAAATGGACTCTGGCATTAAACAGGGACTTCTACAAAAACAAATGTCAAACAAGTATCTAAAAAAAAATGCTCAGCTTCTCTGGTCGTCAGAGAAATGCAAATTAAAACTAATCTGGGATGCCATCTTAACCCAGTCAGAATGACTAAGCTCAAGAACACAAACAACAGTGAATGTTGGCGAGGATGTAGAGAAAAGGGACACTTACTCATTGCTGGTGGAGTGTAAACTAGTACAACCACTTTGAAGATCAGTGGGAAGGTTCTTTAGAAAACTAAAAATGGAACTACCACAAGACCCAGCTATACCACTTTGGGGAATATTCCCCAAAGACTCTACATATTATTATAAAGACACTTGTTCATCCATGTTCCTTGCAACTCTAGTCACAAGAGTGAGAAAAAGGAATGAGCCAACATGTCCATCAACAGAAGAATGGGTGATGATAATGTGATACATATACACGATGGATATTCAGCCACCAAGAAGGATGAGGTTACAGAATTTGCTGATCAAATGGATGGAACTGGAGAAGACAAATTTATAGACCTCACATGAGGCTTACATCGTATCAGGGAGAGATTGAGAATGACCCACCCCTCCACGTAGTAAACAGAGAGACTCCAATTGTGCTGTCAGCTGGGCAGGGAGACGGTGCGGGGCTGCCAGGACCTCTCTGTCTTGTCCAGGGATGCTGGCAGGCGTCTTCACGCTAAACATGTTACAATTGGGAATCAATACTAGGCAGAGTCGGCTGAGATAAACTCCATGCACTTACCCAAGCAAGTCTGTTAATGTCATGTTACATTTTATTAAATGGCATTTAGAATAGAAAGCCTTACAGTCAGGCCTTGGAGAACTTGGTTATGAAGAAATACGTTTAAAACACGCACTTTGAAGCTGCTTTGGCTATAAAAGCACCAATTTCTTGGTTGGATAATTAAAAGTAGGGCGAAAGCCCTGCATCGCTGTCTTTGCTCTGACTCTGCTACCTGGTTGAAGGCAGAGACGAGTTTCCACCCTCGACTTTCTTCTTGTGTTGCTTAAGATTCAAGGAAGATCAGAACCTCAAAGGACAAACATCCCATCTCTCCCCAAACGAGGGCAATCGCCCAGGAGGGCGAGGCTGCCCCCTCAGTAATGAACAGAATAACCACTAACAACTTCTTCCAGCATCCTGCAGGGCAGTCCTGAACACAGACAAGGACGGGGGCGAAGGAGGTAGGAAGAGTTTCCACCAGGATGGCTTCGTCATGCATACCACTGGCCATCCAGCTACAACCAAACCTCGCATCAGACTCCTAAAGACAGACCTGGGGTGGGGGTGGGGTCACAGGACTCGTTTCATGTTTCTCTTCCCAAATGTGGCCACGCAGGATAAATCTCATTTCTCTGCTTTTACCCTTACTCGCCTTTCTAACTGACACATCGGGATGGGATGCTCAAGTTTAGCTTTGGGGAACTGCTGGAGTCCAGACGTTCACCCTAAAGCTCTAAGAAACATCTCTAGTGATGACAGCTATGGTCATAGCATTTTCAGGGTAATTCTCACATTCTGTCGGAGGAAGCAAATGGTGAATGCTTAGGTGAAACAGCGTGCCCGTGAGATTGCAGTCAGATTCTGACGCCGTGTTCCAAGACACCAGGGGATGACAATGGGTGACGATAATGTGGTACTCAGACTCAATGGAATCTGATTCGGCCATCAGGAAGGATGAGATTATGGAATCTGCTGGTAAAATAGATGCAACTGGAGAAGACAAATGGGAGGGGGAGTATCCCCCCATAGAGCAAACAGAGAAACTCCAAATGTGCTGTCAGCTGGGCAGTGAGACGCAATTTTCACAACCAGAACGAAAAAAAAAAAAAAAAAAGAAAGTCAGTAGAAGCCTACTGGCAGGGTTAGGGGCTCCGGACTCACCAAAGGGAGCTATGGCTAGAGATAGCGCGAGAGCAGAGCGTAGAGAAGTCCAGTGGTGAACTGTCATGCAGACGCTCTGGACGCACTGACTCTATCGGCACGCACATATACAGAGCGCCAGGCTGAACAGACACAGCACAGTGCTCACAAGCCTCCCACAAGGACAAGAGTCCCACCCTTGAGCAGGAGCATCCAGGATGAGAGACGTCATTAAGCGTTCTGCAGTCATATTTCTAAAATGTGGAAAGCACAGGATAAGCTGAAGCTCTGTTTGGTTACTATGCCTACATCTTCCAGCACCATAAATGGTCACTGAAAAGAAAGAATAACACATTTCACCTAGAGAGGAAAGAACAGGTTCAGTAGGGTGAAAGATAAACTTATGTGCAGAATAAATAGAAGAGGGAGCTGGGGGACGGCTCAGTGGTTAAGGCCCTTGCCTTGTAAGCAAAAGGACACGAGTGCGGATCTCAGATCCCAGGTAAAAATGAAGAGTGGATGTAACAGCAGCCTGCACTTCTAGCCCTGGAAGGCGGAGTCTGGGAAACCCCAGAGCAAAGCAACGAGAAGGTAGAGCAATCCAGGATGATTCCCAGTGTCACCCTTGGGCCTCCACAGACACACAGAGTCAACTGTCCTCTGGTACACACCCACACACAGATGCAAAAAAAGTGGAAGAGTTAGCAAGGGAGGCTGGTGGAGGCCTGCAGTGGGTCTTCACACCTACCCAAAAGGCCCCTGTCTGCAGCCAGCTGGGGTTGGTTTGTACTGAAGAAAAGAAGCAAGGTGGATGAAGGTCCAAATAAAGTAGTGAAGTTACCAGAAGGAAGAAAGAGAGGAAGGAGCATGAGGGGAGAGTCCAGAAGAAACAGAAATCAAACAGGCAGAGCTGTGCTGGCCAAAGGAAAGACGCTGTTCTCTAAGCTGAGGATTGCTGCCCAGCATGGTGTCACATTAATTCCTGCCCAGCCAATGCTGCGCTGATGTCAGTAACTGGGCATCTCAGACGTGATCACTGAGCTCTTGCCCATGGGAAGACACTGGCTTGACGGGCAGAAGCCCAGTGGTCCCTGTCAGCCTGCAGCTGGTCCTCAAGGGGCGCTCTAACAGGAGCACTGTGAGAGACGGGGGTCACCTTTGCAGACATTATTATCACACGAGCTTTGCTTCTTTTAAAGGCAAAAGCCGAGATTCAATGATAAGAAAAAAGGGCCAAGAAGGGGGTCTACACCCCTTCTTAAGAACCCCTGGTATGGGGGATTTAGTCCTCCCTACTGGAAAAAGCCTCTGTACCCCAAATCTTTGTCCCCTCCATGTATACTTTTCCTCCAGAAGCCTGGCAGAGAGCGGTCTACTGCAGGACAGAAGTCGAACACTCAGAATCCCAATCATCATTCATGTCTCAGACTCTCTCTCCACCCTGAAAATGTCTTTATTGTTGCTACAAAATTAACGTGGAAAGGCTGCAGATTAACTCCTAACTTTATGAGAACTCACATGCTCTGATGTTAATTTTGTAAACAGAAAAAAATGCATATGCACAACATTTGAGTTACTTTATCTTTAGTTTAGACTGTAAGATTAGTACATCTTTAAAATTCAAATCGATTTTTTAAAAATTTTTCTGCTTCTACACATATTGAGTACTCAACCCTGCGTTCCTCCATCCCCCTCCCTCCCATCAATCCCTCCCACTCCCTCCTACCCTCCTGCCTGTATGCTTCTATGGATCCCAGGTTCCCTCTGGCTTGTCTACTCTTGTGGGGGTTCAGGCCCCCACTGATAAGGGCATTTCCCTTCACTCATCCAGCTTTAGTCCCAAGGTTCCACTGTGTGTTCTTATGTCTCTTGAGTTTCTAAGTAGTATTTGTGGGCATGTTGGTATGTCAGTCATTATGCAGGTCTGGTAAGGACAAGTCTCCCTGCAGTGAGTTTCTGGATGCAGCAGTCTTGCCTTGAGTGGAATGTCTTGTCCAATGGTGAACCTTCCCATATTTAGCTTCTTACAATCTCACCGCCCCCTCTTCTGCGGGGTTCCTAAAGCCTTTGGATGGGGAGAGATTATGTTGGCCTGCCAACACATGGTTACCTATATAAAATGTTTTTGTTCAGGAGAAGCATGAATATTCGTTAAAAGTATGGGCTAGGGAAATGGCTCAGTGGTAAAATTCAAGACACAAACACACACACACACACACACACACACACACACACACACACAAGCATACACACATATCTGAAAGAAAAAAGAGTAATTGGAGGAAATTCTACATTTTCCCTTTGCGTTATTTTAAATTCAACAGACAGGATTGACTTTGCTGAGTTAGAAAAAAGGAACTGGCATCATTGTTTGACGCCTGCTCTTTTCTCCCTGGCAGTAAGCGCCGAGACAGAAAGCTGATCCTAGTCACCTTGGGTAATGAATGATAATCATCCCTGACCAGTAGTTTGAGAAGCCATGCTGAATTCTTTCTTTGGACTTTCTTTCAACCAAAGCTCCATCTCTTTAAGAAACTACTGACTCTCTGTACTGGGAGCCCTGTGATCCAGCTGCTTGGGGAGAAGCATCATCTTAAATGAATTCACTGGGATGGTGGGCTATATGTGTACTTGGGACCACTTCCATCACAGCTATAGGCCTCCCAGTGGAGCCGGGACCACGCTTTTTTGCCCCGACACTGAAGCGCACATGAAGGCAAGACCTTCTGTCATTCAGAAACATTCTCTTGCAAAGTCACTCAGACTTTGGTGCAAAGAAACGAGTTTTCCAAGGTCGGGTTGGGATGTGAATAAATCACACTATAAAAAATAATTTTAAGTCCATTTTAGTAAGCGATTTTCCACGCGACAACATTTGCATGCAATCTATTTTCAGAGTAGTAATCCAAGTTATTTTCGTTGATCAGCACTGCAATCTTACAAACCCAGCTGTTGTGTAACACTTGTCAAGGATGTCAAAATGTCTTTCAACATTTAGACAGTCACCTAGCGATTATTCTGTGGGACACACCAATAGCTGAATCACATCTAATGCAAATATATATATTTAATATATATATATAATTTATATATTTATATATTTTTAATATATATAATAACTTATTATGTGGAAACTACAACTCCATTTCCCAATCAGTCACTCTGCAATTTCCCTCCCATTCTGCACTGGGACATAGCCAGAATTTCCAAAAGCCAGAACGGATTTGTGGTCTTTCCCAATAGCTACTAAGCACATATGCTTTCTGCACCCCCTTTCTCTTTATCATGTCCATAACCCAAATCACTGCTTGTATAGTTTCCAGCAGTGTGGAACTTGAGGTCTATAAACTAGAGGAGAGTCTTCTATTCAATCAGCCTATCCCACAACTGCCCACTTCCAGGAAAACCTCAGGACCGAAGTCCTTACTGAGGCTTCCTGTGTCCCCGACCACAGCTGTCTGGACCAGGAGAGAGCATCAGTACCCCTGAGATTTGCCTGGCAGAACAGCTGACTAGCAGGATGCTGGTTCCCATGGAACTATGACTGACCTACAGAACTGTCATGTCCATTTTCTTCTAATGGAGCGGACGCAGTTCATCAGTGAGGTTACAGGGTGATCAAGGGGAGCAGCCTGCACTTCAGACAGAGCCTGGGAAATCCCAGAGCAAAGCAATATTGAGGTAGAGAAATTGAGGATGATCCCTAATGTCATTATTGGGCTTCTACAGGTACACACACACACGCGCACACACACGCACACGCACACACACACATGCACACACACATACGCACATGCACACACATGCACATGCACACTCATATGCACACGCACACACATGCACACATGCACGTGTGCACATGTCCACACACACATATACAAAAAAAGAAAAGAAATGCAAAAACAATGAAACAAATTAAGAAATACTTCATGTTTATGGGCTGTAACATTAGATGTGATAAATGTGAGCTGTTCTTAACCTGATGTACAGATTTAGTTTAGTTTAGTTATCTGACAAAAGTCCCCCGCGGAAGAAAGGGTTCATTTGGCTCATAGTCCATCAAGGCAGGGAAGGCATGGTGGCAGGAGTAGGAGGCAGTCAGTCACGGTGTATTCACTACGGAAGCAGCGAACAGAATGCTGTACTCATCTCATTTTCTCCTTTTGTGCAATCCAGGACCCCAGCCTGGTGGAAGGGTGCCACACATTTTGGGCAGATCTTCCTGCCTCAGTTTACCTAGTGTAGATAATGTCTCATAAACTTACCCACAGATTTGTTTCTGTGGTGTAACAGTTACTCTTAACTACTGCTGTGAGAGAGCACCTAAAGTCAAAGAACTTAAGGGAGAAGGAAAGATTTATTTAGGAGAAAGGAAGGAGAAAGGAAGATTTATTTAGCTTATGAGTTTCAGAGGGGAGATACAGTCTTTCATGGTGGAGGTAGCATGGCTGGCTGGCCAAAGCTGGAGATAGGCTACGTCACACCCATCCATGAGGCTGAGAGCTGTAAGACTGGTTGCTGCAAAGGCAAACTCCTCCTGGAAGTAGGGTGGGACTAATCCACCTGAAGGCCCACCCCTTCCTCCAGCAAGGCTCCACCTCTCAAGGTGCCATGACCTTGCCAATCACATGAGACTGTGGGGGACACATTTCAAACCATGACACAAGGTGATTCTAAATCTCATTGAAATGATAAGATTAATCATTACAAGGTCTAACAACATTCCAATGAAAACGCCAGCAAATTATTTTATGCTTATCAGCAAATTATTCTACTATTGCAACTGAGAAGCAAAGAAACCAGAACAGATGACAATATTTCAGGAGAACAAGGCTAGAAAGTAATGCTAAGTGACATCAGGATTCACTACAAAGAAAAGATAAGTACAATCGATTAAAAAGAATGGAGACACAACATAAATAAAGTCAACTAATCTATAACAAAGGAACAAAGGTCACACAATGAAGCAAAGAGTATTTTCAACGAATAGTATTAGGACAACCAGACATCTAAAGCAATTAAACAAATCTAGATGCATTCATATACCTTTCACAAAAATTAATTCAAAATGAATCACAGACCTAAATACAAAGCATCAATACTATAAAATTCATAGGAGGTAAGAAAAGACCTAGGTGATCCTAGGTAGGGCAATGATTTTTCATGTCATTTCCAAATGCATGATCTAAAAAAAATGAAAAAAAATGAACTTCCTTGAAAATTAAAACCTTCTGTTCTCTGAATTTCAGCATGAAGAGAATGAGAAAGTAGCTAGTGAGAGAGTATTGTGGAAGACACAGATGATGAATAACTATGAGCCAAAATATAAAAAGAACCTTTAAAACCCAACAGTAGGAAAACAACCTAATTATAAAAAGGCAGCCCAAAACATTAACAGATATTTCACCAAAAAATACATCAATGAAAAATATGAATATTAAAAAGGATGCTCCATACCATATGTTACCAAGTAAGTGAAAATAAAAATCACAAATGAGATGTCTAAGAAAATGTACAAAATCCAGAGCTCTAGTAAGAATGGAGAGTAAAGAGAACGCTTATGCTTTGCTGGTGGGAATGTAAAAGGAAAGACGACCATAGAAGATAGTTTGGCACCTTCTTACTAAACAAAATATTTTCCTATAATATGACCCAGCAATCCATGCTTCTTAATATTTACCCAAAGGAGTTGGAGACTTATGTCCAGCCAGGTCCCATACTTAGATACTTAGAATATCTTTGTTGATAACGGTCCAAGCTTGAGAGAAGCCAACAAACCCTTCAGTAGTGAATAGATAAACAAAATGGTGGTGAGACATTATGCATTACTCAAAATAAATGTTACCAACGCATGAAAAGACTTGATGAAACACACATTACTAAGTGAAAGAAGCCAATTTAAAAATCATTTACACTGCATGATTACAACTATATGAAAAGCGAAAATGTAAACACATCAATGGTTTCTAGGAGTTTGGAGGTAGGAGGAAACGAGAGAGGAACATCTTTTATAACCTCTAATTTTATTTTATTATTTTACTAGCATATCTTAATTATCTATACTAATGGGTTCCATGTGAGATTTTATACATGAATTAAATTGCATTCTGGTCCTCCTACTCCTCCAATCTCCTTCCTCCTTCCAACGAGTCACAGAGGACTTTGGAGCAGCAAAGATACAGTGTATGATGTCATAATGGTGGACATGTCGGACATTAGTCCAAACCCGAAGAATGTACCTCACCAAGAGAGGATGCTGATATAAATGATGGACTTGGGATGATTCAGATACCAACTCAGGTTCATCAGTTATAACGGATGTGCCATTTGTATGGAGGATGCTGATAGTAGGGATAAGGGCACAAGTGTGAGAAACCTATACTTGCCTCTGGATGTTGTATCTACTCAAAACTATTCAAAATAAGTAAAACAATCTTTTAAAAGAGCATACAGAAAGGATGAAATAGGCACTGGGCCCCCAGTAGAGGCTCTCTAGGTTCTAGCCCAGCCCCCAGCCTCTCCTTTTGCTTGCCTTCCCGCAATCTCATTCATAGCACTCGATCTCCTCATTCTAGCTTCCTCTGCCATGTGAAATAACCCTGGGCTCAGTGAGCTTTAGATTACATCTTTTTAAAAAGTGTGTTTTCATTCCCTTATCTTCTTTTCATTTATTCTAATGATAAATTCTGAGCAACTAATATTGGTAGTCTTCATAGATAATATCAACAGAAAATTCTTCCCTGTGGCCGAAGGGCTTCATTACTGAATCTGTGCTGTAATATGTCTGTTGGAAATTTGCTTCAGAGACCATTCTTCAGGGGAGAAAACTCCTCAGAGCTTAGGCTCGTGAATTAATACTCTCTTATGAAACACTTTTCTGAGCCTAGTTGGGGCTTGGAAGAAGGAGAGATGAAAATTTTCTAGTTCCCCCTTGCAGACCCTTCGTAGGGCTCTGGACAATATCAAAAAAGACATCCTGAAAGAACAAAGGCTTGATGTGGAGGGTCAGGGCAGAGAGAACAAATGGAAAGAGATGGCTCAGAAGCCCTGGATTAAAGGGAAATATTTTAGAGATAGTGCATTCCACCGTGTCAAGAGAGGGAGGCCGCAGCACGTTCTGGGGAGACAGATACTGCAGCAAGGTGAAAAGTTCAGCAAGCTTGCTAACCATCTCTCCACGACAGGCAGCTTCTAAAAAAAGTTTGTGATTCTATGAAATGATTTCATGATTTTATAACAAGAGCGCCCAATCACTACACATGTGGAGTTTTAACACAAAGGGACACTAGCAGTACTGCCTAGTAGAAGGTTCTCCAACGATGGGCATATCTGCATCTTCACGGTCCACAGTGGTAGCCATGAAGACATGTGTCCAGTGACTACTGGACAGACAATGAAGGAAGAGACTCAGCCCACTGTTTGGGAAAATGACCTGAAAGAAATCGACAGGAGAAAATCTTACATCTATTCTGATCTCGTAGAAAAAAAAATAATTGCTCTGTGTCTCCCCTTTTACAAAGACACAGATGTCCCCGTGTAAGCACCCCTGCCAAAAAAAAAAAAAACACTAGATAGAATAACGATTCTCCAATTTGAGTAGCCGTCTGACTCACTCTGGGGTCTTGTTAAACGGGATTATGAGACTCACCCGAAGATTCTGTTCAGGAGAGAACAAGTACTCAAGTGATCTCAATGCTCTTGGTCCAGGGGCTAACCTTTGAGCAGAAGTAGCAATAAATGCTATATCAAACCACAGTTTACACCCGCTACAGTAAACCTCCTTACCAAACTTCCTTCTGTGGTGGGTACACAGAAGCCTTTCCAAGCATGCTTACAGCCTATAAGATTTGTCTTAACATGTAGGAAATACACACATAGGCAAACATGCATGTGCACATGCTTACAGACTCATAGTATATCAATATTCAAAGAAGCAAGGCAAACATATGCAATGTGCACATGCCCATAGACTCATATACATAAGAGTCCAAAGAAACAAGGCTTTGCCACATATTCAATCCCAGACAAACCACGGTTGCAAATTTTGCAAGCAAAGATCAGAAGTACAGCAAGGAGGAATCCGAGCCTACTGGGGCAGTTTACAACCAATCCCCACAGGGGCCTTATCTTATGGTCAAAGAGAGGCTCTAAGTGCTGTAGGATCCTTCAAGTGTAGGTCAGAATTGTGACCTGTTTTGCTGCCCCAACACACAGTACTGGAGAATAAGAGAACATGCGCCAGATGAAAACATTTATGGATCCACTCTGAGAGCATATACGGCAGAATTCCATATTCCCAAAGCAAGGGAGGAATGCAAATGTAAAGGTTGTATAATAAAAATCAGATTTCTCCAAACATTCTCTGATCATGACGGTACTTGCAAAAATTGGTCTGGCCCAGCAGTGATCTGGGAGGGTATTTGTCTTTGGGAGTTACTTCTTTATGTCCTTTGGTCTAATTAGACATGAGTCACTTGAACATTAAGAGATCACCCTGTCGGATGCAATTTCCGTGACTACTCTCTGGAACGATCTTCCCACCTTGTCTCCTCCGCCTTTTGCTTAGCTTTGCAAAGGAAAGCCCTCACCCAAGATACATTCCTGCAGCAAGCTAGAAAACGATGCCCTCTAATACCCTCCGGAACCTAGGGATGTTCATTATTCCCCATGCTATCTGCTCTTTTTTCTTACAGCCCCCCACACTCTTCCTTGCTTTGGCCATCACAGAGATTAGGGGTGATTCTTAGTTGGGTTTTGTGTAATCCACCACTGGCTACCCAGCCCATGCGGTTAGGTGTAACTGTATGACAGGTGCCACTTAGCATTTTGAAAACCCTGCATGGCCACAAAATTCCTTGCATCCTTAGGCTAGGCGATGAAGGTATTTTATGGGTAGGGAAACTGAAGAAAAAGCAAGTTAAGTAAGTGAAAATGTAATCCCAGAGAAACTCAGAGCAGAATTAAATCACCATGTTCCTTTGACTGTAGAGATTTTGCCTATCTGGAAATATTTACCAATGCCAGGAGGCCTATTTGATCACTGTAAGTGCTGGGGGAGCTACTGAATGCCCGCATTTCAGCGAAGGGTAAAGGTGTACTTACTTACTGTATGTTCCACAAAGCACAGAAGAGGCTGCATAAGAACTGCCTCAGTCAAAGCCCATTACTGCTGTAACAGACGTTATATCATAAACTGCCATGTGCCGTTTAAGCCTGCTGAAAGGAGACTCTGGTAGCAAAGAGGGGGCTCTTGTCCCCAACTCCAGCATGTTGATTTCAAGCATCCCCTGAAAACCCGGTCTTGGGGCAGGCAGCCTGCTGTCCCCCACCTCTGTGATGGGGAGAAAGGCAAACAGCCCAACAGTAAAGACATCATGCCTAGAAGAAAAACCCTTTTAACAGAGGAGTTTGCAGTTTCTCCCAGGATATATCTGTATACCTGCGGTGGGAATGAGATCCCGGAATCTCGCCCATAGAGACACCAGGATTTTACAAGGGGGAACTCCCTCAGGACCTGTCGGCAGGATGCTGCAGGCTTCCAATAGAATGATATACCTTGTTTGTTCTCTCAATGGGACTACCCCGGTGGTGTGTCTCTGATAGACGTCCTGAGCGCCTGCCGTGATGATATTTTGCTATCTATCTCTTACTTGCTATCGGTCCTTTTGCTTTCACTTGCTCTGGTTGCTTCATAAATGTTCTCATTCAAAACCGCAGGTGCAGCCACCATAGATCATTCCCCCGCACAAAACTGCCTGGTGCGCTGGCATTTCTAACATCACACTCAGTGCTTAAAGAATGGCTCCCTCCGCAATTTAATCCTGGTACAATATTTACCCAGAAACATGCCAGTCAAGCGCTATTTCTGACATGCTATTCTTCTTAGCTGCTTTTAGAATAGAGGATCAATGGGAGCCACCGAAGAAAGAGAGGTGAGCGTGCAAAGCCAGGCTCCTTTCGTGGAAGGAGGAAAACTAGCCAGGACTGGCTCCTCTCACAAGCCCGCTCCATGCCCTGTGCTGAGGCCTGTGCTGGCACCTGACTCCCCAGGGACTGCATGCCACATCACGCCTCTTTACTAATCTCCATGCATGTGCGTCACTGCCGTGCAGCAATGACGAGTACTGACGGGAAGCTGCAGGAAGCTGCAGCTCTCAGTTGTCCATTCAGCTCAGGAAATTGTGTTCACTCCTGAGCCACACGAGGTGCCTAAGCAGCCTTTCCGGGCATCCTCGGCCTGAGCCCGGCTGCCATGGCATCGTCTGGCAAAGGCCCCACAGCACTGAGCCCGGCTGCTGAAAACAACCATCCATCCAGGTTACAGCTGAGTACCCAAAACAAAACAAAACAAGCGCCCTCCCTTCCCTCTCCCCCTCTCTCTTAGCCATCCTTAGATTAGCGTTCATTGTGATTTCTTCTTTGAGGACCCTGGTTGCTGTTCATGGTACAGAGGTTGGGGAGTTTAGAAAACAGCCAAGCCCTTTCTCTGGGCACTCTGTCTCCACCTGCACCGAGAGGGGCTCACCGAACAGGCAGGTTCTCATGCTGGTCTTGAAAATCTTCGGCACAAACAACAGCACAAAGTCAGCTCTGAGTAGCATGTTCCCAATGCCCACTTGCCCTGCACCAGCGGTTGCCTAAGACAAAGATGGCTTCCAGACACACTGGCCAGAAGATGGAAGGGACACAACTGTGTGCTTTAAGAGGCTATGGTTCACCAAGCCAGCAATTTCAGCTCTGACAAGCTAATTACTTCATAAAGTAATCAGTGAAAGAAAAGTTAAGCAGAGTGCCCTGTGCAAAAGCAGCGTGATAGGAGGGGAAACCTGAGATGGGTTAACAACATGATAAGGCATTCAGCCTCACTCCCTGCATGGTTTAGACTCAATGCACATTTGGTCCTAGTTCCTGTATGCATACTAGACAGGCAGAAGGTCAAAAGGTCAAGCCCCTAAGGAAATCCCAACGAACATGTCCATATGAATCACACCCCGCACAAACTCACTAACATTCCTGTGTTTGGGAAATTTTCATGCCCAGACCTCTACTTGTCACTCCGGTCATGGTTTTCTCTTTGTACCTGCTGATGTGCACAGTGCACAGGTTGAATCGATAAAGCTGTGGGAGCCTTTCACAGACGGAGCATCTCTGTACTGGTGAGATGATTCACTGGTGATTCACCAATGCCAGCAACACAATGACAGAGAATGCCCTTGCTTACCCTGGAGGAGAGGGTGTGGAAGCCTTTGCACGCGCTTACATCCTCGCAACCCATCGGCCCGGCTGCTCTTCACCTCTCACTTCTGCATGGCAGACCAAAGTCAATCAATCGCCAACTGCCGAAGACAAAAATAGATGGATCAGTTAAGCTGAAAGACCCACAGTTTCACATGCTAAGCCTTCGTTCAGGTGAATTTCTTAAAGGAATCTATGTGCTTAACATACAGACCCCAAACAGCGTGGTTTAGACTCAATGCACGTTCGGTAGATAGATAGAAGTCAAGTGGAGTAGGTTTGGTGCAGTACCTATAGTATTCAGGATGATGCAATTCCTGCACCTTTAAAGCATCATTTCCAAGGGGTCTTCTCCATTCCAGTCAGTTGGAGTGTAAATCCGCATGGAGGAATATGGGAACGAGCACTGTCTTTATTCATTTTTACGTGTGCAATGCACATGTGCAAGCTGGTATATATAATAATTAGTCCATTTGCATTCACATTCTACTGGCTAGATAAAAGTCACTCATACTGGCTAGGCAGCCAGTGGTTAACTACACAAAGTCCAGCTAAGACGACACATCAAGTTTACAGTAGGACACTCTGGGCGAGACATAACCATGATGACTTTGATCTAGTTCCTGAAAGATCTGGGTCTCGGCTCCCTCTTTTGGGAAGTATCCTGCCTCCTCCACAGTGCCCACAATAGGCTGGAGGAGAGCAAGAGTGCTCGCATACTTTACTGTGTGCATGCACCTCTGGGTATCTTCATTGATGTGGGCTCTGAGTTGGAAGGTCAAGGGTCAGACCTGACACCCTGCTTTTCCAACAGGGGAGAGGAACAGGTTCCGCTAGAATCTGGTCACACTATGAGTAGGAAAGTGATGCAGGACGGGCAAATAGTTTTGTAAATTTTATATTTTTTTCAGATACAAAGAAATCTTACAGTGGCACTGACTGCACAGCTAGGCAGAATTCTGCTGGTCTCTTTTGTTTTTGCACCAGGTACAATTCCATAGTCACGTGCCCTTTGGGGAAAGGAAAGTTTGGGGGTCACTGCTTTCCTCATTTTCAGATAAAGAAATAAACTCAAAGTGAATGATGTCACTTTCCTACCACATCCCACAACTTAATAGTAGAAATTTGACTTTGTTCTGGACTATGTGAATTCAATCAATAAATTCCTAATGAAGAGTAAGTCCTTTTCATTATTAAAGCAAGAATGGATATGACTCTGGTCTATAGCCAACAAGATACCAGAAGGTGGCATCTAACGGCACAGGTCACCATGGTACCAAGTGCACACAAAACGTCACAGGACACAAATCAAGACATTTTTCAAGCAGATATCTTCACAATGTGGTGGATCTCCTCAGAAGTTATTTCTCCTGGGTCTGTAATGTGAATAAAACACAAAACTACTTCTGTGTGTCTTCTGGCAAAAATGAGAATTTTTGCTTCTGACATAGACAAACGGAACCAATCCTATTTGTGAACAATAAGGAAAAGAGTGAATTGGGGACTGCAGTTGGGAGAGAGAAATCATTAACTGGAAAAGGACCCATGGCTTCTATGGTAGAAATGGCTCCCCATTGAATGGAACAGATAAGATTCCATCAGACATGAGTTTACCCTAAGGAATTGTATGGGATTGGTGTCAGATAAAAGAGAGGGGGAGCTGATACACTCTATCTACTGGCGGGCCATTTGCACCCTGATGGGTACCCAAGCACTAACTAGTGTGGGTATCCCAAAGGTAACCCAGTTGCATGTAGGGAGACACAGGAGAGGGAGGAAAATGGGTGGGACGAGAGAATGGAAAAGGTGAGAAGGGATGCAGGATGTGTTTTGGGGAATAGAAAATGGGTGAAGAAAACATATAGATTCATGATTAATACAATTTTAAAATAAATAATATATATACATAAGTAAAAAATTTCTATGGTAGACCTTGGGCACAAACAGAGGAAACTTAATGACACTGTCAGATTCTTGCCATGTAAATTATTTGATATCTCTAAGATTATAGTGAATCCTAAGAGCTTAGAGTACAATCCATAGTACAGGAAATACTTCAGAAATGAAAAGAGTAGAAGTCAAAACTTGACATAATGAATCAGAGAGGTAATAAATATATGGAAATCAAATTGGATCGGGAAGACAGATGTTTCTCAGTATGTGTGACCAGTATTTTGGTGAAATTAGGAAGCTACTTATTGAGAAAGGAATGATATATGAAAATCGATATCTGTACATCCATTATGAATTTAAAATGGACACAATGCTATTCTTAGCATCTTGTTAGATCAGAAATTTTAATAAAGGTAAAATATTCCTAGAACTTCTACAGACTTATTCCCCCACCCTCTTCTACTGTCATAATTGTTTCTAGATTAAGAATTCTCCCTCCTTAAGCCAGGTTTGATGGCACATGTCTGTAATCCCAGAACTTGGGAGGTAGGGTCAGGAGGACCAGGGATTCAAGGCCAGCCTGGGCTACATAGCAAATTAGATGCCAGCCTGGATTACATGAAGCTCTATTACAAAAAAAATCAAAGCAAAACAAAAAATCCCCTTTTGACAGTTTGTTTGAAACTTAAGACACAAGATTTCCTATTTTTGAGCTATGGATCTTTCTGGCAGTCCGCTGAAGCCTAGGGACCTTTGCTGCAGTTACTCTGCATGCTGCTGATAAATTCAGAACCAAATGGTTTAAGGGAACAAGGGATTTTATTTTCTCTTATGATGATAGTCCAGCTACAGTTTCTTGTCCAGCGTGGCAGGAGAACCCACATCAACACCAAGAGAAGTGGCCACACCAAATCTACAGGAGAGCTGAGAGGGAGTCTTCATTGGCAGCATGTCTGGCCAACTATACAGAAAGATGCTGCTAACTTTCTTAACCAGATCCCTCCATCTTATCCAGCTGCCCAGGGACTAGTCCCACTTATCACTAGCTGGGTCTCCTCATTGGCCAAACAACCTCCTGCAGGCTCACTCGGTGCTTAAGTCAACACTAATTCTCTGCAAATGTGTCCAGAGCTGGAACCCTCAACTGCCAAATTGACACTTGTATTTAACGATAACAACCCTCCTCAGAATAATGTGTAGATATTGTATATAATATATATTATATAAAAGATACTATATGTGAACTTACAGAGGAAGTAAATTACAGAGAAATTATCTCTTGTCCAGGGACCTACCTTAAGTACATCTCATTCTAGGGTGATGAAATTTTTGTTTGTTTCAGGAAACAGTGTATAAGAAAAAGTTTTCAAAGCCTCAAATGTACCCAGTAAAGAACCCTGCTCAGGGTCAGTCAGTGAAGAAAGAAAAAAGCTAAAAAGAAACGCCTGACTTTGAATGCCTGCCTAAGCCAAAGCTGTTCATGCTGTGACTTCAAAATCCTACATTAAGGAATTCCTCATAGAACATTCCAGGCCAGCCCTGTAGACACAGTGGTGCTCTGAGCCAGGTAAAAGAAGGCAGCGCTGGAGAAGAGAAGACTGTAGTGACTCTCTAGCTGGGGTCCCTGTCCCCCCAAAGCCCTCTGGACTCTTCAAGCTGGAAAGTCAGTTGGCTTGAGCTGAAACTATCTTAAAAGCGAGACGGTTACAGTAAACCATCTCTAAGGGATCTTTCAACTCTGAACTGCTCAAATCCTAAGGCTGACATTTCTCTAGGAAGGAAGATTAGCAAGATTTCGTCATGCTCTGACGTCCTAGGATGAGAAACCCTTCCACAGGAGATTGGTTCTCTGGACGCTTCAGACATCCAGCATGAAAAGCCCTTAGCCAAACAACTTTGGACTTGGAAGGAGTTTCAAGAGATGGTCGCCTCTCATCAAACCCACTAAACAAACACACAGGGAAAAAAATGACGGGCAGAAAAGCTGAGATTTATTTGTGGTCACACGATGAGAGGCGATGTTCTCAACAGTTGTGACAGCTGCTGTCTTCATGGGTGGGATCTTAGGATTTGTCACTGGTTGTAAAATTCAGCCCATCAGCTCACAGGAATAAACCCCTAAGGAGCTGAGCAATAGGGTGGGAACTGCACAAGAAGACAGGTGATGGGGACTTCTGGAGGCAAAGTCTTGGGTCTTGGAAGGGTTGGAGTTAAGCCCTTCATACTAGGACCTCTCCATCACTGGCAAAACACCCACTTCCCTGAGATTTCATGTCCACAAAATCCACCTAAGAAAATAGTCTGTAGCAGTCAAGGAACAGCAACAATAACAACACAAATAGTTAACTCACCCCTGTAGGAAATGGATTAATGAACCCTGACTAAAAGGTTTAAAAAGTAGTTCAAGTTTTAGTTAAGTATCATAATTTTTTAGGACAGTACTATCTAAGAAAATCTAAAAATATTTGTTAGAAAGAAAGAAAAGAAAGAAAGAAAGATAAAGCACACCTACTCCAGCCGTGAAGTACTGATTTGTCAACCGTGTTTTTTCTAATACTTTCATTGCTTTCTTCAGTATATGTTAAGTATCAAATATTGCCTAGGTTCAAAAATCACACAATCACTCCCATAGTCCCATCCATGAGTCGAGAGTAGTTTGGAGTAGTAATTTACACACAAATAATTAGCAGTGAAGTTTCTGGAACATTAGATCAAGTCGTGTTTTTAACATGTTTTATTAAACTACAGCATATACGCCAAGTACTTTTAAGGCCCCACACTATAATGCTTGTCAAATTCACACACACACACACACACACACACACACACACACACACACGGTAATCTTAATTCTTTGTTGCATACCACACACATTCTTCCTATCTTAGATAAACAGGCTCCAAGAACTAAAAGAAAATGTTCTATTTAATTGGGAGTTAACACAGCCCTTCGAAACCCACACTGTAGATTCCAGCTGCTTGGAGCCGGCTCTAGCCTCTTTTCCAGGAATTCCCATGGGCAACAGTGCCATCTACTGGTAGGGAGGGTTACTTGTTTTTCAGAAACCTGTAGGGTACATGAGCCAAAGACTGGAAAAAATGGACTGCCTAGATTTGTGTCTCTGGGAAACTTTCTTCTCTAGAGCACATTATGACCATCATGGTTCCCCATAACCTCCCTCAGGGGCCTCTCTGGTCTTGGCCATGAATCTTTCAGGAAGCCACGTGAAGACCAGCCAGGCTAAGGGATGATGAAGTAGCTTTGCCTGGAAGCGCCTCCCCCAGGCCAGCAGCAGAATCTGGCTGTATCCTACTAGGTTCTCCTGTCCCGGGGGCTTCTCCATCATACATCTCCCTTGGAGCTCCCATCTGTGGCCAGGGTAAGCCAGCTTTCTGCTGCACCCTAAGGAAGGCATGCCCAAGCCCTGTAAAGACGCTTACATTTACACAATGTGACACGGAGCCTCCTCGAAGGGCACTTCTGCTTAGGCAGGCAAGTCAGACTATAATCTTCCTCCTTAGCTCTTCATCCTCCTTGTCCCTGACCCAGGGGACAGAAACAGCAGAAGGGAAATGATTTTTGAGGCTGCCTTGAAAGCAGCACTAAGGAACATTTATTGAACTGAAGTCAAAAGCCTCTGCCCTATAGAGGTCAAAGAACCTCCTCACTTCTTTTAAGTTGAACTATGCCTGTCAATCTTCCTCAATCCTTGTATGACCTAATCTGAATTTTTCAACCCTTTCCTAGCCCGTGCCTCCTTCCCACAGGCTAAACAAACATCGCACACCCTCTCTGTAGCTTTTATATATATAAAAAATGACATTTTCCTCTCAACATAAACATGCATGCTTTTATCAAAACTTGCTCTCTCCTCCCTCACCTTCAAAATTCCTCCCTCCTCTCCACAGTATACCAGCTTCATTCTTTATGTTAGTCCCATTTCTTTGCTCTGCGCTCCAGTATATGCCGTGAAAGTCCTCATGTTGTTCTGCTGGGGTCACCTATACCATTCCCACTAAGCTTCACAAGCAACTTCCATTCTTCCACTTTTATCTCAGGAAAGTATCCAAAGTTTATTTGCTGTAGCCAATAAACCTGAGTTTGGTTACTCTGGCATACTGAAATAGGTGCCTTTCTGAAATATGAATGGAATGAATAATCTGCAAGACATTTCAGAGGCATGGGGTGCATTTGAGATGTCTGAGTTGTAGACTGTCCCCTAAAGAAATGCAGCTTCACATGAGGAATGAAGGTAAGTGGTAAGAGCACTTTACATCAGTGGCAGACGGTCTGAGCAAAGTCAGGTGGAGATTTCTTGGTGGAGTTCAACGTAAGCTCTCAGTGAATTACACTGAACACTCCCAAATACGGTCAGTTCTTCAAGGCAGTTAATCAAACTATCTCTAGATCACCGGTTTGATCAAATGAGTTACCCCAAGAAAAACACAGTGTTTCACTATAAGATGCCCAGTCTGCACTTGCAAATACAGGTCTGGGGAGTTGCCTGGGAGAGCTTGCCTTTTA
This sequence comes from Typhlomys cinereus, assembly GCA_023101885.1. Lineage (NCBI taxonomy): Eukaryota > Metazoa > Chordata > Mammalia > Rodentia > Platacanthomyidae > Typhlomys > Typhlomys cinereus. The sequence goes on from JALPQD010000253.1 coordinate 2,751,439, forward strand.
GCCATCTCTTACCCCCAAAAGACAGTTCCTTCCCATTTCAGAGTAAGACTTAAAGGTGATGTCTTCACCACCCACACTTTCCATCTAGTCTGGCAGTCAAATGGTCTTTTTTTTTTTTTTTTTAAAGACCTTTACTTTCCAAAGAAGGAGAGAGGTCTGAATGGGCTCAGTTTGGATTCTGCTTTCCGTCTCACTACAGCCCGTTGAGAAGCTGAAAATAAGTAGCTGAGACTCGGGCAGCCCCAGAAATTTACAGACCCTCCTTGCCCACCTTAATTTATGTCTTCTGAAAGAAACATCTCAGTGCGATGTGTGCCTGCAGTAAACTGCAGACATTCTCTCTCCATTTCCCAGCTTCTAGTTACACTGTGTCTGATCCCTTTTGCAGACTTGCTCTACCAGCGCCCAACTGCTTTAAAAAAAATTTTTTTTAAGCCTCTTAATGTATCTCTGGATTCTCTCGACAGGCTCTGAACGTTGGATTTCAGCGCAAGTCTGGGTTAAGAGCTGGCGTGTAGGACCAGCGGGCAACCCCGGGGCTCGTCCACCCGCGAATGCCGGTGCCTGCACCGAGGCAGGAGGCTGGCTCGGGATTAGTTCAAGTCCTATGGGCTCTGCTAAAGTGACAGTACATTTTTTTTTTATTCCTCTTCTTCCTTTTCCCGTGTGACAGGTCCTGCTGCATGGACCGTTTTCTTGCCAGCCTGGGTCCAGCGACCGTGAGGCCACCCACATCCTTTACCTGGGGAGGTGGGGGGCGGTCGATGTCAGCATCCCTCCGGGGCGGGAAACAAAGGCGGAGGCCAGGCTGCCAGGTGGGCGACCCTCCCCGGGTACAGCCGCAGGGCGGTAGGGAGGATGGAGAGATGCATCAGAGGGCAGGAGAAAGGGAAACCGAGGCAGCAAGGCTGCTGGCTGGGGCTAGGATGGCATCCTCCCCCAAAGCGGGGCTCCCGGGGCAGACGAACCTCAAAGCATCCCCCGCCGCGCCCAGCCCTGCCCACCCCGCTCCCCAGCACCGGGCCGAGGCAGTGCCCGCCGCTGCGCTCACCTCGGGAGAAGCGCTCCGGCTCCCTCCGACGGCTCGGGAGACAGCCCCGCCGCTCGCGCACGCGCGCTCGCGCTCTCGCGCCTTCGCCCCTCCAGCCCCCGCGCGCGCCCCTCCGACCGGGCTCAAGGCCCGCCCCGGCCCTGTCCGTCAGCGTCCGCCAGAGCCAATCCAGTCGCGTGCGCGGCCCAGCGCCGATCACGTGGCCACACGAGCCAATCACCAAATCGCCCTCGGCAAGCGCCCCGCTCCGATGTCCCTTGGGGTTCGGTTGCTAGCGAGTGGAGCGGGCGCCGGGCGGAGCATAAAGGCTGGAGTCTGGGTTTTCCGCGGCTGAGTGGCGTCCGATTGGTCAATCACTATATATAGCTGCATTTCTCAAATCCTAGCTTAAGTAAGAATCACCTGGGAGGGGCGGAGGGGGGATGCTCGAAGTCTGTGATGGAAGACCTGAGCTGATGCAGCTGTAAGGACATCGGGGTGCGCCTGGCTGGAGGACCACACTCTGGAGAGCATCTCAGAAATAATGGAGCTGGCTCTTGCTACGTGCACGTGTTGCTTGAACGTTACATGGCCTTTCTTGTCCATTCCGTGACCTGCCTGAGCTTGGCATGAGCTAATGACCCTATGATGTGGACGGCAGCTTGGGGAAGGCTGTGGAGTTTGCCACTTGTGCCAACCTCGTGGTTGTAGGAGCGACAGGCAAACTCCCACTGATGAGAACAGTGAGTCCTCCTTCAAGGCGAAGTGGCGGGCTCCTGAATCCTAGCAGCATTGTGCTAGGGGAGCCTGGTCAGACAAGGTTCATGTGGATCAAACTACCCAGGGCAAACTCAGAAAGCGACACGTAAGAGAAATAGGACAAGGGCTAGCACTTTTGAGCAACTCAGGCTTATCTTGGCTTCATATTCATTTGTAATGAGTGCATGGCCCCAACAGTTTGGAAGCAAAGGGATTTGTTTTTTCAATTTGATTCATGGTTCTAGGTAAGAGTTGATCGTCATGGCTGGTCGTTAATACCAGCATCAGGAATGGAGAGAACCGGTCACACCACATCCACAGGAAAGGCTGAGAGACGGGCATACTTTCTAACTTGTTGGTCTGCCAAAGCCAGCCAGTTCTACATCATACCCACATGCCCAGGGAATGGCCCCATCCGCCATGGGCTGGGGTTTTCCACATTGGTTAAATAATCACCTACAACTTGCTTAGAGACTCAGCTTGGTGAATTAAGGTGGTGTCTAAAGACTAGATTCTCAATGGTCACATCCTCAATAACTGGCACTCAGGCACAAACCAGAGAACTTGGAAGATAACCTCCTTTGAAAATCTTGAGATCCCTCTTCCTGAGCCAATAAGTCCATGATTTGTTTGTTTGTTTGTTTGTTTGTTTGTTTGTTTGTTTGTTATTTATTTATTTATTTATTTATTTATCAGTGTGTGTGTGTGTGTGTGTGTGTGTGTGTGTGTGTGTGTGTGCATGTATCAGAGGGCACTGTGCATCTCTGTGGAGGATGAAGGGTGGCTTTGGGAATCATCCTGGATTGCTTCTACCTCCTTCTTGCTTCTCTCTGGCATTTCCCAGGCTCCGCCCACCATCACTAGAAGTTCAGGCTGCTGCCAATCCCACCTGGTATGTTTACGCAGGACCTGGGATCAGAACTTGGGATCTTTTTGCAAGACAGAGTCTTCACCCCTGAGCCATCTTTCCAGTCTGAAGTCCATGATTTCTGTCACCTGCCAAATTCTGTCTGAACATGAATATTTTCAGACTGTCCAGTTAGAATATTTGTTGTTTAGCACTGAAACGTTATTTATCTCAAGGTGGTTGAAGATTCATGCTCTCTCTCTCTCTCTCTCTCTCTCTCTCTCTCTCTCTCTCTGTGTCTCTACCTCTGTCTCTGTCTCTCTGTATCTCTCTCTTTCTCTCTCTCTCTTCCCCTCTTCTCTCCTTTGTAAAGTGTAGGTCAACCGCTTGGAACTTCTGACCTTCCTCAGCCTCCTGAATGCTAGATTATAAACGTATACCACCATTCTCCAACTCTCAAAAGTCTTAAATATCCACCAGATGTTCAGGCCAGGTAACGAGACCATGGGCTAATCAGTTACAGAGCATTCTTCTCTCAGAGAGCAGACTTCACTCTTGTTAGTATGACTAGAACCTCTGGCTTCTCAGCCCACAAGTTTGACCCATTTAGCTATCCAGACATGGACCGTCAATGACGTGACTTAGTCCAAGATTCAGAGTCTCAGGGAACATGAGAAGACCGCCATATCAACGATTCTGGATACTGCAGGAGCTTAATAAAGATACCTAAGCAAGAAAAATTATCCTCAGGGATTACTCTGTTGTTCTGACCAGTATTCTCAAGCCTGGCAGCATGATGCATGGTATTTCAGAAAATAAAGTATGAGAGTCTGGGCCTTTGTCTCAAAAACGAAAGGACCTGAGTTTGAATCTGCAGATCCCACACGTTGCTGGGCAGATATGGCAACAGCCTTTAATGTCTGAGTTGGAAGGCAGAGCCTGGGAAACCCCAGAGCAAAACAATAAATGGAAGTGCAACCGAGGATGATTCCTGAAGTCACTCTGACTTTGAAGTCCACACTGACTTGCAAAGGGAGCAGGAATATTTTATTCAAAGTGAAGCGATAGGTCAGTCTACACTGCAGGAGGGCAACGGGTCACATTGAGTGCAGATACTCAAGGGTCCCAATTATTTTGGGGGGGTTTGTTTTCATGGGGGTTCAAGAGAAGGAGGAGTTTGCTAAGGATAGTTCTGCATGTTGATTGTGCATGTCCCTTCCTACGATGCATCTGATTTTAATTATGCATACCTAATTATGCATAGGAATTAAGGGGATTCTCCCTGAGAGTTCACTTGTTGAACATATACACAATACTAGTTCAGACTAGATTGGACCATTGTTTCTGGATTTGGTTCCAGATTATGTTCTAGAGCATTATCAAAGCATTTTTAAGGGGAATAGTTTGTTTCAGTAGATGTAAGTATGGCTTGATACTGCTGGGGGTTCCCAAAATGCTAGCAGGTTTCTAGATGTTTGTTCAGAGAGGGGTTATGTGTGCACAAACTATGAAGATAATGACCTAGGTTGCCAAGGGCATTAATAAAAGAGGGATGTGTGCATAGCCCAAACCAAGTAGAGTCCCAGCTTGCCTGTTCAGGACTGCTGTGCATTTAAAAAACTCAACAATTGATTCAATATCATATCTAGAAGTTGCCAAGAACACCTACATACACTGCTAGATTGACTGACTTTTTTTGTCCTGAGACATGCAGCCTGTCCAGAACCTCCTATGGAGCTGAGAACAACCTTGAACTTCTAATCCCCCAGTCTCTACCCATCCCAAGTACTGGGATTATAGGTCTGAGTCACCATCATGCCTAGCTTGGATTCATTCTTTAACAAGAAAATAAACACTGAGTCTACGACATAAATCACCAGTGACACAAACATGCTGTAAACAGAGAGAAGTTTCCACATAATTGTGAAAATCGATTTTGAAAGGCCAAAGATAATTCATAGGCAATAAATACTCCAAAGGCTAGTCAGTGGAACAAATTGAGATGCTAAGTCTACAATTAGGATTAATTCCAGTGGACTGACTACATATTTCAGAAAGAACCTATTGCCTCTTGTTAACACGTCAAATTGATCAGTTGTCTGGTGATAGCACCGTCTGTTTCAGGCTCTTAATGGGAGCATGTACCTATGTGAGCATTTTGGAGAGTGTTCTGAGACATTTCCCAACATGGACAGCAAATCTCACTCGGGGTTTTTGTTAAAATTCAGATCCTCGGGGCCTAATTAGAACCTCCTCCAGCTTCTACCATGGAAAAATCCTGAAATCAATACTGGTCAAGTTTGAGTCCAAGCTACACCCCTGGATTCTGACTATCCACATGCAAGCAGAAAAGCTGTGCTAGTCATTGAGTTTGCCATGCTAAATAAGGAAACGGCCATGGTTTGAAATGTGTCTCCCACTGTCTCATGTGTTTGGGAAGGTCATGGAACCTTTAGGAGGTAGAGCCTTGCTGAAGGAAGGCAGTCATGGTGGAGGGCCATGAGGTAGATGACTCCCACCCAGGAGATGTCCGCTCTAGTAGAGACAGTCTTGAAGTTCTCAGCCTCCAAGATGTCTGCAGTGACCTAGGCCCCCTCCAGCTTTGGCCAGTCAGCTATGCCACATCCTCTATGGAATATTGTTTCTCCCCTCTGGAACCATACACTGAATAAATCTTCCTTTCTTCCTTAAATTACTTGACTGTGGGTGCTCTCTCACAGCAACAGAAAAGCGTAACCATTATAGGAAATGAATCTATTGTAAAGAACTTTTCAGTTCCTTCCACTGGAGTTTTATCAAGTTCAGGTATTTTGTGCCATGAGGTGACAGTTTGGACTTTGGAATACAATTTTTGCTCAATTTTTCAATGACGTGACATTTGCTATAGTGGAGTACTACTGTGTGTGTGTGTGTGTGTGTGTGTGTGTGTGTGTGTGTAGAAGAATATATTGTATGGACCTGTGATTCAGTTAAAAACTAGGTCATAGGGCTGGAGAGATGGCTCAGGGGTTAAAGAATCTGCCTCAAAAGCAAAAGGGCCTGAGTTTGGATCCCCCAAAACCCGTGAAAAATGTGGGAAAGAATTGGTGAGGGCCTGGAAAACTCTAAAATAAAGCAAAAGGAGATAGAGCAATAAGGGAGTGCCAGGATAATGCTGGGAATGATCCCTAATTGCTCTACCTCCCTGTAGCAGTTAGCCTCAATGGTTGCTGATAAAATCGCCATCAAATGGCCTAAGGAACAAGGAGTTTATTTTATCTTACAATCCAGTTACAGTTGTTTGTCCATTTTAGCAGGAGAGCTCACACCAGGGCTGAGGGAACTGGCTACCCCATCTCTACATAATGGTTAAGAGAGGGATGATCCTTACTTGCCAGACCAGCATGACTGGCCAAGTGTACACAAGGATGCCAAGTTTCTTAACCAGCTCTCTGTATTTTATTCCAGAGCTTAGTCCCACCCACCATAGACTGGGCCTTCCCCATCAGCTAGACAATCTCCTGCAGGTTTGCTCTGGGCTTAACTCAATCACTAATTCTCCACAAATGCGCCCAGATCTCAAATCCTCAACTGTCAAGTTGACACCTGTGTCTAACTATGACACTCCCTTATTGCTCTACCTCCTTTTGCTTTATTTTAGAGTTTTCCAGGCCCTCACCAATTCTTTCCCACATTTTTCCACAGGTTTTAGGGGATCCAAACTCAGGCCCTTTTGCTTTTGAGGCAGATTCTTTAACCCCTGAACCATCTCTCCAGTCCTATGACCTAGTTTTTAACTGAATCACTGAAGTAATCTCTCTCAGAACACTTAACCAACACCAGTCATTTTGTTGGCAAGTGACTTTTCTTTCCAACACCAGAAATGTGGAAGCTGTACATCTAAGTTGGAAAGCTAACTTCCCTCCTCTGGTGATTTTAAAAATATATTTCATAGCAGTCAAATGGGGAGCGAAATGTTCTCACCATGTAAACGTGTAGTTTTGTCTACTGGGAAAAATAAGAACATCTTTTAATGATCATTTAACTAGCATGACTAATGTCAAATTTTAACGACAGAAAAGCATTTGTGTATCTCCTCGTGGGTGTTGCCATTACAGACAGGCACAGGAAGTGAAGAGATCCTTAGTAGAGGATGTGAAGGATTTGGAGAGGGAAAATAAAGTGAAAGAAAGGAAAAGAAAAAAAAAAAAAAAAGAACATCCATGCTGTCATTTATTTTCTGTTTCTCGGTCAGTTTGCTTCCTAGATATAAACCAGCTACCTTGTCTCGGGAAATGGGCAAGTTAATGCTTGATATGTGCTAACACAGGCAAAGCTCTCTAACCCGGAAATTACTCAGAAGAAAATAGAGATAAATCATGAACCACCCCCACCCATTTCCAACTCTGAGAATCCACTGATTCTTGTAATCAGAATCCCCTCAGACCACCTTTATAATTCTCTCACTGCTCCCATTGATACAGCTGACCTGGGCCAATGCTCATCCACATTGAAACTGTTTGCTGTGATAACGTGTCCTCTCAGGTTGGAACATCACCCACAGACACATCGAAATAGATTATTTTCAATAGTCCTTCCCTTTATAATTTTCAATAAAATATATACTGTACTCAGAGCACCTGAGACTTGTCTCTCAAATATGTTACTTCTGACTTCCTCACTCCATGGCATTTTAATGACCGTGCCCTCTAAATATCTGAACCATATTCCAACCAATGTGAAGCCCCAGTACCTTTCTTTCGAAGCCTGCCAGACACCATGATTAATTCATCTAGAAAGTTCCCTGCGTGGTCAGGCAGTCTCACTTGCTCTTACTTGATTTCTTGTGAGTTTCTCCTGGGGGGCAGTTTTCTTTCTAAATGACCGGCATCTGAAATCTTGGCTGAAGTCTGAGGTCTATTTCTAGCCCAACTGGACATATGGTCACTGTTTGCTGATCATTACAGTGCAGTGTTTTATTTTTTAACATCACTTTTACTTCGTCTAAATTATGTTACATGCTCTGTGTTGTGTGCTGCACAGAGACCGTGACTCATCCTGGCTTCTTCAGTCACCCTGAGCCAGGGCACTGTGTAACTGGGGAGCAGCAACTCTGTTGAATTGACATGAGCTGAAGCAAACTCTCACCCCATTTCTACCCCGTCTACTTTTCCCATCTCTTGAGTATTCAACCCCACCCACAATGAACTTCTTAGCCCTTCCTCGGACATAATACTAATCACAGCTGGGATGCTCTGGCCCCGCCCCCTGCCCCTGCATCTGCAGACCCTGTCTCCTCGCGCCTAAATTCAGGTCTCTGCTCAAAAGATTCCTTGTCCAAGAGACCATCGGCGACCAAAGGAGCCAGAGGACACGCATCGCCCCACCCGCAAGTGCTACCCAGCCTTTCTCAATAGGTTGCTTGAGATAAGTAAGCCTTATAGAAGATGGCTTCCGAGCTATTTGGTTGGGCCACAGCTGGTGTCGCTCTAGTCACAGGGACAGAAGCTGATTCACAACGCACAAAGAGTGCCTGGGGGCGTTAGGGCCCCATTCTTGGGAAGAAAAGGGGGAGAAGGGCTGCTCAGTGCTCTTACCCTCTGTCATTTTCATAAATAGACATCGTTTGCTTGTGTTTTGTTTTTAAACAGCACACAAAGCAATGGCTTTCACCATCACTTTTTCATAATACTCTGTTTTGCTGATTCTCCCATCTCCTACCCTCCCTCCAGCAGTCCCCTTTCCATTTCTAAATCACATGTACTCGTTCCCATTCCCTGCTCTGTTCCTTAAGACCTCCCTCCCCTTTACAGTCAGTGAAGTAACCTAAACTCAGAAAGACAAGCATCACACATTTTCTGTCACATGCAGATCCTCAATTTTAATCTTTGTGAATGTAAGAACAAAATGTAGGATATGAAGCTATGTCATTTTTTTTAAACATCTGATCAATCATTTGCTTGTTGTCTCCCCACCTTTCTGGAATAAAAATTCACGAAGCCCAATGCTGGACCCCTCTTAGCCCTAGAAACTAGCTCCGATTCAGAGTTGTCATGTAAAAATGTTTGTTTGTGGCAGTGGCTGTAGAGAGTTAGTTTTAGACCTGGTGGAAAGGCAAGGTGGTACACAAGCGTGGTTCTGTACTTCCACGTGAGAACTGCAGAACACACATGCCTGCATTTACAAGCACACATTATACCCTTAAACATCACACATACACACATATCACGTGCACACACACACACACACACACATCCCACACACACCCCACACACCTCAGACACACACATCACATCACATGCACACACACCACACCACACACACATCACATGCACACACACATACCACACACACCACACACACATCACATGCACACACACATACCACACACACCACACCACACACACATCACATGCACACACACATACCACACACACCACACACACACACACACACACACATCATGTGCACACGCATTTGTTGAACAAACTTCAGAGAGTTGACATAAGTTATAACTTGTATGACTTTCCATTTGTTAAAATAATTCCTGTTAAAATGTTTATCCAGAAAGAAGAATGTTATTAATGAGGAATAATGAGGGGAAATAAGTTAACTTGGGAAAGAGGAAAACTTCTGTCCAGATAATCAGGCTGGCTTTAATTACCCAATCACAGTGTGGCCGACTGCTGAATCAGGATGAACGAGGTGGAAGCAGTGAATATTAATAAATTGAGGCCGGCTTTCTAAATCCCACAAGAAAGGAAAATAGAGGGGACTTTCATCCTAAATAGGTTCAGAAATGGACCCCAGAGAATGCCGTGGGTGAACCACGGAGGGAAACTTAATAACATAATTACATTTTGCAGCCTCGTGGGACTGAGGAAAACCAAGAAACCATACACTGTGGGTTTTTAAGTGAAATCTGATAAACATAGGCCCCGCTCAGCAAACCATTGAAATGATGGACTTCAAAAACATCAATAACCCACAAGAAAAGCCTATTTGCTCTGAGCTTGCTTTCCATAGAAAGCATTTGCCAAGGCATGAAAATAGCCACCATTGGAGGTGGTTGCAGGAGAGCTGCAGAGTCTATACCGTGCCAGGGAGAAAAGAAGTCCCTACTCTATACCTCACCCTCACAATACCCCTCAAAAAAAAAAAAAACCTAGTAGTTCTTGTGAAGAAAATTAAGAAATCTAATTAATTATATAATCAAAGAGTAATCAGAATAATAGAAAAGACTTTCAACCACCCTGGACGTGTCTCATAGACCAATAAAAGATTATTTTAACAGAACAAAGGAATGAAGTCATTCAAAGGATCAATGCTGTGATCTCCCTGGGATAACGGATTTGCTCAAGACTGGAAGCCAACATCTTCATAAGCTGAATACTTCACCCTACTTAAAATCCCGGGAACAAGTAAAGCACAGATTTCCTGTCCTGCGACGGTCCCCTTAAAATTGGTTCTAGCTAGTTCTGGCATGTGGTGCTCCTCAGGGCACTTTGCAAGATGGTACAAAGCAGTGTGGGCAAACCATGGATACTGGGTGACAGGGTGGGGAGGGACTGTATCTGCAGATGGGTGACCAACCCCATTCGTGTGTTCAGGGAACCTGAAGAAAGATAATTCCACAGATTACTTTTAAATGTTCACCGTTTCTAACCTCAACTGTGACGTTGGCTCCTTGACCCTGACCAACTTAAAATAACTTGGGTAGAAATGATGAGGATTTTATGTGGCCACGTTCTTCCTATTTTTCCTTACTGCTTGTGAATGTATTGACTGATTACAGTTCAAATTATAGATTTAAATTGAATTGTAAGCACCATACATAAATAATCCTTTAAGAAAAGTGGCCTGATTTAAAATAGACCTTTTTTTTTTCAGTAAATAAATAAATAAATTCTAGGCTGTTTGCCTCTACTTTTCTGTTCTTTTTCTTTAATATGCCGAGTTTTCTCCTGGAATTCTACCGCTATTTCAGCAATGGCCCTTTGGCAAAAATTCCTATGAACAAGGAGCCCATATATTCTTCTAGTTGTTTACGCTTAAGAGTTCCTCTTAAAAGAATTTAAGAATAGTATTTGTGCCACCTGTTTTCAAAGCTTGAAAAAATACAGTAAAATGGACATTTTTTGTCTTATCTAGAGCTCTACTGTTATAATTTCCTGTGTTTCCTAAAAGGTTATATATTACACTGTAAAGGAAATCCAAAAATCAGCCCTGGATTTGGATTCCCATAGTCTAAGATTTCTCTACTCTGTGCATACTTAAATAATATACCTAATTTTCTTTTTTTCCTAATATTCAGCAGAGTAATATATTATTTTTAAAACATTGTATTATTTTTTATTCATAAGAGAGAAAAGGTGGAGAGAGAGAGAGAGAGAGAAAGAGAGAGTAGTCAGAGGGCAACTTGCATTAAGTCAGTTTTCTCCTTCTGCCTGTGGGCTCCAAGGGTATCTCTTGGGTCACTAAGTTTGCATGGAGGCATCTTTTCTCACTGAACCAGTCTCTACAAGCTCTGCAACTCATTAAGGTATTTCTTTTCAATTTCACCTATTTTTTGTTAAAGCTCTAAATCGAGATTAACACTTCCCACCTCGGTTATAAACAGAAATGAGCTTCAGAGGTGTATTTTGCTAATTTCCTTTGGCTTGTTTCTAGAGTGTGTTTCTTCTGTAATCAGTATCGTGGTCATGGCTAGGAGCTACCGTGGCTCTGCTTTGGCCTTCTGACGCGGTCACCATCGCAATGCATTGGTTGTGGGAAGTTTATGACTCCTACTAGACTAATCCTAGAAGTACTGAGAGCATGTCATATTGTTCATCACCACCTCACGACTCTAGACTGGTACCAGCTGCATAAGAGATGCAGGAAAGAACGTTCATTGAATGAAAGTTTTCATTCTCAAATCCTTCCTCACTTCTTTGGAGATCTCTGTGACATAAAGGATTAGCATTAGTGACAATGTCAGGCCTCTCATTAGTACCTTTCTACATTTCTTTTTCTGTGGGAGCTCTTTGCTCTGCCTATGCCCGTGTGCATGTATAAATATTTAAATTTCCTACGAGGTTAAATCTACTTCTTCATTATTGCATCTTCCCTTTCCCTGACTAATTTTAGTAAGATGATCAAACATAGATATTAATACTTCAGTCTGAACAAATGACCCTTTCTACATACTGCCAATACTCTAGCAAACAAAAAAGAAAAATCGGAGATCTTCTTAATATTCCATTCACTTGCATACCAAACTTTAAAATTCTTAAAAAGACATTTCCTTTGAAAATTTTCTATAACACTGTATCTCATTTTCTTAGACAAAAAAAAAAAAAAGGAGCGGTTTTAGCCTGGTACAGTACTTCAAGTGTCTGGAATCCCTGAATGAGTACAGGAAGTTGGAGACAAGAGAAATTTCAAAACTCTCACTGGCTAGCTGGCCTGGCTTATTCAGTGGAGAAGACAGATCCAGTTTCAAGGTGGAAACGTGAGAACTGACACATGAAGGTTGTCCTTGACCTCAAAATGTACACAGTGACATGTACATTTCCTCCTCTCTGCACACACCACACATACACTCACACATCTCTCCTCTCTGTCTCTCTCTGTGCCTCTCTCTTTCTCTCTCATACACACAGTTTTAAAGTCGAGATTACATTCAAGTCCCTTAACAAAGCTCTTCCCTGAAGGATCATCTGTCTCACTACCCCCCTCCCGCCCCTTAAACCTCCTATCCTTGTCCTTATAACCGAACAGGAACCTTGTATGAATAAAATCTAGATTCTGCTGGTACACAAGAAAGGAAGCCATGCATTCTAAGGAGGGAAGATACCCAGACTGGAAAACTAGATGTGAGAACATTCCAGAATGTCAGCAGTCTCCTTTCTCTCTGAACGATCCTGAGAGGAGTCTGGATTAAGACGTTGGCCTCAACATAATATGACTTGTACTTTTTCTTATCTGACTCCACTAAATTAAAGGATCACATTTATTATCCTGAACTCAATGTAATACAGCAAGTATGAAAGAAAAGAAAGATGTGCCAGAAATTCTGGGCACATGAATCAACACTGGAATCCTTGCTTTTGCCAGGACTTTGATGATATGACAGATGTAATGTTTCTGTCATTGCTTTGGTCTCAAGATGGGCAATATCAGAGAAGTTAATTGGTTTAAGTGATTTTGGGATACATCCCTGAATTCAAAGGCTGCATGGACAAAGTACATGATCATCTCATTTTTGAGGAGTCTGTGGCATTTATCTGAAAACCCAGAAAGAGAAGGTGCGCATCCTTCAGAGCGACCTTGCCATGCTTCTAGTTTTAAATCTTAATGGACTTCAACTCCAAACAACACAGGTGTGGGGCACTTACTTCAGACACTCGGTACAGCCAGGTTCCTGTAATCTCAGGAATCTGGATTCACTGTTGATTTTACCTAGAATTCTTTTTTTTTTTCAATTTTATGAAGATCAAGGTTATATTTAACTTTATTTTCCATTCAATGGGAAAAGCAGAAACAATTTGCTTCCATTTCTTTTTTTTAAATCCATTTATATGTTGTACCAGTTACTCTTTTCTGTTGCTGTGAGACACTATTCAAACACAAGCAACTTAAAGGGAGAAAGAGAGATTCATTCAGCTTATAATTCCAGAGGGAGATATAGCCCATCATGGTAGAAAAGGCATGGCTGCATGGCAGAAGCTGGATGTGGTCTAAGTCACATCCTTTATGGAGGCTGAGAGCTACAAAACTGCCAGTTTTAAGAGCAGACCTCTCCAGAAAGTAGGGTAGAGTTAATTCACCTCGAGGACCATACCCTATGACTTCCTTCCTCCGCAAGGCTCCTCCTCTTAAAGATGTCATGACCTTCCCAAATAACTAAAGATCCAATCACATAAGCCTATGGAGGACAAGTCACATTTCAATCCATGACTTATGCATTTTTATCAGCTCTTATGTTGTGTGCGTGTGTGTGTGTGTGTGTGCACGCACACTTTTTTGCACCAATAATGACGTCTCCTTGATTCAATATTTCTAGTCATCATGGTTTTCTAGAGCAAATGATGTCAGATGAGTTTGGAAATAACCACACGAGTACACATTTGAAGATTAAAATAAAAGAGAGGATGGTGGCTAATTTTAAATTTTAGAAACATATAATTTTAGCTTAATTCAAACACACTTTTGAAAGTTGCATGGAACAGAACGATAATCAAATGTATTTGTTGCTTATCGGCAACTCAAATTCAATGGGTTCTTGTGTTTCTCTTGACCACCACACCAGGCGCAGTAGTGCCCCCATTGCCAGGAGTTAGATGCTGCTGTGGTTTCCATTTCCACAGCTGTCGACCTCCAGCCTTGAAGCTTTTCTACAAGCCTTCAGTCTGAGAATAGCTGTCTGATAATTTTGGAGACTCATCAATCAATGAAGCTGAAGAATTTTTTTCTAGCCAGTTTCTTTTTCCCCTACATTTCCTGAAACATAGAGAGCCCCTAAGGTACATAGATAGTTTTCAAGTTGGTTTCTGGTTCCATTGATTATTGTGTGGAAATTCTCTTGCTTATGGACTGTGAGCATTGTTCTAGACAGAAGGCTTGTAGTTTTTATCCCAGTCCAAAATGAAGCAATGACTCAGGCCCTTCCTTTCCAGGCCAAGAGCTCAGAGCTGAGATCTTGTTGGTTATTGTTTGTTTAGGGGCAGAAGTAGAAATATTAGTCATGAAACAAATGCTTTAGAGTTTTTCTTGCAGGAAAATTGGAATGAATGTAACAAGAAATTCTTTTATTGACCAGTCAAAAATCAATTGCAGAACTAGACATTACTCAGAAGTGTTTCTCAGCAAGGTCACTCAATCACAGGATTGCCCACCCAGTCTTCTCACTCTGTGTGGGAGAGGTTTTTCTCCTTCAGCTCCTGTTTCAAAGGGTAGAGATTTAGAGACCACCCTCCTCCTCCTCCACCCCCTGTCTTTGCATATGCTAATAAGGAGGCTTGTCTGTGGACGCACCCTTAAAGACATGACTTTGTTATTACATTTTTTTCTCTTCAGCATCTTGTTTACCCATGCTCCCTAACAGTGAAGACCTCTAATTCTGATGCTTTGTTTCTTGTTTGGGTTTCTGATCTCTTAGCAGAAGCATAGAACAGTCCCACAACTTCACGTAAGAGAGAAATATTCCATACTCCACGATCTCTTTATTGTCCAATGAACTGGAATGGTCTAACCCTTGAAGCATGGCGCTCTCCTAACAAGTTTCTGAATCCATATATTAAATAAATGATGTACTCACTGTTCTGTGACATATTATTGAGAAAGCCAAAGTCACAGTTGCGGAATTTTCTGAGGGTCCTTGTAATATCATCCAACGATACCCCTGAGGAACTATGTCCAGTACACTGTGAACAGCTTAGAGAAATCAGATCCTATGTAATCCTTACTCTGATAGTAAGAAAGGGGAAACCACATTAAGTCATTTTCTCAAATCTCTTTTTCAATTAAAAGATGGTTGTCAGATGCAGACAGCATAAAAATTTTATTTTGACCACTTTAAGGAATCCAGTTCAGTGATATCAGCATTGTTATCATTAAATCTGTCTTTTGATAGCATAAGAAGCAAAAGCCCAGAAAAGACCAGTTGGCAAGTGATTGGCATAGGAACTGTGACCTGTGCCCCCAGCATTTACCCCCTTTTGTGATCATTTGCTCAGTGGAGAAGGATTAACCAACTGGGACCAATGCTCCTTCCTGCGCATCTCAATCCTTCTGCCCTTACTTCCATCCCTCACCATCTCCTTCTCTAGCTCCTTCCACCAGAAATACGAGGCCTTCTTGTACCCAAAATGTACGTCTCGCACAGCCAATTAGCACCTAAAAATGGTTTTCTAAATCAGTGTTTGGGGGAGTGTCACATACATTGGCTGCAATATGTCTTCACACCAGACTTCAAAAGTTTGTCAGTTATGGATTACGGAAACTGCTTGCCGCTATTAACCCGTCTCTGAGAAAGTTCTTCATGTGCTGCTGCTGGCTGTAAGTCAAGTCTTAGGAATTCATAGAGGACTGTATGATAGTTTGAATGCATGGCATACGTTCAGATTAGTTTGCATGTATATACATAATTTATGACTATCTAGCAGATAGGTGATCAATAAGCCTTCGTTGAATAAATAATTGCAGGTAATTCATTCACTTTTTGCATATCAAAATGAATAATTTGAAGAGCCTTTCAGGTAGTTAATGCATAGAGTAGAGCTGGGCACACAATACATGCCCACATAGTCTCAGTGCCCTGGAGACTGACGGAGGAGGATTATGAATTCAAGGACAGTCTGGTAAGAGACCCTTTATCAAAATGTACCAACAAAAAGAAAGGAAACAAAAATAAAAGAGAGTTTTCCTCATGCACTAAATCCCTCTCTCTATTTTGCAGCCAAGCCTATTTTCCACCCTCAGCCCTTAACAAACACTGTTTTGTTTTCTTCTGCCTTATGTGACCATTTGATTCTCCCTTATTTCATTGAACATAATGTTCCTGGGGTTTGTCTATGCTGATGGATTTAATCTGAACAGGTTGAAACATCACTAATACAAATGTATGAGTCCGAAAGACTCTAAACCTTGAAAATTCAGGGGGAATCAAAATCAGAAATTTCTACACCTGACTTCAAGAGAAAGAGTAGGCTCACTAAAAACACTAGGTGAAATTACCTTCAGACATTCAATAAGATATATATACACACATATACAAGGTTTGTTTTTAGACTTGGGTCATTAGCTAAAATATTTCATTATTTATGTGGAAACATTCCAAAATCCAAGGAGATCTGGAATCCGAGACTCTTTGAGTCTCAAACATTTGGGATAAGGAATTCTCAACATGATGTTTACTCCTATATTCATTCCATGATATACTGTAATAATGTACTTGTTTTCTACTATTTGAGTTGTAAGGTGTTTGAGTATTTTTTATTACACAATGAATTTTAATTTTAGCATTAACCTTTTAAAAAGCTACAGCCTCTGGAACTGTAGGAAGAAGATGTGCTGAACCTTTAATTCCTATTTGTTGGTGTGTTTCTATGGCCTGTGTTGAAACTGGTAGAGATAGAGCTGAGACAAAGGGTGTGAGTATAACTTCAAACAGCAAAGTTCAAACATAGGCACTGTTGCAGTTTGCCTGCATGGTTGCTGATAAATCACCATCAATGTGCTTAAGGGAACAAAGAGTTTATTTTCTCTTATGATTACTGGTTACAATTCATAGTTCAACTTGATAGGAAAGCATGTACCAACACCAGGGCTGAGGGAACTGACCATACCATCACCACATAATGGCTGAGAGAGAGATGTTCCTTACTCGCCAGACCAGCATATCTGGCCAAGTGTACACAAGGATGCCCAGTTCTTCAACCAGATTCTGTATTTTATTCACCTGTTCAGGGCCTAGTCCCACCCACCATGGGCTGGGTCTGCCCCATCAACTAGACAATCTCCTTCAGGTTCACTCTGGGCTTAACTCAACCACTAATTATCTACAAATGTACCCAGAGTTCAAACTCTCAACCATCAAGTTGACATCTGTATATAACCATGACAGGCACTGACTGATGCTGGAGTCACATTGATCAGCTTGGGATCCTGACTGTTTGGAATCATGGGAAGTGTATTACCTGAAGTTTTCCAGAGACATGAGAAAGAAAGGCAGAGGAGGAAGGGAATCACCCCTGGTATTCTCTTACAAGGACACACCAAGGCCATTCTCAGGTTTCAAGAAATCTGGGGCATCCCCAAGAGATGAATTTTTATCTTATAGATGTTATGAATGCATTTGATGGTATTTCCATTTTCTACAAACACATAGACCAGAAACCATGAATATCATATTCCAAATTTGCTATTATGTGCATATTATTTTTATCTGTTATTTTTTCTTTCATATTTTTGTGAAATGCAGGTTATGTGAAGGTGTCTATAT
Source organism: Typhlomys cinereus (assembly GCA_023101885.1). Classification (NCBI taxonomy): domain Eukaryota; kingdom Metazoa; phylum Chordata; class Mammalia; order Rodentia; family Platacanthomyidae; genus Typhlomys; species Typhlomys cinereus. Next base: position 2,769,040 of record JALPQD010000253.1, read on the forward strand.
GTATGTTCACATATGTGTGAGCAATATATGTATGCAAGCACATATGTATATATGTACAGGGGCTTGAGGTTGATATAAGGAATTGTTTTTGTTCATTCTTTCTCTCATTCTTTTTTGAGACAGGATTTCTAATTGAACCCAGAGCTCACTGACAGAGCCAGTCTGCCTAGCCATCTTGAGCTGGGAATTCTCAGACTCCTTCCAAGGCTACTTGGCATTTTACATTAGAGGTCAGGATCCAAACTCTGGTCCTTTGGCTTGCATGGCAAATGCTTAGCCACCGGTCCATCTTCCCAGTCTCTTTCTCCATTCTCCACTGTGTGTGTGTCTGTGTGTGTGTGTGTGTGTGTACTCTACTTTACTTTTCTTTGGGGTTGCCAGGCTCCACCTTCGGGCAGAATTACCGGCCAATGTCTTTTCTGCCCAACATTTTTCCACGGGATCTGGAGATTCGAACTCAGGTCCCTTTGCTGGCAAAGGTTTTAACTACTGAGCCATCTCCCCAGCCTTTTTTCTCTATTTATAAATCACCCGTCTCAGGTTCCCACACTGTATAAACTTTATATGATAAAGAAAATCAAATAGAACACTACTCTCTTACCGATGACTCCAGAATATATGTAAATCGTTGGAATATTCAAGCTTTACAGAATGATACAAAGTAAAAATGGAAATTTCCCCCTCCTAGACTCTGTTTCCAAAGCTAACTGTATTTCCTTCCAGAAAAAAAGCATCTGTGAGCATACATTAAAATCACATTTATTTAGGGTTAACAAGATGGCTGAATGGGTAAAGTCACCTGTGTGCAAACTTGGCAACGTGAGTTCGCTCCGCAGAGCCTACATGTTGGGAGGAGAGAAAAGACTTCTGAAAGTTGTCCTCTGATTTCTCCATGCTTGCCATGACATATATGTGCCTGTCATCCTCTCTCTCAAATAAATGATGAATGAATAGTCATGTTTAGCTAAACAAATGCAAAGAGGATGGTCATTTCCAAATGTCTGTATGCCCTTCACATATAACACCTCAGAAGTCCTTTGCTATCAGCATCTATAGAAGGAGCCTTTTTAAAATGCCAGCCAACCTCCCATCATATTAATATATCAAAAAATTTACTTAACTAATCTCCTGAGTGGCAAAGCCTTTGATGAGTCAAAACGCTTTTGACCCTTTGCGAGGGTCAAAACGCTGCACAAACTGCTCCAAGACTTCAGCGTCACAGCCCCCTCGCCCTCCAGGAACTTGGCACTGGTTTCCACTCAAGTGTGTGTTGTATCAGCATAGCCATTTCCACGGATTCTGGCCATCGCCGCATACCGTCTTTAAGGGTTTTGCCAGCATGAAAGAATGCTTTTCCTCCTTATATAAAGACTCTCATTACTTAATTATAATTCGTTTGGGGGAGTGGTTAAAAAAATCTTTGGAGCGAATATGTTTTGAGGAATTCATTTCAAGCCTTTCTTTTTGAATTAATGTAGGTTATAAAATGTCTATATATTGTACCTATTTAAAGAGCTTAAAAAGCAGCTTTACTGCCTCCATATCGGTTAGGTCTCCATCCGGGCTACATATTGGAAAACTGTCTTGCCTGGGTCTCATCCCAGACCAGTCAAATCAGAATCTCTCTGGCGAGGATTGACCTTGAGATTTTTTTTTTATTTCTTCCACTCATACAAAGTTGATAAGTACCCCATTTCCCTCCTTCCCTCAAACCCCTCCCTGGATCCTCTTGCTCCCTCCTCACTTTTTCCCTTACCTTTACCCCCTCCCTCCCTTCCTCCCAGTACCCCTCCCCCCATTCCTGGAGCATCCTTTAGTGTGCATGTCAAACTCCCCTCTGGGTCCTCCTCTCTGATGAGGTGTAAGGACTCAGTAGCATTGCCTAGAGCTCAATTTTTTGTGTGTTCTGCTTTAGTATAGGAGCACTATTGTGGCTGTTAATCCCTTGCCTCTAAGGATCACAGTGCCTGTGATCCATGCTAGACTTTGGGGGGTCAATGACATGCAGGTCATTGCACAGGTCATGCAAAGTCCTATTATGATTACTTCAGCCCTAACTTGTATGGAGTATCTTGCATATCGTTGCTCCTCCCCATCTTTAGGCTCTTACAATCTTATCGCCCCCTCTTCCAAAAATTTCCTCGAGCTTTAGGATGGGGAGAGATTAGGCTGGTCTGGTTCCAGATGGTTGATGTAGAGTCTCTGATTTCCCAATTATAGTTTGTTGAATTTTTTTTTTCATTTTTGCTGCTCCTGCACCGCCCTTGGCTCCATCCTAATGGGAATTAGATGCCACTCCCTGGCCAGAGATAAAAAGTTGTTAAAATAGAGTCTTATTATAAGAGTAGATTCAAAGGTAGATGGAATAAGAGTAAGAGACCATTTGCAGGACGGTTACCTTCTATCTGCCAGGCTCTATGCCCTCCCTTTCTGGTGCGATCACACCCCAACAGATGCAAGTGACCAGGAAGGTAAGTCTGTGAGCCCAACCAGATGTCTCAATACTTACACTTCATGATGGTGGCCTATTTCTCTGCTGTAGCATGATCCCCTCTCTCCTTGTTTCTGGAAGAGCCCTCCTTCCCCTTCCCTCTCTGCTTATAATCTTTGCAATTACTGTAGGTATTACAGAGATTTATCTTTGAGTGTGTCACTAAGTGGGTTTGGTACTAGGATCTACCTATTAGGGAGTACATATGGCTCTTAATTTTCTGTGTCTGTGAAGACTCAATGTAATTGTTTCTAATTCCATCCAATTCCTGGTAAATTTCATTAATTCATCATTTTTGATGGCTGAGTAGTATTCCATTGTATAAACAATGGAATGCTGCTATGAACATGGTCCTGCTTGTGCTATCGAGGTGAATTTTTGCTGGATGGGGGATTATTCCCAAAAGTGGAATAGCAGGGTCATAAGGCATTTCAATCTTTAACTTTTTAAAGAATCGCCAGACAGCTCACCACAGTGTTTGTATAAGCCTGTATTCCCACCAGCAATGTAGGAGAGTTCCCTTCTCGCCACATCCTCTCCAGCAGGTGGTGTTTGTATTGTGGATTTTTGCCATCTTGACTGGGGTGAGATGATATCTCAGGGAGGTTTTGATTTGCATTTCCAGGATGCGGAGCATTTTTAAAGATATTTGTTAGACATATCAATTTCTTCCTGGGAAAGTTTCTTTTAAGTTCCAAGGCCCATTTTTTAATTGGGCCATTTGTTTTCTTGGTGTTTAGTTTTCTAAGTTCTTTGTGCACTCTGGATAATAGAGCTCTATCAGATATATGGTTAGTGAAGATTTTCTCCCATTCTGTGGGTTACCTTTGTGCACGAGTTACAATCTCTTTATCTGAACAGAAGCTCTTTAATTTCATAAGATCCCATCTGTTGAGAGTTGGTTGCAGTGACTGCTATTGGATGTCCGTTTAGGAACTGTTAGCCTAGTCCAATCAGCTTGAGGGAGTTTCCGACCCTTTCAACTAAGGTTCTTATAGTCTCTGGCCTTATATTGAGGTCCTTGATCCATTTGGAATTAAGTCTTGTACATGGTGACAAGTACAAGTCCAGTTTTAATCTTCTGCATGTGGACATCAAGTTTTGCCAGCACCGTTTGTTGAAGATGCTGTTCTTTTTCCATTGGATTCTTTGGGCCCCTTTGTCAAAGACCAAATGGCTGTAATTTTGTGGGCTTATATCTGGGACTCCAATCCTTATCCATTAATTTGTGTGTCTATTTTGGAGCCAGTACCAGGTTGTTTTTATAACTATGGATTTATAGTATAGACTTAGGGTTTTGTATGGTAATATCTCCAGCAGTGTTTTTGTTACTCAGGATTGTCTTTGCTATCCTGGGTCTTTTGTGCCTCCATATGAATTTTGAGATTGTTTGGTCAACTTCTTTAAAGAATTGCTTTGGGATTTTGATTGGTATAGCATTGAATCTGTATATTGCCTTTGGTAAGATGGTCATTTTTACAATATTGATTCTGCCAATCCAGGAACATGGGAGGTCTTTACACATTCTGATGCCTTCTGCAATTTCTTTCTTTAGGGTTTTAAAGGTCTCTTACTTCCTTGGTTAGGTTTATACCAAGGTATTTCATTTTTTTAGGAGCTATAGTAAATGGGCTTGTTTCTCTCAAGGTTTTTTCACTTCTTTCATTCTGGGCATATAGGATTTTTGTACGTTTATTTTGTATCCTGCCACCCTACTGAACTCCTGTGTTAGTTCCAGGAGCTTCCTGATGGAGTTTTTAGGATCACTCAGGTATATGATCATGTCATCTGCAAATAAAATAACTTGATTTCTTCCTTGCCGATCTGAATACTTTTTATCTCTCTTTCTTGTCTTATGGCTTCAGATAAGACTTCAAGTACAATATTGAATAGAAGTGGTGAGAATGGACAGCCTTGTCTAGTTCCTGATCGAAGCGGGAATGCTTCAAGTTTTTCCCCATTGAGTATAATCCTTGCTGTTGGCTTGTTGTGTACAGCTTTTTATTACATTGATAAAGGTTCCTTTCATTCCAACTGTCTCTAGGGTTTTGATCAAAAAAAGCTGTTGGATCTTGTCAAAAGTTTTTTTCTGCATCTATTGAGAGTATCATGTGGTCTTGAATTTTGGACTGTTTTATATGGTGAATTACGTTTATTGATTTGCGTATGTTGAACCAACCTTGTGTGCCTGGGATAAAGCCTACTTGATCCCCGTGAATGATCTTTTTGATATGTTTTTGAATCTGATTTGCTAAGACTTTTTTGAGAATCTTTGCATCTGTGCTCATCAACGAGATTGGCCTATAGTTTTCTTTTTTAAGTGTATCTTTATTAGGTTTTGGGGTTAAGATGATATTAGCTTCGTAGAAAGAATCTGGTAGTATTCCTTCCTTTGCTATTTGATGGAACAGTTTAAGGAGTATTGATGTTATTAGCTCCTTAAATGTCTGGTAGAACTCTGTGCTGAATCCATCTGGCCCAGGACATTTCTTGGTGGGAAGATTCGAGATTACTTCATTGACTTCCTCATATGTTATAGGACTATTTAAATAATTCATAACTTCCTGATTCAATTTTGGTAAGTTGTGCTTACTTAGGAATTCATCCATTTCTTTTGTGTTGTCAAATTTCACAGAGTATAAGTTTTTGAAATATGACGTTATAATACTCTGAATTTCTTGGGTATCCATAGTGATAACTCCATTTTCATTTCTAATTTTGTTAATTTGTGTTTTTTCTCTCTTGCTTTTGGTTAATTTAGCTAGGGGTGTATCAATCTTATTGATTTTTTCAAAGAACCAGCTTTTTGACTGGTTGATTGTCTGTATCGTTTTCCTAATCTCAATTTCAGATATTTCTCCCCTTATTTTGCTAATATCCTCTCTTCTACTGCTTTTGGGATCAGATTGCTCATGTCTCATAAGCTGCATTGTTAAGTTATTTATTTCTGATGTTTCCATTTTTTTTAATGTAGGCATTAAGAGCTATTAACTTACCTCTTAGGACAGCTTTCATTGTGTCCCAAAGATTTTTATAAGTTGTATTTTCATTATTGTTTACTTTCAGGAAATCTTGAATTTCCTTAATTTCTTCCTGAATCCAATTATCCTTCAACATCATATTGTTAAGTTTCCAGGAGTTAGTGAATTTTCTGTTGTTTGTTGTGTTGTGGATGTCCAGCTTTAGACTATGGTGGTCTGATAGGGTACAGGCTAGAATTTCAGTTTTCCTGTATATGTGGATATTCGTTTTGTGGCCCAATATGTGATCTATTTTGGAGAAAGTTCCATGTGCTGCTGAGAAATTGTGTATTTTTTGGTGCATGGATGAAAAGTTCAATAGAGATCTGTAAGGTCCATTTCAGTAAGGGTTTGATTACATTCCAATGCGTCTCTGTTAGGCTTTTGACCTGTTGATCTATCCCATGTTAAGAGGACGGTGTTGAAATCCCCAAGAATTATTGTTTGGAGGTTGATTTCTCACTTTAGATGCTGTAGGGTTTTCTTAATGAATGTGGAGGGGCCCGTATTGGGTGCATATATGTTCAGTTTTGTGAAGTCTTCCTGGTGAATAGTACCTGTGACTAAAATGTAGTATACATCTGTGTCTCTTATGATTTTTTTTGGTTTCAAGTCCACTTTGTCTGATAGCATAATGGCTACCCCTGTCTGTTTCCTGGTTCCATCAGCTTGCAGAATTTTGGACCAGCCTTTTATTTTTAGGATGTGCCTATCTTTTGTGGTGAGATGAGTTTCCTGCTGGCAGCAGATTGATGGGTTGTGGTTTTTAATCCAAGTTTGTAATCTGTGTCTTGATCAGTGAGTTAATTCCATTGACATTTAATGTTATAATGGAGAAATTATTTTTAATTCCAGACATTTTTTGTGTTTAGTGGCTTTTATAAGTGTATTCTTTGGCTTTTAGGTTTTGGTGTTATTATACTTCTCTTCTGTCCTCCTGGATACGCTTGTTTTCTTTTCTTCAGTCTTGAGTATAATTTCTAGCACTTTTTGAAGGCCTGGTTTGTAGACATGTATGCCTTCAAGTTGTCTTTGTGCTGGAAAACTTTTCTTTCTCCTTCAATCATGACAGATAGTTTTGCCAGGTATATCAGCCTGGGTTGACATTTTTGCTCATTTAATAGTTGAAGTATGTCTCTCCAAGCTCTTCTTGCTTTTCCTGTTTCCATTGAGAAGTCATTTGTTATTTTAATAGGTTTACCTTTAAAAGTGACTTTTTTTTCCCTTGCAGCTCTCAGCACCTTTTTTTTGTCTTGAATATGAAGTGTTTTGACTATTATTTGTCGTGGCAATTTTCTATTTTGGCCATTTCTGTTTGGGGTGCAGAATACCTCTTGTATTTGGATGGGCCTCTCATTCTTTAGTTGAGGGAAGTTTTCATGTATGATAATTTGAAAATTTTCCTCAGGTGTGGTATTTTGGGATTCTTGCTCTGGTATTCCATGAATGCAATTGTTAGGCTTCTTCAGGGTGTCCCACAACTCTTGAATATTCCTCTCAAGTATCTTTTTGGCTTTAACAACCTCTTCCATTGAGCTGGTTAATACTCCCACTTTGTCTTCAAGATCTGAAATTCTATTTTCTGCTTCATTAGTTCTGCTAATGAGACTCTCTATTGATATTCTCGGTTGAAGATAACTTGTCTCTAATTTAGTTTTAAACTTTGCTTGAGACTGTTTTAACTGCTCTATGTCTATTTTTGTTTCTTGAACTGTTTTTCTCAACTCCTCCAAGTGTCTGTTGTGTTCCTGTTCAAAGTGGTTGATGCAGTTGTTTAACTCCTCCTGGATTTCCTCTTTCGTAGTATTGATCATGGTAATGATCATGCTTTGAAAGTCATTATCTTGGGTCTGGCTTTCTTGGCTATTTTCTGTGAATTTGTTCTGTCCAGAGTCCATCATTATGAGGTTAATTCTTTTGGTGGGAGATTTGTTTTCTTGGATGTTGTTTCTCATGGATGTGCACTTTGACTTGGGCATTGTTGTTTTGTCTCTTAAGACCTTTTAGTTTCTGTGCATTTTTGATTGAACTGAATTATTTGATATTACTACTCTCAGGTAGTTATTACTAGTTCTTGCCTTGGAGTTGGGTACGTTTGTCTGTTGTTAGTGTTACTTCCTAGATGAGGCTATTAGGCTGTTAGTATATCAGTTAAGTCAGGTTAAATAGATGGGATGAATATTAGTATGGTAGTGCACTTTTACGATTTGGTACCTTGTTTATATGTGAGGGTGAGTGGTATAATCCCTGGAGTTGCATATGTTTTTTGGGTGTCTATATGGAAAAGCTAATCTACAGTGATTAATACTAGAAAGGAGCAGTATGGTAAAAAAAAAGAGGTTTACTTACCTTTGGGCTGGATGTGAAGAATCTGTCCCATGTGATAGGATGATTTTAGAGGACTTCAGATGTATGGCCTTTGTACCCTACAGCTTTGCTTGAGTTTCCTTTGGACTTTGTTGAATTCTGAGTAGCAGTGTGTCTTCCCTGGACTGTGAGCGAGGGTCCCAGGCAGACTGGAGGGCCAGAGGGGCTGGGATGGAGGACTGGGAGTGAGTCCTGTCCCGGGCCAGTGGGACAGAGGGGCTGGGACCTGGGGCATGGCCCACGCAAGCCCAAGGCAGCCTAGGTGTTGCTCAGGCTGGCTGGTGAGAAGAGCTGGGAGGAGCAGCGACCTGGGTGCTGGCAGAGCTTATCTGGGATGGAGGACCATGAGCAAGTCCTCTCCCAGGCCGATGGGAGTGCGGGTGACCTTGAGATTTTTATAAATCTCCTCGGGTGATTCCCAAATGCAGCCAAGATTTGCGCTCCACAGCTCCACTGTGACGCATACTACAGATACTTTGCTCAAGAGACCAAAGGCCTCTGTCTACAGGGCAGCTGCAAATGTCTAAAAATGTAACACCTCTCCAACAAGTACCTGATACAGTCTCCACCGTGAGGTGACAGCCCCTTGCTCCCCTACCAGCCTTCTCTGTCACCTCCTCTGCTCCACTCTGACCAGCTGTGCAGCCAACCGTTCTGTAAGAATGACAGACTCATGCTTTGCAAGTCAATTGTCCATATGGCCAAGCCAAGAAAGGCAGGGATAGAAGCATGATATTGCTTTATCATCGAAGGTGTGAGAGCCTTCCCTATTGGGCTGTGACTACAATGACATCCTCCAGGAGAAAAAAAAAAGCCCAATTACCCAGAAGGGCAAGCATTGCTACCACCTATGTGAAGGAGACCCTTCGGGTTTGCCTGAGCACTTCTGCTTCCCACGTGACCAGTGCGTCACACACTGTCGAGGCGTCCACCGGAGCTCAGCCATGGTGGGTCTTCCTGCCCTCAAGAAAGCTCTAACAGAGAGAGACTAGCTGGAGAAATGATCCAGGTTATTGGCTCCATTTGGATTTTCCAGTGATATCAGAAATAGAGCAGATAAAATAACTGCAGAAGCTTCTCATAGGATCTCTGAATGCATTTGCATTCTTTCATACTTTTTTCTTATTTTCTGTTTTAGATTAAATTAGCATTCATTTACATTGTGTGTGTGTGTGTGTGTGTGTGTGTGTGTGTGTGTGTGTACAAGAGAGCACTTGAGTGTGTGTACAAGACAGCACTTGAGTATGTGTACCTGTGGAGGTCCAAGGGATGACATCAGGAATCATCCTGGATTGCTCTACTTCCTTATTGCTTTGCTCTGGGGTTTCCCAGCCTGTCTTCCAGGGCTGGAATTGCAGGCCGCCACCATATCCACCTGGCATCTTTACATGGGATTTAGGGATCTGAACTTAGGTCCTTTTGCTTAAGAGGCAAAGGTTTTAACCACTTAACCGTCTCCTCAGCCCAACATTTACATTTTTTGAAATCTATCCTTAATAATTGCACCTGCTTGTGTGAGGGCGGTGTGATGATTTGGTGCGGGTAGAGCACGTGGAGGGGTCAAATCAGGGCAATTCTGCGCTGTCCTTTCCATCGTTTAATCAGCATCCTTTCATTGTTTGGGAAGCTTCAAATACCTCTCTTCTGGTTCTTTATAAAACAGAGTATAATATTTTAATAGTTCATATAATAGAAATGGTATGATGAATTATATATAACCATAGTTACACCTGCTGTGCTGTAGCAAATATTTGCATTTAAAAACAAAACAGGTCATATGAGTGGGAAAATATTTCGTACTTCCTATAATTCAATTAGCTTTAAAACTATTTTATTGTTATGTGTGTGTTAGAGAGAGGGAGAGAGCGAAGAAACAGATGCATGAAGGCCCCAGCATGTTATGAAGATCAGAGGTTTGCACGTAGGCACCTTTACTCATTGAGCCATCTCACCAGCTCTCAATGGCTTTCAATGCCCTGATTCTTACAGATGCTTCATTTTATCCATTCGCTCAAGGGAATAGATTACTCTTTCCCACTCAAAAGCTGTCAAGTACCAGCACTACTCACAATGGCCAAGTTACGTAATCAGCCTAGGTGCTCATCGACAGATGCGTAGATACAGAAAATGTGTGTCTACACTGGGAGCATCACTTAGCCGTGATTAGAACTGGAGATTAACAAACTGTGTGACGTTAGTCCAGAGAGACAAGCCCTGTGTTGTCTCCTCCTGCATGTGGAATCTAGACTTGTAAAGACACAAAGGTAGAAGGGAGGCTGCTCGTAAAGAGGAAAGGAACCAGAGAGAGGCATGAGACAGCAAAGGAGGGTGAATGCTGTTAAAGTCTGTCACATGAATACATGAAAATGTCACAAGGAAACCAAATCTCGTTTTTTACAGTTCATCAATGCTAAGGTTAAAAAAGTTGTTCTCTGGAAAGAATCAAAGAAAATAAATCATATAAAATAAATTAAAGAACTAAGCACTAAATGATTGCCACTAATTAATAAGTCATTGACAATGATACAATGTTTGAAAGAGAATCTTAGGAATCACATTGCCTACAGTGTCCCGAGGTACAAGAAACTGCAAGAATTTAAGTGGATGATTTGATGAGACTGTAGCTACAGGTGCTCCTAAAACTCCATGTCCTAGTTAGATAGAGGTGTCAATTTGATGGTTGAAGGTTTGAGCTCTGGGCGCATTTATAGAGAACTGGTAATTGAGCCAGCCTGCAGGAGATTGTTTAGTGGATGGGGAAGACCCAACCCATGATGGGTGGGACTAGGGCCTAAACAGGTGAATAAGATAGGGGGAGCTGGTAAGGAAGTGGGCTTCCTTGTGTACACTTGGCCAGACATTCTGGTCTAGCAAATAAGAATTGCTCCTCTCTCAGCCATTATGTGAGTATGGTGTGGCCGGTTCCCTCAGCCCTTGGTATTGGTGTGAATTCTCCTGCCAAGCTGGACAAGGAACTATAACCAGACAATCATAAGCTAAAACAAACCCCTTGTTCCCTTATGCCATTTGATTGTGAATTTATCAGCAATATGCAAAGTAACCGCAGCACCCCATGACTGATACAAACAACATCTCATGGCTCCCCACAGACTTTATGGTCTGAGCTTCTATCATTAGCTTCCTTCCAATCTGATTTCTGTCTTGAATGGTGTGTTTCTTCCTGTATGAATGGAATCACCCTTTGTGTGGCTTCCTTTGCTCAGCACGATGTCTGCAAATATCTGCAGGCTAAAGCACTACATCTGCATTCTATTCCCAATGGCTGAAGAGTACTTGTTGCACTATATGGAGAGACCCCAATTTGTTATCCATTCAACTAATAATGGATTTCAGTTTTCAGTTTGGGGCTATTAAGAATAATGATGCTGTGAGGATTCTTTCATGAGCGTTTGTGTGGCAAAAAATACTTTCTAAAATGTTAATATTCATGTATATACAGCTGAAAATCTAATGCACATATGTAGCTCATTTCAGGAGGCATTTATTTCAGGGCAGATTGATGGCTCTTTATCTCTCTACTCGCATCAGTTTCCAAACAAAAGAATTTTCACATTGCCTTGCATAGCCCTACTGTGTGCCTTTTACATCACAACATAGCATGTGCTCAGTTGCCATGGCAACAAGAGTCCTTCCCCAGTTTTCTTTTCACATGGCTGTAGTGTCTTCGTCTGTCCTGTGCTGTGAACTATGATGGTTGCTCCTTCCAGACATGACTCCCATCATGTCACCACCAGGTAGAAGAATCTTCAGTGGCCCCTCTGAAGGCAACAAGCCCAAACCTGCATTTAGGAAGTGTGCCGGTTAGTTTCAGATGCACACTTGATACGTGTGAAGCAGGACTGTGCGCGCAGCGGTGAAGAACTGGTTTAGTTAAGACAGACCCTTGGCCTTCTTGATTTTATGATTGCTATGGAAAGACCCAGTCCAGAGTGGGTGGGACTGTTCTTTGGGCAGGTGGATGAGACAGAGAGAGCTAGATAGCATGTTTTGATGGGTCTGGCAGCAAGCTGGTACACACCAATCCTTGCCCTCTGCTTTTGTTGTGGATATGGTGTTTTGTATGTGAGTCAGTGTATGTGTGTACTGGAGTATGTATGCCTGTGGTGTATGTGCACATGAGTGTACTGGAGTGTGTATGCCTGTGTAGACCCAAGGGTGATTTGGAGATCATCCCCTATCACTCTTTCCCCTTATTTTTGTGAACCTGGGTCTCTGCTAGCCAGCTTGTCTGGGGGTTCCCAGGCTCTGCATTCCAGGACTAGAATTACAGGCTGACCACCATAGAAGCCCGACATTTTTATGTGCGATCTGGGGATCTGAACTCAGATCCTTTTGCTTGTGGCAGCTGAAGCACTAGCTCGGATGGCGTTGCAGCAGCTTAGACCATCTCAAACATGTTCACTAGGCAAAGGTTGTAACCACTGGGCCATCCCCCAAGCCTTTCTGCTGTATCCATAACGGCTGACAGTTCTGTGAATGTAAGTGGAGAAGTCCAAAATTAAATGCCAGCAGCTTTGGCATTGTTGACTCCCAGAAGGCACCTTGAAGGCCACGTCTTCTCAGGCAAAAAGGCAAATGGGTCAAAGTCTTCAATAACACTGGGAATCCCACCCACAGGACGGATCCTTAGGACCTCTTAAGGTCTTAATATTGTTACAAGGACATTGAAATCATAATGTGAGTCTTACAGAGGACAAGCATTCACACTGGAGCAGTTACAAACTCAGAAAAGACATCAGTGCCTGCGTCATCCGCCTCTTAAAGCCTCAACTCCAAACACTTGTCACGGTATTAACTGAACAGACTGTGGTTAACTTCACTGTGGCCAGGTGACAGTTTTCTCTTTCTTCCCTGGCACTTGGCTGAGTTGAACCCCACTTTGCCTGCACAGAAATCAGACTCTGTCTCCCCATGTTGAATTCTTAGACCTGGTCACTGGATGAGAAGCCAAACCCCTGCTCCTCAAAAGACCTTGGCAGAAGAAATGCCCAGAGACGGTTACATCTTCCGAGACCTGGTCAAGGAGGAAACAGCTGCATCCCGCATCTGGAGAAAGGCCAGCAAGGAGAACGGAGATACTGATAGCAACATCTCCTTTTAGCAGACTCCGCAGGCTATTTTTAAAAGCCCTTCATTCCCCGTGCCTGCTTTAGGAAGCAGACACTAAAAATATTAATAAGGGGGAGAGGTGTTCGTTTATGAATACGATGAGCTTTCAATTTCTGGAGCCCCAAGGTGACGGACCATCACGAGGATGCTCGAATCCTCATCCCATCCTGTAGGGGATCCGGCTCCAAAGAACAGCACATCGGGATTTCAGACCTCAGCTTGGCATTTAACTGTATTCAGCCATTCTGTTACATCGGCATCACTTAAATAGCCTTAAAAATAAAAAAAAAAAAATGTCAGGAGCTCTCCTGCAGATGCCTTAAAGCCCAGAGAGGAAATAGTGCCCTCTGGAAATCATCTCCCAAATATTAGTTTCATCTAGGTCCCTTAAATCGCAACATGCCTCCAGCTATATTGAGACAGGACAAAGGTCAATAAGCAAAAAGATGCCTGCGTCAACAATATAAGAGCTGAAGAAACAATATCTGACGCAGCGCATGGGCAGGGAAATTTAATAAAGGAAAACAAGAGTTGGCAGGCAGAGTTGTCCCTAGACCAATTTACCAACCTATTCCTGCCAGGAGGACCCGGCGCAGTGTTTAACCACATCGCTTGGGTTTAACCATTATAATAATTAAGACCAGAAATGCCAATGCTGGGTGTAACTATTTTTGAAGGTGTTTGGCAGTGGTTTAATAAAGTTAGGTATATCTCTTGATACTTTCATGAGCCAGCAAATTCCATTCTTAGTTCATGCATGTTCAAAACCCCTGAAAGACTTCTAACAAAAATGTCTGAAGTGGTGGTCTTTGCTATTGCCTAGTTGAAAAGAGTCCAGTGTCCATTAACAGGAAGACATACAAATAAATTGAGGGATAGTCTACAATGGAATATCACACGACAATTAACATCAACTAACTGTCACCATATGGATAAATACTAACAGCACAATACCAAGCAAGGCTGTTAAATTGGGCACCACAAATGCTAAAGTACATACATGATTTAAAATAACCATGTGGTTCAGGAATGTGTAATTAGGTAGCAAAGCTATAAAGAACAGTCAAGATATAAGTGGTTGGCATTTTAAATGACAGAAAGATAAGCCTAGAGCAAGGAGGCCTGTGGACGTGCTTCTCTTGTGCAACCTGAGCGTAAGGTACCATCTTTCCATTTGCTTGCTTTCTATGAAGGCGTATATTGGATATGCTTTTCTTGTAATCGCTATATTTTTTAAAAGAAGCAAAAATGTGAGGAGCGTATCTCAGGTTTCTTAACAGGATTACTTCTGCTCAGCACATTGTTAAGAACGTTTAACAATAGGCCCTTTGTCCTGTATGTGCCTGTGAAGGTTTTCAGGGATAGCCGCCATCACTCACCTCTAAAATTTCTCCTTGAGGAGCTGGGAAAATGGCTCCGTGGTTAAAGCTTTGGCCTCCCAAGCAAAAGGATCTGAGTTTAGATCCCTTTGTAAATAAGTGGCCTGTAATTCTGGCCCTAAAACATGGAGTCAGAAAAACCCCAGAGCAAAGCAATAAGGAGATAGAGCAATGCAGTCTGATTCCCAGTGTCATCCTTAGGCCTTCACGGGTATGCACTCTTGTATACACACCCACGTGCACATGTACAACCACCTGCATGCAAAAAGAAAAAAAAAAAAGGAAACCACATATACATGTTTGCATCCAATATAAATAAGTAAATAATAGGGTTGGGTGGATGGCTTAAGGGTTAAAGCTTTTACCTTGAAAGAAAAGGACCTGAATTTGGATCCCCAAATTCCATGTAAATTCTGGGTGGATGTGGCAGTTACATGAAATTTTTGACCCTGGAAAGCGGGGCCTAGAAAACCCCAGAGCAAAGCAATAAGTAGGTAGAGCAGTTCAGGATGATTCCCAATGTCACCCTTGACACACCCAAATGCCTTCTTGTACACACACACACACACACACACACACACACACACACACACTTTAAAATTCTCCTTGACAAAAATCTCTTTGCTCCTCTTCTCTGAATAAAACGATTATATTTTTTAAACACAAATGAACAGGCGAGAATTAGAAGGTGGAAATGTGATCCAAAAATAAAATAACTCTCCTCAATGCAAAAGAAGAGCAGGAGAAGTCGTTTCTAGAAATCACCACTTGAAGGCTTTCCAAAGCTTTAGTTTCTGGATTTCTGCTGTGTGCTCTTTTCCTCTCCGCACCTCATCTCAAATCATTCCCTTCCTCCCTGCCTGACCTCCTGCCGCGCCTGAGCGTGCCGTGTGCAAGGATCCCTGATCTACCCTCGGGCTTGCCAGGGGATCCTCAGAGCCCCGCTACCCTACAGGGCTCCCCCTGCGTGCCCTTGGCTACACAGAGACCCCGTTTCCCCTCCCCGGTATTAAACCAAGCCTGCCCTACAGCTCCAGCACACAGAGGCATCATTATTTCCGTTCAAAATATTTCAGTTAAAAATATTCACTTCCATGGGGGAATTTCAGCACATTATGAGGTTTTAGGTTGTTTTAGGCTTGTTGTTCTTATATCTTTTAATGTGTCCTTTGTCTTTATGGATAGATTTCAGCATACATATGGGG
Organism: Typhlomys cinereus; assembly: GCA_023101885.1. Classification (NCBI taxonomy): domain Eukaryota; kingdom Metazoa; phylum Chordata; class Mammalia; order Rodentia; family Platacanthomyidae; genus Typhlomys; species Typhlomys cinereus. Next base: position 2,784,632 of record JALPQD010000253.1, read on the forward strand.
AAGTTTGGTTACTCTTTATAGCCTCTGCAGGACTTTGGACATTTTCATTCTTTTATAGATTAGGGAAATGTCTTTGCCCTAGAATTTGGAATTCTATTTGTGAGCGAAAGGGAGGGAGGCAAAGTGAGCACAAATGAACCTTTTTTTTGTTTGTTTGTTTTTTGTCTTCAACTTGAAAGCCTTCGTGGAGACACTATGAGGCCAGAGAAGATGTCACTTACCAACTTAAAATGAGATTTAGACTCTCGGAACATTTTTCCAGTGCGATTTATTTGTGCTTCAAATGGATGCACAGAGACACTCAGGCCTATTTCTTTTAAGATAAAAGTAGTCATGTCAAACTGTGGGAGATCCAAGGGGAATAAAACTCAAGTACACAGAAAAATTACACAGGAAAAAAATCCTAATACTTTAATATAGAGTCGAGATATTTGATCTATAAAAATAGCTCATGGAGCAAAACCAAAGAGGCCCAGATTTGACTTTCTATCTGTACCAGTTTTGGGGTTTGACAGAGTTATGAATAGTACCATGCCTCGCCACAGAAAAATATGCACAAGCAGGTTTTTTCCATATCTATTTATTTATTTACATGGAGAAGAGAGAGAGAGAGAGAGAGAGAGAGAGAGAGAGAGAGAGAGAGAGAGAGAAGACATCTTCAAAAGTCAGCTCTCTCTCCTTCCACCATGGGCTTCTGGGAGTGGTTGCATTACCCACCGAGCTATCTAGCTCCCTAGATAAACTGCTTTTGCTTACATACAGATGTGCGAAGCCCATCCACCTATCACATGCCTCGGACTAAAGATCTTCCTGCAGAGACAGCCAAGGTCCTGTCTGGTGACACCTGCCTTTCCCTTTTAGGCCACAGGGCAGAAGTTTCATGAAGACAAGGTAAGAAGGAAGAACACATTTTTTTTTTACTCCATTTTACCTCCAAATCTCATGATATGCTAGTGAAGCTACGACTTGAGGCAGTGTTAGACAAAATAAAAGTAAAAATCTGTTTCACTCTTGAAAACCACGTGATAAGTTTGAGATTAGAGTTCATCCTTTGGGCAGGTGACTGTGACCATGAACTTCTATGGGCTCTAGGGCTGTAGAGAGTAGGTCTTTGCTAGCTAGACGTAACTGCACACTGTTAAGTAAGCTTTACTGGAAAATGTCAAAAACCTTACTGTAAGCTAGGCGTGGTGGTACACACTGTAAGCCCAGCTTGGGGGGGACTGAGTAAGGAAGATGATACATCATTCAAGGCCAGCCTGGCTTACACAGTGAGTTCAAGCTCCTTGCGCAACTTAGGGAGACCCTGCCTCAAAGTTAAAAGATGCTTGGAGTTTTCCGTATTCTCACCAAGCTTGGTATGTGCATGTATGTGCGCGCACGCGCATGTGTGTGGATTCGTGTGTGTGTGTGTGTGCGTGCGTGCGTGCGTGTGTGTGTGCGTGCGTGCGTGCGTGTGTGTGCGTGCGTGCGTGTGTGTGTGTGCATGCGTGTGTGTGTGTGTGTGTGGTGTGTGCGCGTGAAGTAGTATTCTTTGTACACTCGACTGACATCTTAATGATGCTGAACATCCGTTCTGTGACTGTTCACCATTCAAATGCCTTCTGCAGAGAAATGACCATTTGTACTTGTTTCTCCATTGTGTGTTTGTGTATTTTTTAAAAATTGGGTCAGAGACTTTTGAATTTTTCACAGGAATCCCTCTTTTGAAATTATATATATATATATATATAGTCTCAAATTTTTAGTGAAATCTTCATTGTTTAGAATAAATCCTTTGAGATACAAAGTTTTTCATGTTGACAAAGCCCAAGTTTTCTGTTTTATATTCTTTTTTGTGTCACTTTGCCTCTGTGTCATGTGAAGAAGCAGTGTGGGTGTGGCAGCACACGCCTGTAATGGTAGCATTCAGAAGGCCGAGAAAGCTGAGACCAGATAAGATCCTATTCCCAAAACCAGAAGCGGAAAAAGAAAGAAACCATCACCTAACCCTTAGTCACATAGATTCACACCTAGACTTACTTCTAAGAGTTTTTATAGCTTCAGCTCATTAATTTCAGGCCAGCGATCTCAGTGAGCTACTTTTTATACATGGTATGATGTAGGTACTAACTTCAGCCTTTTTCATGTAAATATCCAATTATTCCATTACCATTCATTTCAGAGACTAATTCCCCCCATGGAGTCTTTTTGACACTTTTTGAGGAACACCAATTGACTATGAAAGTAAGAACTATGTTTCTCTTCCTGTGTTTCTGAATTCATGGCTTTTATCTTTCCCATACTCTACAAGGCTTTCCCTTAGCACATCTTTTCATAGGAGCATTATTTATAATAGAAAACAAATAAAAGGGCCCCCGAAATGTCCAGAGATTAAAGAATGGATTAACAAAACGAGTTATTTTGTTACAATAAAATATCATCTGACAACAAAAGTGAATCCATTAACACAACGCACAGAAGCGCAGACAACACTCGGAATATTAAGAACCCTGGCTTTTGTTCTGCGTGAGCCAATAATTCATTGTGGTACCTTCAGCAGAGGAAGTGTGTGATGTAACTTACACTCCTAACAGGATCATTCTGGATGCTGCATTGAGGATCTTCAAGGTACAGAAAAGGGGAAGGGCAGAAGTTGGCATGCACTTCGAGGTTGTTGGAATAATTCAGACAAGATATGATGGTGTTTCAGACCAAGATGGCAGCAGTAAAAGTCGTGAGAAGTGGTGGATTTACCTTGAGAGTAAAACTTATGAACTTGAAAAGTCCAGTGAAAGACAAGGATGAAGCAGGCATTAGATATTAAAGAGAAATGAGCCCATCGAAATTATTCATAAAAATAATGCCACAGTTATTAAGCGATATTGCAAAACCTGGTGTGATAACAAGCTAAAGAATCAGTGACTGTGGTCAGAACAAACGGAAGAATAAAGTAATGCATAGACTAGTTCCCTCTTATTTATGAAGGAATATTTTAAAACTCCAAAACTCGAAACCAAAAACAAGACAAAACTTTGTATATACTTTTATTTTCTCATGTATATAGCCTATATATATTTATATTATCTTATTATATTATAAACATTAACAGCCACAACATATGATCTTTTTTCTTTTCTCATAAAGTTGATCATTTTTATGATGTCCCCACTCTACACCATTCTTTTTCTGTATTCCAATTGCTATCCTCATGTCTTTTAGATTCTAGGATCCTTGTTAAAAAAAAAATAAGGGTCCATTGAGTATAATCACTGAGATATTGAAAAAGATGATCTGATAACCAGGAATTGAGTGATTTACAGACAGGTCACCTGCCCTTTGGGGACACGCCGAGCAGACGGGCAAGTCATACCATGCACAGTAACTGGGCAGTGATGTATTAGGTTTCACCATGCTGCCCAGAATGGCGTGCAAGTTCACGCTTACAAATTGTTTCTAACGTTTTCCACTTTTAATTTTTTGAGCTGTGATTGACCACGAGCAACTGAAACAACACAAAAAAGTCACAAATCAAGGAATTATCATACCTGTTCTGTGTTCCTGTCCGTGCCTAAAAGCTATCACTTTGGAAAGAAGATAAGGATCTTAGCTAACCATCTGAACTATGTTTCTGAATTCACATATCTTTCCATGGTCTTTATGAACAAATCTTCCTGAAATATAGGGCAAAATCATACCTTTTTGGAAACTCGAATAGGGTCCAAACATCCAGTCCTGTAGCGAGAAAATGAGCTCCTGTTCTCCACAGCTCTAGCTGAATTCCTACCCGACAGGCATCAGCTTGTCTGTTACAGGAGGGGGTATATTAGTGCTCAGAAACTATAGCAAAATATCTGAAAAGAATTAACTTATTTAGAAAGGGGGTGTTTTAACTCAGAGTTTTGGAGGTTTCATCTTACTGTCAATCAGCTGGGCCCCATCATTTGCGCCAGTAATGAGGTAATAAGGATCCCGTGGGAGGAGCACAGCTGCTTATATAACAAATCAGAGAGCAAAACGTTGAGAGGGGAAAAGGCTGGGATTCCCCTTTAAGAGAATAGCTGCAGGAAGTTAAAGACCCCCCTCATCCCCTTCTAATACTCTGCACCTCACGATAGCGCCACCCAGTGGCCAAACTGTTGCATGCAGGACACTCCACATCCTAAAGGTGTATCTACCGCCTATAAAGCTGCCTCAGCTCATTCTACATAAGACAAGCCATCTCTGCTAAGCTCGGCAGAAACTTCAGTTTCGTGAGCAAAAGAAATGAGAAAATGTTAAGCCATTATGTTTGGAGGTGGTTTGTTTGTACTACTAGGAGATGAATACAGTATCTAGCCAACCAAATGGTAAAAGCTGTAAGAACAAATAGGAGCTCTTCTTACTGGATTGTAGGAATGAACTTGAGCATGAAACATGGTGGCACTTTGTCCAAGAAGCAGACCAACTACTGTTTGATTAATATCATCAACATGCTGTTTTCAGCTTCACGTTCCAGCAATAAAGGAAAGGCAACAGGAAACTCTTGCAATTAGACTGTGCCCAGAAACCGCAGAGAAACATTCTCTCTGCTAGGGATAACAGGTGAGGTGCAGAATGTCAGACTGGAGCTTAAAATGACTTTCTCAGTCTTTTAGGAGTGCCACATGGGTATTCAAAACACCTGGCTCTTAGTCGCCAGATCCTGCCCAGCGATTGATTCAAAACACTAACTGTGATCTTTCACTCGTGGGTTTCTCCTGAAAGGGATGTGGACTCTCTGACTCTGTGTGACTCTCGGTGGGGCCATCTCTGACTCTGGCTTTTCACGTGACCTTTAGTGCTCTGGGGAGTTTTGACAGATCAAAGAAGTCACAGAAATAGATGGGGGAAGCGTCTCCAGGGGAGGGTTGGAAATATGCTAGACCAGACGACCATGGTTCCAGTTTACTGGGGACCCCAGCAGTGTTCCAGGTTGCACGCCCCAGAGAATTCAGGAAGGCATGGTGGAATCAAGAGGAGAGGAGACCACATTGAAGCTATCCCTGTAGCAAACCTGAGCTGTTCTGAGCCATGAGCATGAAGCTGAAAATTATGCTTGCTGATTCTTCTCAATTAAATCAATGTATCAACTTAAAACAAATGTTTTACATATATTTGCTCATGTCCTGTGTATATGGACGCACATGCCATGGCGTACTTGTGGAAGTTAGAGGACAGTTTGTCCTTCTATCATGGCAATCCTGGGACTTGAACTGAGTCTGTCAGACTTAGCAGCAAGTGTTTTTACCTGATGAGCCATCTCGTTGGCCCTTGCATCAACTTTTGATCAATAATTTTTTTATCCAGGTAATTAATTGGGTACAAAGTCTTAAGTCCTCCTTTATTAATTGTTATTCCTATTATCATTATTGTGTACAGAGAAAGCATATCTCAACAAATAGATGATAGATGACAAAGAGAGATTTAGATAGATGTATGATAGATATAGAAGACAAGATTAGATTCTTTCTCTCTCTCTCTTTCTCCTTTTCTCTTTCTCTCTCTCACTCCAATACACACATTTTCTCTCGATGATAAATTTAGTTAAGCATTTTTTGTTATGTATATGTATGCATATTCATATGTGGGTAGGTACATACACCCATGCATGTGTTGTGGTGAACCTCAGATCTCATTCCTCGAGTACCACCTACCTTGTTTCACAAGAAGGATCTCTCATCGGCCTTGTAGGATGGGTCACCAGTGAGCTCCAGAGAGCCCCCTATCTCTGCCTCCCCAGTGCTGAGATCAGAAGCACATAACACCATGCCCAACTTTTTTTTTAAATAATTCTTTTTTATGTTTTTTAAATTATTTTATTTTTCTAGTTTTATAATATGTTGAGTACTCATCCCTGTGTTCCTCCATCCCCCTCCCTCCCATCTTCTTCCCTTCCTTCATCAATCCACTCCTCTGCCTCTCACCCTCCTGCCTCTCTGTTTTTATGGACCACGGGGTCCCCTCTAGCTTGTCTACTCTTGTGGGGGGTTCAGGCAGCTTGTGGAATATAACATTGCTTCTCTTTGGGCCACCCTACTGATGGAATTTCCCTTCACTCATCCAACTTTAGTCCCTATTGTTTCCTCCACATGTTCTTATTTCTCTTGAGTTCCTTGATAGTATACGGGGAGGGGGAGCGTATTGGTATGTCAGTCATTACGCAGGTCTGGTAAAGACAAGTCCCACTGGAGTGAGTTCCTGGATGTTGCATTCTTGCCTTGAATGGAATGTCTTATCCAAAGGTGAACCTTCCCCATCTCTAGGCTCTTGCAATCTCATTAACCCCTCTCTTCTGCAAGGTTCCCAAAGCCTTAGGATGGGGAGAGATTAGGTTGGCCTGATGCTGGGTGAGCTTGCTAGGTTGCTGGTGCACTGCATTATGGGTGACCATTACTGTCCACTTCACTCATGCCCAACTTTTTTACATGAGCATCTCAGATCCTATCTCTCCAGGCACTTGGCAAATCTTTGAAGTGTAACACACACTTAGAAATGTGCACCTATAGAGCATGTGGAATTTCACAGAAGAGCACGTCCACATAACGGCATCCAAGATCATGAAGTAGCATTTCTAGGGTCTGAGGATTTTCCCTTGCAACCCTCACTTCTGGTCACATACATCTCCTCCCCTAACAAGAAGAGTCAGCGTTCTATTCCATCTGAGGCGCTTCCGTGGTCAGTACTTCTCTCTTCAGAAAGAACCCTGGTCTCTTGCTCAAGGTTACACAGAACCCTCAGTTTACCCTTTCTCCTCCTCATTTCTCCTTATTTCCAAAGCATGGGCTGCCATCCTTGGGACTTTCGGGAATTCAGTGAAGTTTAACGTGTGAGGAGAGACAAAGAATGAACTGTCAAGTCGTTCTGACAAGAAAGGGACCACAGTGATAAACTGTCTTGTTTCGAATACAACCTCTGTCAATTTATAAGAAGAAAACCATGGCCCAGGAAGACTGAGACCTTTGATCACACAGCTAGGGCATGGAATATAGGTTCATCAGTCTTTGCTGCACAGCTATGTCTTCTTGTCTGCCTCTAACTAATATATCAAAGGAAAAAACATAAGACCAACTGTTGCAATCTACCTGCATGGTTGCTGATAAGGAAACAAGGGGTTTATTTCCTTACGACAGTCTGGTTACAGTTCTCAGTCCAGCTTTATAGGAGAGCATGCACCAACACCAGGGTTGAGGGAACTGGCCACACCAACACCATGTAACTGCTGAGAGATGGACAATCCTTACTTGCCAGACCAGCATGTCTGGCCAAGTGAACAGAAGGATGCCTATTCTCTCAACAGACTCTCTGTGATTTATCCACGGCCTAATCCCACCCACCATGGGCTGGGTCTTGCCCATCAGCTAGACAATGTCCTTCAGGTTTGCTCTGGGCTTAACTCAACCATCAATTCTGTACAACTGTGTCCAGAGCTCAAACCCTCAACAGTCAAGTTGACACCTGTGCTTAACTAAGAATAGATCAATATTTAGCATACAAAATAGATGCATTCTAGACTTCAGAAAGTGACAGGTGTGAATCAATGAAAGAACGAATGAATGAACAAATGTATGAATGAATGAGAAAGGTAAGCTCTGTCAAGCTGTTCTCCAAGAGAATAGAAGGAAAGGGTTGGACTCCATTCACAGAATATAGGTGATCTGCCTTCTTTTCCTAAGGTGAATGCTCCCCCTAAGTGAGTTGGTGTCATAGTTAAGCACAGATGTCAACTTGACTGTTGAGGGTTTGAGCTCTGGGCACAGTTGTACAAAGGTTGTTGGTTGAATTAAGTCCAGAGGAAACCTGAAGAAGATTGTCTAGCTGATGGGGAAGATCCAGCCCATGGTGTGTAGAGATGGTGTGGCCAGTTCCCTCGGCACTGGTGTTGGTGCATGCTCTCGCATCAAGCTGGACTGAGAACTGTAACCAGACTGTCATAAGGAAATAAACCCCTTGTTCCCTTAAGCTGTTTGATGGTCATTTATCAGCAACTATGCGATGAACTGCAACAGAATTTGGTACCAGAAATGGGGTGTTGCTGATAAATCTGACTATGTGGATATTGTGGCTTTTGAACGGTTTCACTGGACAAAGTTGGAAATGCTGTGATTAAGGTCAATGGGAATTTGCACAACCCAACACAGGAAAGAGAGTAAATGGTCCAGATCCTCCAGAAATGAAGTTATGGGTAACTCCTCCAGGTAAAGAGTCAAGACCTGCCGAAGTGCTTGCTAAAGATGGAGGAAATACAGAATGGGTAGTAGAAGAAGGTAGTTATAAATACCACCTAAGGCCACATAACCAGTTACAAAAAAGAGGATTATAATTGCCATGAGTGCTACTGGTCTAGACTGTCAAGAATATACTTGTGCATGTGCACATACTTTAAGAAGATATTTATGTTATGTAATGTTAATCTGTAGTTATGAGATGAAATATTGTAATCTACATTATGATATTGTGTTATAGGACACTAAAGACTAAGCATTTCTCAAGGGGCATTGTCATTAATCTTGTAAAAAATAATGCATATGCGGTTGTACATGGATAGCTATATTATGTTAGGTGGAACTATGAATCTTACTGTTTTTATTTGGAGATTTTTTAATGGCCTAAGGAAATGTGATTTGGTGTCAAGTTGACAAGGGGTGGACTTGTGATAGTTAAGCCTGGGTATCAACTTGACACACCCGGTATTAACTAAGCTGGGCTGAGACCACTTCTGGAAAGAATCAACTGAGACTACTTGAAAGGATTGTACACGCCCCGGATCCTATCAGAACCTCCGAAGCTCTCAAAGGATTCTCCCAATACTGTATCATATAAAAAGGGGCTACCAAGGAGAACAGATGCCTTCTTGCAGCTGTGCTAGGAATCGTTCTTCCTTCCGGCCGTCCAGTTTCTTTGACCTTCTCGCCTTCCACTAGACTAAGACTCTAGGAGTTCTCCAGCCTTCAGCCATCACCCACTTGACTACCGAACTGAGCAACTAGCTATTGGCAGCCATCTTTGGAACTACCTCGGCTACTCGCAGCCTTCACTGGACTACCTCAGCCATATCTGTAAGCCAATTCAATAAATTTCCTATATATATATAATAGGGAGGCGACTTGTGTCCAAATCATGACCATAGACAAGACATCATTCATTGGGGTGATGATATGAGTGTTATATTAGGGTATTCTAGAGAAGCAGAACTGAGAGAGAGAGAGAGAGAGAGCTATTTATTGGTTCGACTTACATGATAGGGACTGGCCTTCATACTGGAGAGACAGAGAACCCAGTAGCTGCTTAGCCCAAGAAACTGGTTGTCACCCTAGACCCGATCTAGTGCTAAAGGCCTAGAAGGCTCCTGCGCATTGATAGAATTGATCCAAAGGACCATGAACTTAAAGTCTGATGGCAGCGGAGGATGACAGCGGCCACGCATACACTCAGTAAAAGATGATTGCCCACCCATGAGCAATGCATTCATCTGGCTCTTTCCATCGCCTCATTAGTCATAGATGGTGCCGCCTATATTTAGGTGGGTTTCCCTCCACTGTCCCACGCGTCACAGAGGTGAGTGTGACTAGCCCAAGGCCTCTCTTAGTCTAGTCAAGCTGATGACCAAGGCCAACTGTCACAAGTACGAAACGCAGCCCCCCCAGGCTTATCGGTTAAAGCCTGTATCCCTGGGGCTGGTGGCACTGTTCTGGGAGTTCTGGAAATGGAAGGAATTGGGACCTCACTGGAGAAAGTAGGTGGATGAGAGTATACCCCTGGCTAGTATTTTATTTCTGGCCCTTTCCCCCCCCCCTTTCTCTCTCTCTCTCTCTTTTCCTACCTTCCTTCCTTCTTTCTTTGTTCCCTTTCTTTCTCCTCCTCCCTTCCCTTTATTTCCCCTCTCCTTCCTCCCTCTCCCTCCCCCTTTCTTTCTTTCTCTTTTCCTCCCTCCCTCCTTTCCTCTCCTCCCTTTGCTCCTTTTCTTGATCCTTCTCTTCCCTTCCTTTCTCTTTACTTCCCTTCTCCTTCTTCCCTCTCCTTCCCCCTCTTCCTTTCCCTCCCTCCTTCCTTTTTTCCCTTTCTTTCTCCCCCCTGTTCTCCCCACCCCATTCCCTTACTTCCCTTCTCCTTCCCCTCTCTCCCTTCACCCCTCTCTTCTTCCTGTCCACCATGAAATGAACAACCCCTTCTGCCCCCCAATTACTGCCATCACAATATTCCATCCACTCTCATGGATCCCAACAACTACAGACTGAACTGTCTGAGATCTATGAGCAAAACAAATGTGTTCCCTCTTCTGTGGCACTATCGATTCAGGGAGGCCCTAGCCTGGGCTCCTGAATCCAAGTGGTCTGGCTACAGACAAGCCTGAGTAAGGAACCATACAGGCAGAGGGATGGACAACCAATGGGCGGAGGGATGAGTAGCCAATGGGAAGGAGGGATGAACAACCAATGGGAAGTGGCCATCTAACCTGGACACCTAGTAAACAGCTAAATGATTGGTGGCTGCTCCCCCCCTCCCCTGAGCAGAGGGGTGCCACACCTGATTGGATCCCGACCCTATACAAGCCCAAACACTTCCCCTTGTAAAGTTTGAGTCTGCAGCCAACTCGTCGTCTGCCTGCTGCATCTCGCCTGACTCCCGGGGTCTGGGTGGTGACCCCATCAGCGGCTTGCCCAGTTCGCCTCACACCATGAGGCCCCGCCGTTTCCCCTCCCCCCATGGGCCCGGTGGGAGATTCGGCAACATCTGGCGCTCCAACATGGGGTGGTGCTATCTTCAGTGTAGACCAGACACCCATTCTGGTAAAGTTCAGTGAGGGGCCACTTTAGATTTGTGTTCCTGTGCTTACGGTGCCTGAAGGTGAGCAGGTGGCCCCCTCCTCTTCCCCTTTCCCTGTTTGTCCTTGGGAACACGACACTCGCTCGCTTGATTTAGTGATGATCAAGGAGCCCCTCTTAAGGTTAGGAACCCAATTGCTCACTTGATTTGCTGATAATTGAGGCAGTCCCAATCGCTCATTTGATTTCCCCACGATCAAAGAGCCCCTTTAAATTAAGGCTTTTCCTGGCGGGTTCACATGAGAAATTGGTCCCCTCAGAGCTCAAAGCCCTAGGTTTGATTATATTGAATGGGCCTGACCAGGGGCATGTAGCCCAGGGGAGTTACAAACCTCACTAAGCACAGGACACTTAGATCCAAAACACCTCTGCATATGTCCTGCACTAGGTCTCTCCTTGGATGTTCATTACCTTTTTAGGAGTTGTTTTCACTTTGACCTTAGTTCTAGTCGTTGCTTTTTATTTTCTGTGCTTTCGCCTTGTCCCCTCGCCTCCTAGTCATCTCTGCTCCATTAGGGAACCTTTCCTCTCCACAATGGGCAATTTGCTGCCCCATCAAAAGGCACCCCACCTGACTGCCCTTAAGTCTCTACTAGATTTAACTAGGATCAAAGTGATGTGGAAGGACTTAGAAGATTTTTGGGAGGAAGCTTTAATCTTAGCTCCTTGGATTTCCCCAAAAATGTCTGGGACCCACAGATCCAGATAGAAGTGTTCTGCCTAGCCTGCAAGGAGGAAGTCCAGGAAGGCCATATGCCTCCCGCCCCCTTTATTCCCATCTTCCTAGGCATCATAGAAAGCCTTAAAGGATCCTCCACTGAGGAAGTGATTAATTGCTACAATGTAACTTGTGGAGAGAACCCCAAATCAGTCTTTTGTTCTTCCTCTGGATCTCCTCCTTCCCCCTTCCTGTCTGAGGACTCTGCAGAGGGCTCACAGGTCCATGGGGGGGCATTCCACCCCCTGCCGACATCCCCTTCCCTCTTCTTCCTGTAGCTCTTGACTCACCCTCTTTTCTGGCTGTATTTTCTGCTTCAGATGATACTGGTCCCCCAGTATGTGTCTTAAAAACTCTCCTAGAGACTAGAGGCCTCAAGGTTAAGACTGCTGGCCTGGAGGAATTTTAGAATGAAGCTATTGTTTTAGCGCCTTGGATCTACCCAGAGAATACGTGGGAACCAGACTATGGATGAGGATGCTGTTCCTTGCTAGATGTTTTTCATAATTAAGCTAAGATGCCAGATTTAACTAATATGAGGTCTTGTTTTAAATAAGGTTTTCCTAAATGTTATTCTGTCTTTGGTAAAGCTTTCAAGGGTAATTTTAAGACAGTTGCTGGTAAATTGTACAGTTGCCAGTAAAATGTTGTTCGTGTGCTTGTATATTTATATGTTCTGTGTTTACATGTTGTGTGTCTTATGTCCGTGTCCACTTCTGTTTTTTATTTCTGTTGCATGCTAATATAAAAATTTTGGCATGCCATTTTTAAATATATGTATGCATACTGAAAAATAACATAATTTTGGTAACATCTAAGGCCTTAACTACTTATGTTTTATATCAATCACAATTGTTTTTCTAATAGATTGAAAGTTTCCTTTCATACAAGTTTTCTTACAGGTTTTTTCATATATTCCCAAAATAACAAAGCTTGCTTTCCAGGTCCTCAGATCATCCATTCAGGCCTCGGATATTCCTAAGATCACCAAAGGCCCGTTGTAAGCCTGGCTGTCCTCTATTGAAGCTATGACTTACTAATTTATAATTGTTAGGTTCTGATTTATGTCTCCCCAGCTCTTCTGGATCATTTCTGCACCTGTGCTGCCTACAGCCCCTCCATCTGCTCCTGCCATGACAAAACCTCCTTTTCTCTGCCACTGCTTGAGTTCCCCTTTGGGACCATGATTCCTTCTCTGTGATGGTCTCATGACTGGTAGTCAATGATGGGTAAGGCTCAACATGAGGGTGGTGACCAACCTAAGACAGGCACAGTGACCTATATTCCACACAGCTGAAGAGGCTCCGGGTAGCCCCAGCTATCATGGTCCCCCCTGAAAATTTTTTATAAATAAAAGGGTGAAAATGTGGCACTATCGATTCAGGGAGGCCCTAGGCCTGGGCTCCCGAATCCAAGACAAGCCTGGATAAGGAACCATACAGGCAGAGGGATGGATAACCAATGGGTGGAGGGATGAGCAGCCAATGGGAAGGAGGGATGAACAACCAATGGGAAGCGGCCATCTAACCTGGACACCTAGTAAACAGCTAAATGATTGGTGGCTGCTTTCCCCCTCCCCCGAGCAGAGGGGTGGCCACACCTGATTGGACCCAACCCTATATAAGCCCAAACACTTCCTGAGTAAAGTCTGAGTCTGCAGCCAACTTGTTGTCTGCGTGCTGCTTCTCGCCTGACTCCCCGGGTCTGGGTGGTGACCCCGTCACTGGTTCACCCATTTGCCTCATGCCCACAAGGCCCCGCCATTTCCCCTCTTCTATTTGCTTCTGTCTAGTATTTGTTCCCATTAACAATTCAAATGACAAATGCAGGTGGCCCAAGACCCACTCCCTGAAGGAAGCAACCATGCAGATACCTGGGTGGAAACCACTCCATGCAAAGGAACGACAGCTTTGAGGACACTCAGGAGGATTCTTCAAGGGTCAGCACAGAGAGCTAACAGCATGGGCCCAGATGGTCAGAGCAGTAGGAACAGGGACAGAGGGACAGTAGCAGGAGACAATGGTGAGGCTTGGGGGGGGGCAGGATATGCAGGGCTGCTTGCAGAACTCACTTATCCATTTGCAAGGAGTAGGGAGCCCCTGAGGGTTTGGGTAAGGAAGCCCATGCTGTGACTAATGACCAGATGGAATCACTTTGATCAACAGGGATTCCCGTTAAGAGTCTGTTGCCAAGTATGGAGCAAGAACCTTGGGATTACTGTCTGTGGCAGCCGTGAAAGTGGTAAGAAGTGGTGGGAATTGGAAGGGCCATTTCTCCTCTGCTTGAGTGCAGGTGACCGTGGGGCTCTGCTGGCCATGGCATTGGACGTGATCTTAAGTGACCTCTGAGAGTAGGTGCTCTGAGAATCACTCTCTTCCTGGTCTTTGGACCTCTTGCCTTCTTCTCAGAACTCAGCTTGCATGCTTTGAGGAACCCAGGCAAGAATGAGAGCTTAAGTCATGGGCGTTCTGGTGGATGGACCCAGCTTAATCCACTTTTGGTGACTCCAGTCGAGACTCAGGGGCGAAGGAGCTTGCAAACAGCACCAAGCCTGAGCCATTAAAGTCTCTGCAGCTGAAGCAGCTACTCTGCATGTTGCTGTCCATTGCATTTTTTGTTGCCCATAAATTCACAACCAAAAAGCTTAAGGGAATAAGGAGTTTTATCCTGGTTTATGGTCCTTGATTGCAGTTCCTTGTCTATCTTGGCAGGGGAGCTCGTTCTAACACCAGGAGCTGACGGAACTGGCCACATCATAACCATATATCCACAAGACTGCTGAGAGAGAGAGAGAGAGAGAGAGAGAGAGAGAGAGAATTCTTATTTGTCAGAGCAGCATGTCTGACAAAGTGTACAGAAGGATGCCAACTTCCTTAACCAGCTCCCTCTATTTTTATTCACCCACCCAGGGACTTGACCTGCCCTCCATGGGCTGGATCTTCCCCATGAACTAGACAATCTCCTGCAGGCCTGCTCAGGGCTTAAGTCAACTATTAATTCTTCACGGCTGTGCCCAGAGCACAGAGTCTTCAGATGCCAAGTTGACAACAGTTAAGGACTTAGACATCACAGCAAAGAGAAACGTATTTCCACTGCACCTGGGACCTATGGAATTTGTGAGCTTAACAAAATACTTGATGTTTAAAGCAATAAGTTTAGCACGTTTGCTAACACCACTGGATGACCATAACACAGACTCTACGCAGGAATATTGCAGTTCAGAGAATCCAGAAAAATCTTGCCAAGCATGTACATGATCATACTGATACACGGAACCAGCAGGGGCAAATGCCCTGCCCAGGAGCGGCCACCATGCCACCATTGTCCATGTGTGACTACATTGGGAATGGACTCTGGCCTTGAATTCACATGCCCCCGCATACCAGCCACAAAATCCTGGTTAACTACCCAAAGCTAGATTGAGCAGATGCATTCCGCAATCTGGTTTTTTATTTTGCTTTTATTGGCTTTATTTTGTATTAATATCTCCTCAAACCAGCCCCCTCGAAAAAGAAGAAAAGGATTAATGTCCTCATACTTGGGCAAACTTCCACAGACTCCAAGAGTCAAGCTTGGCATGCCTTAGGGTAGCTATAACCTACATTCAACTTGCCCAGAACCTGGGCCAGAAAGGGAGGAGCCAAGGTCTCATGCCTCAGTCTGAGCAGAAATGGATGTGCCTACAGACTTGGCAGGGGCTAGCAGACTGTGCTGTCTTCCCGGATTACGATTCTGAGCTTTGGGCATAGAGTACTCATGATATGGGGACTCTCTGAGCTAGCCTATGTAGGTCATTTGCTGCCTCACTGAGTTGGGGCAGAGAGCCACTTGGTAGCTTGTCTGCGATTGTTCCCTCCTGCCGGAAGTTAAGAAGTCTACTGAATGATGGGACACACCATCGTCTACTATCCTCAGAACCATAAAGAAAATCCCCGAATCTGACGACCGATTCTCCTTTGCCTTTAAGTGTTCAGTGATTACCAAAAGCAGTGTTTGAGCCAGCTATACAAAAAAAAATTTTGTACAGCTTCATTCAGATGTACAAAAAAATTTCCAATCAATAAGCAACTCTGCGTGCAGCCCTTTAGGGGAGGAATACGCAGAAAGTAGACAGGACCTGGTTCATTTCCAGGGCTCAACTCAATGCCACGTACATCCCTCTTAACGGAGCTGCATGTTCATTAGCACATTTCCTTACTCACTCTTATAACACTAGCTTCTCGCCTTTCAGTTCAGCTGAATGTGGGTCTCACAAGAGAGTTTCTGACCAATGGCGAGCCTGGCAGATAGGATGTATGCAAGTGCAGCCTGGCCATTGACCTTCTGGGCAGTTCTCCGTCCACCCCCTTTCCCTTCTGTTATAGTTTAGAGGCCATGTGTTGAAGGTGGTAGGTCATCCAGAGAGGCTGAATCTTTGAATGCTTCTGGGAAGCAATCACACTCGTGCCAGCATAAGGCCCTGTGGGAGGCAGAGCCTCAAGCAAAGCAAAGGATGGTCTTTTAACTCCCCTGTACAGTTCAGTGGTTTTTTTTTTTTCCTTTCTCCTATACTTAGCAACAGGTTTCTGAGTTTTTACATCACAAGGTTCTGTTCGGCAATGTATGCAGACACACACTGGACTTTGTATTCCAAACCACGTTCCTTTTTTTTTTTTTTTTTTTTTGGAATCCTAGAGGGTCCTCGCCACACAGGCAGGCACTGGCCATTTGTATTCCAAGCCGTCCGCCAGCACCCCACTTTCCAGCCCCATCATCCATGGGCAGGATCAAAGGAAAAAATTTTTACTGCACAAAGTCACTGCAATCTGAATTCTTTGCTCAATTACTCCCCACCCCCATGCCCTGCCCAGGACTACCATGAAAATGTCCTTAATCATGACACTAAGAATCCACTCAAGAGACAGAAATCATAGCAGTTTTTAAAGGTATGGAGGACACACACAACATTTGATTGACCACCTTAATGCTAATGTTTTAAATTCATAGATAAGTAGTGTTATATTCATGAGGTTATGCAAGCAACCTCCAGAACGTGCACTTGATATAACCTGAAATGCATTCAGCTTTTCTTTGCCCCAGCCTCTGAGAGTCACCAAGCTGCTCTCTGGCTCTGAGTGTGACTGTGACTACCCAAGATCCTCCAGGTCAACGGTGTTCTGTCTTTTTGTGACTGACTCATTACACACTGTGAAATCTTTCAGATTCATCCATGATATGACATATGCCAGAAATTCTTCCCTCTTCAAGACTGGATGGTATTCCATCATACTGGAATATATCACACTTTGTTCCTTTGTTGATGGGGTTCTTCTGTCTCTTGGCTATTGTGAATAATGATGTTAATTAAGCACCTAGCTGTAGAAATACAGCTATGAGACTGCTTTCAGTTCTTAAGGGTACTCAATAGAATTACTGGAGGACGTGGTAATTCTACAGTAGTTACCTTACTTTATACTCCTACCAACGGCATAAATGTCACAACAGGGTCTTTGGGCAGAGAGAATGCCATGTAAAGAAATCTTACCTGGAAACCGGTTGTAGTGGTGCATCACCTGCAGTCCCAGCACTTGGGAAGTTGAGAAGACTCGAGGGTCATGAGTTCAAAGCCAGCCTGGGCTGAAAGGAAGAGGTTATTAAAACTTAAGAGAGAATCATAGGGAGTGAGGAAGGGAAGAGGAGTGAGTCCAAACGGGCTCTGGGCAGCTAGGGAGGCTGCAGACCGGGTTGAGCTGCAGCTGTAGGAACAAACTGTTGGCAAGACAAGGAGACCTTGCAGGAGAGATGCTTGCGCGGACACAAACCTGCAAGGCTGGTATATGCGTATGCGTGCGCGCGCGCGCGCGTGTGTGTGTGAGACCCTTTTCCCTTCTCCAGCCTCGAAGTCTGTTCCTAGCACCACCTGTCGTCAGAGCCTAGGTGGGAGCCACTGAAAAAGCCCAAGTGTCGTTTTCCTGAATCCCATGCCTCAGCGGGTAGGAGGGGAGCAAGGAAGGAAGGTTCTGGCTGCGGAGCCGGAAGGACCCTGTGAGTGGCAAACCTCCCCACGGAGGACCGCCCTGCGCACAGCACATCCACCACTCGGATCGCTTTGTTCTCTTCCACTACCGCCCTTGCCCTCAAATGGGAGCTCCTCGACGCATCAGCCTTCCTGGGAGTGAGGCCGGGAGGGAAAGGCTTCCTGGCCAGGAGATCGACATCCCGGCTGGAATAACTAGGGAGGGAAGCCAGAGTAGGGTGGGTTCTAATCTGGAAAGCTGATCAGCATGTCTTCTCCCTACCCAGGGCTAGAGATGGAACTCAGATTCCATTCTAAGGAAACCAGGGAAACGGGAGGGGGGGGCAAGCCTGTCAATCTCTGTTGGTGGAAATGCTTTCCCCAGGGTCTTCCCACGTGGTCCCAGTTTTCTCCACCCGACAGCCTGGAGGAGGCAGGCTTCTCACGTGCCCACGGGAGGCTCCGCGTTGGATGACGTCACTTCCTGTCTGCTGGCAGGCGGGGCCTTCAACCTCCTCCTTTTGATTATAGCCATCTACAGAAGAGGAGAAGTTGCTTGGATTTCAGCAGGCCCAACTCAGAAGAGAATGTGTGAGAGAAAGAACTGTCACCTACATCTTTGGAAGACAGCAATCTGCTGTTCAATCCATTCTCTCAAGGCTGCCGAGATGGCCTAGCACACCTGCATTCCATCCCTAGAGAGAACTGACTCATGAAAGTTGTCCTCTGACCTCCAGTCTGTGGGTTACGACGTTGTAGGTTACCTCTTCTTCTCCCCTCTCTTTCCCTCTCCTTCTCTGTCCTCTCCATAAACAAAGAAACATTTAAGTCCAATCCCTGCATTTGTCCAGAGGAGGATGCTGGGGACCCCTGAGCTCAGGAGCTGAGTTCAGTCAGTTCTCTAGGATCACAGATGTGCTAGTTTCCATCACAAAGCACCATTTTTTTATTATTTTTTATATTTTAAATTTTATTTTTATTACTTTTTTTGCTTAGTTACACAAGCTTAATAGGTACCCCATTCTTCTCCCTTCCTCCTCCCTTCCCACCTGTTATTCCCTATTCCACTCTCCCCTTTTTCCACCCTCTCCCCTTCCCTCTCACTCCTTTTCCTCCCCTCCTCCTCTCTCGGTGCTTCCTGCTTTCTCCCTCCCGTCCTCCAGAGCATGTTTATGTGGGCACTGAATTTCCCCCATAGTCGTCTACACTAGAGAGGGTTCAGGACTCAGTGGCATAGCTTGGGGTCTCCGTTAATATGGGAACTCTATTATGATTGTTTAGCCCCTTGCCCCTAAGGATCCTACTGCCTGAAACCTTCTCCCCTGTGATTCATGCTAGACTCTGGGGGTTGTTGACCTGTCAGTCATTGACAAAGCACCATTTAAAAAAAAAATAGTTTAATTATTTATTTTGTGTGTGTGTGTGGGTGGGTGGGTGCATGTGCATACTAGAGGGCACTATGTGTCCCTGTGAAGGACCAAGTGTGATATCAGGAGTCATCCTGAATTGCTTCTATCTCCTTCTTGCTTTGATCTGGGAGTTCCCAGGCTCCGCCTACCAGGGCTGGAAGTGTGTTCTCCCAGTGACTCCACATCATCTTCTGCTGTACATATCTGTTCCAAACCTCTCCTTTTTATAAAGACTTCAGTCAGGTTAGATTAAGGTCTTCATTGAGATTACTTCTACAAAGAGTCTATTTATAAATGAGGCTACATTCTGACTTTCTAACACCATCTTTCATGAGAACCATGAGCCAAGGAGACCTTGTATTGAGAGAGAGAAAGAGAAAGACACACACACAGAGAGAGAGGGAGAGAGAGAGAAGAGAGAGAAAACAAGATCATTTGAGCACACTGACTTTCTGTTATGTAATATTGATGTAGTGGGTGGCATTAGTAAGTCTGAAGTGATTCTAAAGCTTCAGATGTGGCAGCCAGTTCTCTCTCCACATGCCAAAAGGGCTGACGTGCCCTCTCTACTGACAAACAGCAGGATTGGTAGAAGCAACGAATACATGGAAACTTCTTTTCTCACCCAGGGTCTTGCATTCCAAAAGGTAACTTTCCTTTCATCAAAACAGTGATATGAAGCAGATACACGAGTCAGCTGTAAGAGGGCCAGAGGGTCTTTAACAGAGCTAGAGGAGGTCGTGTTTTAATCTGTCTGCCCATCTTACCCTTCAGAATTTGGACGAAGAGAAATCATTTCCATCGCTCACTCATAAGGAGGCTTGTTATCATTTACCCGGAGCAACCTTGGACCACACACCTGTGTGTGACCAAGAGTGACCTCTCTTGTTCTGTTTACCTCCCTTCCAATCTGTTCATTGTCTTGCAAGCTGACCTGTTATACAACTCTTACTCCTTGAAAGGGCATCATCCTTCATTGTTGTTCTCAAAGTTGAGGAAGAGGAGAAAGAAGAGTAGGACTGATCCCAAGCATCCGAGAGCATGTTTTTCTGACCTTTCCCTAAGGACGTACAGGGCCGGGGATGTAAGCATCTGTAGGGATGGGACTTCTGAATCCCTCCCACCTCCTCCGTGACACTGTTCCATTCCTCTTTAAAGGAATTCTTTGGCCTTGAGCTGAAGCTACCCTCCACACAATTTGACTTGATGTCTTGCTCCCCCGGTGGGGCCTCCCATCTCCACTCTTCTTTTTAGGATAACAAACCCTGACAAATGATTTCCATGCACATTGTGTAGCGGGGTGGTGGTGGTGGTGGTGGTGGTGGTGGTGGTAGTGTGTGTCATTTGTTTGTTTTTGAGAGAGGATCTCCTGCATCCTAAACTGACCTCCAACTCACTATGTAGCTAAGAGTGACCTTGAACTTCCGATTCCTGCCTCTACGTCAAAAGTCCTGGGATTACAGGTGTGTGCACCCAGCCCAGTTTATGGGGCCCTGAGGACTGCACTTAAGACTTCCTGTTTGTGTCTAGTAGGCAAGCACTCTGCCAGTACACTGGCCTCTCCAACCCCTCCACACATGCTTTTGATTTTAGGGTTTGCTCTAAGGGTCCTTGCTCAAACTAGTCTCATCTCACCTCAACTACCACCCCTGTGCAGTAGACAGGTTCAGCCCCATTTCACAGATATAGAGATACTGAGCATGTATCACTAGCATGCATTCTCTTTGTCTGTCAAAGCAAAGTTTTCTCTGCTTGTCTTACTGCTTCGGAGCGATCCCTTGTTTTCTCTTTTCCTCCTCTTCAGTGGCCACGGGAATCCCTAAATCCTGGGCTTATGAGATCCTGAGGTTCCTATTATTTCCTTGTGCTGAACCGGTCAAGCATGAACTCTTACCAAGATAAAGACTAGAGCACAAATGGTCTTTTCCATGCTCCCTCCTCAAGGCAGACTGCAGTGTGTTCAATGCAGCCACCAAGTCCTTTGACATTCTTTCCACCGAAGGCCAGGGTCTAGCTCCTCTCTCCTGGAATCTGAGCTGGCTCACGGCATCGGTGATATGTGGATTTGGGAAAATGTGATCTGGAACTAGCTTTGTCCCTTAGCCACTTGGAACCCTGAGCATCTTAGTCCTGGAACAGCAGGGAGCCCCAGCTAACCACTGGACAAGTCACATGCAGACCAATACGTTCAGCCAGGCTCTGGCCTTTTGAGTCATCTCATAGGTCGCAGACCTCACAGAACATGGAGATGAGCCATGCCTGGCAGGTCTTGTCTGAATTCTGACCTGCATAAATCTGCGATCGTAAAAACAAAGAAGTTGGGGGCTGGGGGAATGCTTGGTGGGTAAAGCGCTTGCGGTGCAAGCATGAAGACCAAAGTTCAGATCTCTAGAACCCTTATTCACAGAAAGCTGGGTGGGTGTGATGGTCTGTGTGTAACCCCAGCACACAGGGGGCAAGTGCAGAAGATAAGAGGGCAAGACGCTAGCTAGACTGGCTGAACTGCTGAGCTCTGGGTTCAGTGAGAGACATTACCTCAGTAAATAAAGTATGAAGTGACCAAGGAAGACACTCAACGCCAACCTCTGGCCTCTACATGCACCACACACACACGCGCACACACTAAAAAAGTGTGTGTGTGTGTGTGTGTGCGTGCGTGTGTGTGTGTGTGTGTGTGTGTGTGTGTGTGTGTGTGTGTGTGTGTGAAAGCCAAAAGGTAACACTGGGAGTCACCTTCTTAGTGCCTTGCTCTAGGGTGTCTAAGGTTCTGCCTTCCTGGGCTGCAGGAAGCTACACGGATAGTTCTGGGGAGCTGAACTCAGGTCCTTTCACTTGTGAGGCAAAGGTTTCAACCCTGAGCCATCTCCCCAACCCCCCAAAAGAATTCCTATGCCACTAAATTTCAGGTTAGCTTACGCATTAAAAATGTGACACTTGGCACAGAAAGAAGAGCTTGGCATGTAACTGCTAATACTCAGTTCCCCCACAATGCCTAGCTACTGCACCCCAAACCTCCTCTCTCACACTGCCTTCCATCTGCTCCCTAAGCTGCCTCACTCAGCCTGGTCATGGGTTTGGAGACAGGTGAACGTCATCCGCTCACAATGACATTCAACTTTCAAGGGGGTGCTTGGCCCAAGGCAGAGAGCCGGATATTTGGGAGCAACTAGTTCTGTCTTGACTGTCTGGCTGGGGAGTCTAGGATCCTCCCAGCTCTACTAAACTTCTGTTTTTTTTTTAACTTATAAATTAACCTTAGCTGCTGCAGAGCATCGACACGGGGACTTAATGAGACCATGTGTTCTTCTTTGAACAGAAGGCATCTGGTGAGTCTTTCAGTCTTGCCTTTGCCACGCCGCCTCCTTGAGTGACACAAAGTCTCTCTGTGGTTCCTTCGCTTGCTTCTGGTGGGAGAGGTGACTTATGAAGCATTTTATGGCCGAAGGGAATGACTTGCCGGTGGGCTGGGTTTCTGGGACGCTTCACATCCGCATGGTATCAATCATACGTCACACTCACATTTTATCCCTATCACACAACATTAGGCGCCAGGCAGAAGGCGCCGTATTGGTTGTGGCTCAGGAATAAAGCATCCCTGAGTTTGTCATTTACGACTTGTGTGACCTTGGACCAAATATTTACCTCTCACATCCACATTTTATTTACATTCCAAATTAGCGCCATCCTACCTACCGTGTGTAACGGATGCTGAGGATGGAGGGAAATAAAGAAGAAGAGGCAGTAACCGCTAACACTTTTATGCTTGAAGCTTTTCATTGGTGAATAATTCATGGCATTATTACTTCCACTTACATTCGATTGGTCAGAAATAAAAATCATGACTCTAGAGTTAGACAGCTTAAAGGATGCTATCCGTTAATTATTGCATCCCAAGTGAAAGGAGACATTCATTCTTTTCCGGGAGTTCATACAGAAGTAAATATTGGACACGTCACTGACTAAAGCCCCCGGGCACACACACACACGCCAATTTCTCCTGCTGAATCCCAGCCTGCCAGAGGAGACAAGCATATTTCATGCGGGGCCAGCAAGCTCCCTTCAGCTTTAATCTGAGCTCATCCTATGCATCCCCAGAGAGCTTTTGAAGCAATGTCAGCAACAAAGGAAATCTCAGCTCCATTCACATACAGTCCACTCATTATGCTTGGATGGGGAGGGAATAGGCCAATTCATCTTAGAAGGCTGCATCAGTTGGCAAAATAGAGGTCCTTGTTTAGCACCAGAAGACAGGGGCCTGGAGCCCTGGGTTGGTTGGAGGTGTTGACTAAATCCAATGGCCGGGGAATCCTGGTCCTGCTTTTCTTTTGATCTGCTCAGCACTAGCCTCTGAACGTCCGTGTGGCCAAGAATCCTCTCCCCCATCCCACTGTCTCCAGTAGTGTGGGTCCAAGTCTTCATTATTGATTTCCTTCTGCGTGAATCTCTCTCTCTCTCTCTCTCTCTGACAAAGCACCTTGAGCAAAGAAGGAAGGGTGCTTGTGGCTCGCGTTTGGAAGGATTGCAGCCCATCACGAGAGAAGGTGAGAAGGAACAGGAAGCAGCGGGTCACGCTGCAAGAAGCCAGCAGAGACCTAGGACTAAGGGGGCCTTGTTCCCTCCCTTCTCATGTCCCCATTTTCATCCAGTCTGGGAAGCAAGCCTGTGAGATGGCTCCGCCCCCACCAAGACCTTCTCAGTTAAACCCTTCACAGACACACCCACCAGCCTGTCTTCCTGGGCGGTCCCAAATCCAGCCAAGTTGACAGCCAAGACCGACAATCACCTTCTCACCACAACAGCAAAGACACCATCAAAGTGTGTTGATTGACTGACTCAAAGTATAAAGTGCGCTGATACTCGTTTCTTCTACTGAACTGGCCTCCACCTCTGACATGATGATTGGGGCCTCTTGAATTGGGGCTGGAGAGTGGGAGAGAAAGCACAATTTTTTACATCACCTATCATCTCCACTCTGGACCTGCTCTTTGGCCTTTCTTCCAGCAACTCTATTTTAGGAAGATAAAGGGAAGTCTAGAAAAATTAGTAATTCTCCCAAGTACCCACAGACCATAGGGCAATCATCTCGGGATACAAATTCCAAATTTTCAGATTGAAAACTTCCTGGCATTTCTGCTCTCGAGTGGCATTTGTCAGGGTGAAAGGGAGGTGCTGGAGGGCATGAAAGAAAGATTGGTGGGATGTCTAGCCCTCCGTCAAACCATGTACCTGTCGAATGGCACCCACGTCCCTGATCTCTTCCTGTTTAGACCTTCTGGAATGCGCTCTGCCATCGCACCGCGGAATTTGCCTGAGCTGCCCCTAGATCCCTGGCACTGTTAGCGATAGATAAATCAGTCCTCCAGTTGGCTTTCAAGAAACTGCCGAGAAAAGCTTCCTCCGGCTCTCTTTTAAGGGGATTATTAAAAATGAATCTGCCTAAGATTATATATTTGCTTCAGAAAAGCAGCGAGTGCTGAGATGGATTTCATGGTGGAATTTTAGTTGCCTTGGAAAACACCGAATAGAGACACTGTTGTCATCTGAACAACGGTTAGCGACAAAAAATCCTAAAATGACTGTCAGAGGCTGGCAAAGACCCTGAATGTCAAGCCCAGGTGACTGGCCCACATGCACCCCCGCAATTTCTCCTGGGCATTACCCTCCGGCAGGTCAAACACCTCCCTGAGCTGCGACCAGTAGATTTCTGCCAAGAAGGCGTTTCCATGCCACAAGTTGAAAGATGCCCAGTGTTAACTTCCATCCTGCATGAAGCGGCACCGAATGGCAGCAACTGGAAAGGGACTAGACCCAGACTATCTTTCTTCTCACCTTCGAAGGCTGAAGAACATCTCAAGAAATATCCCCAGTGGGGCCAGAGAGATGGCTCAGGGGTTAAGCCTCTGCCTCTGAAAGCAAAAGGACCTGAGTTCAAATCCAATATCCCAAGTTAAAAAAAGAAAGTCAGGAGGAAATGGAGATGACCTATAGTTCTGATTCTAGAAGATGGAGTCTGGGAAATCCTAGAGTGAAGCATAAAGGAGGTGGAAGCAATCCAGAATGATTCTCAAAGTCACCCTTGGGCACATACAATACCCTTTAATACAGACAGAGAGACAGACATGAGTGCACACAGACAGATAGACAGGCAGACAAACAGACAGACAGACAAACCTGGCAAATTCTTATTTTCTAGAAAGGAGACCTAAACATGTGAAGCTTTCTGACCTCAGCTGAAAATCACACCAAGACAACACAAAGAATCAGAAATTCTGTGGTGCCTGACTTTGGACACCCGCTGCCTCTCTACACTTTCCCTCTTCATGCCTTTTTTATTCTTGGGAAGATATTTCAACTTTCAACTTCTTAGAACTCTCTTCCAGTGCCTAGATTTCTGATGACTCTTGGTCCGGGCCCTAGCCTTCTGAGATGACTGCAAGTTTTTTTGGGCTTGTTTGTTTGTTCCCAATTCGTTTTGGGCAGGGCTGAGCCCTGACTAAGCATTCACACCTCTTCTGAATTCAGATGAGCAAACTCTGGGGTGAGTTTTCCCTTTTAACAGAATGCTGTCTCTCACATGACCTTAATATTCCCAGTGAAATTGAGACCTGTGAAAAACTATGACTCTGGCTTTGCCAATCAACTGGATATTTCAAAATCTATGTGTGGCCTATCAGGCAGCAAGACCATAACTTGCACGATTTTTCCAAGGATTACCAGGAAGTAAGACTCTGAGGGTCTTTGAAAGTGCCTCCTGTTTCCCCAAATATATTATTTGGAACAACAAGAAATAGAGATTGCAAAGATTAATCCATAGAGGTGTCCCCACAGCCCAAACCCCTTTTGCCCCTGGGTTTTGTTTAAAAAGTCTCTCTCTCTGTTTCTCTCTCTCTCAAAGCTTGATGGTATTATGATTTTCAGTGGTAATGAAAGAGAAAACAGGTACAATAAGATTTCTTTTACTCTCTAAAGCAAGAAATCAACCCCAAAACGATAATTCTTGGGGACTTCAACACCGCCCTCTCAACATGGGATAGATCAACAGGTCAAAACCTTAACAGAGACACTTTGGACCTTAATCAAACCCTTAAAGAAATGGACCTTACAGATCTCTATGGAACTTTTCACCCACGCACCAAAGAATACACATTTTTCTCAGCACCACACGGAACTTTCTCCAAAATAGATCACATACTGGGCCACAAAACGAATCTACACATATACAAAAAAGTTGAAATTCTAACCTGTGCCCTGTCAGACCACCACAGCCTAAAGCTGGACATTCACAACACAACAAAAGACAGAAAATACACTAACTCCTGGAAACTTAACACTATGATGCTGAATGAGAACTGGATTCAGGAAGAAATTAAAAAGGAAATTCAAGATTTCCTGAAAGTGAATGATAATGAAAATACAATTTACCAATATCTCTGGCACACAATGAAAGCTGTTCTAAGAGGTAAGTTCATAGCTCTTAATGCCTACATCAAAAAAATGGAAATATCAGAAATAAACAACTTAACAATGCAGCTTAAAGTTTTAGAGAAACTAGAGCAATCTGATCCCAAAAGTAGTAGAAGAGAGAAGATTAGCAAAATAAGGGGAGAAATATCTGAAATCGAGATTAAGAAAACAATAGAAAAAAATCAACCAGTCAAAAAGCTGGTTCTTTGAAAAAATCAACAAGATTGATACACCCCTAGCTAAATTAACCAAAAACAAGAGAGAGAAAACCCAAATTAACAAAATTAGAAATGAACATGGAGTTATCACTACTGATACCCAAGAAATCCAGAGAATTATAACATCATATTTCAAAAAAATTATACTCTGTGAAGTTTGACAACACAAAAGAGATGGATGAATTTCTAAGTAAACACAACTTACCTAAATTGAATCAGGAAGTTGTGAATTATTTAAATAGTCATATAACATATAAGGAACTGAAGAAGTAATCTCGAATCTTCCCACCAAAAAATGTCCTGGACCAGATGGATTCAACACAGAGTTCTACCAGACATTTAAGGAGTTAATAACACCAATACTCCTTAAACTGTTCCATCAAATAGCAAAGGAAGGAATACTACCAAATTCCTTCTATGAAGCTAATATCGTTTTAATCCCAAAACCTAATAAAGATTCACTCAAAAAAGAAAACTATAGGCCGATCTCTCTGATGAACACAGACGCAAAGATTCTCAACAAAGTCTTAGCAAAACGGGTTCAAAAACACATTAAAAAGATCATTCACGGGAACCAAGTAGGCTTCATCCCCGGCACACAAGGTTGGTTCAACATACGCAAATCAATAAATGTAATTCATCATGTAAACCAGTCCAAAGTCCAAGACCACATGATACTCTCGATAGATGCAGAAAAAGCTTTTGACAAGATCCAACAGCCTTTTATGATCAAAACGCTAGAGACAGTAGGAATGGAAGGAACCTTTATCAATATAATAAAAGCTGTATATAACAAGCCCACAGCAAGGATTATGCTCATTGGGGAACAATTAGAAGCATTCCCACTTCGATCAGGACCTAGACAAGGCTGTCCACTCTCACCACTTCTATTTGATATTGTACTTGAAGTCTTAGCTGAAGCCATAAGACAAGAAAGGGACATAGGAGGGATTCAAATCGGCAAGGAAGAAGTCAAACTATCCCTATTTGCAGATGACATGATCTTATACCTGAGTGATCCCAAAAACTCCACCAGGAAGCTCCTGGAACTAATTGAGAAGTTCAGCAAGGTGGCAGGATACAAAATAAATGTACAAAAATCAGAGGCCTTCCTATATGCCCAGAATGAAAGAAGTGAAAAAGCCTTGAGAGAAACAATCCCATTTACTATAGCCCCTAAAAAAATGAAATACCTTGGTATAAACCTAACCAAGGAGATAAAAGACCTTTACAATGAAAACTTTAAAACCCTAAAGAAAGAAATAGCAGAAGACACCAGAAGGTGGAAAGACCTCCCTTGTTCCTGGATTGGCAGAATCAACATCGTAAAAATGACCATCCTACCAAAGGCAATATACAAATTCAATGTTATACCAATTAAAATCCCAAAGCAATTCTTCAAAGAAGTTGACCAAACAATCTCAAAGTTCATATGGAGGCACAAAAGACCCAGGATAGCAAAGACAATCTTGAGTAACAAAAACACTGCTGGAGGTATTACCATACCAAACCTAAGTCTATATTACAAATCCATAGTTATAAAGACAGCCTGGTACTGGCTCCAAAATAGATACACAGATCAATGGATAAGGATTGAAGACCCAGATATAAGCCCACAAAGTTACAACCATTTGGTCTTTGACAAAGGGGCCCAAAGAATCCAATGGAAAAAGAACAGCATCTTCAACAAATGGTGCTGGCAAAACTGGATCTCCACATGCAGAAGATTAAAGCTAGACCCGTACTTGTCACCATGTACCAGACTTAATTCCAAATGGATCAAGGACCTTGATATCAGGCCAGAGACTATAAAAACCATATTTGTAAGGATAAGGAACTCCCTCGAGCTGATTGGGCTGGGCAAACATTTCCTAAACAGACATCCAATGGCACAGTCACTGCTACCAACTCTCAACAGTTGGGATCTTGTGAAATTAAAGAGCTTCTGTTCAGATAAAGAGATTGTCACACGAGCTCAAAGGCAACCCACAGAATGGGAGAAAATCTTCACTAACCACACATCTGATAGAGCTCTGCTGTCCAGATTGCACAAAGAACTTAGAAAACTAAACACTAAGGAAACCAATGGCCCAATTAAAAAATGGGCCCTGGAACTTAAAAGAAACTTTACCAGGGATGAAATTAAAATGTCTAACAAATATCTGAAAAAATGCTCCACATCCTTAGCCATCAGGGAAATGCAAATCAAAACTTCCCTGAGATATCATCTCACCCTGGTCAGGATGGCAAAAATCCACAATACAAACAACAACAAATGCTGGAGAGGATGTGGAGAGAGGGGGAACTCTTCTACATTGCTGGTGGGAATGCAGGCTCATACAGCCACTCTGATGAACCGTCTGGAGATTCTTAAAGAAATTAAAGATTGAAATGCCATATGACCCTGCTATTCCACTTTTGGGAGTAACCCCCCATACAGCAGAGGTTCACCTCGATAGCACAAGCACAACCATGTTCATAGAAGCACTGTTTACAATAGCAAAGTCATGGAATCAACCCAAATGTCCAACAGTTGATGAGTGGATAAGGAAACTGTGGTACATCTATACAATGGAGTACTACTCAGCCATCAAGAATGATGAATTACTGGAATTTGCCGGGAAATGGATGTCATTAGAAACAATTATATTAAGTGAAGTATCCCAGGCCCAGAAAATTAAGTGCCGTATGTACTCCCTAATAGGTGGCTCCTAATACGAAACCCACCCAGCCCACCTTGAGACACTCAAAAAAAATGTCTGTAATACCTACAGTAATTGCAAGGATTATGAACAGGAGGGATGGGGGAGGGGGGCCACACCAGAAACAAGGAGAGAGGGGACCATGCTACAGCAGAGAAAACAGGCCTCCATCAAGGACTTAAATAAGTAATGAGACATCTGATTAAGTTCACAGACTTTTGTTCCTGATCATTTACTACTAAGGGGGTATGATCTCACTAGAAGAGGAGGGCATATAATCTGGCAGATAAAAAGTAGCCATTTTGCAAATGGGTGATTGACCTGTCCCTCACTGTGGTTTCCTACTTTTAATACATCTACCTTTGAATGTGCTCTTATAACAAGACTCTAGATTAACAGCTTTTTGTCTCTGGCCAGGGGGTGACATACAGTGCCCAGCAGGATGGAGTGAAGGGCATTGCAGGAGCAGCAAAACTGCAAAAGAAAATCAACAAACCACAATCCAGAACTTCAGAGACTCTATATCAACCACCTAGAACTAGACCAGACTAATCTCTCCCCATCCTGAAGCTCAGGGACATTTGCAGAAGAGGGGGCGGTAAGAGTGTAAGAGCAAAAGGATGGGAGGAGCAATGATTTGCAAAATACTCCACACAAGTTAGGGCCGAAGCAATCATAATTGGACTTTGGATGCCCTGTGCAATGTCCAACACACTATTGACCTCACAAAGTCTAGCATCTGCTAAAGGCACCAAGATCCTTGGAGGCAAGGGATTGACAGCCACAGTAGTGTTCCTATGCTTAAGGGGAGCACAGGAAAGGGTTCAGGGAAATGCCACTGGGTCCTTGTATGTCATCAGAGAGGAGGGCCCAGAGGAGAATCAGGCATGCACAAGAAAGGACTCTCTGGGAATTGGGGCAGGAGGCACTGGGGGATGGGGAGGGAGGGCTGAGGAGAGGGAGAGCAGGGGGTTTGAGGGTAGGAGGAGGGAGGGAGGGAACTGGTGTACCTATTAAGTTTGTATGAGCTGACATAATAATAAAAAATGTAAAAAAAAAGATTTCTTTTTCTCTACAATTCTTTTCCTTCTCTTCTTCCTCCTCCTCATTCTCTTGCAATTCCTCCTTTTTCTCTTAAGCTCGTTTTAAGAAAGAATTCAAAACATGAGAATGGCATGCTAGCACAATGAACATAATTCACCCCTCCCCGAATTCAACATAGTCAACATTTCAGCCCCTCTATCCTGCACACCTCGTTCTCATTATTCAGCTTCTTTGACGAATCATTTGAAGCCAGTTCAATGAGTCACAGGCATCATGACACTGTCGCATGTTTATCCAAAAGATGGAGGTGTTCTGCTGAATGGCCGTGTTCTCTCGAGCCTCTGTGGTCCCTCTTCAGATGAGGGGAATTGATCCTCCCATGGGCATTCCTTCGAGGGAGCCTTAGCTTGGTGAGCTGTTCCAGGCTGTGGGTTGATTTGCACAGTGGTCCTGAGCTGTGAGTGAGGTCTCCCTCAAGGGCCACTCTAAGAAACCTCATGGATAGGTAAGGATTACATAAAAAGTGAACTTTTCACAGAAGAAAAAAAAATCCACCTTAAACAAAGTGAAAACACAACCCAGGCACTGAAAAACAAACAAGCAAAAACATGTTTCTTAGATGATGCAGCTCAAAGGCGCATAATCTTAATTTGTGAAGAGCTTTTTCCGATTGATAGAAAGATAAACACCTCATTTTTAAATATTGAAGATTGCTTTAAAAGTCGTCCTTTACTTGGCCATCCTAGAATATTTTCCTCTCCTTTGCATAACTTTCTTTTGAGAAAATATTCTTTACTTCCTGATATCACTGTGGATAGTGTGAGTCTACTTTTCCTGCTGAAGAATGGACAGATGGCCGGACACTCTCACCCCAAGACACAATGATGAGTCCTGTCATTGGCATTTTCAATGAGTAAATCTTTTCAGATACTGTAAGTCATTGCCTATATTGTGAGATCAAAGGAACACTACCACCCATCAATAACAACTCCTGCCATCACCACCTTGGAATCAATGACTAAAAGGATTACGGGAGTGTATAATCATTTTCTTTTATCTGGAAAGTCATCTTTGCTTTTACCTGTGGCAACATGCATGTAGCATCCAATTCCCATCTTTGCCATGTTTAGTTCAGGTACACACCTGTGTAACCTGTATTATCCTCCATTCCCATTGTTCTTTGCATTTTGCAACATAAGAAGCCTAAAATCAATCTTTCTTTAACATGGTGAAATATGATAAGATAGATAGAGAGAGAAAGAGAGAGAGAGAGAACAATCCAATTTCACCAAGAATGGTCTCACTAGCAAAGAAGAAACAAAAGTAAATTAAAGCCATATATGTTTTTATAATCATATTCTTAAGCTAAAAGACTGATGAATTCTGCAAAAGTATACAATGTATGTATTTGCATAGTGAGAGAGGGAAGAGAAAGAGGAGAAGGAAGAAGAGAGAGGGAGTAAGAAAGATATAATTATGCAATTGTTTGTGATCCTCAAGTTCATTGTGTTTCTGCCATTTGCAACGTATTTATTTTTTGGGTAATAAACAAGGATCAAAAAGTTAATGTTCAATAGCCTAATTGTTAGTGTAGACACAAACCCACTAGGCACAACCTTACCAGCAAAAAAGAACTGAAAGTAAATTAAAACTAGGTGTTTTTTATACTCATACTCACAAAGCTAAAAGACTGATAAATTCTGCCAAAGTATATGATGTCTGTAGTTGGGAGAAAAGGAAGCTATCCATCCACTTTCTAAAGATGGTCTGACATGTGCCATCACTGACTATAATCTGACAGGAATTTATACTTAGGAAATGATTGGTATATTTCCTGAAGAGATTCTTTGTAGCATTGCTAATAATAGCAAAAAATGAGAAACATCCCAAGCAGCTAACAATAGAACGCTGGTTGTATAAAGTAAATCTCATGGAGCCATTACATTAACTACTGCTGAGATTCTAAGTGTCCAAGGGGGTTGGGAACCACAGGACCTACTGGCATACCTGTCTGCTTTGTGTCCATTGATCCTCTCTGCTTGTCCAGACTGGATTCCGCTTCCAAAAAGCCTTCTCCTGTTTCTCTCAGATTTCCCACTCAAGGACAGATGTCATGATTCTCCACTTTCCAAAGACCCCTTCACTCTCTCACTGGGATCCAGGGTCCAGTGGCTTAGTCTCAAGTCACCGACTTCTGGCTGGAAGGAGTTCTGTCAGCATGACGTGTGGCTGAGCATCCTAAGGTCAGAGTCTATTCTGCAGAAAATGGCTCAGTAGCCAGACACTTCCGTCCATTAACCTACCTCTTACTCTGCAGGTCAGACACAGAATACACGCCCACTTCTAGGTGCAGGACCTTGTGAGATAATCCCTGTGTGCCTCTGCTTTTTTAATCATCAAAATGAGAAGGACAAATGGGAGTAAAGGACTGTGCTTTGGTAGAGTGCTAGGCACACGGTTTGGCTCACTATTTGAATATGTTAACTCATAGGCACATACCTGATCACATGCTTGCCTGGTGAGCTAGAAAACCTGCATCTTTATGAAAAGTTATTGGCACATGGCAAAAAGCAATGTCAGAGCAGCTCGAGCAAAGAAGTGATTTATTGGATGAATAAATGGGTATCCAGAGGTTGTCTGAGGACAATCCAAAGGATACTGGTCATCTAAAAAGTTGGACCAGTGAGTTTTATAATAGCTCCTGGATGTATGAGAGAGATAGATTCTGGTTAAGAAGTTGGGGCAGCGCATGGTGCCAGGAACCTGTAATCTAGCATCTAGGAGTTTGAGACTAACCTGGGCTACAGAGTGAGTCACAGGCCAGCTTGGGGACATAAAGTAAGACACTGTATGTTTGTGTGGATTTGAGGAGTCAATGCCTGTCTTTGAGAACCTTTAAGGGATGCCCCTCTCCATCAAACGATCGTCTTCTTTCTTAGTTATAAGTGACAGAAGTATTTTCCTTTTTTTAAATTTATTTTTATTTTTATTCAATTGTGTGTGTGTGTGCATATGTATGTGTGTGCGCATGTGTATGTGTGTATGTCTGTGTGTGTGTAGAACCACGGACGAATTCGGGAACCACCATGGACCGCCTCCACCTCCTTCTTGTTTCTCTGCCCCGGGATTCACAGGCTCCGCCCTACCAGGACCAGAAGCGCAGGCCACCCCCGCTTCCGCCTGGCGTCTATACGTGGGATCTGGGATCCGAACTCAGGACCTTCCGCCTGCAAGGCAGAGGCTTAACCCCTGAGCCACCTCTCCAGCCCCAGAAGTATTTTCTAGAAAGGACATAAAGAGATATTACCTGCCTCACTAGATATGCTGTGTTCTTCCTGCAAGAACAGAGAGTGGTTATAAATGTTTCTTATTTAATGCCTTCATTATTTAGAAATCTTATCTCCTATCTTTTCTGTTTCCCTAAATGAAACCTGCACTTCAACATCCCAAGGGATACAAAAGAGTAGTGAGTAAGTGGATGTCGCCAGGTCCTAACATGTTTGAGCCCGTGTGAATGGAAAGGGAGAGTCTTTCAGCTCTCACACCAGTGGCCTAGTAGGCTCAAAGACAGGCATTAACTCCTCAAATCCACATAGACATACAATAAAATTGAGCAATGTCTTACTTTATGTCCCCAAGCTGGCCCGTGACTCACTCTGTAGCCCAGGTTAGTCTCAAACTCCTAGATGCTAGATTACAAGTTCCTGGCACCATGCCTTCCTCAGCATCCTACCAGTCTTTGATAACACACGCAGGTCTGTGTGTGACAACAGTTCAGATGGCTGGAGAAAGTCTCCCTCAGAGCTGAAAGTAGTGTGAGTGCTCCTTGGTTCTTTGCTAGAAAAAATTGTCTATTAGTCTCTAATCTGAATCTATCGGTGTCCTCAAATTTGTCACGAAGAATCTAGAAGGAAGATATGCCAAGACTAGATGACCAAATAGACCATTCCAATAGTTGGTATCAATTTATAAATCATAGAGGTTAATTGCCGATGTGGAACAATACAATATATAGGCAAATATGTTGTAGATTTCTGAAGGTCACTCAATGTCTATGTTGTGATTGTGTTTGACTAAAGGTATTGTACCACTTTGCAAGAAGTAGTTTCTAACTGATCTGTAAAAAAAGAAGAAAAAGAATTTAGATATATGGGCATCTTAATAATGTGTAACATAATATATTTTTAAAGACCGAATCTTGGGGCTGGAGAGGTGGCTCAGGGGTTAAGCCTCCGCTTTGCAGGCGGAAGGTCCCGAGTTCGGATCCCAGATCCCACGTATAGACGCCAGGCGGAAGCGGGGGCGGCCTGCGCTTCTGGTCCTGGTAGGGCGGAGCCTGTGAATCCCGGGGCAGATGGAGGTGGAGGCGTCCATGGTGGTTCATGAATTCGTTCGTGGTTCTACACATACACAGACACAGACACACACGCGCACATACACACACACATGTACACAGTTGAATAAATAAAAAAAAAAAAAAAAAAGACCAAATCTTGTAACCTTTCTCGATTTCATAGTGGAATGGTGTGCTTAGTATGGATTCCTGTAATAAATTTTATTTCAAAAGCAATGATTTTCCCTTCTTGTATATATGTATACACAATGCAAAAATGCACAGACATGCAGCAATATCCATCCACAGAGTGTGCCAACTTGGAAAGATGTTCAAGAAATCACACAGGAAACAAAGAAAAAACAAGACGGACCTACATTCACAAGCATCAGGACTGTCTTCACTTTGGATTTTTGACCCAGAACTGATTCCACACATCTTCTGTCATATGGCTTGTATATGTGCATGAGTGTATGTATGTGTGTGTATGCAAGTGCTTGTGTATGCATGTGTGTGTTTATGTGTGCAAGCATATGTGTGCTCATGTGTGCATGTACGTGTGTGTGTGCGTGTGTGTGTGTACTGAGTAATAATGCTTTCCCTTCCTAGCAACAGCAACCCATTGCCTTGCCCTGGGTCGGCATCCTGGGTCGAGTCCTTCTGCACATGGAGGCTGTGGGCATCAACTGTTCCCCATATGATTAGGTCTCCAAATCTGCCAAGGTGTGTGCATGTGGGTGGAGCTTCTGGGGCATACGGCTCTCTTCGCAAAAGAGATTTACAAGAATAAAATCACTGACACCTTTAGTAATGTATGCATCTGGGTCAAAACAGTGGGGCTGGAAAGACAATTCGTCCCTTGTTATTAACAAAGTGAGCCCTTTTGCAAAGCTGGGAGACTTCACTTTTGACACCAAAGTAGAAAAGACTCACAGGTCATGTAATCCAAATCCCCCATTTCACTCTAGAAAGGATAAACCACATACCCACGTTCGCTTGGGACCAAATACTTACAGAACCACAAGTTTCTTTTTTTAAAAATTTTTTTTTTCAATTGTACGTGTGCGTGTGTAGAACCATGGGCGAATTTGGGAACCACCACTGACCACCTCCACCTCTTCCTTGCTTACTCTGCCCTGGGATTCACAGGCTCAGCCCTACCAGGACCAGAAACGCAGGCCGCCCCCGCTTCCACCCAGCGTCTGTACATGGGGTCTAGGATCCAAACTCAGGACCTTCCGCCTGCAAGGCAGAGGCTTAACTCCTGAGCCACCTCTCCAGCCCCCAGAACCACAAGTTTCTGTCCTTTCACTTGACTTCAGAGCCTGGCGTCTACTCGGCTAGGTGGATGGTGTCCCACTAAGTGCCTTTTGCCTTATGGGTTCTGATATCCCAGTCCTGGTCTCCAGCTTCTCTCTGGCTGCAGGTCCACATGCTACTATCTATGATAAGTGGTCTGAGCAGCAAGTTTATTTAAATACAATCATGAGCACGCATACCATTGTAAAGGCTGATTTGGGTAATTTCCTCCATCGTTCCATCTCATTAAAGCGAATCCCCAGGAGCAAAGCTTGTGCACACTCACAGCCCCAAGATCTTCCCAGTAGGGGCTCTCTGACCCATGACACTGGAGAATGAACCCTCGGAGGCACAGTGTTACATGCATCTCCTTCACTGCACGCTTAGCTGAGCACCCGTGTTGGTTTCTGTCTGATTATTTTACCCTGTGGTCTCCTCTGTGTGAGTCACATGCATCCAACAAGGCAAGGGAACTGAAGGCAAAGTCACACATAGAAGGGATTTTTGGAGCAAATCTGAGCTGTTTCTGGATGGTCTTTTTGGATTACCCATCCCTAAGGCCTAGGAGCTGTCTGTAAGGTGCATACGAATTCCTTATTTCCAAGAAGGGGGGAAATGAGTCATCGCAGCAGGATGATTCCCTCTTCCTCTCACATCTGTTCTGGAGGTGTTCTTGAGGTGAAATTGAATCAGTCCTCACCTTACATGGCCTTTGATAAATCAGTTACCCCACAACGTGTCTCCAGACACCTGTTCTTTTCTCAGCTCTGAATTTTAATCCTGCCTTACTAACATCTCCCTCTCTCTGGCCAGTTCCTTGTCATGCTGCCGACCTCTGCTCGTGCCTTGATGCTTTCTTGATGGGTACACATTCAGCCCCTCGTTGACCGCCACATGGCACTACGGATGGGCGACTCCTCACATCTTGTCTGGACGCCGGGCTCTTCTCCGAACTCCTGACGGTTTATTCAACGACCTACTTTTATTTGCACTTGGGCATCTGATGGGAGGGAAAGCGAGAGGCCCTCCTCTGCCTTCGTCCCCTTCATCTAACGACACGCCCATTTTCCCAATTATTCAGGTCACATCCTGGGGAGTCGGCTTGGCTTGTTCTGGCTCAGACTAGGGCATGGCGGATTCTCAGGATAAGAGAAACCCAAATTCCTCAGTGGACCATTCAGCTCTGGAATGCTAGTGCTCATAAAGAAGTTCCGTCTGCCAAGGTCAAAGTGTTTTTGGATGTCTCTGTCTCAGCAGTTTAGCCTGTGCCCTAACTAACACGGGGGCAATGAAGAAGAAAGTATGAATACAGAGACCACTGTTTTGAGGACCCGGAGTATGTGCAGAAGAAAGAGAGGAATAAGTCTGCCGGTGGGTGCTTTACTGCCAAGGCTGCGAGGAAGCTTGGCTCTGGAGAACTGCTGCTGCAATGGCTCTCTTCACCCTGACACAGTACGTATGACGACCGTCCACCAGAGAATCCAAGTTACTCGGGACCGAGCTCGGGAGCTCAGCTCGTTTAAGTATCTGAGTGTCATTTTCTAGATTCCTCCTGTATGAGGTAACATCCACTGTTAAGTTTCAAAATAATGTATTTCTATGTTTAGGCAGCACAGATTGAATATTTCCTTTCTAGGGGTGTGTGCGCACATGTGCACTCTGCATACATGCATGATCATGCATGCATGCGAATACACTATCTGTATGCGTACATGTGGAAGACGTGGGTTAACTTCAGGTGCCTTCCTCTGTAATTTCCTTTTTCTGAGACAGGAGTTCTCACTGAATCTGAAACTCAATGTGTCAACAAGACTGCTCAGTGAGCCCCCCCCCCACCCTCCCCTCCCCGCCACCATCCACCGGTCTCTAACCCTATCATACTGGGATTGCACACATATGCTACCAAGATCAGCTTTCATTAGGATGTAGGTTCTGAATTC
Source organism: Typhlomys cinereus (assembly GCA_023101885.1). NCBI lineage: Eukaryota > Metazoa > Chordata > Mammalia > Rodentia > Platacanthomyidae > Typhlomys > Typhlomys cinereus. Next base: position 2,822,577 of record JALPQD010000253.1, read on the forward strand.
AGTTCCCAGTGCTTATACAGCACACATCTCATCCACTGAGCCAACTTCTCAGCGTGAGTATTTAATGCTTGAAAAGGAAAGATTATGCAGGGAACCATCCACGCTGAGAATCCCCTCTCAGAGCATGAAGTACACACCTGCGCTGCCCCAGTAAGGAGTGATGAGAAGAGCAAAGGGAAATAAAAAAGAGTAACAGGCCTGAGGAGATGGTTCAGGGATTAAAGCCTTTGCTTCACAAGCAAAAGGACCTAAGTTCAGATCCCTAGATCCCAGGCAAAAATGCCCGGCAGATATGGTCTGCAATTCTGGCCCTGGAAGGTGGAGTCTGGGTAGTAACCCCAGATCAAGGAAATAAGGATGATTTCCTATGTCACCCTTGGAACTCCACAGGCACACATTTTTATGTGTGTGCTGCGCGCACACACACACACACACACACACACACACACACACACACTCCAATGGGTCACAGTTATCTTGTAGCTAAAATGTGTCTGCTTTTTGCCAGGGCTGCCTGCAAAACTCAGTAAGCAAGATCTTGACATAAACAGCAACTCTTGCCTGAATTTTCAGTCCAGCTTAGCCTCACGTAAGTCTGTTCATGGTTCGCCCTTCCCTGGATATGTACTTCTATCAAGGCGCAGTCACCAAGATTGAAGTCAGTAGGAACCAGTGACTTATACATCCAAAACTGTAGCAGGCTCTCACTTACAAACAGGCTTCCATTTTATTAAAGAAAATACAGTTGTTCTCTGACATTCCTTTTGTATCTGTGTGTGTGTCTGTTTGTGTGTGTCTGTGTGTATGTCTGTGTGTGTGTGTGTGTGTGTGTGTGTGTGTGTGTGTGTGTATACACACGGCATTTGCACATGTGTAGGCAGTCAGAGGACAACTTTTGGGAGTCAGGTATCTGCCTCTATCGTGGATCCGGGAATCAAAGCTAGGTCATCAGGCTCACAGGGATACACAATACCCTTTTATACACACAAAATAAGTTAAAAATAAGAAATAAAACATAATTCCATTAAAAAATAAAATAGACACTCAGTAGATCTACAAGAGATGTGGATGTAGATTAAGTTCAGACATTACAGCCACGCATCTCAGAAACTGCATGATTTAGCAATTTACCCTTTACCCACTGAAGTCCCCTTGAAATATAATCTTTAAATCTCTCCCAAACTATTTTTAACATATATTTCATAACTAGATGGTTTGATCACAAAAGATTATAATACCTGAGAACTTTGGTCAATGAAATGCTAAAAAAAATCTATCATCTTTTCGCTGAAGTAAAAATGACGTTGGATTTTAGAACAAGGCAGTGTTCCACATGGTCGCTGTGTAAGCCCCCAGCGAAGCTTGAGCTTGCTGGAATAGCTGGAGGAAGTCGCCTTAGAGACTGAGGGTTTTGGTAATGGATGATCACACTGTGTCTGGAATAGACACAGAGACACACAGTGCCTTCTTATACACCCAAAATAAATTAAAAGTGAAGAAAGAAAACATAATTTCATTAAAAATAAAATAGACATTCAATAGATCTACAAGAGACATAGATGTAAATCAAATTCAGACATTACAGCCATGCGTCTCAGAAACTGCATGATTTTCATGTTTTAATTTCTTTGTTTCCTGGTTCTTTCTCTACATTTCCTTTTTGCTTGAAAAATGAATTTATCTGAGAAACTCCTTAAGTAACTTAGGCCAAAATCTTGTGAGGAAAAGGAAATATGAATCCGAGTAGACCCAAATGCACTTAGAATCTCTTGAAGATAGACTAATGCTGGGTCTGAATTGCATTGATCCTGCTTAGTTCATTTGCATATTCACACAGAGTTTAACATCCATTTCAAAAGTGCCCTTCTCCTCCCCTTCCATGAGAAGCCTGCTCAGAGAGGTGAGCAGAGATAGACTTGGCAGTCTCTTTTACCTTGAGATCCAAGGTTTTATAGGTCTTATCCAGGCTCACCACCAAAATTTTTGTCTTTAAAATATATGGCCTTTATAATAAAAATATAGTAGTTAAACTCTATAAGATCTTAAAAAATTAGACCCTTTAGGAATTAGGATTTTATGAGTAACCAAATCTCTGTGTAATCCAGATAGAGACAATTGAAAACCATTTGAGTACATGAAGTTCAATTCCTAACAAGTATGTTTATGAGATTCATTGTCTTTTTTTCTATAACACAGAAGCAGCATAACATGTAACATTTCTTTTACCCGTTATATTTAATTTTTAATCTTCTCTTAAACCTAACATCCCAGAAACCTTTGCAACACACTTTAACATATTTCTTTTAAGTAACCAACTCATAAACCTCCTGTACATTTAAGTAACATATCTCATCCCATAAACCTCCTCCCTAACCTCTTGTACATACTCCAGTTTTGTAAGTACATACATATTTTCTTTCTTTTACTTAATGGTTCCCTGATGTTTTCACATTAAATATCCCTCAAAAAATATCCTTCAAAAGAAGAGATAACAGTAAACTTCATCTTTAAAAGAAAAAAAAAAAAAAAAGAAACTGCATGATTTAGCCTGGCTTCCAGGGGAGAGAAAGGTGAATGAGTAAAAAGATAGGTAGAACCAGGGTTTGAAACAGTGAAGCAGATGGCCAAGAAGTGGTGAAGCTTCTTTCTGTGGTAAGGACATGAGAAACAATAAACATAGTTATTTATAAATTCTTGGGGGCTTTTGTCCAGCATATTTTACATCAGTCATTAGCCTCATTTCTCTAGAGGAGAGAAATATACATATCCATTGTTATAGTTGGATATAGGTGTCAACCTGACGGTTGAGGGTTTGTGTTCTAGGCACATTTGTAGAGAATTAGTAGTTGAGTTAAGCCCAGAGTGAACCTGCAGGAGATTGACTAGTGGATGGGGAAGGCCCAGCCCATGGTGGGTGGGACTAGGCCCTGGACAGGTGAATAAGATACAGAGAGCCGGTTGAGGAAGTTGACATTCTCCTGTATATTTGGCCAGATGTGCTGGTCTGGCAAGTGAGAATTGTCCCTCTCTCAGCTGTTGTGTAGAGATGGTGTGGTCAGTTCCCTCGGCCCTTTGGAGGTGGTACATGCTCTCCTGCCAACTGGACTAAGAACTATAACCAGACAATCGTAAGAGAATAAACCCCTTCTTGCCTTAAGCAGTTTTGTCCTGATTTTATCAGCAACCAGGTAGAGTAACTGCAACATCCATTCAACTCACCACCTTACTTTTTACTTTTTACATTTACCTCTTCGGTTTTCATTTTACTGGAGATTGAGCAGAAGGACTTACGTTCCACCTCCGAATCTTTCTCGAGAGACACTTGCTACAAGAAATTGGGGCTTATGAGATTATGGAGGCTGAGCATCCAGTCCTGTGATCTTTCCTCTACAAGATGGAGCCCCAGGAGAGGCAATTCAGTCTCTGTCCAAATGCTCTAGTATTAGAGGAGTCAAGAGTGTAAATCTCAATGCAAGCACTGGAAGTGCTGAGGGATGTATCAGCTGAAGCAGTAAGCAGAAGTAGGGGGCTGACTCCTCTTTTCTCTATCTTTTATTCTGTTCAGCCATCAGTGGGCTCACTGATGCCCACCCACATAGGAGAGAGAAATTCACTAGCTGGGCACAGTGCTCAAGTGCTAACCTCATCTTGAAAGATCCTCACCTTGGTCTGCATTCTGTAGCCAGGCAGAGTTAATTATCACAAGGCCATTATCACTGGATGAAGTTCTAACATGACCCAGGTCAGAGACCACCGAGAGCATCAGGTGGTCTTCCTGGAGGAGCCACACTCCCAGTGAGGGCCACATTGCCAGAGCCAGGAGATGACACTGGTGGAAGTAAGGTGCCCTTGTCTCTCACTTATGCACACAGAAGGGAGGGACAGAGGCCTTTGCTTGCTTGCAAATCATCTTGCAGACACATGTGACATCATAGGTAACTATTTCATTGGAAAAGAAGGACTCCATCTGTGAATCCAAGGACTCACCCTGGTTCCTTTATAACAATGGCCTGCCAGGCGAGACTATTACAATTTAGTAATTCCTAAATGTTTGGTCTACTGCCTAAGGTAAAAATTGTTACATTCAACCGGTAACCTTGTCTATGCATTCATACCCATGTGTGCACATGCTTGTGCATAAGCATTTGTGTATATTTATAACCAAATCAAGCTTTTCATGCACTATTTTTATAACATTTTCTATTCCATCTCTCCTTCCATATTATTCTATTCTATTCTATTCTATTCTATTCTATTCTATTCTATTCTATTCTATTCTATTCTAGTCTATTCTAGTCTACTCTATTCTATTCCCTTATCCTTTCCTATACCATTTGCTTTTAAAATCTATTGTTTTAAAATTGAATCCAAACTGGTTTCACAGAGTACAAATATAGTGATATATAGGTTTTATAAGTGACAGTTTTGGTTAATAAAATCTATAAAGGTTCTTATAGATTAGTCCACTAATAATTAGTTGAGGGAGTTTTCTTATTAGTTCATAGATTTAGCCTCCTTTTCTTTAAACTTAGAATGTGACAACTCTTCCATGTGAAATTTCAAAGTGTACATCTTGCACAGGACCAGCTGGCATTCAGTAGCCTTGGGCTTGCTTGGAACCCAGACCTGCCCATTCTTCTGTGCAGTAGGAGAATGAGGAGAATACAGATGTGGCAAGGTGCCTTACAAGGCCAAACCAAGCCAGAAGCCAAGGGCAGAAACTGGGCTCAAGGGCATAGACGAAGCTCAAAGAAAAGTGAGATGTGAAGCCACAGTGATGGGAAGGGGAAAGGAATCAAGAACAACTCCATGGCAGTGTGTAAGGTCAGCACCATTGATAAAGAGAAGCTAACACAAGGTAGAGACTTAAACATGTGAGTTGCACTAGAGCTGAGGGTCTGGTGGCCCAAAGAAGCACAGTTCAGCCTTAAGATTGGAAGGCATGAGAATAGAAGAGACAGGTTAAAGCCAGAGAAAGTGGGCACATGGTGATGGGGGGGAGGATAGGGAGGATCTGCAGAGAGCTCCAGAAGCCACTGACGAGCTAAGGGAAGCATAGGGTTGGGAAGAGGGTAGGGTGGTTGGGGGCAACTGAAATTTATTAGGGTGGAGAGTCATGGGTCTAGGGAGATAACTTGGAAATAGCTGATGCGTTCAGTTCTAAAAGTTGCCATGTTCCCACTAGGGTGGAGGAGTTTTACAAAATGACCTGGCTATGGCTAGCAGTCACATCCAGAAGAGTCTGGAACCTTCTCTCCACTCCTCTTTTTATTCTTCCGTTCCACCATCTTGGCCCAGAGGATCGTGTCCTTCAGTCCTGTTTCAACACTTTAGGGCTTTCCTTGACATTCCTTCCTGGTTGCCTGCATTCACACCGTGGGGAGATTGTCCTTTCCGGCCTCTCTGTGACAAGCCAGGCACGTTCTCTACTGAGAGGATTAACTTGCAGACAAGAGGAGGAAGAGGAGGTCTCCTCTCGCCTGATGCTCCTTTGCCCCAGGACAGCCTCCTCCCCTTCCTAGACGAGCACCCACTGTGAGCTGTGTGACTTCTCAGATCTCCGTGTATCAAAGGCTGCAGACAACCGCCCGTGGATTCCACAGCTGGCTCAGAAAGCTGACTCCGTCATCGAAGGAAGTTGGATTAGTCACTGTTATCGCCCTGTGACCAAAAGAACCTGACATAAATGATACGGGAAAGATCTGGTAAGGCTCATGCTTTCCCAGAGATTTCAGCCCATCATGGTAGGGAAGGCATGGCATGACGAGACAGTAGCGTGTTCACATGGTGGCAGACCAGGAAGCAGAGAATGAGAGCACAGTTGGAACCAGGAGTAGGAACACCCTTCAGCGGTTTGTCCCTAATGACCCACTTCCATCAGTCAGGATCCCATTTATAGGTTCCACAGCCATCCAAATAGTACCAAAACTGCAGGCTAAATATTCACAAGGTGAGTCTATGGTGTGCGTTGTGGGGGGGGGGGTTGCTTTTCAGATTCAAACCATAACACGAGTTAGGATACATTTAACCTTCAAAAACATCCAAAAAACAAGAAGCACATTTTTCAGTATTCCCCCCCCCCCAAAGTGTGTCACACTATAAGAAGGAAAACCAAATCTATAAACCAGTATGAAAAATCCCTCAACTTGTTGGTGGGTTAATCTACAGGAATCCCTCCATTCTATTAACCAAAACTGACTCAAAAAGTCTTGAATAGAATTTTCTGCCTCATTTATACGGAAACTCTCTACAAAGATGACTCAATTTCCCTAATCAGGCTTAGTAAGTAGGTAAATTATGATGGGAAGATGTTAGGGGACCAGATATTATCGTGCTGCATTACGGATAAGGACCAGAAGAATCTTTGCTTGACTGCTCCCTGACTACGGAAGGGCCAGGAAGAAATAAATTTCCTGTCTTGTTTGTTGGGAATGCATGCCCAAGACTCAGAGTAGAGACCCACTCCCCCTGGGTGGAGCACATGGCTGGGGAGAGACCCCCTCAGAATCTAGAATAAAATCCTGAAGCTTTATTACCTTCTTTCTGGCTGCCTGCACTTTAGCCAGTTACTTACAGATACTTTTTGCTCGACGAAAAAGAAATATAATTGATCGACGTATGACCTTATCCCACAAGGGACCGACCTTCTCTTGTCTGTTTCTACTTCTTCCCCAGCTTCATGGAAAAAAAGGAGGAGTCATTTCCCCAGACTTATTTTACTTGTCACATCCAGGCATCATAACATCTACCCCCCAAAACGGGGGCACCCATGAAAGCCTTTTGGACTGCAGATATGGATCAGCCTGGTTTGCAGGCGGCTGTGGCAGAGGACTGCCAAGTGCTGGGTCATGGTGCGAAATGCAACACCTGGAAGGGCACCCCAGCTATAGTGCTGAGAGAGAAAACTGCTAATTGGAGGTGAAGGTGAGACAGACAAAAACATGCACAACACCTATGAGAGAAATAAAGGTGCAACACAGAAGAAAACTAGCTTAAAAGCAATTTATTATCTTATCATGTCATGCTTCTATACAATGAACTATGATCACATTCAGCTACACTATCCTCTCTCCCTCCTTCCACCGTCACTCCTTTTCTTGATTCTTTCCAAGTTGTCCCCTCCTATACTTATGTTCCTTCTTTTTTCTTCTCTTTCTCTTTTTTTATGAGTGTTTAACTATATACCTGTGTGTGTGTGTGTGTGTGTATGTGTGTGTGTGTGTGTGTGTGTGCGCGTGTGTATCAGAAGGCAGTATCTTTGCCTGTGGAGGCCTAAGAGTGAATTTTGGGAACCATCCTGGATTGCTTCTGCCTCCTTTTTGCTCAGCTCTGAGATTCCCCAGGCTCTGCCCACCAGGGCCAGAAGTACAAGCTGCCACCATTCTTAACCCCTGATCCCCATATATCAGTCTTTTATCACAAGTTGCTGAGAACCATCCCCCCACCATCATCACAGCATAATGTACTTTGTGGTCCCCCACCCCCAACCAAGGTTTAGTTAACCCTCAGCAAAAGGAGCAGCAATACTACAATGAACAGAACATTCTATAAGGATGGGTAGTGAAGTGGCAAACGCTTGCAGATGGAGCAGGTGGGGCAGGACCATCCGGGTCACAGAGTGCTGCACACCTACTGTGCACACGAATTCATGCACACACCTACTGTACATTGCGCACACCCACTATCCCCTCCCCCAATCTCCTGAAAAAAGAGAAGTCCACCTTGGACTTCCTTCCAGCCACACGTCTTTAAATTCTTCCAAAGAGACCATGAGAGAGGAGAGGAAGATGGAAATGACAGAAGTTAACATGCAGCATTCATTTTCCTTTGGAGCGAAGGAACTTTTGCCAACATCCAGAGCTACTTGCGCTATTTTGACTCAGTTGTCAAACACACTTTCTTTGTGGAATTAACATCAGCGCCCTTTCCACTTAGTAAATTACAGTCTTCTCTGTAGCTCTCCTGCAGGTCAGCACTGATAGGAAAGGCTTCAGTCAGAACATATATAGCTGGGTAAGCTATGTCATCAGTGCTAAAGGTAATTGTGATTACATTACTCCTTATAAGGTTGTAAAGTGAAGAGCATGAAAATTTCATCTGGAACCAAGTCTGTTTCTTCCACTAGGTAAAATGAGGGCAAGTCCGCTTTAGAACCCATGGTCCATCTTTTCCAGGATAGTATCAATGAGAGGGGAAGGGTACCAGGGTGGTTCTAAACAGATCGTTAGATATTCGAGATGCCTTGTGCAGTGATATTTCTCAATGTTAAAAATATTGTCTGCTGAAATGAAAAATTAAAAAGAGAAAAAAAAAACCTTCTGGGATTCCTTTGCCAGTTGCTTAACTAGTGGGACTGGCAAAACTTCAGTTGGCAGGCTCGCTCTGGAGGAAGTAGATGTTAGGAGATGAATGATAAAAATGGCATCGATATGCATCGTAGAATTTTGTTTGTATGAGAAAAAAGAGAAAGAGAGAAAGACAGATAGACAGACAGACAACAAGCACACTTACACCTTGTAACGCACATGCGCAGTCAGAAGACAACTTTTGGAAGTCAATTCTGTACTTCCACTGTGCGGTCTCCGAAGTTTGAACTCAGGACATCAGGTTTCCACACAGGCGCCTTTACCAGCTTAGGCCATCTTTCCCTGCCTGAGGTACATTTTGAAATACATAACTGAATGAAAGTTCTGGAAAACATTCGCATTCCAAATCAACCAGAGTTAGTGGCATGATCGCTTCAAGGATGTTTTCACGGTCCTGTGACCCATGCAGGCAGGCGCTCTCACAAATTTAGAGTTTTGTGGACTCAACGTTTCTGGACGGTTTTAATATCAGCCCTTCTGGACTGAAATTTAATACCTTCTGAACTTGCATTCCTCTTACGTTAGGTTCTGCAAGTGTCAGCAAAACGCTTGCATAATCCTCAGAAAAAGCACCAATTCCAGGGTTGCCCAAGGGTCTGCTTTCTGGGCTTCCTCTCCTACCAATAAGCTGGGGGTGGTGCACAAGAAGGCCTCACATGTAGACCCTATGCAGGGCAATGGTTTTTGGGGTCTATACTGGGGACTGGGGAAAAGGATCAGATATTGACCAGTACTCTGAGCTTACCAAAGTTATAGCTCCAAGCCAGGACTTCTGAATTTGAGGACAGAGCTCTTTTGACTATAGAAAACACATTTCATTTCCAACACCAGATGTGATCCATCAACAAGGGTTGCCAGGATCCCTTATGGAGAAAAATTCCCAGTGCTGAGAATTTTTGATGGAGAGTCGTAATTGATCAGGGATACTTGCTATGGTGGACAGCAGAAATTCGCTGATCCTTAACCACATCGTCTCCTCCTTTACTGTGGCAGTAAAGCCTCCCTAGGGACTGGTAAGACGGCTCCAAGGGCAAGAGTGCTTGGTGCACAAGCACGAGGACTTGAGTTCAGATCCCGGGCTCTTGCGTAAAAGCTGTGTGCAGTGATGCACCTCTGTAATGACAGCCCTGGAATCTCAAGGGTCTTGCTGGACAACTAAGCCTAGTAGAAGGCAGGAGTTTCAGCCACAATGAGAGGCTCTGTCTTCAAATATAAGGTGGAGAGCAACAGGGGAAGGCACCCAGAATGTCAGCTCTAGACATGTGTGTGTGCACACATACCCCTCCCTGTAGAATTACATGCATATATGTACACTAATATAAACTTATCACTTATAATAGCTACCTGTCCACATGATCGATCAGCTCTTACTCGCCCAGCACATTCAGTTCAAAGATGACTTCCTCAGGGATGCTGGCTCTGACTGCTTTCCGGGCATTTCTGCCACATGTGCTGATTGTACTGTTTCTTCTCCTTCTGTCCTCTAACTCAGTCATTACTCTTACTAATGAAATGATAACATGAGCCCAGCCTCTAGGGTAGTAAACCCCTAACAACAACTGCATCCTGTGGTCTTCAATATAAGATCCCTGCTGTCCTCACAATTCCTGTAAGACATGCAAGAAATATTTGCCAAAAGAACCGAAAAGCAAGAATTAGTTTACTGTCGTGTGTGTGTGTGTGTGTGTGTGTGTGTGTGTGTGTGTGTGTTCATGCGTATGATATTTTCCTTCTAGAAGTCTAAGGGATGTGTTTCCATGTTTATTGATCAAGGTTTTAACTGAGATTCTAGAACCTGCCATCTCCAACTTCTAAGACTCAGGTCTGTTCTTAACCAAGGTCTCCTCCATTGTTATAATTCTAGACACATTACCTGTTTTGTGCTTGAAGATGCTCATTTGAGACCATACTAAACTGCAGTTTATCTAAGGATGAAAACAAAACACTTCTATTTGAAAAGAGACTACAGGTGTGTGGGGGGAGTCACACAGTACAGGGATCGCAGAGCTAAGAGCCAACAGATTGAAATGCAAATCTTAACTTTGCCATTTTTGAACTCAGTGACTTTGGAAAACTGAATATATCTCTCCTCACCAGTAAAATAAAGGAAGGACAGTAGTCTTTGAAACTTTTTTTTGGTAATGATGTCACTTACTAATGTAAAATATCAAATATCTCATCCTGAAGCCCAACATAGGAGGAGAGGAAGCAGAGCTGCTTAGAGAGAAGGTGTGTGGCGAGGGGTTTGCTCGGACAGAAAGGGGGAGGTGCCAAGAGTTATACACACACAGCCCCAGTGCCTGCCTACAAGGAAGCCACCAAGCCTGCGCAACAGTCCCGTTAAAATACTTGAATCCTGAAAGAATCACAAGCTTGTGGGTAGCGGCAATGAGTGTCCAAAAGGTCCTGCGCCCTCTCACTCAGCTTCTTGCTGGGTTTAAAGAAAACAAAACTAACAGCCACAACCAAGGTCTGTGGAACATGAATGTGAAAGTACCAAAGACCACTGAAATGCACATTTCAACAGGAGGAAGATGGAGAAGATGGGGCTGGCGAGAGGGCTTATGGGAAAAGGGGCTTGTTCACACCTGAGTGTGATCCTCAGAAGAGCATGAGGTGGAAGGGACAGAGCTAAACTGACCTTTGCACATCTACTTGACACATACTTGTGATCTCTCTCTCTCTTTCTCTCCGTTCTATATCTCTGTCTTACTCTTTTCAAATGCACATGTTTAAAAAAGGATGATGTTAAATTTTACATTATGTATTATAAAATGTAATTAAAAGCATATTTGTAAATAAATGTAATACAACGACAATAAGTTTTGAAAGAAAATGTGCTGGCAGACAATTGACCATGTTTGATCACAAATTCTAGGACCATACGAATAATTAACATTGAAGTTGGCTTTGGACACACACACACACACACACACACACACACACACACACCTGCAATCCCAGCACTTGGGAGACGTAAAGCAGGAGAATCAAAGAGTTTGGGCTCTTTAGTGAGACTGAGTCTGTAACTGAATTAATGAATGAACGTTTGATCACCCACATTACACTCTACACTCGGGGGCTCTCAGCGCTTGCACAATCCTTCAGAAGGAGTGAGGACGAAGCTGGCGCTTCCCACTGCAGCTTCTCTCTGTCAGAAGCAGAAGGTCTTGAACCCAGTTTCTGAACAGATGTGCTTCACGGCTTGATTCTGCTCTATTTACATTTTCTTCCTCCTAATAATTCTCTGCTGGCTTTTTTATGGTCTCTCAGAGCCGGTCCTTCAGGTTGTCTTAACTCATTTTGATTTACCTGATGGCGAATGGGCCTCCTTCTCTACATCCCTGTGGACGGGTCTGGGTGCTTGTGCCTTGTACTAGTCTCCATTCCCAATATCGCATCCGCAGAGTTTATGACACTGCAAGACACATTGGCTGCATTGGGAAGACCCCGTAGCTCAGGGATCATCACTCTCCCTGTCCTGCTTGCTATATTTTCCTTTTAAAATATTTATACGTATGAAAACATCTCATAGAGCGTTCCATAAATTCCATGTGTGTGGTGGCAACATCCATTCTGATTTGTAAGCGCAGCACTGTGCTATGGTTTAGTTTCTCCCTTCCAGTGCATCAGTTCTTCAATCTACATTATCGCCTCATAGACAGGGGAAGACACTCATCCCAACAGCCTGCGGTACATGCCGTGATATTGTTCTTTATGCTCGTGTGTGCATCAATGAATGGCTACATATAAGATAAAAGCATCCGTACTGCATATATGAATATAAATATACATGTAGAGAGGTTTCATCATTATTTTGAAGAAAGTGGAACACACCCATATTTTTGAATCTTGTCTGATCTTAATAATAGCTCTCTAGCTATTGCGTAGCATTTTATTCTGCTATATACTGTAATTTATTCAGCCATCGCCTTGCTGGTAAGAATCCCACTCTTTCTACTTACTTTATTTACTCCTTTCTGAAGTAATGCTACAATAAATACCTTGTGTGCAAACTCGGGAACCCGACTTTCCTTTCCATAACTCAGATCCTAGAAAAAGCATTTGCAGTTAAAATATATTTGCCTTTTTCTTGTAATTGGTGACATCGGTATGCATTCCAACACTTGTCTACTGTGCAGAAAGATCTAACCTACTAGTTTCTCTCTCTCTCTCTCTCTCTCTCTCTCTCTCTCACTCTCCACTCTTTCTCTCTCTGCTAATAACTGAAGGCAATTAACCTCACCAGCCATGCGTAAAAATACAATCTTACTGTCAATACATACCTATCAAGAATTACACACAATCATTTTAACCAGTCTGAAGTGATCTTGCTACTCTTCACTCTGAGAATATTTCCCCATGTCCCAGAGACATTTAGATCCTGTCATTTTTCTGGTGGAGTTTTGCCTTCTCTTCTAGATACTTTTTCATTAGAAATAGTAAACTCTAGTTATTTTGTTGCAAACATTTATTCTCCATCTAGCTTTGTTATAGACTTTGCTTATGTATTTTTTTGTGGTTATTTACTTGTTCGTGACTCACATTCTGTGCTTGGAGGATACAACATTAAGCAAAATAAGCACAAACCCTTCTGTTTTATACTTCAAAATTGTACCAGTTACTCTTCTCTGTTGTGAGAAAACACCCAAAGTCAATCAACCTAAGGGAAAAAGAAATGTATTCAACTTACAGTTCCACAGGGGAGGTACAGTCTTTTAAGGCAGAAGTGGCATGGCTGGTGGCAGAAGTTAGAGACAGGCTAAGGCACTGCAGACATCTTGGAGGCTGAGAGCTGCTAGAAAGAGCAGACCACTCCTGCAAACAGGATGGGACTAATCCACTTCAAGACCCACCCCGTGGGACTGCCTTCCTTAGCAAGCCTTCATCTCCTAAAGGCGCCATGACCTTCCCAAACACATGAGCCTGTGGGAGCCACATTTCAAACCATGACAAAAGTCTAGTGATCAAAGTCAATGGACAAATAAAAATCATTTATAGCACTTCAATAGGATTTTTAAAAGTTAGATTTGGGCAAATAGATCTGACTTACACAACTTCTGGGTTCCCTGTTTTAAGTATTAAGACCTTTCCCAACTCTGGATATGGATATATATATATATATTTCAATTTTGTTGCAATTTTGCTTTTAAGACATGACAGATATGCATGCTGTCCTAAGTTAAGCTTAAGTAGTTGCTCTAGTTCTCAGTATCCCATTGAATTATTTCATCATAATGACATCAACTCCTTCCTTCCTGTTGCAATTCAAAGCTGTCCCTTCATCACATAACCCAAGGGTCTTATACTAGAACCCAGGTAATTGCTAGTTACTAGATTGAATCATAATAAACTGATATCTTTTATAGCTTAAAAAGAGTGATGGAATGCTGACAATCCACAAGACTCATCAAAGGGAAACAGAAACATTTATTAATGTCAACTACTTTGCTGATTCTGTGATAAGCATTTTATAGGCAAATTTATCTAACTCTGCCATTGGCAAATAATGTTAGCACCACTTTAAAAAGAGAACAAGCTTGTAGATATGAGGTAATTACTGTCTCACAATCAATGAAAATGACATCTAGGGTTGTCCTTATTCAGCTGAGATTCAGGTTCGTACCCTGTGGCTCTAGAATTCAACTCAACAAGAATTACAAAGATCTCTCTAGTGTCTTGAATTATGATGTAGAATTTATAACTAGTGGACAGGTTCAGCAGCTAAAACAGCTTCTCATTGAAATAAATACTCAGTAAATGAATAAAATGAGATCCTTAATCTATAGGAAATTGTACCATAAAGAGGAACTAAAACGAATAGAAATCAGTGTGAGAGAAATTCCAGGTGTCTTTTGGCAATTAAATGTTAAACATGTGGATTGCACTGGCCTCCTGTTATCTCTCTATATATAAACTTAGCTTAAATATATACATGACATAGTCCTGAGCACATATACAATGATTTGTTAGCTTGTCTAGCTAATAAAAGAAGTCAAGTTGTTATGAAACTGTAAAAATAAATACAAATGAAAATTTAAACAATTTACAATACTGTCTCCTACACACAGATTTTAAAATTCCACTATTTATTTTAAAAATGTATATGCATGTACATATGCTTGTGTTTATCTATATGTATATGCATGTGCACATGTGTGTGAAGGTCAGAGATTGATGCTGGGTGTCTTTTTCAATTATTTCCTATATATCGAGACATGTTTCTCAATGAATCCAGAACTCACCACTTTAACTAGCTAGTCAGCTTGCTCCATGTATCCCTTGTCTCTGTTTCCCAAGGGCTGGGATTATAGTTGGCTACCATTCCCAGATGACATCTATGTAGGTGCTGGAGATGCGAACTCTGGTCTTCGTGCTTGCATGGCAAGCACTTCAATCTCTGAGCTCTCTTGTCCAGCTCCTCAAACTTCATCATTTTAATTCCCTGACTTAGCTAATATATAATTTCTATCCATTTTTAACTTGACATTAACTATTAAATAGTTGTGGTGCCATTAAACGTTCCTATAAATAGATGATGTTGATGGCTGAAAATCTATTGCAAGAAAAAAACTGATTATTATTCATTACCCTTTCCCCCTCAGACATCTAAGATATTTTTTCCAAATAATTGTTGCCATAAATAGTACTGTGGTTAACTTCTTGGACACATCTTAGTCAATCTTGGAATATTTCTTTGGGAGAAATTTCTTAGGAAGATTATCAAATCTTTTTTCTGGTGCACATCACCAACGTGCCTTTCAGAAACAGGGTACCAAGAAATGACCCCCCTTTTCTGTGTGTAGATGTGGTATATAAGTGTGTGTGTGTGTGTGTGTGTGTGTGTGTGTGTGTGTGTGTGTGTAGAAGGCACTATGTGGGGCTGTGGCAACCCAAGAATGACTTCAAGAATCACACTGGATTGCTCTACCTCCTTTTGCTTTGCTTTGGAGTTTTCCAGGTTCTGCCTTCCAGGGCCAGAAGTACAGGGTCACTGCCATTTTTGCCTGACGTTTTTAACGTGTGATCTGGGAATTCAAACTAAAATCCCTTTGCTTGTGAGGCAAAGGCTTAGACACTGAGCCATGTCTCCCACCCTGAAATCACCCTCTTAAACTGCATTTGCCCTGATGTGTGTGGTGTGTGGTTCAATAGTGAAGCAAAAGCTCAGTATGTGAGAGGCCCTGGGTTTAGTCACCAGCACTGAAGACAAGAGAATTTTAAATTTTGACTACTTTACATATGTGCATTTATGAAAATTTATTGTAAAGCCAGTCGCAGAATACTGAGACCTAACACCACACACACACACACACACAAAGTCAGTAAGGATTCTTTTTCACGTTGACTCTCCACTGAGGTCCCTGGACCGAGTCAAGGTGGACACCATCATCTACCCTTTGAGGGTTCCCAGGTTGGAGCCGGAGGTTGTCTTTCAGATGCTACATGCATATTTAGAGTGTGAGAGCCTCGTTTCTAGAGAGGATGCTCGCATCATGGGATTAAGCACCGCATTAATTATTGGCGATGGGAAGGAGAAGACGGCATAGGCTGCATCTCAAAAGATTGCTTCCTTTAAACTGCAGACAAGTAAAATCAACTGTGAACGTCCAGATGCACAGAGAACATAAGGGATAGTAGTGAAATATGTGGCAAGCAGAGTGAGTGCCAACTGCTGATGTTTACATGCAAAAGCATGGGAATTTGGACAGTTGAGCGGGCAGAGGCGTGTGATGTTGCATTCTTTGTCAAACACGTGCATTTGTTCTCTCTTCTCTAGACAGCTTTCTTTTTCAAACTAGTCCTTCGAAGCTACCGGCCTTTCTAGTTTCTCATTTTACCTCCAACTCAGACTAATTACAAAGAAATGAATATTTTATCATCTTTCTTATGATAACCTGAGGCCATCGAATTTTGGAGTTAGTGCCGCGATTGAATTCTGTCTTTAAAACGTGCTATGAAGAGTGATTTTCTTCATCCATAAAGTACACATGAGTATTTGATAAAATTTCATGATACTTCAAGTGTGCGGCATAATTTTGTTCTCGACAACCAGCCACTCTGGGACACAATTAAAAAAAGGAATACTTCCTGAGCACGGTGATTAGGATTCCATTCTCTCTTCCTCGTGGTTGCTTTTTAATTAGTTTGTACCAAAGTCTAAACTTGGCCTGAAAGTCTCTCTTCTCCCTTTCTGTGAATAAAATCATTCTGATCTCCCTGAAGCCTAACAGCACCTTTGGGTGTTCTTTTGCAGGAGCACAAAAGTCCTTCAACCAAATGTCAGGGCGCTGCATTGGCAGGGGGCATTTTCCTCTGCGATGTTGGGATGATTGGATTGTTGTGTCCCGTGTAGAGATAGCTGCCTCTCCATAGGCCGTTAATAAGCAATCAGCAGCTTGAAGACAAGCAACATCCCGCATAACAGGAGACAATAAATAAATAAAAATAATCGTGCTGAGCATGTAGAAATTTTTGCTGGCCCAACTCAGAAAATCAAATAGCTCAGAGGCCAGCATCATTCATACAATGTGGTTCCCAGACCCTGCCTGCCACAAGAATTTGCTCACATGAGAATAACGGTACATTCCTAGCATTTTGGTTCCATTTCATCAACTGCGTTTTTCATCCACGGAAGAGGTACTAGTTACTCTTTGTGTTGCTGCGAGAGCGCACCCAAAGTCAAGCAACTTAAGGGAGAAAGGGAGATTTATGCAACTAACGGTTTCAGAGGGGAGAGGCAACCTTTCATGGCAGAAGCCACATGACTGGTGGCAGAAGCTGGAGGCAGGCTAAGTCACTGCAGACATCTTGGAGGCTGAGAGCTGCTGTCAGCTGTAAGGCAGACCTCTTCTGCAAGTAGGGTGGGACTAATCTACCTCAAGGTCCCCGCCCTGTGACTGCCTTCCTCCTACCAGGCTCCATCTCCCTAAGTGCCTCGGTGAATTTCCCAAACATATGAGACTGTGAGGGACACACTGCAAACCATGACAGGTGCTTTATTTATCTGTTTATCTTCTCTGTTCTCCAAGTTTCTTCACTCCTCTTTTTACAATGTTCCTGCACAGAGCTCAGATACAGTGGCTAGACAAAAGTGTCTGGACCCTTATGTGTTCCTTAAGGTAGAAAGGCTTTTTTTTGAAGAGATGAATTTGGTGGAAAATCCAGCTAATGTTTCCAGTTCACAGATCAGCAAAACAGAGCATCTCTTTATTCCTGGGTGGAAAATTGTTGCACCAATGCATTTCTCTTTAAATAATTTCTGTATTTGGCAATTCGTTTTGAGCATGCTACAATGCCAAGTGCTTAATGTAGCTTGAGTTTGCTCAGATTTTGTAGCAACCTTATAAGAAAGGAGTACTCCGTAACTAATTTCATGTATCAGCAACTGGGGTAGATAATGCCCATTTGGTTGAAAAGTCATTCTGAGTGTGTCTGTGGGAATGTGTTTGGGTGAGGTTTTCATAGGAACCAAGAATTGAATACTGCAGTCAGGTCTCTCAATGTGTTGGGCTTCATCCAATCTGGTTCCTAAAAGAAATTCAAAGAGGTGGGCTTTCCACGATCCGTGAATTTGTTTGGGAAAACCAGAAAGTTATAATTAGGGGTCTGTAAGGGACAATGGACCACTGGCACAGGCTGGGAAGTCAGAGAAAGGTAGAACTCTTTTAAAGACAAAGAAGTCCTTGCCAACCATTGCAAAACCAAAGGTAACAGGAGGTGGTCCTGGCTTATTACTAGGAGAGCTCGAACTAAGAAGAAAGTGTTCTTCTGCAAGGAGCTTATCTGAGCTACCACGATGTCAAGGATGCTCCTGTTACAAGTGTGTGCATGGAATGTCTTATGGGAAGTCTCCGTACAGATACTTGTAGATGAATTCTTCGTCACGGTATGCTCTGTGTACTGTTTGATAGAGGCATGCATACAATGAAAGACAGTAGGGGAGAATTTGTTCTCTCAGCTGTACTGCTTCCAAGCTCAGAAATGGGTCTTCTATATTCAGACTGAGATTCACACCACTGTCTTGGGTGGTTCTCAGACCACCAGGCTTGCAGCTGTGCTCCACCACTGGCTCTCCTAAGTCTCTGGCTTGGGAGACTATGGGAGTTCTCAGCCCCCATAATCATGTAACACAACTTCTTATGATGAATCTCGCATGTGAGTATCTTATTGGTTCAGTTTCTCTGAAGAAACCTGGCTACACAATACATGGTTAATGGTTAATGTCTTTACTTTGCAAATGACAGAGCTAAGTTTCAGGGCGGTGAAGGACTAGGTTTAATGTCACTCAGAAAGCAGCCAGTTTAGGATTCACTGGATTGCCTTGGCATGGTCTTGACTTTAAGTATGTGGTAGGGAACCTTCCAGAACATAGAAAAGGCGACATGACAAGAAATGGGTAGCCTAGAGGCTCCATTAGAAAAAAGACTATGGAGTTTCTGGAAGGAGTAACTAGTCTTAAGCAGTTAAGTGTGCAGGCGACTCCCAGAGTATACGGAGACAATGATGTAATGGGGAGTATTTAAGGCAATGCCTCGCTGTTGCTCAGAGTCAGTCTTTAGATAGGAATGCGCTGGTGCCAATACAAAATAAAACGTCCTGAAGAAAGCCTTGGTGCCTTGCTGCTTTTGCACAAAGATACTCAGCAGCACTATACTGCTTGATTACCTTTTGGAAAGTCCATGAGTCGGTAATTGTCCCTTGGTATGATCAACAAATAAAGACAATCCTTCAAAGTGTCTTCCTTTCAGTTATGTTAGAATATGTCTGTAAAGTCCAAAGAGAAAAGCAGAATGATTTCTGATAAAGTAGAGTGAAAATTTTCTTGCAGGAATTTGAACTTACACAGCTTGAGGGATCTCCTGTGAAGTCTGGGGGGTGCTTGTTGGATCATCTAATGGGTCCGAAGTGTCTGCAGGTTGATGGAATCAGTGACAGGAAGGAAAAGATGGAGTGGAGCAGGAAGAGTGACGGGGGGGGGGGGACCAGAATCTGTGTCTGACCCTCCTCACCTCTAACTTTGATGACAGAAACCGATACACAGAAGGTTAGCGCCCTTGGTTACGCTGCCATCCACGCGCCTGGCTTGGGAAGTGGAGGAGAGAAAAGAGGAGAGGGGCGGAGCTGGAGGGGTGCAGAGCTGGCCCCAGGCCAGCGAGGGGAGCCAACAGGTTCCTGCCTCTCTGTGGCGGACTGTGCTCATGTGGTGTCTTCCACTGACCTCCACCTTCCAAATCTCAGGCAAACTTCTCTTGGCCTCCTCCAGATCTGGATCTCTGAGATGAAAAATTTGTGCTAATAGATAAATCCCCAATTCAAAAACACAACGAATTCAGAGGATAAAATTAGCTAAATGGACACAGTACAAATCAACAACTAAAAACTAACAAAAAGATTGTGTAATTGGAGAACAGCATACACCCTTTAGATGTCACAAATCTTCCCCTGACCTTCCATAAGACCCACAGTTGCCCAAGTTCAAATTCCTTTGATAAATTGTCCATTCCATATTATTATTATTTGTCCTTTTGCTTATCCGATGGAACCTTAACTGACATAACATTGAAACTAAGACACTTCAAAGAATTGTCTTTATTTGTTGATCTTACCCAGGGTCAGTTGTGGATTCACAGCCTTCAGAAGAGACTCACTACCAAATTATTTGTCTCTGTTCAGAATACCTCTCTCCTCTTGTCCTTGGTAGAAGATTGCACCTTCCAGTTGCCTGGGAGATAAGACAACTGGACCTTCATTTAATGAACCTATATCATGAGCCCAGGCAGCTCTAAGACTTAATGAATGGGGCACTTTTCACAACAGGCTTATTATGCATGAATTCAACTTAAAGACACTGGAACCTCAAAGTCTAATACTGTTCATATCTGTGGCCAGTCACCTACCATGTGAAAAAAGCTACTGAAAGGCACCTGAAAATTTTAGTCAACTATTTGTTAAAAGCTTGGTCATACCCCAAATGAAAGTTTCTTTCTGATTTCTCTATTAAAAAAAGGAAATTTTTAATAAAAATTTATGTATAGGAAAGGTCCCTCTTGTGAGCTGTTAAGTGATTTTAAGCAGTAAGAATAATGTAGTGGGATTTGGAGGTTTTTTTTCCTAAACTTTATTTATTCATTTATTTAGTGAGTGTGTGTGTGTGTGTGTGTGTGTGTATCATAGGGTACTATGTGCCCCTGTGGAGGACCAAGGGTGATTTGGGAATCATCCTGCATTGCTGCCACCTCCTTCTGGTTTCACTCTGGGATTTCCTAGACTCTGCCTACCAGGGTGGAAAGTACAGGCTATAGCCATTTCTGCCTAAGCTTTTATGTAGGACCTGGGATCTGAACTCAGGACTTTCTGCTTGCAAGGAAGAATTTTAAACCCTGAGCCATCTCTACAGCCTGAGATTTATGTTTTAAAAAGGCTTATAAGGTGAATATAGACTAGAAGTGCTAGATGAGGTACAGGCAATTGGATTCGACTAGTTTTTTTTGATAAGAGTCTGGTAGTGTGGACAAAGAAGGTGATGGTGGAGATTGATAAAAGCTGATAGATTTCAGAAACATTCGACAAAATTACTAAGATCTGGTGATGAATCAGGCATGGGGTGAGGGAAGAAAGAGCTTCCAAGAATGTTTTGTAGACCTCTGATAAATGAATGGATAGAGCAGGAACAAGGTGACAAGCCATCCATTGAAGCCAAGATTTCAGGAAAGGAGCTTCTGAGACCCAAATAGAGATGTCCCTTGAGAAGCTGAGTATTTTAAGCCCAGACCTTGGAGAAAACATTTGTACTGACATATTGTGATAGTTAATCCTGGGTGTCACTTGACACACCTGGCATTAACTAAGATCAGCCGAGACCACCTGAAGAGATTATGCAATACATTTACAATACAAAGACCAGCCCTAGATCCTAGATCCTAGATTCACAGAACAAAAGACAGAGAGAGAGGGAGAGAGACTCTCCAGGAATCCAGCTTTTGCAGCAAACAGTCTGGTAGTTCTAGCCACATGAATGGGCGTGATTTAACCTGCCAACTTCAGCCACCAGCCATGTTGCCTTTGCCATGAAAGTCTGTTTCTCCCCTCTGGAACTGTAAGTTGAATAAATCTCTCTTTCTCCCTTAAATTGTTTGACTTTGAATGCTCTCTCACAGCAATAGTTAAGAGTAACTGTTACAGAAATAAATTCAGAAGTCGGGTATTATATGTGACAGTCAAATGAAAGATAAGATATTTTTAAAAAAGACTACAGAGTGGTTGTAATATATTGAATGGTAGACATGTTTTTTGCTCCTTTTAGATGGTAGGAAAGCATCCATTCTGAGGTTGGGTATTCCCCCTCCCCACCTATGGACTGCAGAGACGATATGAAATCCTGACAGTTTGTGGGTTTACACACCGCAGAAGACTCTTGAGAAGCTGTTTGCAGTGTTGACAGTGTGGATTGCCCAGTGGCAAAAATGAAGCAATGAGGGTGGTGGGCAAGATTTCCAGTGGCAATGGCCCAGTGAGCCTGTCCCAGGCTCTTGGTCACCTGGCCTCTGGATTCTTCATCCTTTGAAAACCTGTTCTTCCCACTGAATCTTGATTCTATGAGTTGAGTGACACCTTGCTAAATTTACTTTGCTTCCCAGTTTGGTTCTACTGCCTTAAAATAAGAGCTTTACTTATGTAATATATGCTACATGTAGGTAAAGTACACTCTAGCACATCATATTGCAATGATAAATTTATGCATCTCTCTTCTGTAGCAGACCAGTGCATTCGAAACTATGGTTCATGGCCCATTGAATGGACAACAGGATCTATTTAATGGGATGCAACTAGAATTTAGTAATAAAACAAATAGCATGTCAAAAGAGAAGGAAA
Source organism: Typhlomys cinereus (assembly GCA_023101885.1). Taxonomy (NCBI): domain Eukaryota; kingdom Metazoa; phylum Chordata; class Mammalia; order Rodentia; family Platacanthomyidae; genus Typhlomys; species Typhlomys cinereus. The sequence continues at coordinate 2,844,818 of JALPQD010000253.1, forward strand.
GATTGGGGAGACTGCTCAGTGGTTAAACTGCCTTCCACACAAGCAAAAATAATATTCGGATCTCCAGACTCCATATGAAATACCTGGCAGGTGGGGTGACCCTCTTTTTTTTTAATTTATTTATTCAATTGTGCATGTGTGTGCGTGTGTGTGTGTGCGTGTGTGTGTGTGTAGAATTCGGGAACCACCATGGACGCCTCCACCTCTTCCTTGTTTATTCTGCCCAGGGATTCACAGGCTTTGCCCTACCAAGACCAGAAACACAGGCCGCCCCCGCTTCCACCGGGCGTCTATACATGGGGTCTAGGATCTGAACTCAGGATCTTCCGCCTGCAAGGCAGAGGCTTAACCCCTGAGCCACCTCTCCAGCCCTGGGGTGACCCTCTTATAATCCAGCTCCAGAAGATTGGGCCTGGGAATTCCATAGCAAGTTGGCTACCCATACTAGTTCTATAATGATCTCTGGCTTTAAAAACTCAGCCACAGGTCTGGAGAGATGGCACAGGGGTTAAGACTCTGGTTCATAAGCAGAAGGTCCTTAGTTCAGACCCCAGGTTCCACATAAAAATACCAGGTAGAAACAACGGGGTCTTCACTTCCTACCCTGGTGGGCACAGCCTTGGAAATCCCAGAGTGAAGCAAAAAGAAGGTAGAAGCAATCCAGGATGATTCTCAAAGTCACCCTTGGTCCTCCACAGATATACACAGTGTCCTCTGATACATACATACATATACACATAAACACACACACACACACAACCACACACACACACACACACACACACACACACACACCAAGCAAATAACATATTTTAAAAAGCTCATTCACAAAAGAATAAGGTGGGAGAGCAAGTAAGGATGATTCCCAATATCCTTAAGCCCTATGCACCCTCACAGGCACATGCATCCACACATGAGTGTGCATACATATATGCACACATGTACACCTTCACACATAAAAATGGAAAACGATATTAAAAGGAAAACAATACAATGTAATAAAAATCACAGAAGTATTGTTTTCTGAAATTTCTGTCTTAGTTCTATATATTTAATACCTGTACTAGTAGTGATACAAAATGCAACAAAATGAACCAAAGGGCCTTTGCTTCCTTAAGAATATAGAAAATCCTCCAGAAAGTGTCACTGAAAAGTGACACCCATGAGAAAAGTCTGGAGAATCTACAAAATGCTAACTTTTCTGGGACCCTCCAGAGAGACGAGGTTGCTAGGGAACCAGATGGAATAAATGGCGATGTGGGGGGGTCAGAGGGGAGTCTCTCTAAAGAGGGATGGGACCATCCAACTGACCTGCTTTGAGCAGAGTTGAAGAGGAACTAGAGGTAGCTGAAATGCATGTACAAACATTTAATGACCCTGGCGGGCATTGCAGCCCATGATGCTATGGGGTAGGTAGTTAAGAGGTTACATTTGGCCCCAGAAGTCCTCAGGCAATAAGCATGTTGCTATGTATAGACTAGATGTGATCTGGAAAAAGTTGGGTGTGGTCAGAAAACTAGCCAAGGAGATCAGTTTTACTTCGCTGCCCTGAGGAGCTGTGTTTTCTATCAGTTTCCCGCCTCCCATCTTCAGGTGACCCCCAGGCTTCAGGTCATTCTGCTTACCCTCCTTTCCCAAATTAATTAGTTGGTAAAGTATCAAGAAATGTTTATGGAGGGTCTTTTTTCTGGTATTTTGGGAGTCATTGGTAATGCTCGTAATGGTCTCTAAATTTATATTCTCTCCAAATGGAGAACATCGATTCTCACATTTTGCATACTGCAAAGGAAATAGTGTTGGGTAGTGATGTATTTATTCAAAACATAAATACCTGTGCTCTGTAAGAGTTGCTCAAAAGGTCATTTGGGACTTTAATAGATATTGATTTTATTACAAAGCAAAATAATTACTATAAAGACATAAACAGAATTTCCTTTTATTTCTCCACTTAAATTCCTAGTATAGTAAAATATTGATTATTATATTGGTGATATTAATTATGAGTTATAATCAGTGAGGTACTGATAGCTGTATTAGTTTCTTTTATGTTGTTTCAACCCAAATGCCTGGCAGGAACAACTTAAGGGAGGGAAGAATTACTTTGCTCCTGGTTTCAGAGTTTCGGCTCGGCGAAGTGGGGAAGGCAGGGTGGGGTATACTCAGTTTGTGGCAGTGGGAGTAAGGTAGATGCTGCTGTTCATATCATGGTGGACCAAGAAGCAGAGAGGGGGGCAGGATTCAGGAATCAGTCTACAGCTCTCAAAATTCCATCGCTAGCTATGTCTTTCTTCTCCATAAGCCACACTTCCTAAAAGTTCAACTGTCTCTTAGTTGGAGAACAAGCCCTCAAACCATAGAGTAGTTCAAACGCCAATAATAACTGTGGTCTGCAGTTATTTTCTGTCTATTCATCTACTTTTTTTTTGCAGCATCAGTGGTCTCCATCATTTTCCCCCCTTAGTGAGATTTTCTCTTTCTTTGATGGCTGTGTGATTTGAGATTTGCTCAGCCTGGTTTTCAGGGGCCTCTTACTGACATTAAGGTGTAATCTCACTCTCCCAACATAACTTACAAAGCTTACTAGGTTCTGACGGCTCCCTGTGCAGTCCCCATTCTACATTCAGGTCGACCTTTGAAATCTGTACTCTGACATGCTGAGTTTTTCTGGATGTCTTGAATAGCCCATCTGGCCCCCTTCCGGACAGTTTAACACAGTTTGGGGAAATGGAGTTGTATTATAAAGAGAACTTGGGAAAAAAAGAGGTTAGTTCCATCACTGCCCCTTAAACTTCACAATCCAATGTGAGCTAATGAGAAACAGCAGGAAACCTTCAGGATAACATGGTCCAAATCAAGTTTCCCAAATGCATTTTTGCCACATGTCTTTCTTCCACGTCTACAGTATAGCACAGAATAGACATTCCATTGTACTTTGGGGAAAAGTGCAGGTAGTTTGTCCTGGATGACTTCCCATATCCATTGACTCCATCCCATTGTGTGTGACAAATGAATTACTAAGAGACTGGGATGGGGGGGCATCTGTCATACTCCTTTCACCTTTTTTCCCACTGTTCTGGTTTCATAACTTACTGCTGCAATAAATGCATGTCCCAAACAATTTAAGGGAACATGAGGTTTTTCTGGGCTCACAATGCTAGGTCACAGTCCATATGGCTAGAGATGGTGTCCTTATAATATCAGGAGCATTTGACAGTAACCATCACATCTAGATGTCCTGGACATGTCTACAGCCCCCAGTCCTAAGAAGGACTTCCACTCTATGTCAGCCAAATGTGTATATTCTTGAGCAGTGACAATTGGGATGAGAGAGTGATTCTCACAAAGATAAATCTGACAGACAGAGTGAGAAATCAGATACGGGTGGGAGGGAAAAGACAAAATCAAAGATAACTTCGGTGGTGAGTCAATTAGGCAGGACAGAAAATGGAAATGGGGCAAGGTAAATTACTGCATGTCTATCATACCATGAACTGGTTTAAGCTCTGGGAATAAAGCAGTGTACACAAAGAAAACAATGTTTATTTTAACCTACTGATGTTAAGCTTCGCAATCCAGTGTGAGCTAATGAGTTAATTCTATCTGGGGCTACCCTGGAAATTCATAAGCGGGGTCATGCAGACAGACTACCCAGGCAAATGCAATGAGCATTATTGTTCTAAATGTACTTCTTTGGGAACTTTCCTCTCGGATTAGCAGTTCTCACTTTAAGGAAGCACTTCCTCTTAAGCAACTGTTAAGAAGCTCTGTGTTGCCTGCCCTCTGCGGCTCTGTAAGCAGCCCAGGTTGTTGTGTGAGACTTCACCTGGAGATGATGCACAAACATACGCACACCCCAGATAAGGTCCCAGTGGCCAAGGTTGCACCAGAGTCCAACTTGATCACTAGCAAGTGTCCTGGACTTTAAGAGCACAGCTTCCCTCAGCTGTACAGATGGAGTCATCCTCAGTTCAGCCTGTGCATTCTAAGCTCCTCACCAGACCTAGAAGCTAACCACGTGTGATTAGGGCAGAATTGCATATAAATGACTGGGGCAGTGAGTGCACGAGGAAGGAGCCAGTATCCCAGGTGAGAGTCTGGGACCCTGCCTACCTCTCTGTTTCTGCAGGGATGTCAGCCATCAACAGGTCTGACCTTGGTGGTCTCTTGCAAGAACTTACAGCTGATCAAGGATGGTAGCTGCTTTGCTGGGAGGACAGTTTTCTACGACACACTCTTGGTGTGGAGAAGCTGTGGCCTCTGATTGTCCTTCTAATCATAGTAGCTCGGGCAGCATCTGAGTGGCATTGCATGACATGTGCACTCTCTGTGTGTCCAGCTCTTGGCAAGCGTGAGCGTCATTAGTGATTGCTTATATGCAGGCCATCTCACACTTCCATGGGTGCAGTGCTTTTAGTCTTGAAATCATTGCACCCATGATGTTCTAGCACAAGAGGACATGTGGATTTTGAAAACCAACCAAGAATAGACACATTCCAACTTATAACATCAGGGTCATTTCAAAACTATCATTTAGAGATACAAATAGGGGCTGGAGAGGTGGCTCAGGGGTTAAGCCTCTGCCTTGCAGGCGGAAGGTCCTGAGTTCGGATCCTAGACCCCACGTATAGAAGCCAGCCAGAAGCAGGGGCGGCCTGCGTTTCCGGTCCTGGTAGGGCGGAGCCTGTGAATCCCGGGGCAGAGTAAACAAGGAGGAGATGGAGGCGTCCATGGTGGTTCGGGAATTCGTCCGTGGTTCTACACACACACACATACATACACACAAGCACACACATGCATACACACACAATTGAATAAATAATAAAAAATTAAAAAAAAAAGATACAAATAAAATCTCAACAAGAGACCTACTGGGTTTTTTTTTCTGTGATAAATTAACTATAAGATGTAGAGAAAGATCACACACTAGAAATGAATTGCAAACTCTCAAGAATCCATAGTTTTCCTGAAACCACTATATTCAGGTCTTTACTTAATGTGTATTAATTCTTACCTCAAATTATCAGAAAAGCATATGTTATGAAAGAGCTAATGTGTAGAACATTCTAAAATGGAATGGGGAATCAAGGGTGTTTTCTTTTGTAATACCACAAAAGGTCAGCAAAGGGATATTTTTATTTCTGCTTTTTTTTCTATGTTTTACAAACTTTCTACAGAGAAATTTGTTGTTTTTTAATGAGGTAAAAAGAACAATTTTGCAAGGCCTATTAAAACCTGAAGCATAAAGTTTTTTTAAAAAATACAGTAAAATCAATATTGGTGCTAATGTATATGTGTGCATGTGTGCATACAAGTACATGTGCCCATGTGTTTATGTTCAGGTGGAGGACACAGGTTGGCACTGGGTGTCTTCCTCAGTCACTCTCCACCTTAGGTCCTGAAACAGGATCTCTCACCGAATCTGGGGCTCACTGACTCAGCCAGCCCCCGGACCCTCCTATCTCTGCTTCCCAGTGCTGAGATTACAGGCTTCCAGGTTACGTGCATTTTGCATGCCTAGCTTTTTTTTTTTGCATGCATTCTGGGGTGTTCAGCTCAGGTTCTCATACCTGCATGGCTAACATTCCACAAACTGAGTCTATCCTACAACCCCTATATTGTTGCTATTGTTTATTTTTATGGCAAATTGCTTTATTTAGGAAAGAAACAGAAAAAAAAAAAGCAGATACACTGTATAGAAGCAGGGAGCTCAAGCTAAAGGGCCCCAGAGCACCTATGTTGATATTTCAAACACCTTTGGTGACGTCGTAGGTGGTCTCCATTTGCTCACGTAAGATGAAAGAGCACTTTGGGTGAGTCTGAGGTAGTCATGCTCTTTGCTGTCAGCACATCCTCCCTTCTCACGTGGTGCTAATGAAGGTCAATGTAGATGTGCTAGCCTATCTGGCCAGTATCTAGTTTTGATGTAGGATTTTTTGTAATCAAGAAGCTATTCTTATAAATAGCTTACAGCTATTTAAAGTGGCTGTAAGCTTTGATAAGACTGTGTCTCCTCGAAGCAAATCAAAGCCAAAGAACTCTCAGTATATCATCTACCATCTTCACTTATGACTAACAGACAGCAAGAAATAGTCAAGATGTGTAAAACCACTTTTTAAAGCCTGTAAAAGATCAGCTGTATAAGCAAAAATCGAATTCTGATGACCCTAAATCTAAAAGGAGTTGGGAGAAATATCACAGACCTTGGAGTCAGGAAAATATGAAGTTGAATCCTGAGCAGGAATATAGTTTAAATATACTTTGTCCGAGAAGTTTGGGGTTGGAATCTGGGTCCTGGGACAGTGAGGTAAGCAAGCAATGGCAGAATGCTAAGGAGCTGTGGTCTAGTGGCATGTGACTGAGTTGCTGGGGACACTGTCATTAGAAGAGATTGAGATCATTTTCACAAGATTGTAGTTAGTTTCAAAAAGAGTGGGTGCTTTAAAGGAGCAAGATTGGCTGCTCCCCCACCCCCAGGATCTGATTTATGATCCATAATATAGCGCCTCCGGTACATGCTCCAACCACTGAAGTGCCGTCCACTTGAGACCTAGATTCAGAACCTCCACAATTGCGAGCTAACCGAACCCTTTTGGGGGTCAGAGAGATAGTTCAGTGAGTGCTGAGGCTTGCAAACCTGAGTTTGATTCCTGGAAGTCCACATGGTGGAGAGAACTGACTTCTGGAAGTTGTTCTCTGACCTCCATCCATGCACTAGAGTGCTATAACATGGCATGCATGTGTGTACTCTCTCTCTCTCTCTCTTTCTCTCTCTCTCTATATATAATACACGTATACATATATGTGTGTGTCTTTATCTGTCTCTCTTCCCTTTCAAACAAAAAATATTTTTTTTTAAAATAAACACTTTATTAAGTACCTAGACTCTGGTATTTTGTTATAGAAAAATCCACCAGTTTTGCCACTTACAGTTCAATAGCCAGCAGGTATTTCCAGCCTCTTGAGGACGAATGAGGAATACAGCAAAGCAGCTCCAAGGAGCAAGGGACGTGGTGGCACAGCTAGCACAGGTGACACAAACACTTCTGAAAAGAAACCCAGCTCTCGGCTTGGATGGCGTCGGGGGATTGTGACATGTGTGACACGTGTCACTGCATCTGGCACTGCAGAGCTGCAGAGCATGTCAATTCTTATTCTCATTGAGTCCCCACATCTTTACTTCTCCAGAACTAGATAGGCCCAGCTTCCACCCAAGAGAATACAGACCATTTTCAAAACCCAGAGTTACCGACAAAAGAGACTGGGCGAGATGTGGCTAAAAATAGCAGAATTCCCAGGCGGGCAGAGAGGAAAACTAAGTCACTTCATATTTCTGATATCCCCGTATCTGTGAGTCACAGGTCAAACCAGTGTCTAAGCAAACACAGAGGACCACTGTTGACAGGAGACCCAGCCTCGAATGTGCATGGGTCACTGAGCCCCAGATGGCTTGTGGCAGAACAGTCTGGGCTCTGAAGAGTCTTTCATTAGGACCAAATAGAACGAGCACATTCCATGAGAAGGTTGGAGATGTCGGTGACAACTTAATTTCTGCATTCATTCAGCAAACGTACCGTTTGTCTGCAATAGAAAGGCTGATGAAATCTTCTTATACAGAAAGGCTGCTGAGTGACTTACCTTCTGCTTTTTATTGGGGATGGAGAGAGAACTCTGTCAGTATACTGTTTGCACACAAGCACAAGGACCTCAGTTTGATCCCCAGAACCCGCATTTAAAAAGCTGGATGTGGTGGGGCATGCTTGTAATCCCAACACGGGGGGGGGGGGGGAAGAAAGGCAGATTTGCTGATCAGCCACTCTAGCCACACTGGAGAGGTTTTGTTAAAAGATTTTATTTATTTATTTATTTATTTATTTATCTATTTATTTATTTATTTATTGTGATTGAATGTGTGTGTGTGTGTGTGTGTGTGTGTGTGTGTGTGTGTGTGTGTATCAGAGGGCACTATGCATGCCTGTGGAGGCCCAGGGGTGATTTTGGAAATCACCCTGGATTGCTCTACCTTCCCTTTGCTTTGCTCTGGAGTTTCCCAGGCTCCACCTTTTAGGATAAGAAACGCAGGCTGCCGCCATTCCTTTCTGGCATTTTTACATGGGCTCTGAGATCCAACTCTGCTTTCTGCTTCTGAGATGGAGCCTTAACCCCTGAGCTATCTTTCTGCCCCCACATTGGAGAGTTCTAAACCAACAGAAAACACTGTTTCAAAAAACAAAGTGGCTAATAGCTGAAGAAAAATACCCAAATCCAAGGTTGAGAGTTCTCTCTCTCTCTCTCTCTCTCTCTCTCTCTCTCTCTCACACACACACACACACACACACACACACACAAAACTCAGTGGCCCTGGTTGCATAACAACATATATAACATGGCCAACAGTATTTGCACATATCTAAAAGTTAAAATTCTATAGACAGAGAGTAATGATCGTTGCATGATAGCCTGCATGTAATTCATACCTTGGAATTATGTACTACTTAGGATTGATTGAGAGAGACAGTAAGTTTTAATTTATATGCATTTTGTCTCAATTTAAGAACATAATGCTAACTTTTCCTTTCTGAACTTCAAATATTGTCCTTAACTTCCACATGGAAAACAAAATGAGACTAAAGTGATTCATCACAACACACAATCAATCTCACACAGAAGATGTGTGTGTGTGTGTGTGTGTGTGTGTGTGTGTTCACAGTCACACTGAGCATAGAAAATAATATGAGTGTGACCATGAAACGGGGAAAATTACAGGAGACACGATGCTGTCTCAAGAGACTGGATGGGGTTGGTACAGAACGAGAGGTGGGGGGGCACCTCTATACCCTTTGGTTTAGCCACTGGTAAGCCATTCACTTCCTGGCAGGTGCTCAATCACTGCCTAGTACAGGAACCCTAGATGGGACCCCGATGATTGAAATGCCAGGAATATGTGTGAGAGGGAAGGAAACTGGCTAGAGAGAAGAAGGGGTATGTGAAATGGGGGGGGTAATGGGCACTAAAATGCATTAATTCACTGTCAGCATAATTTAAAAAGTAAATATATAAAAAAATAAAAATGTGAATGATGTACCTTTGAAATTCCTCTCCCATTTCCATACATTTAGATTTTTCTAGAGTCAAGTTGGTTAATGAAATCAAGCCAAACCACTCCAAGCTATAGAGAGATGTTCCCAGGCACACAACACATCATACTTTGACAGATCTTCTCTTAGCAAATTAATAATATAATCAGCAAATTATAATTTTTGACTAATGTATTTATGCCTTTAAAGATAATCATGGGTTTCTCCTTTTTCTATCCACCAACAGAAGTTGCTATCATCTTCGGCTAGTCCCAGTTCCTGGAAATGCTAATGTGTGGTTTCTATTTGCAGATATAGTTTAAAACCCTGCCAACATCAGAAACTAGAGGACGCCCAAAGGTTCAGATTCCGTCATGGGAACAGAAGCCTGCCGGCATGCAAGAAAAACTAAAGCACTTCCTCAGAGATGGCTTGATTGTCGCCTCCCAAAGGAATCTCAGAGCCATAAGACTTCATTTCCTGGGAGCTTTGCCATGTCTTCTGCTCCTGGCTCAGAAGAACTGGGCCAAGTCTGAGAGGGAATATGTGCAAGAGAGACCAAAAAGAGTCATTCTTAGGTTATTCATGAGTGAGAGGTCTTTTCCTCCCCGTGTGTGCACATCCTTCTGTCCACCTCAGAAAAGGAATTCAATGACAGAACAAAGTAATGATTTTCCAGGGTCCAACTTGACAAACCAACACGTTTACAAGAGTAAAAGTGAGAGTTACTGACAGAATCAAGAAAGACCCAAAGGCAGCTACATCATCTTGAAACTCACCCCAACATGGTGAGACCCAGAAACTGCAACATGCTCTCTGCTGCATGACTTGCTTCTAGGATAGTGTCCCCCCAAGTTTCTGGGCCATCCAGCATCTCTTCCAGAGTGTCAGAGTCTACTTCCTGACTGCTCCAGGTGTCTTCCAGGCTGCCTGGCCAGCTCAGCAATTTCTTTTCTTTTTTTTTAAATTTATATTTATTTTTCCCCAGTCTTACAAGCTCAATAGGTACCCTGGTCCCCTCCTTCCCTCCACCCTTCCGCAGTGCCCCTTGCACCCTCCCTCCTTTCCCCTTCCTTTCACCCCCATCCCTCCCCTTCTTCCAGTGCTTCCCCTTTCCCCCTCCCATTCCATGGAGCATCCTTTATTGTGAATACCAAACTTCCCTCTGAGTCCTCCACTCTAGTGAGGTGTAAAGACTTAGTGGCATACATTGCCCAAGCCCTTTCTTGGGCTCCCCTTTAGTATGGGAACACTATTATGACTGTTAAATCCCTTGCCTCTAAGGATCCTAGTGCTTGTGATCCATGCTAGACTTTGGAGGGTCGTTGACATGTCAGTCATTGCGCAGGTCACGCAAAGTCCAATTATGGCTACTGTGGTCCTAACTTGTGTGGAGTATCTTGTGTGTCATTGGTCCTCCCCATTTTTAGGCTCTTACAATCTTGTCGCCCCCTCTTCCACAAGTTTCCCTGAGCTTTAGGATGGGCAGAGATTTGGCTGGTCTGGTTCCAGGTGGTTCATGTAGGGTCTCTGATGTTCTGAATTATGGTTTGTTGTTGTTTTCAGTTTTTCAGCAGTTTCTTTTCAACCTCTTGACTGGTAGAAGCCCCTTATCACATTTGCATGGAATTGCTAGTCCTGACCATGAGCTGCTGGAGGATCAGGATGAATTCTTCTCATCATGTCTTTGTTTTAAAAATCAAACTATGTGACATTTCTGTTTCCTCAGTGCTGATCTTGGTGCCTGGCTCATAAAGGATGTAAAACGTGTCACAAGTAAATTAATTAGTGGACACATCACTACACATAGTCTAGACTTACCACTTTCATTGTGTGTTAGAGAGAAAAAGCACAGAATTCTCTCTTTAAAAAAATCTCATGGGGGCTGGAGAGATGGCTCAAGGGCTAAGACTCTGCCTGACAAGCAGAAGGTCCTCAGTTCAAATCCCAGGTCCCACCTAAGAACACCAGGCAGAAATATTATCCTATACTTCTGGCCCTGGTGGGTAGAGCCTGGGAAATCCCAAAGCAAAGCAAAAAGGAGGTAGAAGCAATACAGTATAATTCCCAAAGTCACTCTTGGTCTTCCATAGGGGCACACAGTGTCCTGTAATATACACACACACACAATAAATAAAGATTTTTTAGAAAATCACTGGCTGTAAAATATTGGCCCAGTAGATGACAGAGTTGAAACATAGAGAACTCTGCTGGGGATGTAGATTTGCTGTTTAATCATCTCTGCATTGATATCTTCCTACTTCCATATTTACATTAATGTATCCAGCCTCCTTTTCATTTGCACAGGATATAGGTAGCGCTGTACTTCAGATGTTCAATGTCCTCCGAAGGTCCTCATAGTCTTTGGTCGGTGCTATTGGGAAATTGCAAAGCCTTTAAGAAATGGGTGGTCTTCAGGTGGTGGGATCATGCTCCTGAAATGGATGGTCGAAGCCGGCTTGCCTTCCTACTGTGCTTCCTGGGTATGGCATGAGCACTTGGCTCAGTGCATGCCCCTTCCCTTTGTTCCGTGGCACCCTCCAGAGGTCCAAGCAAGGCGGTACACCAACTCTTGGGCTGGCACCGGCAAAAATGTGAGTCAAAATAATATTTTTCTTTGTATATGTTAATTATCTCAAGTATGCCATCATAATGAAGTGAAGATGATTAATGTGGCTGGCTAGAAGGAATAAATGAAATTCAAGAAACTCACAGAAGTAATTCAGAAAGAAAAAAGAGCGCAGGGGATTAAGTTAGCATTCCTATTATTGATATAAATATTCACATATACATTTTGAACACCTTGTAAGTTGATGGAGTGCTACAATTTAAAAAGTACTTTCATACACTTTATCTAAATAATTCCCTGCCGTGGAGCTCTTTTTATACATTTACTTGTTTACAGTTTCGAGTAAGAGAGGAGAGAACGGAAGAGGGAGGGGAGGGAAGGGAGAACGTGAGTAATACAGTGAGAGCATCAGAGGACAACTTTCAGAAGTCAGTTCTCTCCTTCCAGCAGGTAGGTTCTAAGGCTGTAACTCAGGTTGCCAGGTTTTCACTCAGGTAACTTTACCTGCTGAGCCATATCATAGGCCCCCAAATTATGAAACCCTTAAGTAATACTAAGGTTTCTTTTTTGATTTATCGAGACAAGGTCTCATTCAGCCAGTCTGACCTCTAATCACTATGGAGCAGGGCGGTCTTGAATGCCCCATCCTCCCGTCTCCATCTCCCACGTGCATTCCAAGCATGCATCGCTACGCCTGGTTTTTGATGTCCATTTTTCAGATGAAAAGGTCCAACGGTTAGGAGACCTCATGTCACACAGACACTGTTTAGCAAAGACTAGAACCACTTCTGATTCCAATGCCATTGGATCGTCCTCCTTTTGCTGGGAGGTACAGCTGCATAGGTGACGACATCGAGTCTTTATACTTCAGTCTTTCTGAATTGGGAGAAACCAGCTGTGGACTGAAACTCTCGTGACCCTCTTCTTACTACCTGGTGGACCTTCCAGCCATGCTGCGCAATGCAGTTTTCTGAGGCATTTATGCAACGCATGCAGTTCCTCAAGGGCTTCAGGTATTCAGCAACGAACATGGAGGACTGTAAACACGACCCACAATTGACCTGCTAGTACATAAAGTAAAATCACCACTGAGGCCCTGAGACCATCAGGTGGCAGATGAAGATCTTCCTTTGGCCTGCAGTGGATTTAAGTTGGTATATCATCTGCTAATTATACTCTAGGTACAAGCAAGCCTCATTCATGCAGCCAAATCAGGAGAGACTATTGCGATTGCTCTTTATTCATCAAGTGATCGATTCCGTTTTCAACTCTAATCCCTAGCTCTATACAAAGACGTTCTCAGAAACAGACAGAATTACTATGGCAACTGTTCGTTTGCTGTTGGGAAACATTCGCCCAGCCTGGCCATTCGTCATCGTAGCTGAGGCAAGGTATTGATGTGGACACAGAGAGAAATCACGGTCCTTGGGAAGAGTGAATCTAACATCACACTCAGATGTCAATTTGTAGATTCTCAGTCCTGGCTCCAGATTGGCATGAGATCTGAGGGGCCGCTACAGTAAATAGTGGTTCTTGAAATGTGGTCTCTGGACCACCAGCAGTGGCAGCTTCTGGGAAATTGTCAGAAATGCAAGCTTTCAGGGCCAGCTTCAGTTCTACTAGTCAGATGCACAGATGGGACCAGCAAGCCGCACTGTAGCAAGACAGGCAGGTGATACTGACATATGCTCAAATCTCAGAGCTAGTGATCTAGGAAATAAGTATCTGTCCAACTTGTCACATTGATTGACAGTATTAACAACAGTAGAAGATCAAGGTGTGTCATTTTATCTCTAACCTCATGTCTTCAACATAGTCCCATAACGGGACTTGTTATTTTCTTATTCTTCCAGTTATAGTTCAGGAGCTTGATTATTGTCCTGAAAATTTTATATGTCTTACTTATCCTCCAAGACCCAATTCAAATATCATCAACTCTGCATGTCTTACCTGATAAATCCAGGAAGATTAATTGCTTTCTTTTTTGCCATTTTTTTAGTATGTTTTCTACATTTCCTCCAAGAGACTTCATCTTACTATATGGGTTTTATTTTTTTTAAACATACAAAATTCATAGTTTCTTCTTTGCTCATAGTTCATGAAATAGTATCCTTAGGGTATGTCCATGGCCTATGGCTGCACTTCACTAAGACAGCATATCTCATGAATAGTCACTATAGACTCATCCCCTTGAGTGGCCTGGCTTAAGTCAATAAGCTAAGCTAATGAGGCATTTTTTACTTGAGCATTTGAACAGAGAGACATAACATTTACGATATTACTCAGTAATTCTACTCTGAGACATCTCTTCAAGAGAAATGAAAATAAATTTCCTCACTACATACTTTTTTCCATACACTTGCCAGAAATGTTCTTAGTGAAATTATTAATAATAGCCCCAAATTGGCAACAGCATAAATGTCCATCAACTAGTAAATAGAAAGACAAAGTATGGCATATATACAATAGAATGCTGATAGTGACTGAAAAGATGGATCTCTGACACACGCTTTATTGTGGATGAATCTCTAAAACATTCTGCTAACTGGTGTCAGACACATGTTACACATCTCCATTTAAGTGAAATTTTCAGAAGTTTCAAATCTACAGAGATTTGAAAGGTTATTGGTTTCTTGGTAAGATAGATAACAAAGAGAATTATAAGTACTGTGTATGGGAATGTTTGTAAAATGATTTGGAGTGATGGCTGCACAACTTGGTAAATTTACTTGAAATATCAAAATGTAAAATTAGAATGACCAATTTATATACTATATTAAAGTAATTTTTTAAAATAGAAATAACTTATTTTGTTCTTTTCCTCAGCTAACCTCTTGAATTCTAAATATATAAAACACAAAAAGATTTGAAAAAACACGTTCACCCATTAAAAATTAATCATGCAATTAGAATATCAGTATAGATTGAAAAATTTTGTTGCTATAATAGGATATCAAACACTGGGAATCTAGAGAGAGCATGAATTTATTTCTCATGATTCGGGAGGTTGTACTAGGAGACTCAGGACTTCCAAGATAGTACCTTGATGGATACTTTATCCTCCATAGAAGAGGGACACTGAGTTCTCACATGGAAGAAGATGGGAGAGCAAGAAGGAGTGAATTCTTCCCATCAAGAACTTTTATGAGGGCCTCTGCCCCCATTTGTGTGGAGAGGAACCTTCATAGCCCTTTGTGGGTTTCCATTTGTCAGACCTACATCATTGACTATCATCTTCCATTGCAACCACAATGCATATGAGCTTCCTGCCTTGTCAACCATAAGCTGTAAGACATGCCTATGACTAACTGATTGATGTCAACAACTGCAGAGATTAATAGCCGAATTTGGAGACAAACAGATCAAGGGTCAAATTTTCCCTCCATTGTTTATTCCAGTGTCTTAGTCACTTTTCCAGTTGTGATAAGATCATAGTTAGATACAGATTCAACTTGATGGTTGAGGGTTTGAGCTCTGGGCACATTTGCAAAGAAGTAGTAGTTAAGTCCAGGGGAAACCTGCAGGAGATTGTCTAGTTGATGGAGAAGGCCCAACCTATGGCGGGGGGGTGGGACTAGTCCCTGGGCAGGTGAATAAGATGGAGGGAACTGGTTTAAAAGGTGGTTATTCTACTGTACACTTGGTCAGGCATGCTGGTCCAATAAGTGCACTCTCTCAGCAGTCCTGTGGATGTACGGTCTTTAGTGGAGGACCAAAGTGGAGTCCTCCATCTAGAATAAGCCTCTTCTTCTCTTAAGCCATTTTATTATAGATTTATCCGTAATAATGAAGACTAATCAAGACAGATAACAAAATAACTTTACAAGAGCAACTTAAGGAAGCATCATGGTTTCAACGTGAGTTGTCTCCCATAGGCTCATGTGTTTGAATCTTTAGCTGATGCTAATGGTTGGAAATATTGCAGTACTTTAAGAAGGTGAAGCCATGCTGGAGGACTTCCTGTCACAGGAGGCGGGTCTTGAGGTTGGATAGCCCTGCCCTGCTTCCTCTAGTGGTCTGCTTCTGTAGCTGGTCTCCTGTTCTCCCTGCCTCCAGGACGACAGCTATGACCTGAACTCTCTCCAACTTCTGCCACCTGCCATGACTTTTAACCCATAATGGATTATATCTCCTCTAGAACCATAAGCCAGATAAATCTCCCATCGAAGTTGCCTGAGTGTTGTCTCACAGCACCAGAAAGATTAACTGCAGGAAGGAAGTGTATATTTGCCTTCATGGCTCTAGAGTACAGCCCATCATGGCAGGGAAGTCCAGGCAGCAGGTACTTAAAAGTCTGACTGTGTGACGTCATGTCCACAAGCAGGAAGAGAGAGACGAACACTGGTGGTCAGATTGTTTTGTCCTTTTTATGAAGTTCAGGTTCCAAATGCAAGGAGTGGTACCCCTTTCTTCAGGGTTTATTTTCTCACCTCAAAATTCTGATCAAGACAATCCCCATTCTTGGAGGCTCACCTACCCTAAACCATCCCTCCCAGATACCCCAAGATTTGCCTATTAAGGTGAGCCCAGATCCTGCCAAGTTGAAAATCAACAGGAGCCTCACTAACTTTCTCAAAATTGTTTGCTTTTTTCACATGTAAAGTGAATATTAAAAAAGTAAAAGGAAGAGTTCAAAGATGTAACTCAAAAGACTGTCAAAATCAAGTAAGAGAATGTTTTGGAACCATAAGTAGTAACTACAAGCTATTATGAAATACTAATCATTGCATGAGTCATTATAGAATTATTAGAATGGACTCACAAATTACTTGAAAAACAGTCTATTCAAGCAAAATATTTTATTATAGATGCTTTGTTTTACTACCTAGCATATGGTATGTCAATCAAAAAGTGATTTATTAAAAACCATACATTCCTTGTTCTACTAATTCTTATTTAAAAAGTTTAAACTAGTTTTGACTCATCTTCATATTACTAGATGCCTGACACCCCCTTTAACTGGCTAGCTTATAGCCCCGTTTTTTTTTTTTTTTAGAGCTGGGGCAGATAGATGAAGGATTTTTGGGTAACTTGGCTTTCAGGACTTCTCAATTTCTCACTAAGCTTTTGAGTGTGAGCACATTAGATATTTCCTTCCATAGTTTTGAAAATGAGGGTCTATTTTTCTTGACCAACCTGTGCTGGTTTTTAGCAAGATCACTTAGCAAGTGGAAGACAAAGTAGGAAAAAGCACTATGTCTCTCCGGCTCACAGCACTTATCCTCCTGATTGCCCTGCACAGCACGAAGAAGAGTAGGCATTGCCATCTATGCCTCTCCCTTAACGGAAGGCTGCTTTTAACAACCTGATGGAGTCATTTTCCACTCTGCTAAAAGAATAAAGAAGTTTCTTCTTTTATCATCTCCTGAACCATACATACCTCCTGCTGCTGACTACTTGCCCGGATATGGCTTGAGTTAAATTCACTGATATCGTCTTCGCTGCTGAGACTGCCCAGTGTAATTTGCTGCATCTGTAGTTGAGGCATTAGCTACACAGAAAGGCACTGGGGAACTTCAGAGGTTACCTATTCTAATCCCACCCTCCCTTGGAAGGAATTTGTTTCTAAGACAACCACTTTAAAACACCTCAAACTAATCATTTCATATGTTTGCATAACCTTTTTTCCGGCTGGAACCACAGAGGCTGGACGCGTGAAGGCTAGAATCCTGGAGGCCATACCAGAGAAGAAATAGAAGGTTCCTGCTGTGCCAGGAATCCTTAAAAAAAAGTGAAGGAATTTCACAAAGTTGAAAATAAAGCGCCTGTGAAAGAAGTTTGCCTTGAAGACACTTTGAAAGGCCAGGAAGAAAGCTAAGTGCTGTCACAAGGAGTACAGACAGATGGACTGAGATTAGGATGGCTAAGATGGCAAGAAAAGCTGGCAACTCCTATGTACCTGCAGAACCCAAACTGGCATTTGTCATCAGAATCAGATACAATGGTGTGAGTCCAAATGGTCCGCAAGGAATTGCAACTTCTTCATCTTCACCAGGTCTTCAGTGGCACCTTTATTAAGCTCAACAAAACTTCAGTTAACATGCCGAGGGGTGTGGAGCCATATGTTACATTGGGGTAACACAAACCTAAAGCCAGCCAATGAGCTAATGTACAAGTGTGGCTATGGCAAGATCAATAAGAAGAGAATTGCCTTGACAGACAACTCTTTGATTGCTTGGTCTCTTGGTAAATATGGCGTTATCTACCTGGAGAGTCTTGTTCGGGAGATCTATAGCGTTGGAAAACACTGCAGGGAAGCTAACAACTTCCTGTGGCCCTTCAAATTATCTTCTCCGTGAGGTAGAATGAAGAAAAAGACAACTCATTTCGTGGAAGGTGGAGATGCTGGCGACAGGGAAGACCCGAGCAACAGACTTACGAGGAGGAGGAACCAAGATGTCACCCTGGAGTTTTTTGGTAAACTGGCCAATTAATAAACAGTGACTGCTGGTAAAAAAAAAAAAATGTTTGCATTAGTTGCTTATTTCATTGCTGTGACAAAGTGCCTAATAAGGAGCTACGTCAAAGGAGAAAGGGTTTCTTTCTGTTCATGATTCAAGGGTATGGTCTATCACTTCGGGTAAATGGAGAAGATAGGAGTTTAAAGAAACTGGTCATAAGACATCCATAATCATAAAGCAGAGAGAAAGGAGAGTGAATATTCTCAATTCATTTTCTTCTTTATGTACAGTTCAAGTTCCTAGCCCTGGAAATAATGCTGTCCACGGCGGGTGGGTCTGTCCACCCCAATTAATCTAATCAAGATGACCCTCACCCTATAGCCACACTCAGAAGCTTGACTTCCAGGGGATTCTGGATATCATCACAATTATACTTGAGATGTAACCATTACAATATCAATTGAAATCTGTGTATATGCATAAAAAAAGGGTTCTGGAACAAAACTTTTAACCATAGTGGCTCTCTAGCTTTGGTGGGCTTCAGAAGAACGATGTGGAAGGACTATGAAATAACATGCTATCTCTCCTCTCTCCTCCCTTACCTCAGATTCTGATTCGGCAGATCTGGGGTGGGTAAGTCCCAGGTAATGCTGCTGCTATTGCTCGTTGAGGGGACACACTTTGAGAGCTATCATTCAAGAAGTACAACTTCTCTATCCACTGACCCAAATTCCCATCAAGCCACCATTGATAACTGCATTCAAACAAATCAGTTTCCATTGTGAAACTCTTGAATGAAGAACATCTCTGAAACCTTTCACTACTACAGATGCTATCCTGGATTTCTTTTTCCTACGCAGACTTTTGTTGCCTAGGGAACAGTCTGCTAGAAGACACTTCTTAGCCAGAGTGTCGCGCAGTTCAAGATTTTATTTCTTCATTCCAAGATATGTGTTCAAGTAGGTCACTTCTCTTTTCTGTGCTTCTGCTACCACGTCTCTGTAAGGACAGTATGAATTATTCTTGTGTGATTCTTCTTGGAACGATGCAAGAAAAATGTCTGCTCACTCCCAATAAGGCACCAGCAACAGACCAAAGTAATGATTCCACCCAGGTTTAACTTGGCAACAAATAAGCTTATTGGCATTGCTTATAGAACACAGATAAGGGTACATACAGAAGCATGGTTGACCCCAAAAACAGCTGTACTCCTGAAACATCCCATCCCCAAATGGATTATATAGCTGCATAGATGGACTCTTACACCTCAGCTAACTGCCACACTATCTACTCTAGCATCTTCTGTGACCACATGCAGCTAGGAAAGGATTACAAACACATGGCAAAGAGGTGCAAGAAAAAGTACCTGAGACGGGGGGGGGGTTCTGATGATGCTCACCGCCCTGTCCTTCTACAAGGAACTTCAATAGGCCAATCTGGAGGGTCTTTCTCAAGTAGTCACAGCTGTTCTGATAAAGATATTATCATGCTCAGAAGACTGTTCTACAACAGGCCGGTATTGCATAGTGATATTTTGGTCAATGGCACACTACTCCCATAAGATCATATTCCCCAGTGACATCAAAGGTGTCTCAGAGAATATAAGTATATCTCTGATGCTTGCACAATAACAAAATCACCTAACGATGCAGTTCTTAAGATTTACGCCTTTGCTAAGCAATGCACGGCCACATCTATTTATATACATATATTCACACACTTGTTTCTAAACATTAAGTGAAAGAATCCATATGGACACTGTAGAAATGCATAGAGTTTTATCTTCTTCCCCCTGAACTTTTGAATACAAACAAGACAAGAAATATGCACCATATAATAATAGGATATCACAATGTGGAAACTCTTGGTAGAGCTTCAATTTCAGAATGAAGAGGTTTCTTTAAAATTTGGGAATAAATGAACCTCAGTGTCAAATCCAATTCCTTCACTGGTTCTCATTAAGAAATTAATATAGGCTCCTTTGAAGAAAAATCGTTTCTAGTGCATAATAAAAATTGTACTTAAGAACGTAATAAATTCCTTAAATAGAAAAATATAATTTTCTGATAAAAATAATGCCAGGCAATGTGTGCCACAGATTATGAATAAAAGTAGTAACTAGAGTCATCCTTGAGTTTGATATGCTTGCTTGAAGGTCAACATGAAAAATAACTGCGAAGCTAGTTGAAAAGAAATTTCTAGATAAAACTAATCGTGACAACTTTGCCAATTCTTTAGCAATGAAATGTAGAATGACGTGAAATTTGCTTGGATTGATTGGATAGGTAGCACTTTGTGGAAGTGCCTGGGTTAAAAATGACATCTTTTTGGCTTTATTCAGAATAAAACTAAGAAAGAAAACTACGACAAGCAGAAGCAATAAATGTTAAGGAAAACAATTTTTAATGCGCTTGTTAACACACAATAAGGGAGGCTTGATTTAGGACCATCACAACAGGTGCAGGGACCAATGCAGTGAGACTGGGTTCAACTCCAAATATAGTCTGGCTGAGTAGGAATTTGCAGCAAAGAACAGAGGGGGCAGTGATAGAATGTTTCTAAGGGAAAGATGATAGACACAGGAGATTTGGATGTATCACTCACACAGGATTCACATCCACAAGAGGAGGATGGGAAATTGAAGAGAACAAGATATTGAGGATGGAGGGGTCTTGCTAAAGACCAGGTGCTTTGCTAAAATTGTGTTTTATGGGCTGGAGAGGTGGCTCAGTGGTTAAGACTCTGCCTCACAAAGCAGAAGGTCCTGAGTTGGAATCCAAGGTCTCACATAAAAACACTAGGCAGAAATAGGCAGTGGCCTGCACTTCTAGCCCTAGTGGGTGGAGCCTGTGAAATCTCAGAACAAAGCAAAAAAGGAGGCAGAAGCAATCCAAGGATGATTCTTGAAGTCACTCTTGGTCCTCCACAGGGTCACATAATGCTCTCTCCTGCTCTCTCTCTCTCTCTCTCTCTCTCACACACACACACACACACACACACACACACACACACACACACACACACACACACACACACACACACAGAGTTTTTAAAATAAAGAAATAAAAATAAAATTGTGCTTTACAAGGAAGGATGTGTGGATGATCCTAGAAGGAGTTCAACAGCTCTTGCAAGCAAAGGATTTTTACCATAAGCAAATGCCTTGGGAGTCTGGGCAGGCTGCGAGGAAGGCCCTTGTCAGCCATTGGCTGGAGTCTGTTTGCTCCTCCCACACGGATACTGTGAGTAGAGAAAAGCTTCCAAGTGCTGATCTTGGCAGCTTTTCTTTCCCTTCCTGTTCAGCGGTAGGCAAGTGGGAGAAGCAGCAGGCGGCCCCTCTAGTATGGGGACTCTCATCCTACAAGTGTACACAACTCGTCTGCAGGCCCAGGATGCTATGTAGCTTTTGGCCTGGGTGGAAAGACTTGTGAGCTCTCTGGTGTCCCTTTAACCCATCCTTCCTGACTCTCAGCTCTCTGGATTCTCTAGCCAGCCATCTCTCTTCTGCTCCTGCCCTTCTTTCTGCCTCTCTCCTGCTCTTTTTCAGCTGTTAGAGAGCTGACTGCTTTACCCCTTCCCCAGCTCAGCCTGCACTGACGCTGACCCTCTGCCGCCTCAGATCTTGCTCTACTTCTTTCTTTGTGTTGCCGGCTCAGCCCACATTACTGAAGTGGCCAAGAAAAGATCATTCAAAGGAAGGCTTTATTGGGCCTAATGATACAGCCTGGGAGGGGTAGGGGAGAGGAGGGGAGGCCGCAAGAGAGAGAGCCTCTCTCAGCTCACCTTGCTTCACTAGCCTGAGCAAGTGTGTTTGAGCTAATAAGAGCCATTTGTTTGGGTCCAAAATCAGAGTTTTGCCCCAGCATCAACGCAAGCACTAACATTTTGACCAATCACATCGTTGTTTCTTTGGCACCAGTCAGCAGTCCCCCAACTAAGACAATAAGGGAAGCAAGACCTGCTCTAGGCTAGGTGGCATTAGTTTCAAGATCATCTAGTAGAGTTCTCTGAGACCTATGATAGTAAAAATTCTGGTCTAACCTGTCTCACACAGATCTGCTGAGGCTCCACCTGCAGGAGCCCAGGCACTGTAGCTTTCTCAAGGCCTCCCACAAATGTTCAAGATGGCCGGTATTTGGACTGATTGGTCGAATGACTGTTTTTATGTTCAAAGGAGCCCGGAAGCAAAAGAGAGAGACCAACAACTGCTAATTGGGGAAATCATCAATCACCTCTTTGCTGCCATCTTTGTTTGATTACAGGAAAATAAACATTAGGAGTGCTTACAACATAAATTTTAAAAACTTTATCCTCGGGCTGGGGAGGGGCTCAGGGGTTAAAGTGCCTGCTATACAAGCAAAAGGAGTGGACTTCACATCCCCAGATCCTGGTTAAATACTGGGTGGGCGTAACAGTCCTGCTTGTAAATCCAGTCCTGGAAGACAGAGCCTGGAAATTTCCAGAGCAAGCTGGCTAGCCAGATTAGCCCTGTACTCCGGATTTAAGTAGAAACCTGGCTTCAGAAGAATTAGGTGGAAGACAGATTGAGGATGAGTTCCAATATTAGCCTCAGACCTCTACTTTCACACATACATGCTCACACACATGCTCACACACATGCACCCTTACATATGTGTGTTGCACATATAAACACAAATACGTGGACTCCACTCCCACATGTGCACCCTAGCTATACAAACATGCGTATACACTCACACACACAGAGACACACAAAGATAGGGTGAAACCTATTATTAACATTAGTAGTGATTTTAAATATATTTACACAATGTTTTAATAGTACTCAACCCTGCCCAATGTTCCAGGCCAGAGAGAGGTATATCCCTTTTTTGGTCTCAAAGAAACTTAAAAAAATGCTTTTTTTTAAAAGTTAGTCTGTTTGTTGTGATATATCAAATTAGTTCCTTGTAATTAAAATCTTATTAGACATTTTCTTTAAGAAAGAGACCAGTAAAGCTATAAGATTGTAAACTTACATAAATATAGCTTAGGTGCTATTCTTAGCTTTGTAGCACATAAGCTGTGTGACCATGGGTCTTAGAGATCCAATGTTGAAAGGAATATTAACACCGTGATTGGCCAAGTTTACCTTCCACCAATGCCTTTGCTTCCCCTTCTCTTCTACACAGATGCTAGATAGCTTCACTGCATCAGTCGCTGGACGGGGTCCATTGCAGAAAGCAGTCTGCTATGACATTTCACATAACAGCATTTCTCCAAATAACTTCAGGTAAGGCTGCACCATTCCTTAAGCTGAGTCATGCCTAACACTGCATGCAACTGCAGTTAAAAGCATAAGCTTTTGAGACTTAAAAATAGGTTTCACATTATTCCTTTATAAATTTTCATTTTTGTGATTCCTGGGAAACTTATTAGATAGAAGAATAGTCTTCAATCATTAATGCTTTGAAGTAAACTCATTCCTCCAAACACTTCCTTTTAACATGCATAGCTTTCAGAGCAACAGGGGTCTCTTGGAAGGGGATGAAAACTCCTTTTAGTTTATCTTTGAGGCAAGAATAACCTGAGTAAGCCTGTAGTTCTAATTATGCTCCAAACAGATAACCTCAACTTAATCATAAGATAAACTCAAATTGAGAGGCATTTTCAAAACTGACTCAGAGAGGTGGAAAATTTTTAATATGGTGTTAGGCAATTGTATTATATCAGTGTTAAATTTCTGAATTTGCTAATTCTGTAAGAGAATATATACTGAGACATTTGAAGGAAAATGAGTACAATTATTTGGGAAAAACAAATATGGTCATAGATATATAATAGATAATTTAGTAGATAGGTGATAGAGATAGACAAATAGACAGATGGATGATAAAATGTGGCAAGATGCCTTTTCAATTGATATGCCTGAGTAGCAGAGGGTGTCTGGAAATTCTTACTACCCTTTTGTAGGGTAGCATCATTTCAGAATGGTAGTTTTATAAAAAACATTATTAAAAAACGAAAAAAAATTTACTCTGAAGCACTTATTAAACTTTCTCCACACTAATCTCCATCTCTAGATCTCTCTTCTGGAGATCTTAATCTACTTTAAACCCCACAGTTGAGAAGTTTGAACTTCAGCCATGTAAATTAACCTCTGGCTCTTTAGTGACAAGAGGTAACAATAGTGTCACTCTGATTGGAATGACATATTATTGTTGAGAGAATCAATAATATTATAAAGCACTTTAGTAGTCTTATGGTGCTAGACAAGAATTCATTATTCTCCTGCAGTGAGTCTGTGCATAAGAATTACATCAATATCTGTTATGCTAACAATCCCCTCTTACATAGACACTGCAAGCATTATGGAAACATTAAGGTGGTTCAAAAATTATTTACCTACATAGTGCAGTAGGAGATGAGTCTGGCTGCCAAACCCAAGATGCGTTTCAAGTTTGTGATAGTTAATCCTGGGTGTCAACTTGACACACCTAGTATTTACTAAGATCAGCTAAGACCTGCACCTGGAAGGATCAACTGAGACCACCTGAAGGGATTGTACCCTCCCTAGATCCCTTTGAAATCTCCATAGATCTCATAAAAATCTCCCAGTAATGGACCATATAAAAGCCATAGAACAGAACACAGAAGAGTAGGGAGACTCTCTGAAGCTGTGCTCTTCCCTCCTGCCACCTGACCCTTCAACTCGACTCTCTGAGACTCTCTAGGAATCCTCCAGCCTTCAGCTGTCACCCTTGGGCCTACTGGGCTGAGCAGCTACTGGCAGCTATCTTTGGACTACCTGGGCCATATTTTGTAAGCCAACTCAATAAATTCCATATATTGAATTCCATGACTCTAGAGAATCCTGACAAATACAAAGTTTATCTTGTTTTTTTTTTCCTGCTGGCAATTATACTTTATTTTCTTTAAGAGATAGTTTATTAGGTAGAGACGTTTTATTTAGCTCATAGTTCTGAGGTTTAGAACATAGGTCTGATGTCTGCTCGGCTTCTGCCGTCACGTGGAGGGACAGAAGCAAGAGCAGCAAGCAGGTTCATGGGAAGAGCCTGTCTGCAGTTTTAGTAGTGAAAACTGATGCTTCTTATTTCCATGAAGCTAAACCATATATGCATGCGCACACACACAGTTGTATGTGCATGTACACACATGACACATATCCTTGCTCTCCTGAATTCTTGCTTTTGCCTCTGGTATCTATGCTGATTGTAGTTCTAATGGCGTCTGACTTCATAGTCCAGCTCTCACCTCCAGGAGATTCTTCACTGGGCTGTGAGCTCATATTTTCAATGTGGAAATTACCGAGGCTCAAATCTCTAACCCATGTGCTAGCATATACTTTGTCTTTGCCAGATTCTCTCCCTTGGGTACTTGTGATAAACCTCAAAGAGTTATTGTCAGTCATCTGAAGAAAGATAAATTAAGAATATAAGAAATGTCAGCTGGACCTATCAGAGGAACGTTAGGCAATTCCAAAGACAAGGAACTCCCGAAAAGCAATGACCGTGGACAAAGACATGAAAGGGCAAATTGTAGCGGGTGAAACCTGAATTGCCAACAAACAAAGATGCTCTGTGCCGTTATGGATTCAGAACATGCAAATCATCTCACCGACAAGTTGTAGAATCATATAGCCCAGATTCCTGGAGCTAAATTGATGGAACTTTTCCTGCCAGAGGCCGGAGTTGACCTGTGAAATTGCTTCGCTACTCTCCTGACCTAGAGAACCCTAAAAAATCATGCAAATCAAGAGGTTCGAATCTATGTGTTCACTTTAAGAACACCCGTGAAACTACTCAGACCATCAAGGGCATGCATATCCGAAAAGACACCAAATACCTGAAAGATATTTTAAAGAAGCAATGTGCACCATTCGGGTGGTATAATGGTGGAGTGGGCAGGTGTGCCCAGGTTAAACAGTGGGTGGGACTGGATATAGGGTCAGTGGCTCAAAAAGAGTGCTGAGTTTTGTTGCACATGCTTAAAAATGCAGTGTAATGCTAAACTAAAGGGCTCGGATGTCGAATCTCTGTTCATTGAACATATCCAGATGAACAAGGCACCCAAGATGCTCTGCAGAATCTGTAGAACTCATGGTCAGATTAAGCCACACGTGAGCTCCCCCAAACACACGGAAATGATCCTTATGGAAGAGGAACAAATTATTCCTAAGCCAGAAGAGGAGGTTGCCTAGAAGAAAAAGCTATCCCAGAAGAAACTGAAGAAACAAAAACTTACGGCCCGGGAATAAATTCAGCATAAAATAAATGCAAAACAAAGTAAAAAAAAATTGATTGAGCCAAGTAATGACAGCGGAGTAGTTTTGTCAATGTTTCAGCAAAACATTTGATAAAATCATCTTAAGGAAGAAAAGACTTAACACACAGTCCATCGTGTTGGGAAGATGTGGCAGCAGGGGTGGCCCTGGCTGTAGCTGCAGGAACATGAGGCGGCGGATAGCAGCAAATCAACAGCCAGGAAGAGACAGAGACTACTACTAGTGCTCAGCTCGCTTCTTTCTTTTTATCCCTCCCCCCCCAAGGATCCCAGCCCACAGGAGAATTCCATCCATGCTCGTTCCTCAGCCCACTCCTCAGTTGAACACCCTGGCAGATATGATAGAGGTGTGTCGTCTCCTAGGTGATTCGAAATCCGTGGAGTTGACAATAAAGATTAAGTTTCTGTCTTAGTTTCATAACAAGTTAGCTGAATGGGAGATTTTTTTCCTTTAGAATTATTTTATTAAATCATAAATGTACAACAGCGTCTTCACTCTACACACGCACTTAAAAATTTTTAAAGGAAAAACGGTATGGCTTATTACACTATGATCCTGGCTAATAGCTTTTCAAAACTTTGAGAAAAATCTTAAAAAAGGTTTCACATGTCACCTGAAACTTACAAATTTAACATTCTCAAAGAAGGAATGCTTCTACACTCTTACAAAGACCACTAGAAAGAAACAATTAAAAAGCTAAGAAAATGTCTCAAAGGCATTTTTTTTTTACAATCCTTCCTCCACAGTAAGGTAATGTTATTAAATAATCCAATCCATTCACAAAATGGCTCTCTGCATCTGCTCTGGTGTCTTCTGCCATATCACTGCATATTTATGCATGACTGAGATAAGAGTTTCCTTAACATTGTTATTTCGATAACCTGAAGCTGTTCTGTTACCTCTGGGCTCTCATCCTCTCCTATTTATACAGTGAAGCCCATGGCAAGTAGGAAGAAGCTCAGTATCGGCTCCTCCCACCATAACCCCCACTTCCTCCACTGCCTCCTGGACAATAGTTTCCTCCACCATATGGTCCCCCCATGTTCCTGCTACCACCAGTTTCCACTCTTCATTGGACCATAATTAGAAGGTTGCTGGTTATAATTTCCAAAATCATTGTAATTTCCACTTCCATAATTTCCTCCTCCATAGTTGTCATAACCACCTCCGTAGTCCCCACCCTGGTTGCCATATCCAGGTCCTCCACCACCATATCCTCCTTTTCCTCCTCCATAACCAGGGCTACCTCCAAAATTGCCACCTCCAGGTCCTCCTCCGTATCCATTATAGCCATCCCCAAATCCACGTCCGCTTCTGTATCCATCAGATCCTCCCCTGAAATTGCTTCCTGGTCCTGGTCCAAAATTTCCACCACCACCACCACGTGGGTCCCAAAACCAAAGTTCCCTCCTCTTCCACCTCTATAACTTTGAACCTCCTGCATTTCTTGCCTGGACAGTGCCTTTCTTACTTCGGCATTATGACCATTGATGGTGTGATACTTTTGCAATACAATTTTATCCACAGGATCATGGTCATCAAAAATAACAAAGCCAAAGCCTCTTTTCTTTCCAGACTGCCTATCAGTAATCATTTCAATAGTTTCAATTTTTCCATATTCTTCAAAGTAATCTCTAATCTCAGTATCTTCTTGGATTCCACCAACAAAGAACTTCTTCACAGTCACATGGGCTCCAGGTTTTCCAGACTCCTCTCTTGCTACAGCACGTTTTGGCTCGACTACTCTCCCATCAATTGAATGAGGTCTTGCAGCCATGGCAACATCAACCTCAGCCATCAATGAGAAAGTTACAAAACCAAATCCTCTTGATTTTTCGCTTGCAGGATCCCTCATAACCGCACGAACTGTGAGCTTTCCCCATTGCTGGTAGTTGTTTCTCAAACTTTCTTCTGTGGTTTCAAAGCTTAAGCCACCGATAAAGAGTTTACGGAACTGTTCCTTTTCTCTCTCCGTCGCGGACTCAGTGGCTTCAGCTGGATTTCCCGCAGCGGAGCGAGATGACAAAGACCTCCGCGGACGGACGCGAACCGGACTCGTCCTGGCAACAGAGTGAGAACTGCCGCTGCTGGAGAAACGGCGCTCGAGGACCTGCACCCGGGAGCCGGCGCTGCTGCTCGGAATGGGGAATTTTTACTGGCTTATGATTCCAGTTTGTGATCTCAGATTCATGGCGGCAGGAAAAGCCACACCAGCAGGAGCCAAGGGACCACAGCACATCCACAGAAAAAGCAAAGGACAAGGACCGATACTGCGTGATTATTTTCCCACATGCCAACTTGCCAAAAGCTCTCTCCATCTTACCCTCCTGCCCACAGAACAGTCTCAGCCATTATGAGCCAGATCCTCTCACGTTAATCATGCAGTTAAGACAATCTCTTACATGTTTGCTCCGAGGCAGCTTTAGCTAAATAATTCCCCATACGTGTGTCTGGAGGTCCACCTCTCAAGTGCCATGTGTCAGCTGAAGGTAACTGGCACACATCACAGGTGGGGGGATGGGGAAGCACAGACGCTCACACGCTGACTTGGTAGGATTCCTATACTCCTTTGGAAAGCAACTTGATAAGATGTAATAAATTAGAAGACATACCTGTCCAATAGGTGTTTCCATTTCTAGATCTTTATAATATAGTGTCAACCAGGAATATCTTTCCCCCGCCTAAGAAATACCTGGCAATGTCTAGAAACATTTTTTGGATAACACAACTGGAGGCTTGCTACTGATCTCTAGCACATGAAGATCAAGGGAGCTGATTCACACCCTACAACAAACAGGCCTTTTTAGTCAGACTTTCAAGGTAGAAGTAGAAAATGCAATAGGTATAAGGGTAAACAACTTTTCTTTAGGAAAATTACAAACACACACACACATACACACGAAGAATTTGCAGTACATTTATAGTATATAAAACCAAAAATCAGAAGCAGCGTAAATGTCCATTACAGAGCAGTAGACACATATTGGTAAAGTCATATGGTAGAACAATCTACAGCACTTAAAATGAATAAATTAGGTTTTTCTGCTAACACAATTGAAACACAAAGGAAGTGATGAGTGATAAAAACACATTTCAAAAAGAAGTGGTTTTATGGTACCATTTAAGAATTTTCAAAAGCATAAAGTAATGCTTTTAATATGTTTAACAGGAACAGTTTGCCAATATGCCTGGAATGTTTGTTCTTGGTAATGCCCATGTGACAAAATTGTGAACTTGCTTTGGCTGATAAGATTACTGTGGTTGGAATATGAAATGTCCACCTCAGGCTCAGGTGTTGGTGTTTAGTCTTCAGTTGGCAGTGCTAATTGGGGAGTTGTCATAGTTACATGCAGATGTCCAAGGCAGCTTTAGCTAAATAATTCCCTATAGGTGTGCCTGGAGGTCCACCTCTCAAGTGCCATGTGTCAGCTAAAGGTAACTGGCTCTGGGCACATTTGTAGAAAATTAATAGTTGAGTGGGAACATTTTTAGAAAATTAGTAGTTGAGTTAATCCCAGAGCAAACTTTCAGGATATTGTCTAGTGGATGGGAAAGGCCCAGCCCATGATGGATGGAACTAGTCCCCCTCCTCTGGGGAATAAAACAGAGGGAATTGTTTGAGAAAAGGGGACATCCTTCTATATACTTGGCCAGACATACTGGTCTGGCAAATAAGGATTGTCCCTCTCTCAGCTGTTATGTGGATTTGGTGTGGCCAATGCCTTCGGCCCTTTGGTGATGGTTCATGGTTCTCCTGCCAAGCTGGAAGAGGAACCGTAACTAGACTGTTACAGAGAGAATAAACCTCTGTTCCCTTCGTCAGTTGATGGTGATCTGATCAGCAGCATGCAGGTGAACTGCAACAGGGAGGTTATCCTAGTTTCTCTTCTGTGGTTGCTATAAAATAATCGGACAAAAGCAAGTGGAGGTGGAAAGAACTTATTCCAGCTAAGAATTCAAGGCCTAGTCCATCATGGCAGGGAAGTCAAGGAAGCAGGAGCTCGAAGCAGCTGGTCACGCTGCATCTACAGTCAAGAAACAGAGAGCAATGAATGCATACATACAGACAAGGGCTTGGCTTGCTTTTTCAATTTTAAACAGTTCAGGATCCCTTGCCCAAGGAATGGTCCTGCCCATAATCACTATCAATTAATATACCTGTGATAATCCCTACAAAATTTCTCAGAGGCTCACCTTAATCTAGATTAATTAATCCCTTGTAGGTGTCAGGTTGACAATTAGCACTAACCATCACAGAGATGGTAGAAATGTTAAGAGTTAGGACTCGGCTAGAGGAAGGAGGTCACTAAGTACATGTCTTTGAAGGTTTTAGCTGATTCCTACTTGCATCTTCTCTATCTTTGCCTTGTGTCTTTTCTTGAGATAACAAAGGATCTCTACCATGTGACACCTGACACTATGAGTTAAAATATATCTCTCTTCCGTTAGGTCATTTGGCCACAGCATTAACAAGGATGCGCTTGTGCATCACAGTTGAATCTTTCTGGTAGCTCTGGAGGACTGAGTCCATGCATGTGAACAAGACTAGGTCATTCCGTTGCATGATGGGACATGGTTGGGCAAGTGATTCGTGTCAGCCCAGGTGACACTGAATCAATTACTAAACTTATCGGTAAAACTAAGTAGAGATCTACTCCTCAACCAGAGATAATGGTTACCCACTTACAGTAAAATATCATGAAAAAATAATATTTATTGTTTTAAACTACCAAACCGGGAGGTTTGTTACACATCAAAAAATTAAATAACTGGTGTAATTGTTCCTAGATAATACATTTGCATTAAAAAGCCCAAAAAATGTGGATGGAGAGATAGCAATGCCATTTCTGATGCTGATTAGCACTGAATCTGAGTGATAACTCCCAGAGTTAGAAAAAGGATTGAGAGAGAGAGGAGCCATCCTTCAACTGTACTCATAACACTTTCTTAAAAATAATTACAAAAGGGCTTTTAGTTTCAAGAGCTTATTAGATGCAGAAGATAGCTGAACAAATAAACAGAAAGCTATCAACTTTTTCTGCTCTCAAAGGGAAATGAACTAGAAAGTGGCAGATCTTACCCAAAACATCAGTAGCTAGAGCCTATGCTGGCTGGAACACTTAGCAGGTAGTGTGATGGGCTGTGGAGCGGACACACACTGTAAGCTCAAAAGATCTCTGTATTTTTTGAACATTCACTTCTGGGAATTGCACCAGGTTCTTAAGGTAGAGTCTATTCCTTCACCTTAAGGAAATAAAATCTTATTTCTCTGGCAGAAGAGGAAAGTACCTTTTGGGAATAGGCCCAGAGGCTCACTAAAAGACTGATTTAACCCTATCTCCTTATCATCAAATCAACAGGGCTCAGCTCCATGCCAGTGGATCACAATCAGAACTACACAGGGCACACTGTATTCAAGAAGCAGTGCGTAGGGTCAATAGCAGCAGAACAACAATGTCAAAAGAATTTGAAGCCTTTGCAGTTATAGCTCAACTCCAGCCTAGATCGAATATTGTCCTAAATGTCTATCTGCAGCTATTGATATAACAGTAAGACAGTATATAAGATTATTCAAATGTCAATATATGTAATTCAATTCCTATTATTTGATACATCATGCCCAGAATTCAACATAATCAACGATGACAATAACAAAAATACAAAATATGTTAAAATCCCAGGGAAAAAAAGTGGAACCCGAAGAAATAAAATTATGGTTGAAACCACACTCAGATGTCATGTAGGCTTTGGCATCCTCAGATAAGGGGTGCTGTGGGTAAGAGATGCTATGCTAATTAGATACAAGGGTCAACTTGACAATGGAAAGTTCATCTGTGAGCACATCTGTGAAGAAGAGGTAGTTAAGACAGCCCTGAACTAGTCTGATTGATGTGGGGATAACCCAGCTCATGACAGATGTGATCATTTTCTGGGCAGATGGATGAGATGGAGAGAGTGGTTCAGTGTTTGGCAGCTTTGGCAGACTTGCAGACTGGCAAATGGGAAAGTTTATCTCTCTCTCAGCAATTCCTGTGGATAAGATATGGCCAGTTCTCTGGTGTTGATAGGAATACTCAGCCAAGTTGGACTATGGACTGTAACCAAGTATTGTCAGCAAGAATAAACCCCTTGTTCCCTTAAGTTGTGCAGTCATAGCCACAGTAGTGTTCCTATGCTTAAGGGGAACGCAGGAAAGGGTTCAGGGAAATGCCACTGGGTCCTTGTACGTCATCGGAGAGGAGGGCCCAGAAGAGAGTCTGGCATGCACATTAAAGGATTCTCCGGGGATTGGGGGGGAAGCACTGGGGAATGGGGAGGGAGAAGGGAGAGGAGAGGGAGCAGGGGAGTCAGAGGGAGGAGGAGGGAGGGAGGGAACTGGTGTACCTATTAAGTTTGTATGAGCGGAAATAATAAAAAATGTTTTAAAAAGTTGTGCAGTCATATATGAATCAGCAACATGAAAAAAAGAAACTGCAAGAAATATGTAAACCAAAGAAAATGTGGAACAATTTCCAAAATGTAATCATAAGAATCAAGAATGGCAAGGAAGCAAATGGAGCAGAAGAAATATTTCAAGTAACAAATAGCTAGGAATTTCTCACAATTCACAACAGACACCAAACTATAAATCTAGAAGAATAAGAGACCATTAAACAGGGAAAGGGCCCCAAACAGAAAAATCAAAAAGCTACAAATAAACCAAAGGATGTGGTGTGTGGGTGTTGGGGGGGGGGACTGGAATGCTTTTCCAGGAGTGGAACAGGGTAAGAATTGTGGCTGACTACTTTCTGGACACTACACCATCAAGGAGTGATAACCTTATGGAAGAGGGAGTGGCAAGGCTGTAAGAGCCTAAAGATGGAGCGGACCAATGATATGCAAGATACTCCACATAAGTTAGGGCTACAGCATCCAGGATTGGACTTCGCCTGTATAATGGCTGACATGTCAACAACCCCCCAAAGTCTAGCACAGGTCATAGGGAAGAAGGCTTCAGCCAGTAGGATCCTTAGAGGCAAGAGATTAAACAGTCATAATACAATTCCCATACTAATGAGGAGCCTAAGAAGGGGTCCCAGGCTATACCACTGAGTCTTGAATCCTCACTAAAGTGGAGGACTCACAGAGGGGTTAGCACACACATAACCAGATGCTCCAAGGGATGGGAGAGAAGAAGGGGGAGGTGCTGGGAGAAGGGGATAAAAGGAAGGGGGTGAAAGGAAAGGAAAAGGGGGAAAGTGCAATGGGGGGACTATAGGGGAGAGAAGATGGGAGGGAGAGGAGGGGGGATACTTATTGAGCTTGTATGATTAGGAAAAAAATAAAACTTGGTAGAAAAAAGTGAGAAAGTTTAGGATAAAGTACTAAGAAGAAAACCAAATAGACAGCCCAGCGGTCTGCATCCAGTGAAATTAG
This sequence comes from Typhlomys cinereus, assembly GCA_023101885.1. Taxonomy (NCBI): domain Eukaryota; kingdom Metazoa; phylum Chordata; class Mammalia; order Rodentia; family Platacanthomyidae; genus Typhlomys; species Typhlomys cinereus. Next base: position 2,878,541 of record JALPQD010000253.1, read on the forward strand.
CCATCAAAGCGGGAAGAATAAAGACTCAGACAAACGAAAAAGCACTGGATTTAGTCCCCTCCTCACCTGCCCCGCAAGCAGAGTTCAAAAGAAGTTCTTCAGAGAGAAGGAAATGGTATAGTTAGAATTTGACTTTATTAAAAAAAAAATAAAAGGAAGAACATCAGAGATGGACTACATGGATGTGAAACAGCATATTCTCCTTTTCCGTCTGATGTAAGCTAGGATGAAAATCCCTCTCTTCCACTTGTCAAGTGCTAAAGTTGTAGGTGTGTGCCAACACATCTGACAGGTTTCTTAGTCTGCTAGATGACTGTCTGCTAAATATCTACTACGCTGGGTGCTTCTAGCCCAGGAGTAAGGTGAGCTGAACAACAGAGATGTTTTAATGGCCAAGAAGCAGAGAGTGGAATAGAGTTGAGCATATTTACTTGCTGAAGTCTTTTGTGCACACACATGTCAAAGCCAGAGATCTGACACACATATCAATATCAAGTGTTCCTCCTCAGAAGCAGTTTACCTTTACTTTTTTCTTTTCATTTTGCTCTAGGTTGTCTCTGTCTCTTTATCCCCAGTGCTGGGATGACCCACATATGTCGCCATGTCCAGCCTTTTTTATTTTCAAAATATTTTTATTTGCTTTTTGGTGATTTCCTATGTAAATGCAATGTCTTGAACATATTCATGCCCATCCCTCTCCCACTTCTCCTAGTCCCACAAACAAGATGTCCCTTATACTATCATCTCCTCTTCATTTACTTTTATTTTAATAACGCACTGAATCCCATTAGTGTTGCTTGATTACACACGAATATGGGACCATCTACTGGATATCCTGCTCAGCTTTGTGTGTGTGTAGGGGGTCCTGAACTCAGGTCTTCACGCTTATACGACAGTCTTTTTAATGATTGGCCATCCCTCCAGACCTGTTGAAGTCTTATCTCTCGCAGTCTGCTAGGTCGCCAAATAGATCTCTAGATCTGGCTTAATAAACTACCGGATGTTTTTACCTTAGGGTCTGAATTCAGTCCTGAGAAGTTTCTCAGACCTACGATCTTTTTAATTTGGGTTGGAAATACAACTAGTATCTCCATGATTTTTGAGAAAGGGTTGAATCCCACTCACTCAATGTCACCTTTATTTGCTTCCTTTCTCCCATTCCTGCATGCAGAAACTAAAAGACCTTTTCCTTAGTGTCTTTTCCTGCTGCTGTGGTGCCAGACTCTGACAAAAGCAACTTAAGGGGGAAGGGATTTGTTTTGGCTCACAGTTCAAGGCTACGGTTCATCATGGAGGGCCGTTTAGGTAGCAGGAGCATGAAGCAGCTGGTCATATCACATCCACAGTCAAGAAGCAGAGAACAATGAAAGTGCGCTAATGCTCAGTTCCCCTTCCCCTTTTAAATACTCCAGGATCCAAGCCAGTGAATGGTGTTACCTACAGTGGGCGGGTCTTCCCACCTCACTTAAGGTAATCCCTACAGGTATGCCCAGAGATTCATCTTCCAGATGATTCTAGATTCTATCAGATTGACAATCAATATCTTGATGACAGAAGGAGACATCTTTGAAACTTTCGTCATTCTCAGACATTCTTTTGTTAAAACTGGAAGTCAGACACATTTAGGGGCAGTGACGGTTGGAATTCTTCCCATGCATTAAAGTGAAGTAACCTCCATTTTGGCACAATTATCATGATGCAATTTTTAATCATTGTATTCAAGGTAAATTATATCAGTCATTATAAATTGTCAGCAGCATATTATACCCTTTTCTTCATGGCCTTGTTATCCCATCATTTCATTATCTGCCCTTTAGAAACTAATCTGGAATCAAAGTTGATATTTGAATCTAGCTTCCTTTTGGGGATCTAAATCTCTATTACTTTTATATAATTGATTTCAGTTTTCTCCATGAGTCAAAAGTGGTATGTGCTCAGTACTCCTTTATTTTTTCTTAAGGATCTGTTTGCATTTGTAAATGTCCTTGGACAAGAATGAAATGGAAAGTCCATGGCTCCAGTAGCTTGTCACATCATGTGATTATTGGGCCACCATACCAGGGAGATAACATCACAAGCAACTTGCTTCAAATCACCTGCTGAAAATATAGCTTTTCATCATAGTGAGGATTTTTCTGCTGGGTATTTATAGAAACAAGTAAGCACATAATCTACAGCGAGACGCCTCATTTCATGAAGACATGAAATAAGGCTACATCAGAGATAGAACAACAGCAAAAACAGGAATTCTGATTCATTTTATTGGATGCAAGGATTTGCATAGTGTAACTGACATACCTAAAGCATACTATTAGCAGATTGAATGTGTATTGAGTGACTTTCTAGCTTTACTTGGTTTTGCCTGGTAAAATACATTCAACAAATTCACTCCTTGAAGTTCTGACAATTGTTTCTTTATTCTTCATTCCTTAGAACTTGAGTAATTATGTGTCATTTCTTATTCATGTGCCAGAGTTTTAGAATTTGGAATTTATGACTCAGTTTGAACTCATTAAAAGAATAAGGTTGAATTGGACGATACACAAAATGTCCTAAATGGTTATAACTTTAAGCCAGCCTGGCTTAATGTCAATTTCTTCCAGCCAGGTGAGTTTCTCTTGGGTATTTAGCTCTACTTTATAAGGATGTATGTATGAAGATGTATTCCTGGCACAGTGCTTGGTTTGTGCAACTATCCCAATAAGGTGTGCAATTCATGGTACAAATGATCATCTAAGAAATACAGGCTATCTGCTCCAGAAGGTCCACTAGTGACTACATCAGGGATTTTAAGCAACAAAATCTATCGTGAAAGTTCTTGCATCAGACTTTGTAGAAGAGCCAGGCTTACCTGTTCCAGTGCCACAGTTTCCAGTAGCTTCTCCTGCTGCAACTGAGTCTCTGATTGATCCACGTCTCACCAGACAGCATCACAGGTTTCCCAGCTTCTTGAAGATGACCCTGACCTCTCGACTCTGACCATATCATCTTTCCCTTTTTGTCTCTCTGGCTTAAGAGCGACAGAAGCTCACTGCTGGACCCAAATATTTAAGCTGTTTCACAATTTGGGGTTGGTATCACAGATCTTCTATCACCCACTGTAATCTTCCACACCCAGCATGAAGGCGCATTAGTTTCTATTTCCTTAGTTAGACCTACAATGCCATGGATAACTTGAGAGGATTGAGGGAGACTGTTGAGATAACTAACAAGCTGAAGAAGAACTAAACAGACATGACTTGGAAATTTTAGGAAAACAGAAAGGTTTTAAGAAAAGCAGCACCAAGAATTCAAGTATTAACCTCTATGCAATGCCATTTTTATGGCATTTTCTTTTTTATTATTATTTTTTCCCACTCATACAAACTTAATAGGTACCCCAGTCCCCTCCCTCCCTCCACCCCTCCCCAGTCCCCCTTGCTCTCTCCCCCCTTTTCCCCTTCCTTTCACCCCCCTCCCTCCCTTTCTCCCAGTGTCCCCCTCTCCCTCCCAATCCCTGGAGCATCCTTTAGTGTGAATGTCAAACTTCCCTCTGCGTCCTCCACTCTAATGAGATATGAGGACTCAGTAGCATTGCCCAGAGCCCTTGCAATGCCATCTTGCGATGCAACTCCAAACTTCTACCTGTGAATTTCTTCACTGGAGATTCAGATTCCCCCAGAAGAGCAGAATTCATAAGTCAGGGATGGAGCACAGTCTTAGCTTGTGATAGTGATCATGAGAGTGAGAAAACAAAGAACCTTAAAGGATAGAAAGTTGAAGACTTCATCAGAAGATTGGGTGTCACGCAATGGAATTATAACAATGATCTTATCATGATCAGGTTTTGGTTCTGAACATTACAGACTTTGCAGTTTCACATTGCCATGACCAAATATTTGACAAGAAGTAACTTAAGGTAGGAAGGATTTATTTTGACTCACAATTTGAAGGGATACAATCCATCATGACAGGGAAACCATGGTGCCAAAAAAGTGTGAGGCAGCTGGCTATATTGTCCTAGGACCCACTAGAGAGGATCACAGTCGCAAAGCAGAGATAACACAGGAAGTCGGGCTAGGCTATGAAACCTCAAGGTCTGTCTCAAGCAATATACTTTTATGGCTCTACCTCCTGAAGAGTCTACAGTCTTCCAAAGTAGCGTCACCAACTAGAGACTAAGTGTTCAAACATATAGGCCTAAGAGAGACAGTTTGCATTGAAATCATACCAAGGCTCAGTCCATTGCTTTTGTAGACACTGTGAGAATGAATTCATTTCCTAGGAATAGATTTATCTTAACATTCGTGAGCAACCACATGGTTACTTGACTTCTGGAACGGAAAGTACAACTTCAGGTAAGCCTGACACTTGAGACAGACCAGCCAGTGCATGCTTTTTAGGCAACTGTCACAGATACCCTGCATTATTGCCTGTAAATTCATGACCAAACAACTTAAGAGAAGCTGATTTGCTGGTTACAGTTTCTTATCCATCTCGGCAAGAAAACTCACACCAATGCCAAGGGCTAAGGGAACTGACCACAACAAGTCCTCGGGACTGACAGAGGGACAATCCTCATTTGCCTAACCAGTATGTCTAGCCAAATAGACAGAAGAATACCAACTTCCTCAACTAGCTTCCTCCATCTTATTCACCACTGGGGTCTAGCCCCGCCCACCATGGGTTGGGTCTTCCCCATCAATGAGACAATCTCCTGCAGGCCTGCTCAGGGCTCAACTCAACTGCTGATCTCCTACAACTGTGCCCAGAGCTCAGAGCCTTCTGTTTCCAAGCTGACACCAGTACCTCACTATGACAGCACGTCACATGTGAACCAAGCAGAAGATTCATTTGTGGCCACGAAATTAAAATGAAGGATATTTGCTTGTGTGGTACTTTGCATAGGAAGTTTCTCAACGATGGAGATACCCTAAGAAGACTTTTTCCATTCTGTGGAAGAAAGATGCTGGAGCAATTTGGGGTGCTTTTGTTTATTTGTGAGAGAAGAGGAGGAAGCAATATAGGGCAGAGGGAGAAACTGAACTATAAGGTAGATCTGGCAAAGTCTCACCCTGTGCAGTGGGGAGTTCTGCACAAATCCTCCCCAGCAGCAGAGTCATCCATGTCTAGATGCAGTCACCATGCCTTTGTGCTCATGTCTCGTTCCATCACTGAGGATGTTCTTTTCTGGGTCTGGAGAGATGGCTCAGAGGTTAAATCTCTGCTTTGCAAGCAGAAGGACTTGAGTTAAAATCCTGGATCCCATGTTAAAAAATGCTGGTGGAAATGGCAGTGACCCAAATATCCAGCCCTGGAAGGCAGAGCCTGGGAAACCCAAGAACAAAGCAATGAGGAGGTAGAACCAATCCAGGATGATTCTTGAAGGCACTCTTAGGCCTCACCAGGCACATACAGTACCCTCTGATACATACACACACACACACACACACACACACACACACACACACACACACACCAAATAAAAATAAATTATACTTTTTTGTTTAGTCCATTTTTCTCCTGAAGATAGTACACATCTGAAGTAATTTCTACTTAAATAGATTTCATTGCTTTGTATTTTTTATTATTATTATTATCATTTATTCAACTGTGTGCATGTGCGTGTGTATGTGTGCGCAAGTGTGTGTATCTGTGTGTCTGTGTATGTGTAGAACCACGGACGAACTTCGCGAATCACCATGGACGCCTCCACCTCCTTCTGCCCCGGGATTCACAGGCTCCGCCCTACCAGGACCAGAAGCGCAGGCCGCCCCCGCTTCTGCCTGGCGTCTATACGTGGGATCTGGGATCTGAACTCAGGACCTTCCGCCTGCAAGGCGGAGGCTTAACCCCTGAGCCACCTCTCTAGCCCCATTGCTTGGTATTTTTATTGCTTGGAGGTAACTGCTAAGGAACCACATATGACAGGTATTTTCAGTATTTCCAAGAGCAGTCTCTCTCTCTCTCTCTCTCTCTCTCTCTCTCTCTTTCATTCATGGTAATCCATCCAGCATGGGTGGATATCATTACACTGATTCTAAGACAACTTTGGTGGCACTCATCAGACACAACAGATATTCTTTAAATATTGGTGGGGTTTTTTTGCTTTCTTTGTTTCTCAGTCCCTTCACATATATAGAGTATTCAAGAATGAACTAGACCTTGTGATGATCCCTAATCTGTCCTGATATGCAGTGAGTCTTTCATTGAGACCACTTTCAGGCTGGATGCTGCACTACTTCCTCTGGACTAAGTCGAGCCAGAGCAAAGCATCAAGACTACCAGTCTCTACAACATCAAAACAAAACAAACAAACAACAACCAAAAAAAAAAAAAAAAAACAGAGACAAGACACACATGTGTTAAAATGGTGACAGTATTTTCATTTCATGAAACACAGCCAATGGTATCACTGTCAATTTGATAAATACAGTTATTTTTTCCTTGCTATAAAATCTGCCATAAAAACCCAAGTTAAAGTTGGCATGTCATTACTTGGTGAGGCCATTACAAGAGATCCCCAGGCATAATTCACAGGGCCCATGTTATTCTTGGATCACAGAGGGAAAGGGGGGAATTGTGATTCTCTATGTTTTTTTACTTTCAGTAATCAAATTGTAGACTGGAAGGCATACATATATGTATGCACTAAAATATAGATCACTTCACTTGAAGAGCAAATTAACTTATCTATCTTAATTTCACCTTGTGCAAGGAGGTAATGTCCAAGGAATCTTTCTAATATTTTTATTATTATTATGACTGGCAACATTCACGAATATTTATTCACCACCCACCCTGCCTTAGAGACACATTGTTTATCTGCGTTTTTAAGACAAAAGCCCTTTGTTGCCTTCCTTTTTCTCTGCAATCATCTCCCTTATGAGAAATCCACGACACCTAGAAGCAGAAATTCTTTCCATTGCAAATTGCTTCTTGCCAGTTGGCAATCCAAAATGTAGGCATCGTAGAACAGAAAGACAGACTCGTGGCTCAATAAGCCAATGCTGAATTATTTAATCAAGCTTGCAGTTCATAAAATAAAAGCACATGCATATTTAATGTTTACTTACATATAACCTCATAAACATTCCATTAAAAAAATCTATAGGCTGCCTGTTCGAACAATAGATTGAGGATAAGGTTTGTGTGCATGTGCAGATGCAAAGCTTTGCTTTTCTTGAGTGTTCTCAGTTCTGGGAATTTACAGAGGGCTGATGCAAAATATGGTGACCTACTCCAGCTATCCTGCCTATGCAGCCAGGGTACTCAGTTTCAGCTGTGTAAAATTTGGACCCCATTCAGTTGGCCCTGCACAGAAGAAGAATAAAAAAAATTGGTCTGAGCATGTGTGGCCACTTTTGCCACATGCCATTTCGTGCAATCAAGTGTTGAAGCTGCTGTATTTCCTACACTGATTTATTTTGAGATTTATAGAGTTCCTGATCTTTCTTATTTTCTTTTGTCAGCTAGACTGTGCGATTTCTTTCTTTCAAAGTATACTTGTGAATTTTTTTTTATTATTTATTCAATTGTGCGTGTGTGCATATGTATGTGTGCATGCATGTGTGTGAGTGTCTGTGTGTGTGTAGACCCACGGACGAATTCGCGAACCACCATGGATCTCCTCCACCTTCTTCTTGTTTACTCTGTCACGGGATTCACAGGCTCTGCCCTATCAGGACCAGAAACGCAGGCCGCCCCCACTTCTGCCTGGCGTCTATACGTGGGATCTGGGATCCGAACTCAGGACCTTCTGCCTGCAAGGCAGAGGCTTAACCCCTGAGCCACCTCTCCAGCCCTCAAAGTATACTTGTGAATATTTAAACTAATCGAGACAACAAATCAATATGCAACATCCTAAGTAGGTTCCCAATTAGAAAAAACTGAATCAGACTATTGCAGGTTGTGTGTGTGTGTGTGTGTGTGTGTGTGTGTGTGTGTGTGTGTTGTCTATATACTCTATACTTTATGCTATTTTCTTCTAGCTACTCAGAAGGAAGTGTTTTCAGAAATAACAATCAGAAGTCAATGCACAAGGGCACCACCCTGTCAGCCTCTCAATCAATTCGAAATAAAAGACAATTCTAGTATTTCAGAAAGCTATAGACACTTATATAGCCATGATATTCCAGATGCATAATTTCTTCATTAATTCCTCATACAATTCCTATTACCACTGATAAACACCTTCTTTTGCAAGCCTGATCACACCAGTTTGGATGTCACATTTTCCTCCTATTCTCTAAACAAATCATGTCCATGTTGAGTTGAGAATTCTTGCACTGTTGTATCTTCTTAGTTTCTGTTCTCTCAACTTTATTCTCACATAAGGTCAATTTGGGAGGCAAGAGAACTCTTGTGTATACTGATTTTAGTGGAAATTTTTTGCCATCTCTTTGTATACATCAAAACTCATAGGTGTGTGCATTCAAAGGAATTGATTTTACTATGTATAAATTATAATTCATTAATTCTAACTCTAAAATAATGATCTAGATTGCATAGTTTGATTTCACTTACATGAAATCCCAAATCAATTAAAACTTATCTAATGCAAGATTCCTACCTTTAGTCCCACTGGTGCTTCAGACTAGATTAGTCTCCGGTGCACACAGCCAGCTTCGTAGGCAAACAAACATGGGAGTAGCAGTGGGCTCACTCTTTGAAGGAGACATACTGAGCTTAGTGCTCTACTATGTCCATTTTGAATGCCCTAATAATCTGATCTCATTTGACCTCTCAACTTGCATTGTGTAAGTAAATTCTAGAGAGATAAGCATGCACGTGGCCAGTGGAGGTACGGCAGGATGTCCATAAGCATGGCAAGTTGCAAATGATACAATCACTGACCAGTGGGGCAGGCCGCCCTGTGTCCATATGAATGCCTGGGCTGTTCTGCAGTGCTATGGTAACACAGAGAGGCCACCAATAGGCACATACTGGTGATGATGATGCAGCAGCAGCGGGTGGAGAGCAGCTGCAATGAAGAGGGATTACAAGAGGAGCACTTCAGTGTGAGCTGAGCCATGCTGGACAACCAACATGAGCTCAGCCATGTCAGCAGATTCTGGAATTAGCAAGGCCAGAGCCAGGAGGTAACTAAGGGCACCACCTTGGCCACCTCTTTCCTCGGGTAAGAGTTGGTTGTGCAGGTTTGACCTTTTAAAAGAATGCAGTGTGCATTCTTTATTTATATGTCTCATCTTTATTTTTGTGACATCTGCTGATGTAAGCTGCTGTTACTAGCTTGCTTATGTAATAAACTTGTTTGGGCTGATCCCGGCTGCTGACATATCTCCAGCCTACCTGATCCCAGCTTTTCTGTCTTTTTTTCTCATTCTTGAGCGGCCCCAGCAGAGCAATGCTGTGTGGGTCTTGGCAGCAGTAGAAGCAGCAGAAGACAGCAGCGATCGTGACCCCCACAGGAAAGAGGGACTCATAAGGGACAAGGCTGAACCCACAGTGGAAGGACAGTTTGCCAGACTGTCCCCAGAGCCCAGCCTTGCATCATCTGTGTAAATATTAAATTTATAATCCAAATATCAAGACATAAACTTCCAGCACTCAACTGGTAAAATGCTGTCAATAAAATTTAGAAGACAAAAACAGATGAAACAGGAACTATGACAAGTCATCTCTTGGAGTTTATGATTTTTCACATGATTTAGAATATCTTACTCTGAAAAAAACAAACAAACAGTGGCAACCACGAAAAGCAAGTACTCACAAACTTAGATATAAATATTAAATTTAAAATTTCTTATACTGGAGGAAAATGAACATCATACATGAGCCAATTTTTTAAATGAGAAAGACACTTTGTGAAATAATATTCTCTTATAATTGAGTGAACAGTGACGGGCTGGACCAACCTCATTTTGAATTATTTATACCCATCACCACACCATTTTTGGCTCCAAAAGTTGCAGTAAAATGTGTGAGGAAACACTAAAATGCTGTGGTATAAATCTACATTTAAAATTAATTTATACTTAGGTTAAACTCATTTGTATGAAGAGTTTAATCTTTTTATAAAAGTTTTTCTTTAAGCGCTCTCAGCTCTTGATATACAAAAATGTACATGTTGAACTAACTTGTCATCACAATAAAATGATTCAAACATTTGCCTCAGAAGCATGTTCTCAAAATAAGAAATTATCAGAAGTTATCTATACTCTTACATTTGCCAAGAATAACTAATGTCACTTTTAAATCAGACCAATTAAAAATGAGGTCGCTGAAAGTGGAAATAGTGATAGTTTAATATTAACATAAAAGCAAGTCAGAAGAATCTTAAGATGAACCAAGATCATATTAATAAAGCAATGTTAGTAGCATGTGTTAATATAAAATGAGCATTAACAGTATTAGTAGCATGTGTTAATTTAAAATTATGCTATCAAGATTTTTCCTTAATTGGTAAGATTATACCTGTGTCATGCTACTACCTTTGATATTTTATAAGTCATAGCAAATTGTCTTGTAGGTAAATAGGTGCCTGAGATAATTTCTAAGACCTCTTCCATCTCATAGACTCATGGTCCACCCATTACTGCGTGCACTGCAGTCCTCCAAATTCAGCCAAGTCTTTTTTTTTTAATTTTTAACATTTTTATTATTATTTCCGCTCATACAAACTTAATAGGTAGACCAGTTCCCTCCCCCACTCCTCCTCCCCCTGAACCCCCTGCTCCCCTTCCCTCCCTTCCCGTCTCCCAGTGCCTCCCCCCCAATTCCCAGAGAGTCCTTTATTGTGTATGCCTAACTCTCCTCTTGGTCCTCCTCTCCGATCAGCCAAGTCTTGAGTGGTGTCCACACATCTTTCTGTAAGATGTAACAGCCTGTAATCAGCATTGGCCAATACCATGTCCATAAGGGTTGTGACTAACAATGTGGCTGTTTATTTTGGCAAGTAGACCAGACAAGGCTGAACTTTTACTTTGAAAACAGGTAAACAGGCTGATGATTAAAACCTTTTATTTCAGGTATACCTCACTCAGCTCCAGAGGAGACAAATTCCTGTGGCAGAGGTCATAAATCTCTTAATGCAGACCTTGTAGGTAGCAACTGTCTTCATGCAATGGGAGGCTGAGAGACTTTCATCTCCAGCAGCAGCCAATGATACACTGATGACTCTAGCGTTGCTGGGGAAAGTCTGGCTTAAGAACAACAGCTAGGACCAATGACCTGAGCAACAGATCAACCAGAGAGGACCTTTATCACAACAGTTTAATTACTTGGGCCTCATAGTTTCTCTAGTTTAGTCAGACTTTGAAATTTATTGAAACTGGGATATAACCAGAGATTGCAATTCTGAGAACTACGCCCTCACTTACATGCTAAGAAACCAGGATGCACGTTTCATGGGTCGAGTGCTGCTACTTGGATTCCTTTTATGCGAGTAGACAGAAAAAAGCTGCAAGATCATTAGTCAACACTTTCACAGTTCATCCCCAAAGCAGTGGTATGACTCAATCATTTCTGTGATTGGTCTTTTTTTTTTTTTTTTTGCAACTTTCAATTTTTGTGAAACAGAAATGACATTAGAGACCATGCCTCAAAAGAATCAGAGGGAAGACTGATGAAAGGTGATTCTCAATATCGACCTCAGACCTCCACATCACACACACACACACACACACACACACACACACACACACGAAAATAAGAGAAAGAAAAGAAGGCAGGAGTCATGGATGTGAAATTGGCTCTAAAATTTGTATCCTATAATATATAATATGCCTTTGTTGGTAAAGAAAGACGTGGAATTGCTTTCTATTGTCAACAAGTTTACTTTTTGTAGAGAACGTTCTGATAAAAATAATAAATTTCTTTAAAATACCCTACCAGGGCTGGAAAGATGGTTCAGGGGTTAATACTGTCTTATAAGCAGTAGGTTCTCAGTTCGGATCCCAGGTCCCCCATAAAAACGCCAGGCAGAAATAGCAGCCTGCACTTCCTTGGTGGGCAGAGCCTAGAAAATCCCAGAACGAAGCAAGGAGGTAGAAGCAATCCAGGATAATTCCTGAAGTCACCCTTGAGCTTCCACAGGGACATATAGTGCCCTCACACACACACACACACACACACACACACACACACACACACACACAAATAAATGAATGAATTAATGAATAAATAAATAAATAGATAGGTAATAAATAAATAAATAAATAAAATATGTTTTTTGAATTGCCTACCAACCTCAACATGAATGGTCATACTCGTATTAGGTAGTCTGAACCTAACATTGACAACAGGAACAATTTTAGATTTAAGTAAGCAAGAATAAAAGGTAATTTCTAGAAACATTGCCTAGAACTTTTCCAGATGAAAGTAAGAGAAGATCAGTGGACTACGTTGACAGTGGCCGTCATGAGCCCAAAGGCAGAAAACAGAGCTGGGTTCAGAAACACACGTGAAACAGACACTGTGCTCTATTCCCGTAGAGTTCCCGTGCTGTCTCTATCGTTCCTTGGCCCGTCCTGCTTTGTGTTGCACTACTGAGGCTCTGGACAGACAGATTCCTCATTTTCCCGTCCTTAGCTTCACTTCCTCTGAATCTCAATTCCAGGTTCCTGTCTGGATCAAATGTCGCCCTATACTTAGCCATGGTGGTGCTACTCTGTATGATAGGGCTTAGGGGAAAGTTATTTCCCTGAGGTAGAGGCCGACTTTTGGCTTCTAAACTGACAGAAATGCAGGACAGGTGTTTGGAAGGCTTATCTTTAAAGAATTTTCATCTCAGAACTTGGGCAAGCGATTTAGTTACTGGACAGAATTAGCCACTCTTATACTCTGAAGTGACTTTTTCTATTAAGATTTGGGGATTACTTCGCTCCGCAGGGAAGCTTTGGGTCAGCGCCTCCTCGCTATTTATACCATGAGCTTCAGTCCACAATTGTTGTTGTGCTTGAAAGCAGAAAGGGACCCAGCCCAGCATCTCCAGCAGTAAATGCTTCTTAAAATCAAATTTGAAACTTAACCAAACTCCACATTTCCTGGGAATTAGCACTGGAGAGCTCAGCAAGCATCTAATCAGAAATGATATTTGATCCAGGGGAGAAAAAAAAAATTAAGTCATTTGGCAATGATGTTAATCTCTTTTCCGTTAAGTTAGGCACCCTGACTCTGATACACAACTGAAGAAGTCTGTGTCTTGTATGGCCACGTTGAGAACATTCCCTGGATTTCCTTTCAGCTCCTCTCTCTTGCCTACCTCACAGATGTTCACAGGTCACCTTATTCCATGGTCTCCCATGTATCAAGAGTGTGGAGAGTTCCGAGGAGAGAGAAGCACTGTGTCCATTCCCAAGAGCCTTCATCTCCATCACCGAAGTTTCTTTCCATCCTGGCCACACAAGCATGACAGCCGCAGGGTGCTCTGAGAAGGCTGGAGGAACTGAGTGCATTTCCCACGGGAACGAGCATCCCCAGGGTCGCACGGGTGAACAGTAACTCTATGTACATCTGACACAGCATGTAACTCAGTAGCTACCTGTTCACTTCACTCTGTATGCACCACCAGCAACATGCAGTTTTAAGTCAGGAGCACATAACACTCACACAACATATGGAATCCCTGTAGTTTGAAAAACAGAGGGCTAAATACACAGCACAAAACTCTAGGTACTTATGAGTACTTGGGTGTATCATTCAGGATAAAAATAGCTAACTGTGAAGCGGAGCGCTGATCCTTTCGATTGCTTAATGAACACAACTGCTTGGGCAGCAAGTCTATATAACCAGTTATTTCCATGGACTCTTTACATTCAAGTCAGAGGGTCTTCTTCCTTATCTCAGATCCAAAGGCATAGAGTCAGAGAAGGGGGATATTATTTGTACCCAGTTTATAATCTGCTATGATACATGTGTGTGCGTGTGTGAATACAAGAGGACACTTGAGCGTGTATGCCTGAGGAAGGCCAGGGGTGACATCAGCGATCATCCTGGATTATTCTACTTCCTTATTGCTTCACCAGCAGTAGGGTTTCCCAGGTTCCACCTTTCAGGGCCAGAATTGCAGGCCACCAATATATCCTCCTGGCATTTTTCACATGGGATCTGGGGATCTGAACTCAGGTCCTTTTGCTTGTGGGGCAAAAGCTTTAACCACTGAGCCATATTTTTATTAATACATTTTTTTCTTTGACAATTTCATACACGTATAAAATGCAGTCTGATGACTCTCTCACGTCCTTCCCGCCCCTGCCAAGTCCCTTCCCTCAAATGCCTGCCCTACATTTGTGACTCCTTTGTTTTCCTAATTTTGCATCTACCTCCATTTCTCAGTATTCCCAAGTGAGTAGCCTGAAGCCCAATGGGACACAATCTGTAACTCTTTGTTCCAACACATTTTTATTTTTTAATTTTAGGTGAGAGTTCATTGACCTATTTATATTTATGGGGCATCTGTCACTGTGAAAATCCTTAATCTGAAAAAAAGAATTGGACCAGCAGAGACGGAGCCAAGGCTTCAATCTGTTACTGTTTTCTTAGGTTCAGGAGAACATACTCTCTCCCCGGTGAGAGAAGTGATGCTTTGCTTAAAGAGCGTGTCTTTCCCTCAGGGTCTGGCAAAGCTCGCAGGAGGAAATTCAAAAGTCCTGGGAATGGGAAAAGGAGGGAATTCCACCTTCTTTGGGCTTTGACCTAGAGACCTGGTGAATCTTAAAGCCCTTGTATTGGAGAGGGGAAGACTAGGAGCTCAGAGCCTCCTATCACAGCCCAGCCACTGTGTACGGAGGAGGGGAAATGGGGGTTGGTGATAGAAAACCCTTCGTGGTGGACAGACTTCTAGAAAGTAGGGCAGCAGGTATGTATGCAAGCCCAAAGACTCTGAGTCACTTTGAAATACATAGCTCATTTGTTATCATTAGCTCAATACCCTTGCCTTGACACGTGACTATTTCTTTATTGTCATACATAATATTATACTACCAGGTTCTACAGTTTCTTTAATGCATAAATTATAATCACAAGCCAAAACTTTTGACAGGCTATCCCCTGCTTTGGAAAATGCCCTTGATGAGATGCCGTTATGAATCAAGGCTAGATTCCGTGTTTTATTCCAAGTGGTCCCTACACCTAAAAAGTTTGCAATCTTTAACATTATGTCCAAAGCTACATATGCATGCACAGAATAGGAAAAGAATCATGAAGAATTTAAAAGAAGAATTTAAAATAAATTCATCTAATAGCTGCCCACTAAAATTATGGTTTCAAAAAACTCTTGATGGCTGAAATAGCATGGCGAGAAAAAATACAGCACAAATTTGTGTCTTTACAGGGAAAAGGGAACTAGAAAGGAACTTGACAGATTAAAATAATCTTTTTTTTTCCCTTGCTGTTGCAGTTTTCAATTTTTAAGTGGTATGTTTTGCTCTTGATGTAAAAAAAAAAAAAGACTATTTCTAAAAATGCAATTTTAAAGACTGAAAACTTTAGGATATGCTTTGGGGTTTAAAACAGCACCTGTGACGTGCTGGGTTCAACTCCCACCACAGCCATAAAAAAATTGAAAGAATAAAAACAGCATTGAAACTGAAGGACATGGATTACTGTGAAGATGGGAACATGGCAATGAATGAAATGTGAGAGAAGATCTAGAAGGTACACCACAGTTTAAATAGCAATTAGTCCATCTCCAAAGTCGTCAGTGTGATTCATTACAGATACATATAGCTTTTCATATGTTAAGTGTACCTCAATGAAATGGCTACAAGAAACATTCACAAAGAACAAATAGTGATTGCATTAAAATGTAGAAGTATTGTCTTAATTTCTTAATTTATTTTAATGCCATAAGACTTCTTTTACAAGGGAAAAACCTAAACAAAAAAAAAAACCTCTTGTATGCTAAGGGAGTGCTAGATTAAATATTGAAATGATAAAACTTCAAATGTAACCCACAGAGCAAACGATCAGAAAATTATAAAAATTCTTCTTCTGTCATACAAATGCATTGGCCATAAGATGAGAACCACCTCCACTTAGACATAGTCTCTGAGCGAGGAAGACTTGGAGTGTGGGGAAGGAAGGAAACATTGCTGAGGTAAAGTTTAAAAACATAGGAAGTTAGAGTGGCTAATCAGCCTACCTGGGCCATAATTCAAATCCACCACTGGCGAACCTCCATGTCTCTTGTCAATCACTTGCTTTTCTGCACACTGGTTTGTCTGCACAGAAAGTAGTAGCCATGGTAGTTTTCACCCTGGAGTTGACTCACTCACTCACTCAATCCCACAACAAGTGATTCATTCTGCATGAAGAAAATCTCTCCATCACCCCCACCGTTGGACCCAAAGTTCTGCCATGTCAAGTCTAGGTACCAAGATTAATTTCACACATGATGACTCTATAATCCTAGTTACTCCCCATCCCTAAGTTTAGCAAGCTTTTAAAATTTAAGGATCCTCAAAGACAAGTGCTTAAAGTACACACATAAAACTCAATGAAATCTCACGAGGTGAAGACAGATAGATGACCATCATCTAGATCAAAACAGGGGTCACTGCCAGGACCCTAGGAATCACTCCTGTCCCTACCATCACTGCCTGGACTTGTCCTCTTTTCAAAGTTAACCACAATCTGACTTTTAGTACCTAAGGTTGGCTTTTTATATATTTTTTTTTATTTTTACTTTCTCAGTTTAAATAACAAAATTGACTTCCTATTGGTGAGATTAGTTTGTATTGCAGGTAGCAATAATTTGTTTCTTTCTGTGCCTGCCTGGACAGTATTCAGTTTTGTAAGCACATCACGACGGTTCATCCTACACCAGTAAGACATCTGAATGGTTTCCAGCCACACATAGTTTTGCTTCAAACATTCTCATATCTGCCTTTAAGTGGACAGATATTTATCTCGGGTACACACCAACAAATGTGACTGCTGAGTTCAAAGGCATACTGATGTTCAACTTTCATCAACACTACCAACCAGCCTTCCAGAGTAGTTCCCACCTCCCCGAACAGTAACTTTCTGCTTCCTGTGTCCTGCCTCCTGTGTATTTCATGCTAGTGGACGCCTTCAGTTCTGTCAGAGAGCCTGGCTTATTTCAGTTGTCTCTGTGTCTGGCTTATCACCATGACCTCATGTATTATACTTCATGCCAGAATTTCCTTTCTTTTAAAGGTTGTGTAATATTCACCCACAAGGTAAAGTTTAATTTAAAAACATAGGAAGTTAGGGTGGCTAGTCAGCCTACCTAGGCTGTAAATCAGAATCCACCACTCGAGATACACTATACTTTCTTTATCTATTCATCCAGCAATGGACGCACACACCAGTTACTCCCACCTTTGGCTATTGTGAATGATCCTACTGTGTGCATACATGTGCAAATGCTTGTTTGACCTCAAAGAAGAGGGAGCGCTGTAAGAACCTGAAGGGAGGCAGAAGTGCAGCCAGACATTATCTTCTGAATGTGACAATGCCGAGCTATGCATGATTTCACCGCAGCTATGTGTCTTTCCACAAGACCTGCACGTGGTTTGTCCTATCAACATTTCCTTAGGGAAGGGGAAGAACTTGGGAGGCCCCACACCTCCCTGATAGACTACTTAGGATTAATGATGATGGGGCAGGGGCGGGAAGAGGGAAGATGCTTTCCTTAGAGATACATCCACTGATACTATAATTCATGCTCCGGCAAGTACTCAGTGTAAAGGCATGAAAACAGGAGGGAAATTGGCAGGGAAGAAGGGTCGTAATGGGAAGAGGAGAGGGGAGGGGATTAGGAATTAAGGCGTGAAAATATCATAAATTCACTATTCCATGTATGAAAAATCTAAAAGTACAAAGAAAATAAAAAAAATACATTTAACAAAACAACAAGAGAAATGCCTGTTCTAGCCCTTGCTTCCAGTTCTTTCCACTGTGCTTTCTGAAGGGGAGTTGTCAATCATATGGTCATTTTGCTTATCTTTTGAGATGCCATATTGGTTTCCACAGCAGCTTCGCCATCCTTCTTCATTTCAACGGCTTTTCTATTCCAAGCCCATCTCCGCATCCCATCCATCTTCCTGTGACCATTCATACGTGTTGTGTTCCAACCCCCATTAGCTGTATCACATGGCTACAGAAGATAACACAGGTTGATCATGGAGTCTCCAACTTTAGTTGTGCCAGCAACTCCCACAACTCTTACATAAGCAGAAGTATCCTGGCATCCTGGTATTTAAGTTGAAAAAGATGCCAGAAGTTAGAGTGGAAGACAAGCAGACTTTTTTCCTCTAAGCCATTAGACTGAGCATGCTCTTTCCTTCATTAGCAAGTTTTCCTCCTGCTAGTAAGTCAGATGACATTGTTGTGCAATAAAATCTGCTTTATACCTCCTGTGCTCTCAACTCTGAATCTAAACTGAATTTTAACATGGAAATTCAAAGAACTAAGTCTATAAGGTCAAAGAAAAATAAAGTGTGAGAGTTATTGTATTTATTCCCTCTTTACTCAGCACCTCTTTTTTCCATGCCCTTTCCAACCAGCAGGGTTTGACAACTCTGGGGTGTGTGGTTTGGATTGCCTTCTAGGGGAGTGGGAACCTAGTTGATTGACAGATTCCAGCCATGGCTTTGGGATGTGCCACGGTGCTCAGACCAGGACTATGTTTCCCCTGGGTGGCTTCCAGCCAATGATTGAGTGTGGAGAGCGTGCAGCATGCTCACACCTTCAGTCCCAGCATTCAGGAGTCTGAGGAGGAAGAAATATGCTAATTTGAGATCAGTCTGGACTATGTAGTGAGTTCCAGGACAGCTTGAGGAACAGAACAAGAATCTTATCTCAAAACAACAACAAAAATCATGCGAAGTCTTTTCTTAGGAATTTCCATTAGCCTGGTCAAGACTTTCTTGAAACTCAGTTGTGGTCTGAGTTTCTTCCACATCAATTCCTTCCTCCTCTCTTCCTTTCAAAACCTTATGCCTGAATCGTGATCTGAAATCGCTCCCTGTTGGCTTCTGGTCCTTCTGATTTACCCTTCAAGGGCATTTCTCCCAATCAATCTCTTGAAGACACCATCCCTCTCTTGGCATTTGCTTCTCAGAGGAGGAACCAACTTTTAGGGGCAAGTATAGGAGCAGGGGGAATCAATTATTGTTCACACCAATGGCTTCGATGCTAGGTGAAAAGAGACTTGAGGTCTGTTGTGACTATTCTGCGTGTTCCTGAATAAATCCTGGACCCAAACAACTTAAGGTAACAAGGAGTTTATTTCAGCTTACACTTTTCATTACAGTTCATAATCCAGATAGGCAGGAGAGTTTATACCAGCATAAGGAGTTAAGGGAACTGACCACACCACATCCACATAAAGAATGAAGAAAAAGACGCACTTCTGTGCCAGCGTGCCAAAGTATGCTAAGAGTGCCAACACTCAATCAACTCTCTCCATCTTATCCACCTCTCCAGGGCATGCCCCCACCCGCTATGGAGTGGATCTCTCTAGATCAGTTAGATACCCAGTCTCCTGCAAGCCTGCTCAGGTCTTGCCTCAACTAACTAGTTCTTCACAAACGTGTTGAATGACTTAACCCTCGATGGCCAAGTTGACACCGGAGTCCAACAAGCTCAAGGCCCCACAGGATCAATCAGAATTCTTTCCTGAAGGTTAGTTAACTTCATACAGAATCTCTCAGTGGTATTGAGGTTTTGTTTTTTTTTTTAAGAAAGTGTGGGAATAAACTCAAATTTGTCTAAGACTGTTTCCTGACGAAGAGCTATTGTCTTTAACTAGAAAGAATATGGTCAAGTGATGTGGAGGGACAGGAATGAGAGACAGGGAGATGCACACGGCCCAGGTGTGTGGATACGTGGAGCCTGATCCTGGCGTGCAGCGCTGCCCCTCATGGTGGAGCACGAGTCAGCAGACTTCCCATTTGAGCTGAGTAGCAATCCCTTGTGTAGGAGTTGATTGTGTTAACCTTGGAGACTGTTTTCCACTTTCACTGACTCTACGAGACAGCGAGCTCAACATCCCCCCCTTTTTTTTTTATAAGGAGTTGGCAGGATCTCCAAAAGCTTACTATAGCCCATTCCAGCATCAGCTACCGTGTCCCCACAGCATGTGATGTCTTTAGCAGTGGGATCCTAGCATGTAGCCAACTGCAGGGGCAATCGCCTTTACCATTTGGGGATTTCTGGGGTCTCCCTAACCAACAACTCACTTGGACGTCATCTACCCCTAACACTGTGATCCTCATTAACAACCCTATGGCTTCCATGAGTACCTTTTTCACCCACACAAGTATGTGCCTTAGTTCACTCTTCAACCAGTGTTTTAATTCCTTTCACTTTACTGGGTGTTAGCTGTGTCTCATCCATCCCTAAAACTCCCAAGAGTCTCGCACATATGCTTGGCCCACATATGCTTTTGCAAACTCATTTTCCATCCTTGCTCTTTTAGGTGCGATTGGGTGGCTCTCACATGGACTTCCAAACCTGCAAAGCACTCAGGTTAGTATTACACTATCGATACAACGAAACCTTTTTATAAGGAGTTGGCAGGATCTCCAAAAGTTTACCACAGTCCATTCCAAGCATCGGGTAATCTTAGGAGCCAGCAGCTAAAGAAATATTAAAGGCAAACATTAGCAAGATCCAATGCAACGTGAAAGGCTCCATTGCTGGTATCAAGCGCTTTCTTAAGAGAGCAATATTGGGTACCGTGGCGTGGATGGGAGGCAGCACTTAATTTAACTCTCCATATCCACAGGCGTTCTCCCTGAGCTATCCCATTTTCTCATTCTGCAACACTTCTGAGGGGCCACCATTCATCTTCCCACCCCTGATGAACTGGGGGTCCAAGCTGGCGCTGCTACTGGTGCCCACAGTCTGAAGGCCATGCCTGCTGGCGACTGGAGCTGCTGCCTGCCTGACTAAGCTACCAGGGCTGTGCTCTCCCATTCTGTCTGCCATCCTCTCACCTGGATTGCTCCATCTCCTTGACTGCCAGCTGATGTTGCCTCTGACGTTCCTGCGGCTGCCAGGAGCCAAGGCGCACCTGACTCCCTTCTTCCTCACCCTAAATACCTTGCGCGGCATTAGAGGATGAATAAATCCACAGTTCATCATGGGGTCTCCAATCATGCTGCGCTGTCCTCACCTGCAGACACCACACCCCCCACTCCCAGCCACCACCTCAGTGAAGCGGCTGGGGTGGCCTATCCCAGAAGTCTTTCTCTCTTTGACTCTTTCCCATGGGTTCCTGGTTTTTGGATCCCAGCCAGGACTCTAGCACAGATCTAACGTGTACTCTTTCTTCCTTATGGCCACCCAATTGTAAGAAATGACAAGCCAACACTTCCATCTCATCCTCTCTTTTTTCCCATTTGCTGGCCATTTCAGAGGCTAACACAGTGCATACTAGCCACATTTCCCTTTCCCACAGCGATTCCTTCTTCTCACTGACGAGTTCCCTGCCGGCAGCCATGTCAACCTCAGACACATTTCTTACAATGCACAATGGTGGGCAGGCAGGCTCTGCAGCCACTCGCGAGACCCTTATCCTTGGCACACTACATCGTGAGATTGAAGTATTTGCTCCAGACTGTCCATCATTCTTAAAGCATTTCTATACTCATGCAACGGATCCCATTCATCAAGCAGACATGCCACACCATACCACGTAGATCGACTGCCACCCCGGGCTCCCGCCCCCCATAGACATCCCACTCCCTGCTGGCTCAGCTTTAGTTACAGGGTTCACATAGTAAGACCCACACAAATACCATAATAATGCACGTTGCCACACCACATGGGGAAGGACAGCTGCTACAGGATTCCTCCCACAGGTGTCCACCCTCAAAGTATCCAGCTTCAGTTGCAAGTCTTATCAGCCACGGCAGGGGCCACACGAGGATGGCTTCCCAACCCATATTTGGTTCTATCCCTATAGAACCTATGAATTTGTTGGGGTTACTTACAGGGGTCTATCTTAGGTCTTTCCCCCTAGGACACACCTTCCTCATGGAATTCAACTTCAGGTACAGGACTTACTGCCCAAGACCACCAAGGTTGCTTACAAGAGCTAAGCAACCACTTCTTCCCAACTCGTCTTCGGTTCTGTTGTGATTCTGCCAACTATACCAAGTATTATGTGAACATTGTTCCTAGGGAGAGGTTACACAACCATCTCTCCATCCCAGATAGGAGTTGGATGTCGAATAAAAATAACAATTATGCCAAGGTCCAACTTGATGAACCCACAAATTTACTGGGGCTATTTGCTGGAATGAAAATGACTCGAAGGCAGCTACATCACCAGAAAGCCCAGCCCAGCATGGTTAGCAGTTTCCCCACGGTTGCATAGATTAAATTCCCTATTAATTAACCTTCCCCAGCCTATATGACCTACTGCCCCTGCCAGACCTCAAGACCCCTAGGGCACATGATTGGACAAAATCCCATGTTAATGGCTGGGGGGGGGGGGGCTCCAAGTGAGCCCGAATTCCAGTTGAGGGTCCAATGATCCTCTCCATCTTCTCTGACTCTGAGGGAGCATCAATGGACAACTTGTACAATCTCCATGCTCTCAAATAAAGATGGAGGCTGTTTGTGCCAAGGAAAAATGGTATGCGACAAGTAGTCACAGATATTGGGCTCTGCTCTAAATCATTTAGTACATATCTTTCAAAGCAAAGTCATTTCTGTGTGGACATAATTGCAATACAGTGGCCACACACAGAAAATGAAGTATCAGTATATTTTTTATCTAACACTGGCCCATCAATATATATTTATCTAACATGGCCCATCTTCAGATATCCCCCACTTGTCCTTATATTGTCCTTTCCTGTTAGTAATGATAGATGCCATGGCCTGAATGTGTCCCTGTCCCACGATTCATGGTTTGAAACTGAAGGACCACTGTGATGGCATTCGGAGGGAGGGTCTTTAGAAGGCGAGCCATTAATAAGAACAGAGCTCTTGTGCATAAGACCAGACCCTTCCAAAGGAGATTGAAGAAAGATGCCTTGTCGTTAGCCACGCGAGTACATTGAAGGCACCATCAGTGAAACAGGGAGCAAGTTTTCACCAGACACTGAATCTATTACAGCCTTGATCTTGATCATAGCAGCCTTCAGAGTGGTAAGCAATGAACTTCTATAGCTTATGCTCGGTCTAAAGCGTTTTGTTATAGCAGCCCGAAAAGACTAAGCCTGTTGTATTTGGTTTTGTTCGATTATTCAGGATGCAGTTGAGTCTGCTGCAAGGCTTGGGTTGCCAGCATTGATCCTTCTTTATCTATCCTTCTGCCTTCCCAGTAGTGAGTAATTTTGAAGAGTCTAGGCAGGTGGTTTGGTAGAAACCACCTTAAATAAGATTTGTCTGACTGTTTCTTCATGATTGCATTGAGGTTAGACATTTTCAGGAATACATGGAGGGGCTGAGCTGGCCTCTGTGCATGTTGAAGGCTGTTTTCAAGGCTAGTGCTGCCCTGTCTCCTTGCTCTCTGCCCCCATCTTTAGGGTCCTAAATGAAGAAACATCTTCTATGTCCTCCAATCTACCATCCAATGACCATCAAATGGCTTAAGGGAACAAGGGATTTATTTTCTCTTAAGATTGTCTGGTCACAATTCTCAGTCCAGCTTGACATCTGTTTGGCACACTCTTCTTTCCTACTCTCTTCCATGTAGGTCACTAGTAGGTCACTAGTACACCCATTTCATATCTTGCCTTAAATGCCACTTCATACAGGTGACCTTCCTTGAACTCTTGGTGTGGACCAGCTTACCCACATACTGACATAATTATCCTCTCTTCTGGTCCATTGACCTTCAAAGGGGGACCCTCAGATCACTGGGATCAAAAAACCTTTGCATGGGGCTCAGGAAATCAGAACTAGTTTCAAGATAATGCTAACATGTTGTTTCCTCTTTTCCCTGTATGGACATTTGTCCTGATGATACAAAGACATTGATGGAAAAACTGCTGATACCATGACCAAAATCAAGGCAGTGCAACTTACCTGTTAGTGATTGCATTGTGCTGTTTATGCATTGTATTCTACTGTTTATGGATTGTATTCTCTTTATACCCAGGAAAAAATGGTAGTTCTACTTACCTGCCATTGAAGCAACAAAATGATTGTTTTTATCTAACTTTAATGAGTTTAAGTCTGTTTCATATCTCACCAGAAGGGGAGGGCATATAGTCTGGCAGATAAAAAGTAATCATTTTGCAAATGGATGACTGACCCCTCCCTCACTGAGGTTTCCTACTTTTATTACATCTACCTTTGAATATACTCTTATAACAAGACTCTAGTTTAACAGCTTTTTATCTCTGGCCAGGGGGTGACATACAGTGCCCAGCAGGATGGAGTGAAGGGCATTGCAGGAGCAGCAAAACCGCAAAAGAAAATCAACAAACCATAATCCAGAACTTCAGAGACTCTATATCAACCACCTGGAACTAGGCCAGACTAATCTCTCCCCATCCTGAAGCTCAGGGAAATTTGCAGAAGAGGGGGCGGTAAGATTGTAAGAGTGAAAGGATGGGAGGAGCAACGATATGCAAGATACTCCACACAAGTTAGGGCCGAAGCAATCATAATAGGACTTTGCATGCCCTGCACAATGTCCAACACACTATTGTCCCCACAAAGTCTAGCATCTGCTAAAGGCACCAAGATCCTTGGAGGCAAGGGATTGACATCCACAGTAGTGTTCCTATGCTTAAGGGGAACACAGGAAAGGGTTCTGGGAAATGCCACTGGGTCCTTGCACCTCATCAGAGAGGAGGACCCAGAGGAGAGTTTGGCATTCACATTAAAGGATGCTCCGGGGATTGGGGGGGGAGGCATTGGGGGATGGGGAGGGAGGGGGCACAGGGCGGTGGGAGGTTGGAGAGAGGGAGAGGACCCGTGTACCTGTTAAGTTTGTATGAGTGGAAATTTTTAAAAAAAAAGGGAAAAATGGTTAAATCTAAAGTAAAAAAAAGTTTTTTTACATAAAAATATTTATTTTCTAAGTATATATATTTAGACAGGTCACAAGGAATCATATTTATCCTGGAGCTTAACAAATGTAACAAAAATTCAACAAAAAAGAGCCACCAAAATGGAATTTCTTGTTCTTGACCCTCTCCCTGATCTATTTTAATATACCTAAGGATCTTTATCAATCTTCTTCCTCTTTGTAGAGGGAATCTTACTCTCCCAAATAAATATTTATGAGTTTTACTTATGGGGTATATTTTTTATTTCAATTGTGGCCTTTTCAGTATCTAGTTAGTTTTTTTGACAAAATGTTGATTAAATATTGAAAGGCTTCTTCTCTCCAGAGGATGCCTGGGCAGGGTGCTAGGACCTTGTATCAGCCCTGTGGCCATGCCCCCAAGCCCTTGCACAAACAGCCTCAACCAGTGAACCCCCTCATCCTTCCCTCCTCCCCTATCAACCACTAACAAACCCTCCAAGAATTCAACAGAGTCCACAGAAACCACAAACCAAGGACCAATGGACCAACACCATACAACTGAAGACCCCAAAAATCCTTCCATCCAACAGAAGGGAATCTTCCCAACCAACCCTAAAATAAGTAATCCTTTTGACTTTCCTTTTAATCTCAATTGATACCACTGCTTCAGACTTCTCTAAAGCACACCTAAAGCCCCACTCACCCATCCTTCAGGGTACTAATTATTCACCCCCACACACTCTGAGGAACTAAGAGCTGCCGTATCATACTTATCTCTGAACCCTGGCTACTCAACCCACCCCATTTCACAATATAAAGCTGATCAGATACTTAACCCAAACCACAGAAAACCTTGACACCCAATCTTAAATTTCCAGTCAAATCTAGACTAAACTCTGTCACCCCTGGAACTAGAGCAGGATTTACACACATTTTTACGGTAATATAAGCACCTTACCCAAAAAATAACACCGAGGAACTCTAGACTGACACTTTAACACCTAGGTAAACAGTAGCCATAACTGTCACCTCTGCTCTCTGAAGGCCATCGGTGATCCCACAGGAGAACAGCGTGGTTGTTTAGATTCGGAGCTGAATCAGGAGTTTTTTTGTGTGGGACACTGTTGCAGGTTCACCTGCATGGTTGCTGATAAATGACCATCAAAAAGCTTAAGGGAACAAGGGGTTTATTTCCTCTTAAGATTGTCTGGTTACAGTTCTCAGTCCAGTTTGACAAGAGAGCTCACACCAACACCAGGACGGAAGGAACTAGCCACACCATCTCTACATAATGGCTGAGAGAGGGACGATCCTTGCTTGCCAGACCAGCATGTCTGGCCAAGTGTACACAAGGATGCCAACTTCCTCAACTGGCTCTCAGTATTTTATTGATCTTTTTAGGGCCTAGTCCCACTCACCATGGGCTGGGTCTTCCCCATCAGCTAAACAGTCTCCTGCAGGTTTGCTCTGGGCTTAATCCAAACACGAATTCTTTACAAATGTACCCAGAGCTCAAATCCTCAACAGTCAAGTTGATGCCTGTGCCTAACTATGACAGACACCATTGTTATTTGAAGGAACAATAGGAAAGTAAAACATGGTTCTCTACCCTTAAGTGTCTGACAGGCATTTTCTCAAGCCCGCCACATCAAGAAAAGCAACTCATGTGGGCTGGAGCAACGATTCAGTCAGTAGCGTGTTTGCTGCACAAACATGAGACCCTGAGTGTACATTTTGAGCACCCACATTAAGAGCAGGTACAGTGGCCTGAGCCTGGAATTCTAGCACTGCAGAGGCCAAGACTGGAGGAGGCTTGGAGTTTGCTAGCCAGTCAGACTGGCCATTTTGGATTGTTTCTGTTTCACTGACACCCCGTCTCAAAAAATAATATGTGCGTGTGCCTACAAAGACACACTCACAAAAAAAATTAAAAGGAAATTTTTAAAAATGAAATAAAAACAACTAATAGTATATGTTGCCACTGGTAAAATGAAAAAACTTAAATAGGCATCAGAGTTTGGGAAATGTTGTGCCCGTAACGTTAAGCTTCACAGCTTCCTGGGTACTTAGAAGCTGTTCTAATCCAATCAGTATTGATATAAATGATTGCTTGTTGAATATTATATAATGAAATATGTCAACATTTGAATGAAGTATGTAACCCAGTGGGTCAATGTTTTCTAAATGAACAATGTGAACTGGTAAAAAAAAAATCATAATAAAACCATTGTAAGTACAAGATGGAGTAGTGAATGTTGTTGGAATTTTAAGAAGTGAAAGATTTACTTCTAGAGTCTCTGTTGCATGTAGTAGCTGATTTTTAAGAAATGATTGCCTGTTGAGCTTTTATAATATAGGAAATAAAGAATTTCCACAATTGTTTGAAAACGCTTTTTTTCTGGTCATATATTTGGGTGAGAGAGATTTCCTTTCTGGTTTTCAACAATCAGCATTCTCTGTGTGGCGGGTTTCTGTTTCACATGAAGTCACATGTGCAGATAGAAGCCAAGGCAAGAAGAAATGCCATTCTCCCTTAGAAACCTTTTGTTTGGGAAAATATTTGTTTGCATATATTTTTGATCCCTAGTTAGGTTATTTTATTTTTTTAATACATTTTTTATTATTTCCGCTCATACAAACTTAATAGGTAGACCAGTTCCCTCCCTCCCTCCTCCTCCCCCCGAACCCTTGCTCCCCCTCCCTCCCTTCCCATCCCCCAGTGTCTCCCCCCAAATTCCCAGAGAGTCCTTTATTGTGTATGCCTGACTCTCCTCTGGGCCCTCCTCTCCGATGGCGTACAAGGACCCAGTGGCATTTCCCTGAACCCTTTCCTGTGTTCCCTTTAAGCATAGGAACACTACTGTGGCTGTCAATCCCTTGCCTCCAAGGATCTTGGTGCCTTTAGCTGATGCTAGACTTTGTGAGGTCAATAGTGTGTTGGACATTGCGCAGGGCATGCAAAGTCCTATTATGATTGCTTCGGCCCTAACTAGCGTGGAGAATCTTGCAAATCATTGCTCCTCCCATCCTTTCGCTCTTACAATCTTACCGCCCCCTCTTCCGCAAATGTCCCTGAGCTTCAGGATGCGGGGAGATTAGGCTGGCCTAGTTCTATGTGGTTGATATAGAGTCTCTGAAGTTCTGGATTGTGGTTTGTTGATTTTCTTTTGCAGTTTTGCTGCTCCTGCAATGCCCTTCACTCCATCCTGATGGGCACTGTATGTCACCCCCTGGCCAGAGACAAAAAGCTGTTAAACTGGAGTCTTGTTATAATAGCACATTCAAGGGTAGATGTAATAAAAGTAGGAAACCTCAGTGAGGGAGGGGTCAGTCATCCATTTGCAAAATGATTGCTTTTTATCTGCCAGACTATATGCCCTCCCTTTCTGGTGAGATCATACCCCCTCAGTTGTACATGATCAGGAACGAACGTTTGTGAACTTAACCAGGTGTCACATTACTTACTTGCATTCCTTGATGGAGGCCTATTTTCTCTGCTGTAACATGGTCCCCTCTCTCCTTGTGTCTGGTGTGGCCTTCCAACCCCATCCCTCCTGTTCACAATCCTTGCAATTACTGTATTACATAGGTTTACCTTTGAGTGTCTCAATGTGGGCTGGGTGAGTTTGATACTAGGAGCCACCTATTAGGGAGTACATACGGCGCTTAATTTTCTGGGTTTGGGATACTTCACTTAATATAATTCTTTCTAATGATATCCATTTCCCGGCAAATTCCAGTAATTCATCATTCTTGATGGCTGAGTAGTACTCCATTGTATAGATGTACCACATTTTCCTTATCCACTCATCAACTGTTGGACATTTGGGTTGATTCCATGTCTTTGCTATTGTAAACAGTGCTGCTATGAACATGGTCGTGCTTATGCTATTGAGGTGAACCTCTGCTGCATGGGGGGTTATTCCCAAAAGTGGGATAGCAGGGTCATATGGCATTTCAATCTTTAATTTCTTTAAGAATCTCCAGACGGCTCGCCAGAGTGGCTGTATGAGCCTGCATTCCCACCAGCAATGTAGGAGAGTTCCCCTCTCTCCACATCCTCTCCAGCATTTGTTGTTGTTTGTATTAAAAATCTAGTTAGGTTATTTTAAAGCACATGAGGAATGGTATTTTTAATTGTGTTCATTTTGAACACAATTCACAGAAATGAAAACTCTTTGTGGGCCTCCATAATTTTTACAGTGTTACAGAGTCCTGAAAATAAAATGTTTTGAGAAGTCCTCTGCTAGATGGTCAACTCTGTAAAGGCCGAGCTGGGTCTGTTTTAAACCAGGAACATGTCTCTGTACAGAAAGTATTTACAACATAGTTGACAATACTTGCAGAGGTGAATGAATGAATGACACTTGAATTGGATTTCTTAGGGCATTCTAGACAGAAGTAGCTTTCCAATTAAAAAGCATAAAAAGGTTAGAGATCAGAATCAAGGAAGGATCAAGTGTTTTCAGTGAAAATTAGTCTCTAAATTGAGACATGTTCTAGGAATAAAATGTACAGTGTGCTCCAATGACAAGATCAGAAAAAAATAATGTAAACTGTCTCATTGACTTGCTAACAAAATATATTATTAAAATCAGTTGTATCTGTTTCTTTTTACATTTCACTGTGGTCATTGAAATCTAAAATTATTAATTTGGTACATGCATTTTACTTAGAGAATGATGTAGCTTATTGCCATCATCAGACACAGCATGTGCAATCATTGTTTTATTATTACCTATGCAATGGAGATAGCTATTGGATAAAATCTCATTCTCTGTGTGTGTGTGTGTGTGTGTGTGTGTGTGTGTGTGTGTTCCACATATATGTGTGTGGTTGCCCAATGTGCATATCCGTGTTTGTGCACAGAGACTAGAAGAGGACATTGAGTGTCTTGCTCTATCACTCTGTCTTATTTTCTTGCGATAGGGTCTTCCACTAAACCTGGAGCTAGATTGGCAGCCAGCAAGCCCCAATGATCCTCTCTCTTATCTCTACTCAACCCCCATAGACCTGGAGTTGTAGATACACATACACATGCCCTGCTTTTCATGTGGGTGCCTGGGATTTGAACTCTGGTCTTCATGCATGCCTAGCAAGTGCTCTTACCTGCTAAGCCATCTCCTTGGCTCCAAAATCTTATAAGAAAAATAATGAGTTATGATACAAAACTCTTGGCATTTAGAAAGGCTTGGAGAATGGGGTACTTACTACTTGCATTGGTAAGTAGAAGGCCTTGCGCCCTTGTGCTGGCAGTCTATGAGCCTGGAAATCCAAGCGTGTGGGGGGATTTGGGGGAAGGGAGTGCATGCATAATGTAAAAAGTTTGGAAAATCAGACAGAAAAGTTGAGGCTAAATTCTCAATGCAGCTTCAAGTCACTGAAGCGCATGATCTGATATGTGTTTGAGAGGGATAACTTTGACAGCATGTGTCCTCAGAAGGGAGGGGCTGTGAGTTCTGGAAATAGTTCTAAACCCCTCGGAGCTCAGTCTGCAGACCACTTGAGTGATCATGCTGGGAAGTGCTGTGTGGGGTCACAATCCAAGTCTCTGTTTGAGTGATGAGTCTGGTTTCACAGGGGATCATAATCCAGCCTTGCGGGCCACCCAAAAAGAGAAGTTGAGGCAGGCGTGCATGACAAATGAGAACGTCATAGTTTGCAAAAATCACCCTTGTGTTTATGCAGTCAAGCCACGAAATAATCTTGAGATGTGGTAGTTCATTTGTGCAACCCAGTTATGGGGCTCTGCGGTTACAGCTTCTGTGAGAAAATGCCTTGATCTCACACACCCTCATCTGTCTTCAGTTTCCTCGCTTGTATTAAAGATCACCTTTCCTTCAAAAATAGGGATGCAGCAGACAAAACTGATATTTTCCTGTCTCCTAGGGCACAGAGACCCTGTTGCAGGTCCTGGCTCTTAACTCCCAGGTGGGTTCTGGGATTACCTGTTTTAAATTGTGCTCCTCTCTACACCACTTAAAGGCTAAAAAAATGATATTTTTTAACTGAGATACGTCTCCTTGTGTAGATGAAGTTAGTCTAGCCTCAAACCCAAAACCTAGCTCATCCTCCAAGTGTTAAGATTTTTAGGTGCCTGTTACCACACAGAGCATAATTTTTTGAAACTATCCAGCCTATGACATTTGTTGTGACTTTCCACTGGACTAATACACTGGACAAAGGGGACTTCACGGGACAGGGGGGAATCAGAGCTAGGAAGGCTGGGTAGGTGGGCCATAGGTTGGAATCCCTCTCTTCTGCCATTTCATCCCAGCACAGAACTTCAAGGAGTGTGTAGTAGTTATAAACTCCTGTTTCCTTCCAGGTCATGATGAGAAGATATAAATGTCAGGTGAGGGGATTTAATGCATGTTATTTAGCAGTTTGTTAAGTTGGTTTTAAGGTTGTATTTAGGTGTATGGTCCGCACATGGCTTGCACAGGACAGATACGTGCATAACTGTGTAACTCATTCTGCCGTCACGTGTACAACACTGACAGGGAGGACTTCCCAAGGCTAAATAAGCCCATTTTACTAGATTGGGGTTCTGATACCTCAACCCCTTTGTGTGTTGGCTGCTAACAGGTCAAATCTTGCCTCCCTTTCTGAAGATTTGTCCATGACGGAAGGGAGTGAATTCACCCAGACAATCCCTCCCCACCCTTCTTCTCCAAGTGGGACATTTGTGCAGTGTTAAATTGCACAGTCCCCTGTGAACCAGAGCAAAGCTAGGTCTTCTCTTCACTTGAGACTACAACTCTGTTGAGTTCTTTCCCTAACTGGTCCCGATTCACTGTCTCCCCTATGGGTTTCTCTTGACGGTGCGTTGAATACATTCTGAACACCTAACTCCTGTCTCAGGCTGTCTGTAAGATGACCAACTTGGGACTCTCAGGGTTAGTAAGGAACAAGGGTTTTTTTTTTCCTTGCTGACCTTGCAAAGCCGTTTTGCTGATTTCAAACTCTCCTTGGGTTTAAAACCTCTATCAGTCTCACGCAAGCCTGAAATCCTGCAGTGTGGAAGGGAATGGGCCAGCTCCATCCTTGTTTCTCAACAGCATGTCTTCTTCTAGCTTCCACACATAGTTCTACCCCAGGACTCCAGGGAGTGAGAGGATGGAGCTGGACAAGGGGCAGGAAAAATGTTTCTTCGCGGGCACCACTGTGGTATGGTCCTCATGTCCCCTGGTGGGAAGGATGTCCACATGCGACAAATGCTAATTCTTTTCTCCGTGGGGTTTAAGTTCCCTAGAGACAACCTAACATGCAAACAGACCACACACACACACACACACACACACACACACACACACACACACCCCAGAGGGGTGAGTTCAACTCAAGAATCTTTCTCCTCAGATCCGCTGACTTTAAGAGAGCTGTCCTCCCTCCGACAGGGCACATTCCTTCCCAGAATCCCATGCCTTCGCCTCCTCCCTGCATCCCTAAGCAGCAGCCTCCCTCCCTGAACCTCGTCTCAGTTTCTCTGCTCTGGTCTCTTTCCGTGCAGTTCTTCCCTCATAGATTTTCCTAGATATGTGTCAAGCACCTTCCTGACACTCTTAAATTCCAGGGAGCTGAGCCCCTTTGTGCATTGCTGGACACACTCGCCTCATGGGGCTCCTTGTATTCCCAGGAAAGCAGAAACTCCACAGTCCAGCAACACATCTTTCTGAAGATCTTGATCTACACAGATGCCCCACCTGGTACAGTGACTCGTGTTGGTCTGTGGAAGTGCTTGATGCCGCACTTTTCAGCTTATAGAACACAAATAAGCATATTTGGGGGATTTTGCAATCTTTATCTACATGACAACAATAGTTCACTTTATGTCTTGTTTATTTTTTCCATTCTCTTTTTTAATGTGGAACACATGAATATAATGAATTTATAATATTTCCAACTCTTAGTCCCTGTTTTCCTTTACAACCCTTTCTCTCTCCTGACAGACGCCCTTCTATTTTCAAATCTTTTTACTTGTGCAGCCCACTGTGCTTCATCTAGTTTGCTTTTGATGACATATGTCTGACCCGATTCATGGTCCAGCAAGCATCCTAGATCAGTGGCTATTCCTGGTTTACTTCCCCATCACTAGTCCTCATCAGTCTCTCAGGGAGGTGTGGAGCTTCTTGAGATCTTTCTGCTTTCATGGGGAGGTGTTGAGAAGACAGTTCCTCTGTGATTCTTGTGAAAGTATATGCAAAATCTTGCATATCACATATCACATACATATCCTGTCATTTCCAGGAGATAAAGTCTGACACACCACTGTCCCACTTCGGGCTCTTACAATCTTGCCACTCCCTCTTCTACAATATTCCCTGAGCTTTGGGATAGGGGTGGAGTAAGACATAGATGTCCTGTTTTGTGCTATGCTTATCAATGTGTAAGATACACTTCCAAATCTCTCTTTATATCAAATCACCTTAACCCTACCCCACCATACTCTCTCTCTCTTCGGCTACACGTTGTGTTCATCTTTGTGCTACAGATGTAGAAACAAGGCACAGAGAAACTGACACTGCCCAGGGAAGGATTCCTATTGCTCATACGGAACTCAGAAAGTGGTACCCAGCTTACCAGTCATTAAGTGACCCCTGCATTAGCGTTCCCCAGTCACTAAGTCACCAGTTCATCGGTCACTAAGTGACCCTGTGAGGGCAACTTTCCTATGGATGATCCTTGGAGCAGCATCGAAAAACTCCCTGAAACATCCCACAATTTCTCCCTCTGGCAGATCTTCAGACAGAAATGCCTGTCAGCAGTTGGCTCGTGGAATGTCGCTACCATCTCTCTATGAAGTTTTTTTTTTTTAAGTACTTCAGGCTATTCTGTGAAGTCTCTTTTTCCAAGTCAGCAACTTCTCTGGGTGATGAATGTTCCCAAACCCATATGGCCACTGGTGCTGGGAACCCAGATTCCTGACTACACAGAAAGGACCTCTGAAGCTTTGGTTTGAAAAGCAAAACTCTGCCCTTGTCTGGGGCCATGGCAGGACTTCCCAAGTCATGTGAAAAATTCACTCCGTCATCCATCCATACTCATCGACTTTTGCCTACAGCCTTCTGACCTTAAGGACCTTGTGGAGTTATTGCAGTGTGAGATGACTTTTAAATGCTTCAGAAGTCTCTAGACTTCACGTAAGAGGGCAGAGTTAACAGATGTTTGAACCAGCCTTGCTTCCAAATTCTGCTTCGCATATATAAAGGGCTGGAAAATATAAACACATATATTAAATATCCCTAGATATATTTAGATGATGCATAGATATAGATATTTTTAGATAGGGCATTGCCTTGCAGACTGGGCTGATCTTTAACTTGCAGCAACTCATCTTTATCTTCTGAGTGCTGAGATTTCAGGAGTGGATAACCATACCTAGCTAAAACATATGTTGCATAACAGCTCTGTACACGTTAGTGTAACGTATCTTCCTATATTTTTTTGCAATATTTATTTGTTTATTTAAAACAAAGAGAGACAGAAGATAAAGACAGAATGCATGCATGCATGGATGGAAGTCGGAGGACAACTCTTAGAAGTCAGTTCTCTCCTTTCACCATATAGGCTTCTGGGAATTGAACTCAGGTCTCGAGGTTCGAGAACAGGCGCTTTACCCACTGATCCATCATTGTCAACCCCTCTTCACATCTTAAAAGTAGTTCAACATCAGGCTGTGAGAAATAAGATAATCAGCAGAGTTTGAAACAAAGCCAGAGGTTTTTTTTTGTTTCTTTTTAATTTTTTTAAAAAAATTTATTATTATTTCCGCTCATACAAACTTAACAGGTACACTAGTCCCCTCCCTCCCTCCATCTCTCCACCACCCCCTGCTCCCCCTTCCCCTCCCCATCCCTCCCTGTCCCCCAGTGCCTCCCCCCCAGTGGCTCCCTTCCCAATCCCCGGAGCATCCTTTAATGTACATGCCAAACTCTTTCTGAGTCCTTCTCTCCTATGAGGTGCAAGGACCCAGGGGCATATCCCAGAACCCTTTCCTGTGTTCCTCTTAAGCTTAGGAGCACTGCTGTGACTGTCAGTTCCTAGCCTGCAAGGATGCTAGGGCCTTTAGTCCATGCTAGACTTTGTGGGGTCAATAATGTGTTGGACATAGCGCAGGTCACAAAACCAGAGTTTTTGCTTCCATGGTGTGGTGAGCTACACCATGACACTTAACATAGGGGTTCTGCAGATCTCCTCAAGTAGAACTGAGGGAGCTTGGTTATGAACCAAAGAGAGCCGTATACCGATATGATAAGAATGTGCGTTCAGCTCTCCAGCGGACCCACAATGCACAATGGAAATGCTTTCTGCTCTTGCCTGTGATATAGGAAGAGTCTGATTTCAAATTAGTATAACACTGATTGTCTGAACCACCCAGTAGAGCTGGGGTCAGTAGGCAGGTAGCCTGATGCTCAAAGCTTAGTAAGGCTGCTCTTTAATCTATGTGTCAGCAAGGAAGGACAATTCACAGAGGCACACGCCAAGATTTCAGTAGCACAGTGGGTGGGAGTTGAAGCTAAAAGGCCTCTGTCTCATCTATCCTAGGTCCTGGCTAAGTGCTGATATTTACTGAGTAAACAGGGAGTGAGGGGAGGGTGGATGCAGCCAGTCAGTATGGGACTCTGCACAATGCCAAGGTCATAAGAACATTTCCCTATGATCCGGAACTGGTGGCAGACTTCCTGTTTCCAGGCTCAGAGTAGAGTCATCATCATAAGAGCCCTAGGACTGTGAGCCATTCTCTGGTCTTGCCAGGGACTCTGTCCCAACCCAGGGCACCAATGGGATTCCCAAGGAAGATGTCCCCTTCCCAAGTCTGGCACATTGACAGCAAGCGCTGTGACTGACTCTCACAAGGAAGGCTTTGCATATGCAATGTGACACCCTCTAGAGATCATTTTTAATCTTTCCATCGCCATTGTATGCCAGGCACTGAGCCACTTTCTTTGCCATTGGTTGTCCCGAACCTTCCCAACGACTGCATTCCACAGCGTACCATCAACCTGGCAGGTGTGGGAAGGGATTGCTCCTATTTGCGGAAAGCAGGACAAAGTCCCAGTGTCATGAACTGCCTGGGGGCCTACTGTCCAAAACTGATTCTCCAGAATATTGACAATTTTCACACACCCCCAATTCTGTTGTCACCCCATGTGAGATTGTAAATACTTGGCAAGATAATACAGTGGAAACAGCTCTGAAAGAGAAGCTCTTGAGTTCTAGGCTAGCTACCGCTGTCCTGGCTCTGAGATGCTGGCCATGCTACATGCCTGTGAGCCGTCAGCATGGAGTGATGACCAAGAAAGGATAGCGAATCTTTCCCCTTCCTGACCAGGGGTTCAACACTTCCCACATCACAATCATCGCTATTATGTCACAGCCGCAGGAGAAACCGTGCTCCATTATGTGATAAGGCATTACCAGTCCAGGTCATTGCTAGAGAAAGCCAGACTTGCTGAAGACAAACCTCAAATGCTCAGGAGGCAAAGACCAGCCCGCATGTTCTCACAGTTTCCCTTTGTACTTGTGTCTATAATTGTGCACAACTCTGTTGTACCCATGGTGGTATAAGAGGCCCCCAGGGTGCATAAACTTGATGTGAAAGGAACTGTTGGTACTAATCATCGAGTATGCCATGGAACATAATAATCTTCTTAGAATGTAGAGTGGAGTGGGATTCGAAAGGCCCAGGGATGTAGAAACAACTTCTTTGCTTCCAAAGTCTTCCTCGTGGTTGCTGAGGCTGTCCATAGATTCTGATGGTTTCTGTCAGAAAAGTGTGATGGGAAGAAGTTAACCTGCTGTGTTCCTGCTTGGTCTATCATTGTGCCTCCATTTAAGACCCTGCTTATCCTGATTACCAATTATGGCAACCAGGCCACACTCCTTGCACAGTGGCGCTCTGTGGGCCTCCCGCACCCCTGGCAACCAGGACATCAGACGCCTGCTCTAAAGTCCTCGTCGCTGGCCAGCAAATAGGGGAAATGCCAAGAGCAATACTGAAACCTTAGGATCAAGCAAAGAAATAACATCATCATTAGGAGTCAGGGAAGAACAGAAAACAGCTTTTGTTCAAGGATGACATCAGGAATCATCCCAGACTGTTTTACCTCCTTACTGCTTTGCTATGGGCTTTCCCAGGTTTCACCTTCCAGAACTGAAGGCCATCACCATATCCACTTGGCATTTTTACATGGGATCTGGGGATCCGAACTCAAGTCCTTTTGCTTGAGAGACAAAGGCTTTATTTAAACTCTGAGCCATTTCCCTAGCCTGGAAGATAACTTTCTAAAGCTCTCCTTTGAAATCAGACGCTGCATTGGGAACCTGCCACAGCATGCGAGTGTGAATCATCCTTCTGCGGAGCCATGGCAGGTGGGCAAGGGTGGGAGAAAGAGCACTTGGCTTGAGTCCCGGCTGCTCCATCACATCACTGGACAGTTAGTCTCACGCAGCTCACAGTGCTTTGTGTGGATATAATTATCACGCTTTCAGGCAGTACAATTACAGTATTGTAGTCTCACTTCCTTCCTCTCTTTGGATAACGCTTAAAATGAATGCCTATTGAGATGCGTGTTCACCTGAAATGAAGACGGGTGACGGTACAAAGTGTATCCTTTGAATTTACCAGTCACCAACATCCTCCGACAACGTCAGGCAAGGTTCAATGCTCATGCAAGACAGCCAAAGTTATCCATCCGGATGTCCCACAGGCTCTTTGGTCTTGGCATCCCTAAGAAGTTATCCTTTCTTTGACTTCTAACTCTCTGCCTTCAGTGTTCAGTCATTTTCTAGTACTACTGGGCCCCGATCACTGTGGTTACAAAGCGGAGCCTCTTGGTCTTTTTCCGTGGTCTCCATACCCACAGATGGTTAGTGTACCTCCTCGCTGTTTCCAAATTCCTTTCTAAGAGGGGCCAGGGCCACTCGAAATCCACTTTGCTTACCTGTCAATGAACCCCTCCCCATCCCCTAGCCTTTGTCTGCAGGAATCTTTCTGAAAAACTGCCTCCTTTCATTCAGGAGTCTTCCTTTAGCTTTGTCTGTGTCTTCTCTTTATTCTACCTGCCGATTCCCGCCCTCCTAAGCCCTTCATTAGGCAATGTCTCATGCAAACTGCTAAGTTTCGCTTCCTGCACAAAGCATTCCTTGGCTCCCATTCTCGGGCTGAGCCCAATCAAGTGGCTTCGCCATCCCACAACCCTGGGAACATCTGGACTGAAACTCTCCCAGCCTTCAACTGGGTCTGATCCCCATCCAGGCTGTGGACTGCCTGCCTGAGAGCTAGTGTGTTCCTGGATCAGGGTCTGTACAGCTGCTGAAAAACTTCCACGTATTTGTGTTTTCTCTGGCTCCAGAAGTAACGTTGATCTAAGGCCAAAAACACAGCCGCGATGCAGACATCTAAATGTTTGAGAAAAACAGACAGGTGGGCTGAGATGCAAGCCTGGTGTACTAGACTCACGATGGGGCCCATATCTGGACATAACCGACAATGAGTGAGACCAGTCAGGCTGATGCTAACGTACTGCACTGGAGATGAATCACTTTACTCCCCTACATGTAAGTATGTATGTAAGTATGTATGTACTCATTTTTAAATTGTATTTATGGTGTATGTGTGTGCATGTGCGAACATACTGTCGTGGTCAAGTGGCGGTCAGAGGACAAATTTCAGAAGTGTCTGTCCCTCCATTATATGTGTTCTAGGGACAAACTCAGGTCACAGGCATACGCAGCAAAGGCCTTTTCCTGCTGAGCCATCGAACCAGCCCAAGCAGAACCATCTTAACAAACCACTTCTATTTCCAAGTGAACATTGTACATGGCAGGTGCTGCATTAAGGTAATTATTTTATACAAATGCAATCAATTTCCCCGCGTGCTTTCTTTCCAGCAAATGATGCTACACAAAGCAAAGTCGAAGGCTTTGGCTTGGCAAGATGCCTTTCTTGCTGGGATGGCAAAAGAATGCCTCAGAAACCATGCCAGAAATTTCCAAATATCACTGAGTCTTCAAATATTATACAATGCTGATCAATTTTCATTGGCTTCTACCTGCATGAGTGACTCAATTTTCTTGCATGGAACTCTGTTTCAGACCTTCTTGTTTTTTCATCTGCAAAATGAATATGAGTTGGATCATTTTCAAGAGTTCTTTCCAGTTCTTTTCTTCCATTTTCTTGTGTGTGTGTGTGTGTGTGTGTGTGTGTGTGTGTGTGTGTCTTTGGGGGAGCATGTATATGTGCAGTTATATGTGCATGTGAGTGACAAGTGTGTGTGTCTGCCTGCCCAAGATAATCTGAAGAATTATCCTTAATTGCTGTTCCACCTCATCGTTTTGAGGCTGGGTCTCTAAGTAAACCCAGAGCTTACCATTATAACAAATCTGACTAGCCAGCTTGCCCCTGGGATTTCCAGTCCTTCTTGGAGTCATCAACTGACATTTATATATGGGATCTGGGGATCTGAACTCTCATCCTTTAGTGTGATAGTTAAGCCTGGGTGTCAACTTGACACACTGGGTATTAACTAAGTTGGGCTGAGACCACCTCTGGAAAGGATCAACTGAGACTACTTGAAAGGATTATACACGCCCCAGATCCTATCAAACCTCCAAAGCTCTCAAAGGATTCTCCCAATACTGCACCATATAAAAAGGAGCCACCAAGGAGAACGGATGCCTTCTTGCAGCTGTGCTAGGAATTGCTCTTTCTTCCAGCTGCCTGGTTTCTTCAATCTTCTATCCTTCCACTAGATTAAGACTCTAGGAGTTCTCCAGCCTTCAGCCATCACCTATTTGACTACTGAACTGAGCAGCTAGCTATTGGCAGCCATCATTGGAACTACCTCAGCTACTGGCAGCCTTCGCTGGACTACCTCAGCCATATCTGTAAACCAACTCAAAAAATTTCCTATATATATTTTATTTATATATATATGTGTGTATATATATACATACACACACACACACACACACACACACACACACACACACACTCTGTGAATTCCATGACTCTAGAGAACCTTAACTAATACATTTAGCTTGGCCAGAAAGTGGTTTAACCACTGAGCCATCTCCCCAGCCCTCTCTTCAGCTCTTAAATTCTATTCTTCTGGATACTTTATAGTTTTGTGTGTCATGTCATTTCTTGGTGAGTCAACTGCCAGTGACATTGTTTGAGATTTTCAAAACCCTGTGCTTTTTCTTAAAACCCCAAAGAGAGCAATGAACAGAAGCAAACGTTCCTCTTTCTCTTCAGCTCAGCTTCCCCATGACGTGCCCCCATCACGAGTGAGACTTCCTAGCCAGCAAAAAAACAAAAAACAATGCATCATTGTGTCATTTTAATCAGACTATCAGATGATGTCAAGACAGAAATGGCTTCTGAGCTTTCTGAACCTCAGGTTATCTGTCATAAGCCAAAGTAAACCAGGAAGGACTGGGGTCTAGAACGAGTCAGACCCTCCGTGAGTAGCACATAGAATTTTGGATAAGCCACAGAGATAGAGTAGGTGGAAATGTGTTCCAGGAAGACAACTGACCAACATTCTCCAGAGCCCAGAAAACAGATAACATCTGGCACTACAGGCAGGTAGCCTACAGGTGGGCAGCTGAGCAGGGGGTAATGTAACTCCTCCCCAATAGATACTCAGCAAAAGTCATCCTTCCACATCTGGACAGAGGTTGGTCTAGGAAGAACCAGAAGGTATTGCCGGCTTCAGACACAGTTCTGACCCTAAAGAGCCCGCAAGAGTAAGGAACTTACCCAGTGGACAGGCGTCTTATCCAAGCCAGAGCTCTGAAAGATCAGCCTGGGACTCGCTGGGAAAACCAGGCAGGCACAACAGACTTAACAATGACTTTGTGCAGTTCACTGATGCAATGATCAGCTATTGGGCTCCTATTCATTCACCAATTTACTACACTCAGGAATGCTGGTGAGCAAAATATTCATTATCCATTTCATCGGTTAGGATGCTTCAGCTATAGATAAGAGAATGACCAGCTAAAAGTAGCTTAAATGATAGGGTCAATTGATAGTCTCACATGCAAAAGTAGATTGCATCAGTAGCGTGCAATGTTAGGACTCTAACCAAACTTCTCTTCAGATTTCCTCATCGTTCCAAAAAGGCTGTAGTAATTCCATCCTTATAAGTCAGTGTTAAAAAAAATACTAGTTATAAAGGCATTAAAAAAAACTCAAATAATTCCTTTTGCATCTATTTTTTTCTTGACTCAAGGGGAAAAAAATCAAAAACTTCCCAGATAAATATCTCCTACCTTATTGGCCAGAGCTGGTTCCAGTGGCAACCAGTAAGCCAATCCTGGGAAATCAATCATGATATAACCTCTAAACAAACCTGACCTGGGAAAATCCTTATTTTGCTATGTCTGCGTGTGTGGCTGTGGGGGAGACAGTCACCACATCTCCTGAGAAAAAGCTTTTCTCGCGGCCTCAGGGCCAAGATGCATCCTCAAGACTTAAAATCCCTGCTAACCTGGACAGCCCCCTTTCCAACAGGCATGTGGGGGGTTAACCTGTAATTCAAGATCCTATTGCATCCAGCTATGAGCTCTCGATGACTTTAAGAATCAAAGTTTGCTTCCCCTTTTGGATTTCTCCAAGAGACTCACCCGTATCGAACCCAGCTGGCTTCCTTTATTGGTGACTCCATAGTGTGATATATACATAGCAAGTTGCTAAATGTGCTCTTGGAAGTTCGGTACATCCAAACTTTCAGTCCTCTTTGCAGAGATTTACTTTCTTTCTCCTTAAGGTTATTTACATTCAGTAGCATTTTTTACATGTCCTTTGAATTACGTCCTTGAAACTTGTAAGGATGGCCTCATCCACCTGTCAATATTTGCATTTATTAAGGGGCGGGTCTTCAGTCCCCTGGTAGGTCCAACCTGCGGGCCACACAGAGCCAAGGATAGGTAGGATTGCAGCCCAACCTTAAATCGTAAACTTACTTAAAACTTGATGAGATTTGTGTGCGTGTGTGTGTGTGTGTGTGTGTGTGTGTGTGTGTGTGTGGCTTGATGGTACAGTTCTTAACCATGAACTTTGTCAATGACAACGTTACCTCCCAATGTCAAAAGGTTGGCTGTGTCTATGAGTCTTGAGTAGAAAACAAGACAGAATAATA
This sequence comes from Typhlomys cinereus, assembly GCA_023101885.1. Classification (NCBI taxonomy): domain Eukaryota; kingdom Metazoa; phylum Chordata; class Mammalia; order Rodentia; family Platacanthomyidae; genus Typhlomys; species Typhlomys cinereus. Next base: position 2,920,601 of record JALPQD010000253.1, read on the forward strand.
ATATCTGGCATTTATCAAGCAATTACCACCGGGCTGGCAAGGTGCCAAAGGCTTTTGTATATATTAACTAATTTAATCAACCAAGCCCATGAGGGAACAATCTCCATACACTTTGTTTTGCGAAGGAAGAAAATGGAAAGACAACGGCAAGTGATATTAATGAGTTTATCCAAGCTCATGCATCAAACGAGTGGAGAAGCATCGCGCCACCTCTCAGAAGAGGAGACACCTTCCGAGAAGGAGGCCTGGGTCTTCCGTTTTCAACCTTAAGGTTTGTAAGCAAATGACAAAACTTGCTCAGATGAAATGAAGCCACCCATTCTGCCCTTTCATTTTTAAAAATCAATTTCTTTTTAATTTGACAAATAAAAGTCCTTTATGTTTATTATGAATGACACATTGTTTTGAAACATGAATATATTATTAGACTAAGTCCAGCTAATTGATATAAGTCTAGCTTCATATAGTGATATTTTGGGGTAGCAAGAACACTTAAAATCAACTCTCTTAGCAATCTTTTCCAGACCATAATATATTGTTTTTAACGATTTAACCACCATGTTGCACAAAATACCTCCTGAGCTCATCTAACTGGAATTCTGCAGCCTTTAACAAAACTCCTCCAATACCCCAATTTTAGCACCCAGATTTAACAAACAGAGCCAGGCCAAGCCCTAGATTCCTTTCCCATTTGTCAGCTGCTGGTCCGTCCTCTCAGACCATGGGCGCACCTGTCACATTACTCAGGGAAAAAAATGGACACTCCGAGATTCTGCAGCACATTGTTTCTGGAACATTAAGGGTCAGCTGGGCAAAGTGGCCATTTGAGAGCAGCTGTGTGGACGGCGTGTTCCTTCTGAGGTGGTTTTCAAAATAGCTTTGTTGCAAGTCTGGGGCAGACAGAGCGTCTATCCTCATTTAACCCCCCCCTCCCCACAGAACTGTGGCCATCTCGGCTGCATGTCTTGGGACAGTCAATACTATGCCTTATTCATGTGTCTGAGAGCTTTGATCCTGGCAATGCTTGCTGAGGAGTCAGCTTTGGGTGTGAGGCCCCCTAGTTCGACTGACCGGCTTCTGGGGCATCTTCTTTGGCATACGATCCAATTGTGGATATTGTCAGCACTTGGGGATCACATGAGATGGTTCTCCCAAGAACTGGGAGAGAAGAGAGAAACCTAACTGGTGGCTTCTGTTGGTTTCGCTCCTCTGGATTCATCAGGAGAAGAAAGCAACCTTCTCTACGGCTCCATCTCCATCATTTCTCGTGTGTGTGCACGTGTTTCTGTATGTGTGTGGTAGAGGGCGCTGTGTGTGCCTGTGGAGGCCCAAGGGTGACATCGGGAATCACCCTCCATAGCCCTACCTCCTTTTGCTTTGCTCTGAGGATTCCCAGGCTCCATCTTCCAGGACTGGAAATGCAGGCCACCATTTCCTCCCACGGTTTTTAACATGGGATCTGGGATCTGAATTCAGGTCCTTCTGCTTACGAGGCACAGGCTTAACCCTGAGCCATCTCCCCAGCCCCCAAAATGTTGTGTTTCTGAGAATTCCAAGCGGTTCCTGCCAGGCGTCCACCACCACCACCTCATCCTCGCCTACGTCATGGGGAGAGGAGAGGAGCCACAGCCTGGGGCTGGGCTTGGGGGAAAGGGAGGGACGGGGACCCACTCATCAGACAGAGAAGCTTCCCTGAGAAGAAGGGGAACCTTCTGTGAGTGGCAGTGTTGTGTGAACTTGTCTCAGGGAGACATGTGCGAAACGTTTGCTTAGCCCAGACAAGGCACCAACAACAGACCCAAGAGTCCACCAAAGCCCCACTTGGTGACCCAAACTTGGCTAACCAATGAGTTCATAGGACTTACAGAGTGTGGATGAGAGATTCCTTACAGGAAATGAGTGACCCCCCAAAGCAGACACAGCACCAGAGTTTCACCCCATCTTGGATGATGACTTCTCCATGGCTGCATAGACACAAACCACCCCCACCTCAGTCAACCTTCCACAGTGTATATATTCTAGAACCTTCCGAGACAGTGAGGTCACACTCAGCTTGGGCAGATTTGCACATGGCTGGAAGGTGTGCAAAGTGTGTCTGAGCTCTCAGCAGAGGGTCTAACGACCCTTCCCATGCTCCTCTTCCATGAGGAAATGCCAACAGGCCCCATCTTGAAGGTTCTTGCATGTATCGCAGCTGCTCTAATGAAGAGGCCAATGGCCGTTATTCTCAGAGGACATCATCCCACTAATGGGCCTGGTGGTGAATTCTGCAACTTTGTCTAGAACACAAAGCTGTTTTCTTGCATGCTACAGCTCCAGAGTATGTCATTAACCAGGTACTTTACTATTACTAGTAGTAGTAGCAGTAGTAGTCGTAGTAGTATTCACTTTCCTTGGCCAGGAGACATTGAATGCCCACTGAATTCTTAGTTAGCACTTGACACACATTTCTAATCAACTAAATAATCTATGGGGGACAGGAGATATATTAATAGCTCAGGCAGGGAGAGTACTTGCCTAACATTCGTGAAGCCCTGGGTTCGATTCCCAGCGTTACACAAACCAGACACTTGGGAGGCGGAGACAGGGGAATCAGAAGTGCAAGGTGATCCCTTGGCTACATAGTGAGTTTGGGGCCAACTTAGGGTACAAGAGACCCTGTCAAAAAAAGAGAGAGAGAGAGAGAGAGAGAGAGAGAGAGAGAGAGAGAGAAAGAAAGAAAGAAAGAAAGAAAGAAAGAAAAGAAAGAAAGAAAGAGAAAGAAAGAAAGAAAGAAAGAAAAGAAAGACGCCCACTAATGTAGATGCTGCTTTTTTCTACTGTGAAATGGAGGGTTGGAGACCTAGAGAAGACTTGAGAGAAATGCCGAGGACATTAACCTACACCAGAGTGGGGTGGACTCAGGCCCTGTTCTGTCTGCATCAGACTTATGTGCACAGCCTTGCCTTCTCTTTATGCCAAGTTTATCCATGCCAACCTTATCCCTGCTTTTCGGCATTCATCCATGCTGTAGCTAAAAGAGGCAAGAAGGCTCCCCCTTTCTTTGCATATTTTCTATGTACAACCCAAGATTCATCTCAAATACCCTTTTGTTTTTCAAGCACCCTATGGGTGTTTGAATGTGGCTTGTCTCCTCCCTCCACCGCCCCCCCTAGATTCATATGTTTAAATACTTGCTTTCCAGTGGGTGGCACTGCTTGGAAGGACTTTGTCATCTTTAAGAGGTGGAGCCTGGCTGGAGGAAGCCCCCACTGTGAGTGGACCTTGAGATTTGCTAGACCTGCCCGCTTCCTTCGGCTGTCTCTTTCTGCCCCCCATGGCAGTTGAGACGTGAACCTGCCTCCTGCTTTGCGTCATTATGCTTCTTCTGCGCATGTTCCACCATAAAAGGACTGTATTTCCTCCGGAACCGTAAGCTGAACGAATAACTCTTTCCCTCTTAACCGGTCTAAGTCAAAGTCACTCTACACGTTCTTAAAATACTTGTGGCTATTAGAGCCTCATCTTTCATAACCTGCACATAGACCATTTCCTACAACACAGATGGTCCTGCAAGTGTTAGTCATTCTTCTGAAGCAATGTTCAATTTCCAGGGAAGAAATCATAGCTTACATTGTTTTTAAATGGAGTGAGTTACAACACCTGATTAATTTTCATATTTTGAAGGTACAATGGAGATCATTACAGATACAAAGGTCGAAAGAATGACTGCCTTGTTAGCTGCTGTTGTCATTATCCAACGCTGCATGTTGCTTTTCTGGTTTAAAAATAAACTCCAAGTGGAAGGCAAGGCATCCTGGACAAAATTTAATCTTCTCATTCATTGTGATGCATAAGACACGGGGCAAAAGTTTAATTAGTCTTGTGAGATTTTCCTCTTTCAGAGACAGAACTGTATCCATATATACACACCTACAAGCATGCATATGCAGAAAAGTGTCTTGATTTTCATAAAGTAAGTTATTTTTAGCTGGATGGAAACACAAAACATTAGCAAAGACTTAGGTGAGCAGTAGAAACATGGCTAATCTATATTTTACTTTTTATTCCTTGTCGCATGTCCCAACTATGTACAATGAAAATAGGCTAATTTTTTCTAATCATGAATTAAATGCTTTTAAAAGGTCCCTGCTTTGTTCCTAAGAGAAATGATGAAAACATAGATACTTGCTCAAATCAGAGTTACATCACACCAAGCGACAGAGCCAAGCACCCTTCTTCAAATCAATACCCTGTCTCTAACTGCACCCCAACGTATAGGAATCTGATTATTTTTGCGTGACAGCCCCGATTATCATCAAGATTGATGGAAAGCTCAATCTAGGCTGCTCATGGGATTCTGTGATAATTGGGCTGATCCATTGTGTGTTGTCCGTTTGCTTGATTGAAATCCGTATGTTGAAGATTGGAAGGAAACTTCTCAGAAGAGACTCATATGTCAGGACATTCTCTAAGTACGATGATTAGACTAACCGAGAAGGAAAAGAACACAAAGAAAATCTAGTCAAATAGGGTAAAAATGGAGCAGAGATCTAGAACTTCCAGTCGTGGAGCAGCTAGAGTCCACGGTGAGAGAAGAGTCCTGTGGACGGTGCTGAGGTCCAAAAACTGTCCCTACATTGATGTCTTCTGGACCAAATATTGCATTTTTGAAAAATGTATTATTTATCTTGTATGGATGTGTGGATGAGTGGATGCATACATGCCACAGTGTGTGGCGGGGATGAGAGGACAACTTTGATTCTCTTCTACTCTATGGGTTCCAGGAATAAACTCAAGTTGTCAGGGTTAAAAGCAAACACCTATACCTGGTTAGCCATCTTACCAGCCCCAGATATCACTTAGTCACCCTTGAAATATTATAGTTTATTTGTTTTCTATGCCAATTACTTGGATTGAATAGGATGAATTTCTCTAGTCACAATTCATAATATTCCTTCTAATGAGATGCTTCTCTTTCTTTTTAACTATGAGCAACAGCATTTCTCCATAGTCAATTATTTATGAGGAGTATATAACAAGCTTATATGGGTCAGGACTCGGTAATCACAGGCTCAAGAGCCAGGAAAGACTTAATATATAGTTCTCTGGGCTTTCTTGTGAAGAGTAGGTATTTTCTGATGAAGGCCAACGCTAACTGAAATAGGTTAGTGATTGAGACATTGTGTGACAAAGCTCCAAGCTTCTATTTCAAATCTCTGCTAAAGTAGCTTCTACCTTCTTAAGCGCTGACAGAAACAACTACTTTAAATAGCTCATACGAGAGTATGTGTGAATGTTTTGATGTTAACTTTTTTTCCATAGGAAAACAGGTTGAGAGAAGAATTTAGAAGTTCGGAATCTGGAAAGAAACAATAAATAGATTTTTCACAGTGAGACACCTTAGCAATTCTGATGTACAATAGAGAGTATCATACATAGATACAGGTGTCGATTTGAAAGTTGAAGGTTTGAGTTTGGGGCATATATGTAGAAAATTTGTAGTTGAGCTAAGTCCAGAGCAAACCTACAGGACAGTGTCTAGTAGATGAAGAAGGCCCAGCTCATGGTGGGTGGGACTAGCCCCAGGGCAGGTGAATAAGATAGAGGGAACTGGTTGAGAAATTTGCCATCCTTCTGAACACTTAGCCAATGTCTGGCAAGTAAGTGTCCCTCTCTTAGCTACTATGTGTATATGGTACGGCCAGTTCTCTTGACCCTTGCGTTGGTGTAAGTAAGAACTGAAGCCAAGCTGAAGTAAGAACTATAGCTATCACGGGCTGGAGAGGTGGCTCAGGAGTTAAGCCTCCGCCTTGCAGGCGGAAGGTCCTGAGTTCGGATCCCAGATCCCACATATAGACGCCAGGCGGAAGCGGGGGGGGGGGGGCCTGCGCTTCTGGTCCTGGTAGGGCGGAGCCTGTGAATCCCGGGGCAGAAGGAGGTGGAGGCGTCCATGGTGGTTCGCGAATTTGTCCATGGTTCTACACATACACAGACACACACACGCGCGCGCACACATACACACGCACATGCGCACAGTTGAATAAACAATAATAATAATAATAATAAAACAATTAAAGAACTATAGCTATCACAAGAGAAATAAAAACCTCCTTGTTTCCCTATAAGCCATTAATTTATCAGCAAAAAATGTAGGCTGACTGCAGCAGAGGTTTCGTTTCTGTTGTCTGTTTCTGTGTTGTAAAATACTCCATAACTTGGGACTCAAAACAAGAGCCACCTACCAGGTGTAAGAACACAGTCTGTTATCCCATTGGTTGAGAGGTGGAGGCAGGAGGATTAGGAGGAGCTGAAGGTCATTTTTGGCTACATAGTGAGTTTGATGAGGGTGCATGAGACTCTGTCTTTAAAAAGCAAAAAGCCATTCTATTGTATACCATAGGATTGAGTTGGGAGTTAGGATAAGACTGGGCCGTGTAATCCTTCTGTTCCCTGTAGTACTGATGAGATCGGTTCATTGCAAGGTGCTGGCAGCTGCTGGGTGGGAGGCTCCAAAATGGTTTCACTCATATTTCTGGTGCTTGGGTAGCTGAGTCCTAGAAGTCATTCATTAACCTCTCAAAGCAAGCAAGAACAACAGACTTGTTTCTGGATGATATGTCAAGAAAAAGTTTATTCTAGGTTAAAGTAATCTAAAGCCTTGAATGGCAATGAAGGTTTTGGAGTCAGGAAGCTCTGAGTTCAAATCCTAATTCTTTCATCGACCCGTTGAATCAATTCAAGCATTTTGTTAAGATACTCCCTCAGCAAGAGGGTCCAGTGACCATAAAGCATTTGGGCAACATGCAGACAAGGGATAGCAGTCAAGTTTTACAGAATTTTAAAAAAAATATATTAACAAGAGAGAGAGAGGGAGAAAGAGAGAGAGAGAGAGGGAGAGAAAGAATGAATGTGGGAGCTTGAGCTTGAACTCATGTTTTCCAGGTTTGTGTGAAGGTGCTTTTATTCAGCTAAGCCATCTCATGGGGTCAAGTTTTACAGACTCTTAAGAAAGTTTATTGATATACAGGGCCAGTTTCTTCCTGAGAGAGGTTATAACTGCCCCTGAGTAGTTTGATCTCAGTTTATGAGAAAGCATTGCAACTTTGCCTCCTCCCCCTGTGTTCTCCTTTCCCTCCCTTTCACTTCAACCACATGCCATCTGAAACAGTAGAGAAAAGGTCAGATGAGATGTGGGGTTAGCCCTTATAGAAAGGCATAAGACCTATTGAAACCAACCCCCCTTAAAGATATAAATAAGCAGCAAAAGATAATAAGATTAAAGAAGTCAATTCTCCCTATAATGATCTATAGATTAAACAAATATTAATCAAAATCTCGTGAAGACCTTGTAGACCCAAAACTATGCTAATTTTTATATTGAAAGTTCCCAGAGGTAAAAGAGTCAAGAGATTTGATAAAGATGAAGTTGGAGGAAGTGCAATGTCCAATTTCAAGAATTTCTAGTACGCGACAATAATCGACGGCGCTTTTGGACGAAAGGATAGGAACATAGACCAGTGGAACAGATCTCAGGGTTCAAAACCTGAGTCACATAGGGTTTGATTCTTGACAAGAATTCACCACATAACAGGCTTGTATCCACACTACATAAAGAACCCTCAAAACTTGACATCAAGACCATGAAGGATTAATTTTTTTAAATGAACAAAGAATTTAGATGCTTCTATAATGAGGATATAAAATTTGGCAAATGGGCTCATGAAAAGCTTTTTAATATCATTAGGGAAACACAAATTAGAACCAAGGTACTAATGCTGAAATCATCAGATAGAATAACCTGCTGCTATTAGATAAAAAGCCATTAGGAATCTTATGTGTGGCTGGTGGGCCCACAAAATGGTACATTCCTGTGGAAACACATTCTAGCATTTTGATTGGATCTATAGATGTGTTCCCTATTGTCTCATCTCATGCACCTGAAATGGTCTCTTCCCTCATTTCAAAATCCTAACAATATCAAAATTATTGGATGTCATAGTGTCATATACTTCATTGCTGTGATAAGCACATGACCCAAACAATTTAAGGAAACAAAGGGTTTATTCATCCTCCCGATTCTAGGTTATGACTATAAGTTGATCATTGTGATAGGAGATTGACTAGCAGTCACTAGTTCACAGCTAGTTCACAGCAAAAGCAAAGAGTGGGAAAGGATCAATGCATACTTTCTAGTTTGCCAGCTTGCCAGAGTCAACCAGTTCTCTCTCCATCTTATCCATCCACCTAGAGAATGGTCTCATAACTATGGGCTGGGTCTTCCCACATTAATTAGATAATATCCTACAAGCTTGCCTTAACTACATAATTTCTCATAGGCATATTGAAGGGTTCAATTCTCAATTGTCACATGGACACTTGAAACTAACCGAAAGAATGGATTACTAAGAAAATTAAACTGAAGGTTGAATATAGATATCTGGCACATTGCGTGATGCATAGGTGGATTAGGTGCTTTATGTTTGGCAACCTATGGTATGTCTGAAATTTGAGGGGCTGGAGAGGTGGCTCAGGGGTTAAGCCTCCGCCTTGCAGGCGGAAGGTCCTGAGTTCGGATCCCAGATCCCACATATAGACGCCAGGCGGAAGCGGGGGCGGCCTGCGCTTCTGGTCCTGGTAGGGCGGAGCCTGTGAATCCCGGGGCTGAAGGAGGTGGAGGCGTCCATGGTGGTTCCCGATTCGTCCGTGGTTCTACACATACACACACACACACACACAGAGACACGCGCGCACATACACACACACATGCGCACAGTTGAATAAATAATAATAAAAAAATTGAAATTTGAAATCTTCTTTCTCTAAAAGTTTGAGAACTTCCCAAATTTGGAGTAACCTAAAGCTTAGCCATGAAACACACATGTTTTAAATAGAAAGATATGCAGGGGCACACAAAAATCACAAAGGATACCCAGGAAATATGCAAGATCTGTCTACATATGGGATATAATTTATTTCCATTTTTTAGCATAGATACACTCAAGAGTTGTCATGGATTGAATGTGAATTGCCCCAACGGACTCATGGGTTTGAATTCTTACCTGATGTTTTGATGTTTGGAAAGGTTGTAGCACCTTTAAGAGGTGGAGCCTTGTTGAGGAAGAGATGGTGGGTCTCAAGGTTTAGTAGCCCACCCTTCTTGTCTTGCTCTCTTGTTTTCTCTGCATTTGATGGTCATAGTGTTCTGGACCTGCCTCTTGCTTTTGCCTTCAGCCATGCCTTCTGCTATGATATTTCCATCATGCATGGACTTTATCCCCTCTGGAGCTATAAGTCAAATAGATAACACTTTCTCCAGTAAGTTGTGTATAAGTTTTGTCTCACTGGAGCAAAAAGAAAAAGTAACAGCCTCAAGTCTTCATAAACATATTTATAAATATCCTTTCTGTTTTCCTCCAGTCATACCAACTAGCACCCTATCTCTACACCTTCTGCAGGAACATCATAATGGCTAATGAGATATGTGAGCATGGAATAGTCACCTCTGTGGATGTGCCTAGTGGCTTTTTACCACTATGACACACACACACACACACACACACACACACACACACACACAATGTGCACACACACACATGTGCATACACATGTGGAAACTAAAAAGATGAAATATTTATTAAGGTCAGTGTCAAACTTTGAGTTCAGAGTCAGCTACATTCATAGCTTCTAGCTTGAGGTAAGACAGCATCTCATAGTGGCAGGAGTGTGTGCTTCATGGTGATCAAGAAACAGAGAAAAGTAACAGGAAGAAGCCAAGATCAAGATACACCCTTCCTCCAAAGAGATGCAGTCACTTCCTCCAACTAATTCCACCGTTCCACTGAGTCTAGTTCATAGTCTACTCAGATTCTGAGTCTCTGGGTGGTCACTACTGATGACTAGTTTAGTGCCCTTGTGGTTTAGCTCTCTCTGGAAACGTCCTTCCAGACAACTCAGAGGCCAGCCTTCCTCATCTCCCCATTGTGTCTCAATCCAACAAGTTGACAGTCAAGACCAACTTTGGAAACTCAGCTATTCCCACATTCTCATAGCACTTGTGCGCCGTCTCCAGTTGCTAGTTGAACACAACTCCAGGGATACAATCACAGGTCAATCTCAGTCCCAGCCATTGGTGCACTCACGGTCTAACTATTGGAGGTCACAAAATGTGAGGTTTGAAGCAAAGGAAGGAATGCTAGATTTATCAACTTAAATTTTAAAGCAGGTGAATTTTTGTTTTAAACTTGTGGAAATACAGAAAATCTCTACAGCAGAAACCCCAAAAGAACTGGTTGACTATTGGTAGACTACCAAGTCAGAGTACAGTTTAGAAAGTAGAAACTAAAACTGGCGGGTGAAAAGGACCACGTTCCTTCTCCAGACTCATTACAATGAAATTTTTACTTGACAAACACAGATTTTAAAAGTACTTGGGTTTTTCAGAGGGGAAACATGTGCTGTGCTAGAGCCTAATGAGAATAATTATTAACTGGCTACAACTGATGAGTTGGTGGTGCTATTAATCACACTGAGGTCTAATATTAGCACAGAGCTGGAAAGGGCTTCAGAGGACTTCAGATCTGCCACATTTGCATATCTACTCCTGGGAAGAATGATCATACTTGAAAAGACACCTATGTGAAGCCACTCCCACAACCCCCCTTTGCCCCACTTACTGAATCTATATGGCTCTATCGAATGGCTAGGTCTGCAAAGAAGAGACCCTTGCAATCCAGATAATCATGAGATGAGAATATTCACTTTTAGTATTTGGTAGCTAATATGTGGAATTTGAGATCTCTGGGTTATAATAATAGCCTATTTTGAAATAGTGAAAAATGAAATGAAGACTTCCTTGGAATATATAATAATTATGCATTGTATTCATCCTGCTGTGTGTATATCTCAAGAAAAGAAAAATTATTGCTCTTGACCATTGTGTACATTTCAAAATTGTTAATGAAATAAATTTGCCCATCAAACAAAAGTTTTGAATTTTGCAGTTCCAAAATATTCTCTCTCTCTCTCTCTCCCTCTCCCCTCCCCTCATTTCTCTCCCCCCTCCTATCTTTAGTTTTGTGACAATTTGGGAAAAAAATTTACAGTCCAACTGTACAGGCCACACACATACCAAAAATATTAAGAAAATCTTAGGTATGTGATGTGTTATGGTTTGAATATGAAATGCCCCCTCTGTGTTCATGTGCCCCAGCCAGTGGCAATGTTCTGGAAGGTGGTGGGATCTCCAGGGGTAGAGCCATGCTGGAGGAAGTGCCTCACCGAGGGTGGCTTTAAGCTTTGCAGTCTATTCCTATTTCCCATGTACTGTCCACTCACTAGCTGCAGATGCAGTGTGACCAGCGGCCATGCGCTCCCTACCCTGATGGGACATACTCACTCACTATCCCAAAGTAAAATCTTCTTCTTTCCTTAAATTCTTGTCAAGTGGTCCATCATAGCAGTAAAAAAAAAAAAAAACTGAAGAAAAAGTCATGAATGCAAAAAACTGCCTATGTAAGTCATCACTGTAATGAAATCTCTACAAGCTTACTGTAGATAGTTGAAAATTATCAACACTACCTAAACATGGAGCACCCACGACTCCACTTCTAGCTGAGTAAAATACAAACATGAGGACACAGTATTAAGTCACAATTACATATATCAGCCTCAGGGCATGCAATTGCACTGTCATGCATACCACATACTTAGCCACAGTACTGCTGTCATTTTGTCCTTCCTCCTATTGCTGTTATGGCGGTTGCAGCTGTTGCAGGTACACGCTTAAAAGGTGACATGATGCTAATTGCCTCCCCTGGAACAGTTTATACCTTTAATAAATTGCACAGGACGGTAAAAACAAGCTTTCTCACAGCTGTCCTGTTTTTCATTGTATATAATGCATATGACATGCAAACAGCATGCTAATTATCTATGTTACCATAAGGCTACAGTCAACAGGGGCCTATTAATAGTTAGATCTTAAGGGAATTGAAAGTTATAGGTGAACGTTTTTACTATACTCATAAGTCATGTTTTGTTCAAGAATCAAATGTATGTGCTGGGGAGATGCTCGGGGGTAAAGCCTTGGCATCACAAGCAAAAGAACCCAAGTTTGGACCCTCAGATACTATGTAAAAATGCCAGGTAGATATGGTGACAGTTTGCAATTCTGACTTTGGAAAAGGGAAGCTGGAAAACCCCAGAGCAAAATATTAAGAAGGTAGAGCAATCCAGGATGATTCACAATGTCACCTTCGAACCTCTACATGCACACACTTGAATGTTCTCTTGACGTATGCCCATACACACACACACACACACACACACACAGACACACACACACACATGCAAATACACACATATAAGGTCATAAATATACTAATTAGCTTGTTTTAATTTTCCACTTTGCATTAAAATAAATCACAATATTTGCATTCCACAAATATATGCCATGACTTGTTAATTTAAAACTAAGTTTTAAGACCTCTTAGAGAATGTTTGCAAATTGGTTTTTATTCACCAGACATCATCCTTTGTGATACTTATCTTCACCCACTATATTAGCACATTGGTGAGGATTTGGGAGTTTGGTACAATGGGACTTTGAAAGTCACCGTCATTTTAAAAGTTGTTCTCTAAAATAGAAACTCAGGGAAGCATGTTTCTCTGTTCAGTCTTTGTTGCTTGTGGCTGTATCTTTGAATACTCAAGGTAAACTCAGCGGAGTTCAGAGCATCAGACAGACCAGGCATCCTCAGGGTGGGCTGACACTTCTGACCCTCATCCCAACACCTGCCTTGGTTCACAGCCTCACACCTCCTGGTTGGCCTCAGTTCACACATGATCCCGCTGGATCCTGCCTTCCTCGAGGCCGCTCGCTAGTCTTAGAATTAATACAAACTTTAAATTTTCACATTCTCTTCCCCTGCAGACTTGTACAATCAGCATACATCATGAAGCCTTCACCTGGGCAAAGATAACACTGTTTGTGGGACCTGAACATATTTGTTTCCATTTTGTACTTGTTCACTTGTCCTCCCTGTGAAACACTGGACATGCTAGACATAGACTGTTTGACCCAATTTGTGTATGTGACTATAACAATGACCAGTCAGCTCCAAATTAGGAACTACTTAACATTCTGGGAGCCCCCCTAAACTGGGAGAGCAGCCTTTACAGTAACATTTCACCAACTTTGTCAAGGACAGATTGTGGTCAGAGCAGGTGGAAGCCAGTCACTAACTGCTCAAGGAATTCCAAGGACCATGAGTAATCCAAGGGGTGCTAGAAACTGTTTATGGGGGTCGGAGCTGACTAATTTCCATAAGTGTTGATGTCCTTGCAGCAACTGCAGACCCTTCGGTGCCAGTCTCCCCCAGCGTGTACCAGGAAGAGCAGAGCGCCATTGGTCACCGGGGGAAGGGTTGAGGAAGGCTACATGGGCTACGTGTGAATTTCTCAGTCCCTGCTTGGGATAGCCCTATGAAATCCCTAAACCCTGCTGCCTCGGGGTTGCACTCCCTCACTGCGCTGAGAACTTGTGTGGCCCAAACCTAGGTTTGTTCTAATAAAATGACCCTCTCGTTTTTGCATCGATGGACGACTTCAGTGGGTATCTTTGGACTTTGTGCTCCGGGCATAACAGGTAATGATATATGTCCCTTTCGTTGACAAACAATAATGGATCTCTGCAGTCCTGTGTTTGAGAAGGTTAACTGAGAGGCTGAGGACATGACTTGTTCAGTCAAGTGCCTGCTGTGCACCCGTGAGGACCTGAGCTGAGAGCCCCAGCACCCCTATAAAAGCCAGGCAGGGTAGCATGCATCCCTGTAACCCCATCTCTGGCTGAGGTGGGGGAAATCAGAGATAGGCAGATTCCCAGAACTCCTTGTCCAGGCAGTCTAGCCAATCAGTGTATTCCAGGTCACTGGGAGACTCTGGTCTCAAAAAAATAAAGAGGAAGACTGGGGAGATGGTTCAGGGGTTAAAGCCTTTGACTCACAACCAACAGACCTGAGTTCTGTCCCCAAATCCCCTATAAAAATGCTGGTAGCCCATAATTCCACACACTCTCAAGTGTCCTCTTGTACACACACACACACACACACACACACACACACACACACACACACAGAAAAAGAAGAAGGACTGCGCCCTAGGACCCCAGGTCAGCCCACAGGGACCCGGCTCCCACTCCCACCATCTAGCCGGAGCCGCGCGGGGGCCTAGGGACAAGGAGGACCTCCCCCTGCGCCCGGGCCCCGCCCCAGCTGCCCTCGGGTTAAATAGCTCCACGCCGACGCGCCCATCGTCCCTTTTCGCCCCACCCCGCTCCGCTGGTCGGGACACGCGCATGGTCCAGCCGGGCCTCACCGCGCGCCCTAGGTAAGTCCCCGTTCGGGCCCCGCCCACCAGGACCCCCGGCCAAATAATTCAGTTTAGTGAAATTGAGAGATCTTAAGAGTTAAAATGACAATGCCAAAGTCAAAGTGCAAATCCATGAGAAGCAACACTCAAGTAAACAAATTTCCCACTGAAGAAATTAATCCCATAATGTTAGACTCCAACAAGAACAAACCCGGGGAAAAAGGCCAAGAAAGCCTCACCCAGGATAAGGTCTTTCAAAATATGATCATTACCATGTTCAATACTATGAAAGAGGAAATCCGGGAGGAATTACATAATCGAATCAATCGCTTTGAAGAGGAACACAACAGACATCTGGAGGAGTTCAGAAAAACAGTGCAAGAAACAAAAAGTGGCATAGAGCAGTTAAAACAAACTCAAGCAGAGTTTAAAACTGAGCTAAAAGACAAGTTATCTTCAACCCAGAATGCCACAGAGAGTCTTATCAACAGAACTAACGAAGCAGAAAACAGAATTTCAGACCTTAAAGTGGGAGTACTAACCAGCTCAATGGAAGAGGTTGTTAAAGCCAAAAAGATACTTGAGAGAAATATCCAAGAGATATGGGATACCCTGAGGAAGCCTAACATGCGTATTCATGGAATACCAGAGCAAGAATCTCAAAATACCACCCCTGAGGAAATTTTTCAAATGATCATCAAGGAAAACTTTCCTCATCTAAAAAAAGAGAGGCCCATTTATATACAAGAGGCATTCCGCACCCCAAACAGATACGACCAAAACAGAAGCACGCCACGGCAAATAATAGTTAAAACACTCCACATTCAAGATAAAGAACTGGTGCTGAGAGCTTCAAGGGAGAAAAAACAAGTCACTTTTAAAGGTAAACCTATTAAAATAACAAATGACTTCTCAGTCGAAACAGTAAAAGCAAGAAGAGCTTGGAGAGACATACTTCAAGTATTGAATGAGCAAAAATGTCAACCCAGGCTGATTTACCCTGCAAAACTATCAGTCATGATCGAGGGAGAAAGAAAAATTTTCCAGCACAAAGACAACTTTAAGGGATACATGTCCACCAAACCAGGCCTTCAAAAAATGCTAGAAATGATACTCAAGCGTGAAGAAAAAAACAGGCATATCCAGGAGAGCAGAAGGCAAGTATAACACCATTAAAAATGAAGCAATATACTTATAAAAACTACTAAACATAATAAATGTCTGGAATTAAAAATAGTTTCTCCATTATAACACTAAATGTTAATGGAATTAATTCACCGATCAAGAGACACAGATTACAAACTTGGATTAAAAATCACAATCCATCAATCTGCTGCCTGCAGGAAACCCATCTCACCACAAAAGATAGGCACGCTCTAAAAATAAAAGGCTGGTCAACAATTCTACAAGCAAATGGAAGCAGAAAACAGGCAGGGGTAGCCATTACGCTATCAGACAAAGTGGATTTCAAACCAAAGAAAATTATAAGAGACACGGATGGATACTACATTTTAGTCACAGGTACAATTCACCAGGAAGACTTCACAATACTGAACATATATGCACCCAATACGGGCCCCTCCACATTCATTAAGAAAACCCTACAGAGTCTAAAGCAAGAAATCAACCCCCAAACGATAATTCTTGGGGACTTCAACACCGCCCTCTCAACATGGGATAGATCAACAGGTCAAAAGGTTAACAGAGACACTTTGGAACTTAATCAAACCCTGAAAGAAATGGACCTTACAGATCTCTATCAAACTTTTCACCCACGCACCAAAGAATACACATTTTTCTCAGCAGCACACGGAACTTTCTCCAAAACAGATCACATATTGGGCCACAAAATGAATCTACACATATACAAGAAAGTTGAAATTCTAACCTGTGCCCTATCAGACCACCACAGCCTAAAGCTGGACATCCACAACACATCAAACAAGAGAAAATACACTAACTCCTGGAAACTTAACACTATGATGCTGAATGAGAACTGGATTCAGGAAGAAATTAAAAAGGAAATTCAAGATTTCTTGAAAGTGAATGATAACGAAAATACAACCTACCAAAATCTCTGAAAGCTGTTCTAAGAGGTAAGTTCATAGCTCTTAATGCCTACGTCAAAAAAATGGAAACATCAGAAATAAACAACTTAACAATACAGCTTAAAGCTTTAGAGAAACTAGAGCAATCTGATCCCAAAAGCAGTAGAAGAGAAGAGAATAGCAAAATAAGGGGAGAAATATCTGAAATCGAGATTAAGAAAACGATAGAAAAAATCAACCAGTCAAAAAGCTGGTTCTTTGAAAAAATCAACAAGATTGATACACCCCTAGCTAAACTAACCAAAAGCAAGAGAGAGAAAACCCAAATTAACAAAATTAGAAATGAACATGGAGTTATCACTACTGATACCCAAGAAATCCAGAGAATTATAACATCATATTTCAAAAACTTATACTCTGTGAAGTTTGACAACACAAAAGAGATGGATGAATTTCTAAGTAAACACAACTTACCTAAATTGAATCAGGAAGTTGTGAATTATTTAAATAGTCCTATAACATATAAGGAAATTGAGGAAGTAATCTCAAATCTTCCCACCAAAAAATGTCCTGGACCAGATGGATTCAGCACAGAGTTCTACCAGACATTTAAGGAGTTAATAACACCAATACTCCTTAAACTGTTCCATCAAATAGCAAAGGAAGGAACAATACCAAATTCCTTCTATGAAGCTAATATCATTTTAATCCCAAAACCTAATAAAGATTCACTTAAGAAAGAAAACTATAGGCCGATCTCCCTGATGAACACAGACACAAAGATTCTCAACAAAGTCTTAGCAAATCGGATTCAAAAACATATTAAAAAGATCATTCATGGGGACCAAGTAGGCTTCATCCCCGGCACACAAGGTTGGTTCAACATACGCAAATCAATAAATGTAATTCATCATGTGAACCAGTCCAAAGTCCAAGACCACATGAAACTCTCGATAGATGCAGAAAAAGCTTTTGACAAGATCCAACAGCCTTTTATGATCAAAACACTAGAGACAGTGGGAATGGAAGGAACCTTTATCAATATAATAAAAGCTATATACAACAAGCCCACAGCAAGGATTATGCTCAATGGGGAACAATTGGAAGCATTCCCACTTCGATCAGGAACTAGACAAGGCTGTCCACTCTCACCACTTCTATTCAATATTGTACTTGAAGTCTTAGCTGAAGCCATAAGACAAGAAAGGGACATAAGAGGGATTCAAATCAGCAAGGAAGAAGTCAAGCTATCCTTATTTGCAGATGACATGATCTTATACCTGAGTGATCCCAAAAACTCCACCAGGAAGCTCCTGGAACTAATTGAGAAGTTCAGCAGGGTGGCAGGACACAAAATAAATGTGCAAAAATCAGAGGCCTTCCTATATGCCCAGAATGAAAGAAGTGAAAAAGCCTTGAGAGAAATCATACCATTTACTATAGCCCCTAAAAAAATGAAATACCTTGGTATAAACCTAACTAAGGAGGTAAAAGACCTTTACAATGAAAACTTTAAAACCCTAAAGAAAGAAATTGCCTAATCTCTCCCCATCCTGGAGCTCAGGGACATTTGCAGAAGAGGGGGCGGTAAGATTGTAAGAGCAAAAGGATGGGAGGAGCAACGATTTGCAAGATTCTCAACAATAGTTGGGGCCAAAGCAATCATAATGGAACTTTGCATGCCCTGTGCAATGTCCAGCGCACTGTTGCCCTCATAAAGTCTAGCATCTGTTAAGGGCACCGAGACCCCTGGAGGCAAGGGATTGACAGCCATAGTAGTGATCTTATGCTTAAGGGGAACAAGAGAAAGGGCTTATGGAAATGCCACTGGGGCCTTATATGTCATCGGAGAGGAGGACCCAGTGGAGAGTTAGGCGCACACAATAAAGGACTCTCTGGGAATTGGGGGGGAGACACTGGGGGAAGGGGAGGGGGGAGGGAGGGAACTGGTAAAAAATTTTAAAATGTATAATTAAATTTTTAATAAAAAAAAAAAAGAAATTGCAGAAGACACCAGAAGGTGGAAAGACCTCCCTTGTTCCTGGATTGGCAGAATCAACATCGTAAAAATGACCATCCTACCAAAGGCAATATACAGATTCAATGCTATACCACTCAAAATCCCAAAGCAATTCTTCAAAGAAGTTGACCAAACAATCTCAAAGTTCATATGGAGGCACAAAAGACCCAGGATAGCAAAAACAATCCTGAGTAACAAAAACACAGCTGGAGGTATTACCATACCAAACCTAAGTCTATACTACAAATCCATAGTTATAAAGACAGCCTGGTACTGGCTCCAAAATAGACACACAGATCAATGGATAAGGATTGAAGACCCAGATATAAGCCCACAAAGTTACAGCCATTTGGTCTTTGACAAAGGGGCCCAAAGAATCCAATGGAAAAAGAACAGCATCTTCAACAAATGGTGCTGGCAAAACTGGATCTCCACATGCAGAAGATTAAAGCTGGACCCGTACTTGTCACCATGTACAAGACTTAACTCCAAATGGATCAAGGATCTTGATATCAGGCCAGAGACTTTAAAAACCATAGTTGAAAGGATAGGGAACTCCCTCGAGCTGATTGGGCTAGGCCAACAGTTCCTAAACAGACATCCAATGGCACAGTCACTGCTACCAACTCTCAACAGTTGGGATCTTGTGAAATTAAAGAGCTTCTGTTCAGATAAAGAGATTGTAACACGAGCTCAAAGGCAACCCACAGAATGGGAGAAAATCTTCACTAACCACATATCTGACAGAGCTCTACTGTCCAGAGTGCACAAAGAACTTAGAAAACTAAACACCAAGGAAACCAATGGCCCAATTAAAAAATGGGCCCTGGAACTTCAAAGAAACTTTACCAGGGATGAAATTAAAATGTCTAACAAATATCTTAAAAAATGCTCCACTTCCTTCACCATCAGGGAAATGCAAATCAAAACTTCCCTGAGATATCATCTCACCCCGGTCAGGATGGCAAAAATCCACAATACAAACAACGACAAATGCTGGAGAGGATGTGGAGAGAGGGGAACTCTCCTACATTGTTGGTGGGAATGCAGGCTCATACAGCCACTCTGGCGAGCCGTCTGGAGATTCTTAAAGAAATTAAAGATTGAAATGCCATATGACCCTGCGATTCCACTTTTGGGAATAACCCCCCATGCAGCAGAGGTTCACCTCGATAGCACAAGCTTGACCATGTTCATAGCAGCACTGTTTACAATAGCAAAGTCATGGAATCAACCTAAATGTCCAATAGTTGACGAGTGGATAAGGAAACTGTGGTACATCTATACAATGGAGTACTACTTAGCCATCAAAAATGATGAATTACTGGAATTTGCTGGGAAATGGATGTCATTAGAAAGAATTATATTAAGTGAAGTATCCCAAACCCAGAAAATTAAGCGCCGTATGTACTCCCTAATAGGTGGCTCCTAGTACCAAACTCACCCAGCCCACATTGAGACACTCAAAAGTAAACCTATGTAACACAGTAATTGCAAGGATTATGAACAAGAGAGATGGGGTAGGAGGGCCACACCAGAAACAAGGAGAGAGGGGACCATGTTACAGCAGAGAAAATAGGCCTCCATCAAGGTCTGCAAGTAAGTAATGAGAAACCTGGTTAAGTTCACAGACGTTCTTTCCTGATCTCACCAGAAGGGGAGGGCATATAGTCTAGCAGATAAAAAGTAATCATTTTGCAAATGGGTGATGGACCCCTCCCTCACTGAGGTTTCCTACTCTTATTACATCTACCCTTGAATGTGCTATTATAACAAGACTCCAGTTTAACAGCTTTTTGTCTCTGGCCAGGGGGTGACATACAGTGCCCAGCAGAATGGAGTGAAGGGCATTGCAGGAGCAGCAAAACTGCAAAAGAAAATCAACAAACCACAATCCAGAACTTCAGAGACTATATCAATCACATAGAACTAGGCCAGCCTCATCTCTCCCCATCCTGGAGCTCAGGGATATTTGCGGAAGAGGGGGCGGTAAGATTGTAAGAGCAAAAGTATGGGAGGAGCAACGTTTTGCAAGATTCTCAACAATAGTTGGGGCCAAAGCAATCATAATGGGACTTTGCATGCCCTGCGCAATGTCCAGCGCACTGTTGCCCTCAGAAAGTCTAGCATCTATTAAGGGCACCGAGACCCCTGGAGGCAAGGGATTGACAGCCATAGTAGTGATCTTATGCTTAAGGGAAACAAGAGAAAGGGCTTATGGAAATGCCACTGGGTCCTTATATGTCATCGGAAAGGAGGACCCAGTGGAAAGTTAGGCGTACACAATAAAGGACTCTCTGGGAATTGGGGGGGAGGCACTGGGGGATGGGGAGGGGGAGGAGGGGGTTCGGGGGAAGGAGGGGGGAGGGAGGGAACTGGTAAAAAAATTTGAAAATGTATAATTAAATTTTTAATAAAAAAGACTTTCAAAAAAAAGAAAAAGAAGAAGGAAAAGGAGAAGGAGAGAAGGAGGAGAAGGAGGAGGAGAAGGAGAAGGAAAAGAAGGAGGAGTAGGAGGAATAGGAGGAGAAGAAGAAGGAGGAGAAAAAGAAGAAAGAGAAAGAGGAGGAGGAGGAGGAAGAGGAGAGTGATCAAGGAAAGACACTAGCATTGACTTCCCCCCCCACACACACACGTGTATACACACATACACACACATGAACATACCTACAACACATGCACACACAGAAAAATGTACAGTTAAGTAATACAGAGTGAAAAATCAAGCTTATGTGTTGCCACGGCAACCTTTATTAAAATCCTATCAGTGATGGCAGGGCTGCAGTTGGGCCTGGATTCCACTTGTACAGCAAGTTTGCATTATTTTTCAGCTCTAACATCTCATTTGCAGCAAGATGTGCAAGGACACCTAATTAAAACTATTTAAGCCTATTACTTAGTAGCAATCACTTTAAATCCTTCACGGCTCAGGCAGCCAACATCAGATCCTTCTGAATAGTGGTCAAGTGTCTCCGATAGCAAAGCCCCATAGCGGAAGAAAAAATATGTCTTTTGTGCCCCTCCTTGCCTCCATCTCCCCCATGTGGATCAGAGGCATCCCCTTTGGTCCTTGCCTTTGGCATTTTTGCAACCCCAGAAAGGAGAATGAGAGACCCACAGCAGTGGTCTCATCCCAAGCTTTCTCCTTCTGTTTACAAAGAACTGATACTTCCCAGTGATAATCTTCATGATGCTGACATTGATTTCCAGTTGGTTTTTGATCCTATCTCTACTGAAACTGAATCTGGTGACCTGGGACTCGCCATTCTGGACTCGCTTTCTTTCCATCTTTCTTTCTTTCATTCGCTCTTTATTTCTTTTCCTTTTTCCTTCGTTCTTCTTTCTTTTTTCTTCTCTTTCACTCTCTTTTCTTCCTTCCTTCCTCTTTCTTTCCTTCCTTCTTGCCTTCTCTCACTGCTTTCTTTATTGTGGCAATTACTTAAAATGCTCACTTGACAACTGAAGGCTGAGCCTTTGGTAACATGGTTGGAGAATTTTTAGTTAAGGCAAATCGTGAGAAAAACTGTGGGAGATTATCTAATTGTAGGAGAACCCAGCCATGGTGAGTGGGATCATTCCTTGGGCGGGCAGAGAAGATAGAAATCATGCTGGTTAGAATTTGACCGGCAGACATTCTGGCAAACAAGAAAGTTTGTCCTTCTCTCAGAAATTTCTGTGGCTATGTTGTGGTCAGGTTCCTTGGCTCCTTAATTGGTATGAATTCTCCAGCCATGCCAACACACTAAAATCAGGAGCCAGAAGAAAGAATAGAGCCTCTCTCATGCCCCAAAGTTGTTTTGATCATATACTTCTATCAGCAACAGAAGGGAAACTAGAATATTTTTATTATTTATTGAAGAGAACACAAGTGCACTTATATGGAAACCACAGGTCAACTTTTAGAAGTTGGTTCTCTCCTTCAATTATGTGGGGCTCTAGGGATCTAACTCAGGTCTCCAAGTTTAGACACATTCACTTTTAGTCTCTGGACCATTTCATAGGCCTAGGACGTGAGGAGTTTAAAAGTCTTCCCAAGAGACTTGTAATGGCGACTAAAGCTGAGTGACACTGACTGAAGCTGTTCCAAGTGGCTCCTATGCTGGCTTAAAAATTCTGTTCTTTGACAGTAGCCATCAAACAGCCCAAGGTCATAAGTCTTCATTCTTAGTTTCTAAATAAAGCTCATCTACCTAGGCTTCCCAGAATGAATTCATATTTCCACATGATTTCTGTTTACCTCGATTAGCAACAATCAAAGGATTTTATTCAACGTGAATTTCCCCACAGAGTCTCTAGATCGTGTTGGGGGATATCTATGACCACTTTGTTCCAAAGTTAAGAGCAAGTCCGAGCCAGTATCAGGAGAAAGGGTGGAAGGACATCGTTATGACATTTTTACCTATGTTGCTCTTTAGAGTAATGTAGAGCAGAAGCTGGAAACCTCTGTTTTTAAAACTTTTTCTTTTCTTTTGTCTCAAATGTATTTGAACCTGCTCTTCTGGACTTGGTTAGCCTACTCAGAAGCTGCCTCTAGGTTCGGAAGTGTCATTTCTCACCAGTGTGATCCACAGGTGAAACATCCAGTTTGTAATAGAATCGGCAGCACTTGGCGTGGGTCATGGCGATGTGCTCCCCTCCCTCTTCCCTTCATCCTGTGTCATGCTGTTGTAAGATGTTACCAGACAGCCCCAGCATTCCACAGTTCCCTCCTACGAGGCCACCAAGGCAGAAGACAGTCTCCAGCTCGTCATCTGGTGTACACTGCAATTTCCCAAGCCCACTTACCACCCTGAGTCCCCGACCAAATATACCCACTGTCTCCAGCCCTTGCACCATCTCAATTGATAAGGCATCCAACGTAATTCCAGAAGACCTTGGACTCTTAGACAAGGAGGATTTATGCATCTACCACACCAACTGAGAGCCTAAGGAATCATTGTCTCTCCAGGCTCCTGTGTCCCTAGTGAGCTAGAAATAACTTCCGTCCACTTCAGCTGTTGCTAAGCACTAAAGAGTCATCTATCCTACAGAAATACTGCTTCTCACACTCAGGGGTCACCTGGAAAGAGACTGCACACACACACACACACACACACACACACACACACACACACACACACACACGGTCTCTGACTTTCTAGATCTGAGTTGGAGCCTGGACATCCATACTCCTAACAAGCTCCCAGCTCCCAGTGTAGACGCTACCTTCTGGGAACCTCAAGTCAGTGGTGCTGTGACAATATACCATGTGGGTTTTAAAGCGCCATATATCATAAGGAGTTATTAATAAAGGAAGGCTCTCCCTGGAGGTGTGGTAATGGCTCTGACAGGGGATACATTCTGTGTATTTCACCTGAGGGTTTAATGCACTGCATCCCAGGAGGTAGGATGCCTGGAAGGAGCCACGCAGTTTGGGATGAAGTAAGGCAGCGCCTGATCCTAAGACTCCTCAAATCCTTCACCCCCCAGCTGTGTGCTGGGCCAGAATTAACTCTTGTACATTTCATTGACTGAATAACCTGCATTTTATTTCCTGCCCTTCAAGTCACCCCAAGTCTCCAGTGCCATCTATAATATAGGCTGGCCTGCTCTTTAAAAAAATGATTTCTTTATCTGTCCGCACAGTGCATGGGTGAAGGTCAGAGGACAACGTTCAGAAATCACTTCTCTTCTCCTAGCACATGATCTTCCAGGGATGGAATTCAGGTCCCTGGGTCCGTAAGCAGGCATCTTACCCACTGAGCATTTCTCTGGTCTTGGCAGCTCTGCTCTCATTCCACTCCACTGTACTTACAGTATATGACTTGATGGGGGAATCAAGCCCTAGTTTAGGCTGAAGCACAGTGTCTCAAGCCCTGTGCTACTGATACTCACCTACGAAGAAGATGGCATATGCTTGGACTTAATTGCCCCTCTGTGTTGCCCGGGAATTTAGCGTCTGTGTGTATCAGAAGCGGATGCCTCTATACTCAAGAAATTTTCTTTGTTACTCATACCTTCCTGTCTTCTTTGCATCCTGTGGATTGGTAGATGAGGGTTTGATGTGACAAACCTTGCTTTTGAATGAGTGGGTGCATTGAGAAGTTGGGGTGCTCCAAATAGCTGTCCCTACAATAGGTAGTCTGCTCAGTAAGGATGCCGCTGGCTATGGAGACGGAGAGGATTAAGGAACTCCAGATCAACCTTAGCTACACAGGCCGGCCTGTGTGATATGAGACCTTGTATCAAACCAAAGCAAAGAAACCCAATAGTAAACACAAACAAAAATACACCAAGTCTGAGGGCGGAAAGCTCCTCTCCCCAGTGGGTCAGTAAGGGCTGCTACAGTTATTTGGACATGCATGAACGTCACCAAGTCATGGGACGTGTTCTAAAGGACCCCGAGAGTGAGGGGCCAGGACGAGGTTGGCATGTGTCTGTGGACTAAGCTTAGGACACAGAGAAGAGAGGTGCCCACTCAGCCTCAAAGGCAGTTTTTCCTAAAGTGCTCAAATGGCCCAAAGACGCCTGAAAGCAAAATTGCTTGTTCCAAGGGGAGTTTTACAGATGACAAAGACCAGAGGCAGCTGTACTACTTAGACACGGGTGTCAAGTGTGACAATCTAAAGCCTGAGCTCTGGGCACAGTTGTGAAGAAGCAGTCGATGAGTTGAGCACTGAGCAGGCCTGCAGGAGACTGTGTGAAGATTGATGGGGACAACCCAGCCCAGGGTGGCGGGACTTCTCCCTGGGCAGGTGGACACCATGGAGGGAGGTGATCCAAGGAGTGTCGACTCTCAGTGCACTGGGCCAGGCATGGTGGTCTAGCAAGCAATAACTGTCCCTCTCCACGTGGATGTGGTGCAGGCTAGTTCCCTTGGCCAACGGTGTTGGTACGAGCTTTCCTGCCAAGCTGGACTAAGAGATGTGCCTGGACAATTTTTAAAATTTTTTGTACTAAATTTTATTTTTCCTACTTTTACAATCAAAATTAATAAGTATCCTTACTCCCTTCTTCCCCCTCCCTTCCCTCTTTTTCTTCCCTCTTTCTTTCCCTCCTTCCTTTCTTCCCTCCCTTTGATGATCCATCCCTCTCCCTCCAACCCTTCTGTCCATTTGTTTCTGTGGGTCCCAAGGTTCCCTCTGGATCATCTGCTCCGGTGGGGGTTCAGACCTCTGTGGCACACCAAGTGGCCCTTGCTTGGGTAGACCCCCTGGGAAGTTCACTCCCTTTCACCTGTCTAGCTCTAGCCCCTAAGGCTTCTACTGCTTGAAATTATTTCTCCTGAGATCCTCAGCTTAATCTATTGGGGGCATGTTGGTATATCAGTCATTATGCAGGTCTGGTAAGGTCAAGTCTCATTGCAGGAAGCACGTTCCTGGCTGCAGCAGTCCTGTCTTGAGTGGAATGTCTTGTCTAGTGGTGGGCCTCCCCATCTTTAGGCTCTTAAACTCTTACTGCTCCCTCTTCCACGAGGTTCCCTGAACCTTAAGAGGGGGAGAGATTTGGCTGGCCTGATTCTGGGTCAACATTGTAGGGTCGCCCAGTACTCTGCATTCTGGTTGGCTATTGTCTATTTTACTGTTTTTCCACTGCACTAGGCTACATCCTGTTTGGGAGTTGATTTCCTCTTCTATCCAAAGATAAAAATCTTAAAGGGGGGGGCTTTATATAAGTAAAGGCTTAAAGGAAAGGGAAGAATTAGGAATAGGACACAGTAGAGAATGGGGTTCATTTTCATGACAGGGAACACATGCCCAGCCCTATAAACTAGTCTAAACAACAGTGGACAGGAAGGAAACTGACAGTGGACAGGATCAGATGTCTGAATACTTAGGGGCTTTTCTTAACAGTGGTCTTTTTCATCTATTTAATTGTGTTCCTTTGTCGCCATTCTCTTGGGGTCTTCTTTCCCCTACCCCCCCCCAGGGAGTATGTTCCTTTGTAGTTATAATGATATTATAGGGATTTCCCCTTGAATATGTCATTATGAGGGCTTGGTATTAGATTCCACTTGTAAGGGAAAACATGCAACCTCTGACTTCTGTGTGTGGGATACGCCACTCAGTATCACTTCTTCCAGCTCCATCCATTTACCAGCAGTGACTGGACAACTCCAAGCAAGAATAAAGCCCCTTGTTCCCTCTTAAGCTGCCTGATTGTGAATTTATCAGCAACACGCTGAGTAACTTCCACAGCAGCCAAAGAAAGTTTGGTCGAGGCGGATTTAGAATACAAATTAAACTAGTTCAGATTAAGGTCTGATTGCTGGAGTACGATGTTCAGCTGCCCTGCCTGTTGGCTCTAGGAATCCACAAGGTTGTAGTGGGGCAGCTGTGTAGGGCAGATCTTTCCTTGAGAACCTGGAGCTAGAACTCAGAACTTCCATTTGATTAGCACGTCTGGTCCTTAATCAAGGAAATGCAATCCTGGGTGTTGCCGACGGTGGTTGTTAATGTATTGTGGAGGCTGAAGAAGAGACAAGGAGTCTAAATCCAGAAGCAAAAGGGAAGCAGCCGCGTAGTGAAAACGAACCAAGATCTGGCTCCCCCACCATCTTCCGCTTATAGTTTCCTGAGACCTGCAACCGGGTTGTGTGAAACGCGTTTGAATCTTTACATTCATTCCAGCTTCTACCAGATCTCTGAATCTGCTGTATGAGTCTTCTTGTAAGCTATGCCTAGAAAGTATAGTGTTTACATGTACGATGGTTATGGTAACAAGAGCAGTGGTCCTGTTACATCAAAACCCCTGTTCTCACAGAAACCACATCTCACAGAAACCAGCCTCGCCCCTCCAGGGATTCTAGGATCCTCCTTCTCCCACTGCCTAGATCAGTATCTACCTGACCCTGGGGCATATACCTTTGTCACATGACACCAAACTTCCCACCACATTGAAAAGGCTATAAAGGCTAGATCTCCTTTTGACTTGTGGGTTTTTATGCAAAGATCCCCACATGCTATTATGCTACTGCTTATTACCATGGTGGTTCCTTCTCCTACCTTAAGGGGATGCTCTGCCTCCACCCCCTTAGGACAAACCATAGCGCCCATTTCTCTATTTTAATAAAGACTCATATTTTCATGGATTTTCACCTTCTCTTTTTCTAATACTATGAGAATAAACTAAGACCACCCTCAATGAAAATCATCTAGGATTTCCCCATTCATTTGGGCACAGCAAGGGAGACGGCCACTCTCACGCGTGATTGCAAGAGTCTTCAAGGCAGGGAGGCAACGGGACAACTTGATATGAACACAGAAAGGCTTCAATATGTCGTGTCCTGATTGGAGGCTGTGTCAGTGCAGATATGACACAAGTTGATGGGAAGCAAGACATCTTACATGGTTTATTTGGGAGCCACATTTGACTTCCTCTGGTTGGCTTTGAGTTGAGGACTAGAGGGGAAGAGTAGACTGGTAGTTGCTGACTGAGTCTTGTCACATCTTCAGGGGCCAGAGCAGAAACTGTGGGTGAGAGTTCATAGTCATCCGTGACTTTGGCTAATCTCTGCTTGCACCCTCTATCCCTTCTAGCAGGTACCCACTCAGTATCTCTGAACAGATAAGACGAACAGGCTCCCATCTGGCCGCCTATTAGAATCATCCAGGAAGCTTTAAAAGCACTGCTCTGATCCAATTAAACCATGATCTCTGGGCCTGGAGCCCAGACTTCGTATTTTATCAATTTTCCAAGCCATCGCAAGGCCCCGTCCTGGCGAGCGAGCAAGCAAATGAAAGATCGGCGCGTTCTTTGGTGAGGCTGCCGAGTTCTGCACTGATCTCTTCTCCGAGGGATCGTGATTGGCAAGGGTTTAGGAGAATCAGGCCTGCGGATCAGACTTAGAGCTATCAAATGAGGAAAATGGCTTCACCCGCATGAAGGAGGCGCCCTAAGTGTGTGTTCTAGAATGAATGCACGCTCTGCTAATTGTGTGCATTTAGAAGGCTGTCCCTTGGGGACAGAGGCTCTGTGGGCTTTTGAAAAAGAGATGTGGAGGATTTCACCTCATACCCACCACATAGTCAGCGCACTGTCCTGTCACTATGCTTTATGTCTGAACACTTACACCTTGCATCTTAAGATTTTAAATAGATATTGCTATTTAACCTACAAGTGCCAATTGCTCCCAAATTATATTAGTGTATCTGTTTAATTAGCAGCCTTTTATTGAGCACCTACTATGTGCTCACTTTATTTCAGTTCCAGGACTATAATGGAGAGAATAATAAATGTGGTTTGGTCTTCTTGGAGTGTTGTGGAACTAGAGTGCCGTTCTGTGAACATCATAGCCCTGACCATCTTACTCAGAGCGGCTGGGATTTCCCAGTATGTGGATCTCAGGAAAACCTATTGACAATCTCATAAAAGGAGGGTTGGGAGAGATTGTCACAACTTTGCCTGAGATTCCAGCTCAACTGCCTTTCATCCTGCATACCCCTCCCAGCTATATATACTACTACGCCAGCATGTATTCTTCAGAGACATTAGAGGATGCAGATTCTCTAGTTCCTACTGAGGCAAGCAATTATAGAAAACAGCTTACAGTCTGGGACTCCACTTGGTTTGGCTTATACACAGATCCCTCTTTTAACAGTACACTTGGCAAACTGGAAACCCTTACTTGCATGTATTATACACATATACCCCATAATGTGCCTAGCAACTGAGGATGCCCATCTACAATAAATTACAAGTATAGCCCACTACAAAACAATGGAATGAATTTCTCTGCCCTAAACAACTATTAAGCACAGACCATTTCTGCTTCTATTCAAATGAATTCCCATTTATATCTGGCTGTGAGAACTAGGGACCAGCACAGCTTAAACTAGTTTCAGATACACACATAATAAGATAAACTATCTCTGAGTGAACTTTTTAGGGGGAAAACCTCTATTTAATGCCTTATGCCCATGCATATTAAAACCACACATCATATGATATATGCATGATTGGCACGCACATGATTAAACTCAGATGCATCATGGGAAGGGACATGCACAAGCATAGGCTAACTCAAGTCTGTCAAACAAAACAGACAACCACCCAGATTACTCTTAACAGCCAGCCTCGCCTTTGCCTAAAACCCACGGAGGAAGGTCCATGATAATCTGGCCCATCTATAATTTGGCTCATGTGGCTCCTGGTCACTCTTAATGGTGGATTTCTGAAATGTGCCATCACTTTGCTTTGGAATAAAATTCCCTTGCAATGCATGTGCCTCTTCATTATAATTCTTTGAATAGGAGCATAAGAACCTGGAAACTCCTAGTCCAGACACTGTCAACACGGAGGGAAATGTTGAAAGCATCTTCTTAAACTTCTTCATCCAAAGATAGGATTATTTGAAGCTGGAAATATTGGAAAGAAAAATGCAACAGTAGTTTGAAAACCCTTCTTGTCACTTGTGGATTTTCTAACTTCTGGATGTTTCAGCAAAAACTACTCTAGGACCTCAAAAAGAAAAAAAAAAGCCATCACTCCCATTTGGGTTTTTCTTAAGATCTGGCTTTTATTAAAGAATAAGAAAAATATTTCACATTCACTAGTCCATCATTAATCATATTTAGTCATTTTTATCTAATGTTAATTTGCTTTCATAATATTTGAATTCTATTATCTTCAAATAATCCATAGCAGAATTATCTGTGTTTTCCATAAATTAAAATTCTCATTTCATGTTCTTGGTAAGTTTATATATGTTTACATTTGAACATATTAAATATTAAATTTCTTTTTAAATAATCAAATGAATTATGAAAAGAATTGCAAGTTATTAGGTGCTAACCGGAGCTCTACAAAGCAGGCAGTGGTGTTTTCTGTTGCAAATGAGACCGGAACTTAGAGAAGTTAAGGAACTTGTCTAGGGCAACTTGGTGGTAAGGGTTAGAGTCGAAGGTAAAAGTGAGGCTTGCAGTTCTGGCCCGCCTTCTTAATGATAAAGCTCTACCAACATGTTCTGAAAAACCAACTGCGATGCTAGAACTTGAAAGCACATCCTTCACATCTGGAAGCCAATCTGGGGGAAGACACGTGACCACCTTCGGAGAACTTTGTTGTTCATCTGCCCCAGAGCTTCCCATCATCATTTAAATACACAACTTCAATCTATTGACAAGAGATCTTCATGAAGGAGATATGTTCAAAGCGAGTGATTTGGGCCACATTCTCTCCTTTCCGGTCACCAGGGCTATCTCGGCCTTGAGTGTGGATATCTTAGTCTTCAGGGATGGACATGCATGCTTAAGTTTCAGGGAACCAGCACAGCCTAAACTGACTAAGCAAACCCCAAACTCTCCACCCCACTCACTGCAGCCTGAACCTTCCTAATCTTCCACGGGCGAGGTAAACATCACCCCACCCAACCCCATCAAAGGAGCAACTTGAGACCCGTGCAGTATCTGTCTCTCCCTATCTTGACCACCTTCTATTGCCCAAAGGCTTCCAGCATCCCAGGCTGAGTCTTATCTTCCGATGCCCTGCGTGTGACCAGCTGTGTTTCCGGAAGACATCATTCATTCATTCTTCCATTCACAGGATCATGATTTCCATGGTTACCATATGCCAACCACTCTACCAACAAAGGCAGAATACCCAGATGAGCCGCCCAACTCAAAGCGCAGCACCCGCAGAGGATAAACTTGCAACTAGGTGATTATAATGCAATCATGGTGATCCCAGCTCATCCTGAACTTCAGTTCTGATACCATGCTCACGTAGACTGCAATAAGCATTTGCTCTTAATGTAAACACATTACATCTTCTGCATGTGTTTGTCAAGATGTCAGAGGTCTTGACTAAAATGTTATTGAATCTTTTCTATGGGAAAAAATTAAAAACTTGAAGACATTGTGGCAGCTTAAGACAGAACAACAGGACCCTTAATCCCCAGCCAATTTATCATGTCATAGAGCAGGTGCAAGGAGAACAGTGATTGTCTGAAGCAATTAGCAAAACAATCACATTTTAAAAGAGAAAATAATAAAGGGGGTCCACAGAAAGGGGCTAGGCTAACTGCTTCATTTTGATTATTAATAATCATAAACAAATCAGCCAAAGATTGCCAACATTATAAAAACAATTAACCTTCTGTTCCTAGGAAGTCAATCAAGCTGCGTGACAATCAGGACTTCAGAGGTCATCACTGCATATTTAGTTCAGTGTTTACAGTAAGACACTACAAATTAACCTGACTGAGGATAAACTACTGGTTCTGAAACTTAAGCATGCAACAGAATATCTGGTGGAGTTGGTAGAAATGGGTGCTTTGGCTCAACTCCATTCTAAAGCAGCAGGTCTGGAGATGAGACCCCACATGAATTAGCTACAGCTAGCCAAAAGCCATATTTTGCCATCTATGGTTATAGACCTTGGCGTTCTATGAACTGTGCCTGGAGATCCTTTCAAATAATATCCAGGCTTCCCAGAGCAGCAAAAGCAGAATTTTCATAGCATATCATGGACAGCAATGTTTCCTTAAAGTTTCCAGATGCTTCTGTGTATCCAAAGCATAGAGCCCACCAGGTAATAATCTGTGTCAACAGAAGCACATGGGCAACCATCATAATTCAAGGGGAAATGATTACATGGTGGAGAAGATGATAAAGGACAGAACTGAAGGCTAGAAAGCCCAGCACGGGTCCATCTAAAGGGTCCTCACAATGGAAGGACTCCAAGTGTGCCTTGAACTACTTCCTTTCTCTATCCCCTCTACCTTATGAATCCAGAGGTCCGGGAGGATGAGAGTCTTCATCCTTTTTTCTTCTCCATGTAGCTATAGTAGATGTCCTTTTCTGAGGGACCCAAAGAGTGGCAGAAGACCACTGCCCTCTGTCCCACACTGTCTCCTCTCTCACATTCGTGCAGTCATCTTACCATGGCGGGGTCTGCCTGGTCTGAAGATAAGGTCATCCAATCTGTTGAGAAGCTTTGACACCTAACTCCTCTAGTTTGGAAAATCTCTGTCTTCTTAATTCATGTTGATCCCCTTCCTTCCATACACAGGACTACGAAGATGAAGTAGAAAACATGTCAGGCATTTAAAAGAACCATGTGTCATACACATGAAATAAACATGCCCTGGAATCAGACGATCTGAATTCAGATCTCAGCCCAACATCTTACTTGCTATATGACTCTTAGTAGGTTATGCACTATCTCTGAGACCAAAGTTGATGAAGTTGGGAGAAATAAGTGCTACATACATACACACACACACACACATACACACACACATATACATCTTTGCCTAATACAATGCAAGATTATTAGTGCTCTAGTATGAGTGCTCAGTTTTTATTTTCTGGATAGAAATGGATCCATAGAGTGAGAGTTTGGGAGAAGTCCTAGCAAGTAGATTGGTTCTTGCCTGTAACTAGGATTCAGGTTAACAAGGTGTTTTTTTTTTTTGGTAAGCAGCAAGGACTCATGGTTGAGTCTGTGGGTGGCACTGTGTGAACTCTCCTCTCGGAACAAAGCTGCCCCGCAGGCCATGAAAATATAGT
Organism: Typhlomys cinereus; assembly: GCA_023101885.1. NCBI lineage: Eukaryota > Metazoa > Chordata > Mammalia > Rodentia > Platacanthomyidae > Typhlomys > Typhlomys cinereus. The sequence continues at coordinate 2,953,507 of JALPQD010000253.1, forward strand.
TGTGGAGGTAAGAAAAGCTGCACTAATTAAAACCTATCACGCGTGGTCGCAAGGAGCTGAGCAGCCCACCTGTGATCTTACACTTGCCTCATCCTCCCTGAGCTTCGGAACTCCAGCGCTGCCTCCTGGGACGGGATGCAGAGGTGTGAGGTTCAAGGAAGGGGACAAAACAGCAAGCCGCCCCCCCACCTGTCCCCCCAGGCACAGGCACTCTCGTTCTAACACTAGCCTCTCTGGATGATCTCACACTATGATAAGCGGCTGCCTCCAAGGTTCCAACTTGTCTAAGAAAGGAAGGCTGTGGGACCGTGCGAGCGCGAGGTCCTTGGAGACAGAAAGGCAGGTGGTTGTGTCCGCAGTGTGGGTTGCCTGCCACAAGATCCTGTGGTCGGATCCTTCGTTATGCTAATGTTAGGGGCGGAGCTTCCCTGGAGGAAGGCAGGTCACAGGGATGGGCTTTGAGGTCTGGTACCCCAGCCCTGCCTCCTCACATTTGTTCTTGCTTTCTCTGCCTTCCCGAAGGTGGCAGTGTCCTGAACCAGCCTCCCGCTTCCGCCTCCAAGCCATGCCTTCTGCTATATGATTACTGCCATATTGGACTATATCCACTCTGAAACCACAAGACAAAGAACTCTCCTCCCCCTGAAGTTGTATCTGAGTATTTTCTCACGGTAACAGCGAAGAGTGACTGCAGTATGGGTATTACTCAGGCTCCATATATGACAGTCTGGGCTGTCATGCTTCCAGATTGAGGTCTTTATGATTGAAACCAATGTTAATGTTAAAACATGGCCGGGAAGGCTGAGGAAGGTAAATGAGCGTGTTTGCGTCTGGGGATGAGTTAAGAGGAAAGATACGTCTCAGGGGGAAACTTCAAAGCAAGTCCCGGCAGGTGACAACCGGCTCCCGGGAAGTCCCCCTGAGGAGCACCTACAAGGCACCTCTGGGACATTTCTCACTCGACAGACAGTTGTACCTCTACACACATTCTCAAATCTGATGCATGTGATGGTAACAGACTGCCTTGTGGGTAAAGATGGCTTCTAAGGGAGCCTTTGCCTATTCCAGGAAGGAGGCCACCCCGAGGGAGTCGAGGAGAGGAGAAATGGCAGATTAAGACTTCTAAGCCTGGAGACTCCAGGCAGCCCTCTGCGGTTGCAGCTCTACTGGGTCCCCTTCCATGCCGGGAACTGTGCTTTGGATTTGCTTACTTGCCTGTTAAAAATAAACCTTCCCTACTACACTCTCCCTCCTTGTGCCCACATGGGAATTTGTCTCCTTCAGGAGTTCAGGAACTGAGATTGCTACTGCAGATGGGATCCAAAGGGACGTGGGAGGAGGAACCTCCCTGTCCAATAATACGATCTTCCATATAGAAACTCCAAATGAATTGCCAAGTTCGCATTCGGCTGCTCCTTTCTGAAGGAGAGGGCAAAGGGCTTTACATCTTGGCTGCTCAATAATGAGACTGCTACAGCCTTCTCAGTATTTATGGTGAATTGAGTGAAATAAATATACACCATGACATCGCTTTAGTCAGTTATAATGGGTGGTGCCAGGACACAAAGGCCAGCCTGATAGATCTTCATGTTAAAAGACATCTCATACGTCTGTTCACTAGCTGCATATGTAACAAAAGATGGCTCTTAGAAATGAAATGCTGATTTTTTTTAAATTTTGCTTTGTTTTAGTTAGTCGGCATCTAAATTTCCATAGACACCGATGATTACCAGCTACCATTTTGGAAGCTGCATAAGAATTAAAGATTGGGGGCTGGAGAGGTGGCTCAGGGGTTAAGCTTCTGCCTTGCAGGCGGAAAGTCCTGAGTTCGGATCCTAGGCCCCACATATAGACGCTGGGCGGAAGCGGGGGCGGCCTGCGTTTCCGGTCCTGGTAGGGCAGAGCCTGTGAGTTCCAGGGCAGAGTAAACAAGGAGGAGGCAGTCCATGGCGGTTACCGAATTCGTCCGTGGTTCTACACGCGCACACACACACATATACACGCGCACAATTGAATAAAAAAAAAACTTAAAAAAAAAAAGAATTAAAGATTGGGTCAAGTGTGAGGGGACCCGATGAAGACTTCATATGTACAGTCTTGTAAGTGACACTTGACATGAGCATTCCATTAGCACTTGTCTTCTTGGAACACAAAGGAAAGCCACAACATGTGAAGTCCGTGCACCCCTAATACATGCAAGGCAAATTTGGTTACAGAGCTCTCTGATTAAATTTCAGATGCGAAAGGGATTTGTCAAAAAAAAAGGGGGGGGGGAACTCCCATGAGTCATGAAATTCTAAATTCAGAAGAAACTTTAGGGGTTATGCAGGGTCTACAGAGCCCAGATTGTTGGAAATACTTAGGGTATTTTTGGATTGTCGCAAAGCTCAGGGGTGCCAATGGGGAGATTTAAATGCCCCACAATGTGCAGGATCATTTCCTCCAGTGGAGCAGTTACTCTGCCTGCATGCCAATTATTACTCTGTTGTTAAGACCTCCTGTCCAATTGTTTCTTCTAATAATTGGAAACTGTTCCCAGGAAATCCATCGGCATGGGTTGCTGCTAAGACCCCCTTTCCTAGATCGTGATGTAAGGAGCCCATCACCATTGGGCATTCCTGTCCCTCCCCAAACAGCACTGGATTTTTCTAAGAAGTAAATGACTATAAAATCATGCAGTTCATCATGCTCATGCGAAGAGAGAACGTCTGGGAAAAACCTTCCTCTTGAAGGATTACAATGCCCTGCGATGGTTACGTCGTCATCCAGGCAGAGAGCTCTCTGCTCTTTGCTATCGTGACGGGGTTGCATGTTGTAATACTAACTCTTCAGTTTGTAAAGTCTAAAGGTTTTATTCCCATTTTGGAGGCTGAGGCACGAGGTTCTCAAGTGCCAGTCAAGCCTGGGCTGCATAGCTAGACCCTGAGACCCTGTTTCAAAAGCCCAAGAACTAGGAACGTAGCTCAGTGGTAAGCGCTTGCCTAGCACATGTCAGGTCCTATGTACAATCCACATTACACATACGAATACAGTCTATGACCTAGGACGTGAAGGATTACAATGCTATATGGCTTATGAGATCACCAATGTTAAGAAGCAAGGGTTATGGGTGTATGGAAGAGCTAGAACTAGAGGAAAACTTACAAAGAAAATAGATAGTGAAGGGTAAAGAGCTGAATGATAATGTCTGTTATGGTTTAAATTTTGTTTCCTTGCCAAATTGTATATCCAAGACCTGACCCTGAGTATCTCAAAAAAGCCGATAAAAAGATGATTACGTTAAAATTAGGTTGCTCAGGCTAAGGGTGCAGCTCAGAGAAAGCCACAGTATTTGCCCAACATGTCAAGACCTTGGGTTTAGTCACCAGCACCATAAAAATAAATTTTATATCAACAAATAAAGTCAAATAAAACTAAGTTGTTCCTTATGTGCTTTAGTCTGATCACACCAGTATCCTTATAAGAAGAGATTAGGACACACAGAACATCAGAGATGCTATACACAGAGGTGGTCATTTGCAATCCAAGGACAGACATCTCAGAGAAACCAATCCTGCTGGCTCCTTGACTTTGGTCTTCCCAGACTCCAGGTTGTGAGAAATACATGTCTTTACCACAGGGGTAGAATTAGGATCTTTGGATGAGGAAGACAAGCGTGTCCAAAGCATCAGAGTCAGAAAAAGTTAAGAAACTTTTTTTTTTTTGCCAGTGCAAAATGCATCCATGGAGAATTAGGAGCACAGGAAGTGGAGAGAAAAGATAAGCTGGAAAAGAAACTGTAAATGCCACAGAGTTCATTTTATTCCCTGGACAGGGTCTGTTAGGGTCTGACTTCTAGATTGGTAAATTTGATGGTAGATGATAGAAGACAGCCAGGATCAGCAGGGAAGCTTTTTTGAACAAGAAATAAGAACATGGCCTATGATAATGCCCAAGGGAAACACTCTAAGAGGAGTAATTAAAAGGATTTAGTTGGTCAAGAGGATTTTATTATTGGAAGTGGGGGAGTGGTACAGTAAAACTCCATATGCAATAAAATCCAGTACCCATGAATTTGAATCTTAACACAATTATATTCCTTGCCCAGAAATGACTAGAAATGCTATTGCCAAAGGTCATACAATGTCCTTAAGTTTTAAGATGGACTGAAACATTGAATAGCCAGATTTGAAAGAATTTCTGAATAGAACAAAATTGGGTCTTTTATAAGTTGGAGGAGATGGATAAGATGAAGTTAAAACTAGATATAACACAATTACATGTTACAAAAGATAGTTTATCAACACAAATATTTGGAAGTGTTAAAATGAGTCTTGTGGGCCTTACCAAAGTAAGCAAAGATAGTGGAGTAGAAATGATCTATAAAGCTTCCTTAGAAATTTACTACTTTGGCACAATTTTCAAAGGACAAGAGAGCTCTATATAGTCACAGCGCTGCTGGATAAAATGGGGGGGTCTTGTCCTCCAAGTGAAGTGACATAAATATCTTTGAAATTAATATCCTAAATATGAAGATTTCACTTCTAGACAAAATGTAGCCAATGAAAAGGGAGCTAAGTCATGCCCATGCCTCTTGATACCCTTTTCAGGGTGATGAATTTTCAAATGGTTCAGCAGTCAAAGTACCTGCTGTGCAACTAAAAGGAACAGAGTTCAGATTTCCAGATCCCACATCAAATACCAGTGATGTGTGGCAAACCACCTATAATTCTGGCCTTGGAAGAAGGAGACTGGGGATCCCCAGGTCAAGCTGGCTTGTTAGACTAACTTTATTGGCAAGTTGTAGGTTTTATTAGTGACCTATCTCAAAATAATACAGTGGAACTATTAAAGATAATTCCTGATATCAGCTTACATGCGTACATGCTCAGACATGTGCACACACACCCACACATAAGGAATGAAAATATATAATAAATTTCATTTGTTGTCCATGATACATATCCATTGTGAACTGTCCTTGGATCCAGATTTGTGGAGAAGGGCTCAAGATTCCAGCTGACATGTTGGAGGTTTTCAGTGCACACCAAATATCTTAGTCTCTCTTCTGCTGATGTGATAAGATACTCTGATAAAGCAATTGAAGAAAGAGAGCTCACAGCTCAACAGTACAGTCCATCATGGAAGGAAGTTCTGGAGCAGAAGACAGTTGTGTTACATCCACAGCCAGGAAACAGAGAGCTTTGAATGCCTGCGCTCGGCTAACTTCTCCTTTGCATTCCAGGACTCAAGCCCAGTGCGATGGCTAGTTTGGTTGTCAAGTTGATGAGATCTAGAATCACCTGTGAGAAGAGCTGCTGGACATCCCTTTGGGAATTATATTGGTGGCCATAATTGATGTGGGAAAAAAATCATCTTAACTGTGGACAGGACATTTCTTGAGCAGAGAATTCAGACCAGTGTTAAAAGGGAGAAAGAACACCGAGGACTAGAAAGCATGCACGACTTGTTGCTCTCTGCCCTTAACTGTGGATGGGATGCAACAAAATGTCAGTCATTCCTGCTGCTGTGACCTCCCCACCATGGTGAAGTGTAACCAGGATTTATGGAGCAAGCAGCCCCTTTCTCCCTTAAGGTGACTTTGTCAGGGTAGCTTATCATATCAACAAGGAAAGAAACCAAGATAACCAGAGAGTGGTGCATGACCCGTGGACTCAGACTCCAGCTCTTCAGCCTTTCAGTGCAGGCTCATACGTGCAGGTTTCCAGGAAGCTTCCAGGCCTTCAACCAAGGCTGGGGCTGCACCATTGGTTCTTGCTCTTAGGCTTCCAGCACCAGGGTTCTCTACCTTTCCAGCCTGGTGGCAGCCATTGTAGGACTATCCAGTTCCTGATTAAGGTAAGCCAGTCTAATAAATGACCTCTTACAAACACACACACACACACACATACACACACACACACACAGCATCACTGGACAAAATGAAAGTGTCTTACTCTACATTTTATCACTTATTGAATGCTAAATATAGATGTTATTAATCTACAGCTGTACATATGTAAATATGCACTTATATAATGAACACACACACGATGTATTGTAGCCGTTACTTTTTCCTATTGCTGTGAGACAACATTCAAATTCAAGCAACTTAAGGGGAAAAAGAAAAATTTATTTAGCTTATGGTTCCAAAGAGGAGATATAGTCTATTATGGCAGAAAAGACATGGCTGGCTGGCACAAGCTAGAAGTGGTTTAGGTCACTGCAGCTATCATGGAGGCCGAGAGAGTTAGCTGCACACTGCAATAGCCAACTTCTCATGAAGGCAGGGTGGGGTTAAGCAACCTCGAGGCCCACCCCCTGTGATATGCTTTCTTCCAGCAAGGCTCCACCTCCTCAAGGTTCCATGACCGTCCCAAACAATAACTAAGGACTGAAACATATGAGCCTGTGGGGGCGACAACTCACATTCAAACCATGACATGCATGTTCTTCAAGAGAACCCTGACTAAGAAAGCATTTTAAGAGAAAAATTACGAACCTTAGGAGGTGTTATGTTACTTAATATAACAAATGAGTGATTCAAGACCCCAAAACACTAGCAATTAAATACATAAGGTTAAATATACATTTGGCTGAGGAAGAGCAAAGATAAATTAGAACTATTTGATATTTCACTTCATTGCTAACCACATTCCAATATTTATGTTTTTAGTACATTCACACATTTTTAATGAATTGCTATGTAATATTCACCAATGTCATAACCAGAAATTACATAATGTTTCATTTCCCTAAAAGAACTATTTAATATTCCCAGCACCAAATCTATTTATTTGGTATTTTACTAACAAAAGAGCTATGATTCCTTTAGTTCAGTATAAAGAGTAATTGTTGTTCTAGCTACATGATACCACCTGCATCCCGTCCCTTGCTTTCTTCTGGAAATAGCCTCTTCACTCTCAGCACAGTAACTTCCAGGCCATCCATCTTTCACAAAGTAAGTCTGCTTCAGTTAACTGGTCCAAGTGAAGATATATGGTCCAATCACTCGTGTGAACCATCTCAGCCAACAGACAAGTTCCAGTGAGCGTCTGAGCCAAGCTAGCCATTTGGCACCAGGGATCTTGTGTTGAAAATAAAGTGAGTTTATCTCTCTCCAGGTGACTGAAATCATAAGCAAATTAAAAAAATACCCAGTGGGTCCTATTGAGAGCCAGGCTTTCTTCTCATGCAAGAAAAGCAAGTCACATGAGATAAGAAGGAAATGAATGAAGTAAAAATATCAAAGAGACTGGCTGTAGCGTGACTGCCCAGTGCCACATGTCCCCGCCTGTGCCCTTTAAGTCTGTGTAACACCACGGCATCTTTACTCTATCCTCTGTCATTTGGCCTCCTATCGTTGAAACCAAAATCATCTAATTAATACAACCACCTTCAACAGTTCTTCATCGAGCTACTACACAATTGAAAGATTTCAAAAAGGAGCATTCTGCAATCCTGGTCCTTATGATTCACCAAAGGAAACATAATGAGCAAATAGAAGGTTGCAGCAACTTCATGACAGATAATCAACCACTTAGTGCAATCTCAAGAAAAGATTATGAGATCTCGCTTCTCTCTTCTTATGCTGAATAAAAGCATAACACAAGAACCCATATGGTATCCAATTTGGTTACTCAGAAATTAGCAGTAACGGGCTAGAAATCATTAAAAGCGTACTCCCTGTCAAGTGAGCGGGAAACCAACGTGAATGTCCCTGGAGGGCAGCAAATCTCAAGGGCGCCTCTCTCACCTAGCTCTGTGCAGTCTGCCCTTTCCCTTGATATTCTGTCTCCTACTCCAGATCTGTTTACAGTCACCAGGATGCTCACAATCATGAGACTAGAATTTAGAGAGAACCTAACTTTACCCATAAAGGAATTCTTCAAACTCTTTTCCTTTCCATCCTTTGCATTAGAAGGACCTAAGTTTGGATCCCAGGTCCAATGTAAAACACCAGGCAGAAATGGCGGTGGCCTATACTTCTGACTTTGGAAGGCAGACGCTGGGAAATCCCAGAGAGAAGCAAAAAGGAGGTAGAACAATCCAGAAAGATTCCTAAAGTCACCTTTGGGCCTCCACAGGCATATACATGAATATACAAACACATACACTAAGTAAATAAATAAAATTTCTAAAAAGTAGATTAAAACCTATGTGACTTAGTAGTTACAAATGTGGCTTGAGTTCAAGGTAGGCTCTAGAAACTTTTGCAGTAATGCACAAAATCTGTCAAATATTGCTGGGTTCACCAGCAGGTAGAGCAGCAGAGGGGACCAGTGAGTATTGGCAGCACAGAGGTCTCCTTTTCCGGGGAGAAACAGCACGCTGAGCCATGACACCAGTCAACTCGGGATCTCATTTATTGCAAGTCTATAGCCATCTTATAAAGGTAGAAACCCCAAGGGGAATTCCAGGCGGGGAACCGGGCAACCAATCATCTTAAAGGTCAAGCCAGCACTCAGGCTCTATGTCTTCAGAACATCCTGAGCTACTCCCTCCTAACTTCCTCCATCCTGAGCTGTTCAACACGTCCTGAGCCGCCCCCTCCTGACTTCCCCTGAACTGGTCAAAACATCCTGAGCCACCTCCTGCCACTAGGCCCCTCGCTAGGGCCTCTTAGGCCCAACACAATATAAAGATAAAACTTTCTTTTTCTACAAATATAGATGTATCGACTGCTGCAGTTTACATGTATATGTGAGTATGTGTGCACATGGGTGAGCATTCATGTCTGTTTCTGTTGCATATTCATTTCATGGACTGGATGGATAATCATGACAAAATAGCCCCCTAACCAGGATTCCTCTATTTGTATTTGCTTTTTTCTGACACTTCATAACACCGAAGATTTCCATCATTTCCTACAACCCCGTCTTTCTCAAGATTTGCAGACATGACCAATATTTTGAATTGCAGCACGACATTGTAATCTGAAAAACTGACAACCACGAATTGCACAGCTGAGTTTAAAAGAAATCGTAATGTTTAAGTACATTTACAGTTTTCATCTTGGGTCCCATTCATAGATATCCTTGACCATATCTGACTTATTGATCATAGATTGGATATATTAGATACAGAATCCAAGACATTTTTCCCCTCTAACATGAATCTAGTTATCAAGCTCTTTTTAAAACAATGAGTCGATGTATCACCAAATCTTGGGTAGTCTTCAGCTTTTGCAATATTTACTGGTCTCTGTCAGGGATGGGGATAGCTTTCCTACAGGGAAGATTCTCGCTGTGGATGCTGCTGGCAAACTCTCTAGGGCCCTAGGTAATTGTCTGCAACTGCATCACCTCTCTCTTCCCTGTGCCCTTCTGTGATGTCTGTCATCTCCGCAACATGCTCTACAGATACTGTCCTAATGAGCTGATGAAGCTAGTGCATACAGACTTCTTCCAGAATAACATTCCATAGACTGCAAGTAGGAAGCAAAATGAATGAGTAAATAAATAAATAAATTTTTTTAGTTTCACCTATTTTAATAGCAAACAGGAACAGCGCAGAAGACAGACAACATCAAAAACATGTTCTTGCATGTAGGACAACTTAGTTAGAAAAGTATAGTGAATGGATGGAATCTACGGTATGATAATGCTACAAACACCATTTATTTGCCATCAACAAGAAATGTATTTATTTTTTTAAAAAATCCAAATGCTGGCATTGTCCAGAAAAATTAACTATGCCAATAATTTTTTAAATTCCTAAAATCAGCGATTCTACCCCAGTCTTCCCCAGAGATACTTAGCATTTTTCTCCTCTCTGCTTCCCAGGCCAAGGACTCTACAAACTAATAGCTTGTATCACCAAATCTTGGGTAGCCTTCAGCTTTTGAAAGGTGACTGTACCAATTCATAGGTGCCAGCCTTCGTGTTCTTCTGGTAGTGTGCTAGAATGTGGAACCTGTATGCCTTTTACTGAACATGGGTAAGGCTAAGACTGCCCTTATCAGTATAGTACAATATAACAGAAGTGAGGCTGTGTGACTTCTGAGGCGGTTTGTGTATCTCTCATAAACACTCATCATTGAAATTTTTGGTTATTCGCCTGTGGGAACTTTGATGTTGTAACTTTCCAACACTGATTGATAAAATTTAGCTTTAGCCATCAGGATATTTTAAAAACTGTAAAATTGTGATCTATGCAAACTTCACTAGAAATTAGAATCAATATAATATTGCATAAGGTAGGAACTCTTTTTTATGAGTGTTTGTGTATGTGTGACCGTGGGGGGGGGAGTGTTTGTAGCCCCAAGGGTGACATCAGGAATCTTCTTAGATTGCTCTACTTCCTTATTGCTTTACTCTGGGATTTCCCAGGTCCTGCCTTCCACAGCCAGAATTACACACCACCGCCATCTGAGAATCTGAACTCAGGCTCTTTTGCTCAAGTGGTCAATGGACCACTGATCCATTTCCCCAGTGTCCAGAAACTCTTTTTTAAAAAATAAAATAAAATAAAATCTTCATTCCTGTATTGATTTGCCTTGCTCAGGAAAGATGATAGTGGAGCTAGTACTTCCTCTGATGAGAAAACAGATGGCAAAGAGACACATTAGAGGAGCCCTGCAGAGAACCACCTCTCCATGGAGTAGGTAAGTGAATGAGCCAAGAAAATAAGTAAGTATCCACATGACCCCCGCTCTCAGTTTTCACTACCTGACATACCCCAGACCCGACAGAACACCCTACACCATCCCTGCTCTGTGTACTCCAAAGTCATTACCCACAGGATTTAAAGGTAAAATGAACATTTATTTCATTTCACTAACTTGTGGGGTCATTTGTTATGCACCTGTAAGACCAGCTACACGTCCTCTCCTTTCTGTTCTTCATTACTCACAGGACAACTTTTTTGAACAACCTACAGATGATATGATCGCATGCAGGGCAGTGGGAGGATTATGCCTGTCCTCCACATTTCAGGGACGTGGCGTTTTATTGCTCTGGCTGGTAGATGAAGGTGGTTCTGAAGGGAACTGATTAGCACAAAGCAGTTGGGCTGCTTCTTATCTTTCCTTCTCACAGACAGCCAGGACTTTTTTGAACTACAACTCTGCTCCTCTCGCTGATAATATCCTAGAGCCCACAAAAGATGTATTTGTTCTGGTGCCTCCAAAGTTGGAAGGCACCCGAGACTGGTTCAAACAAAGGCTGGTTATAACTTCAGTGCCTGTTAATCAGCGCGACAACTGGTGTGCAGGACTGAATTTCATCTTAAAGATAAAAAGAAGGAGAACCTCTTTGGTGAGGAAAGAGTAGACGAGGAACAAGCTAGAAAGGTCATGGAATACATCAGGTACCTTCAGCCATGGAGAGCAGTTTCCACGTGAGCTGTCATTCCACCCGCTGTGGCGTTATTCACTGGATATACTTCCTTCCTGCCCACACTTCCACACTCTTGGACAAGTTTGGTTAGTCTTTACTGTGAAACTCTCCTCCCTTCTGACATCTCCCTCCCAAAACTGCATTTTCAGCCCAGGCTCACATACCCTTCTCCACGCAGTGTCTTAACAGGCATCTTACAGTCACCTTATCCAAAACATAGCCCTTCTCAAACCCACTCCTTTCCCTCTCTTCTCCATCTTTGTTAATACTGATTCTGCACATCTACTGACTGGAGACAAAGCTGCCAACAGGTATTTGACCTTGTTCACAAACCATAAACCATCTCTAGCCTACAATTATATGCAAAAGTAAACAGCTGCTTCTCCCCACCACCCTCAATGCTACTGACCCCAGCAAAGTCAGAATCATCTCTTACTTATACTGTTGTATCAACTATCTAACTGATCCCCTCGCTTTCAACCTTGCCTTCCTGTGGCCCAGTCTTTTTTAATAGTTTTTTTTTAATTTTTATTATTATTATTTATTCAACTGTGTGCACGTGCGTGTGTATGCGCACGCACATGTGTGTGTGTATGTGTGAGTGTGTGTCTGTGTATGTGTAGAACCACGGACCAATTCGCGAACCACCATGGACGCCTCCACCTCCTTCTGCCCTAGGATTCACAGGCTCCGCCCTACCAGGACCAGAAGCGCAGGCCGCCCCTGCTTCCGCCTGGCGTCTATACATGGGATCTGGGATCCGAACTCGGGACCTTCCGCCTGCAAGGCAGAGGCTTAACCCCTGAGCCACCTCTCCAGCCCCCCTGTGGCCCAGTCTTATCGCAAAAGAATATGCAAATCCTTTAAGACTATGCGTCAGATCATGTGTTTCAACTATATAGAATCCTCCTATGGCTTGGACGGTCACTTACAGTAAAATCCCAGGCCTTAGAATAGTGAGAGTCTCCATGATTCGTTTGATGGCTCCTGCCTATTTCTCTCTCTCGTCTTAGCTTGTTCTGTGCTTTGTCATGCTTCAGAAAGAAGCTCTAGGACCTTCTGGCTTTCCGAATGTTCTGGAAAATACCAAGCACTGTGGCTGGTGGTTTTGGTGTTCTCTGTCTGTCTGTAGCCCTTTCTGCCAACCTCTTCCGTGTCTGTGTGGCTCATTTCATCATTTCATCAGTTTTCCAAATTAAATGGTGTGACAAGACCTTCCTTCACCCTTTTCAGAAAAATATAAAATGTCAGTTGTTTATTCTCCCAAGTGTTTACTGATCAAAACATTCAGCAAGTAAAAGTACTTCCTGTCTTTTTTCTCCAGTCAGAAGACAGAACTTCCTGTCTTTTTCCTCCAGGTAGCTCACTTTTCAAAGGGTTGGTTGCCTGGCAACCTGAGTGTGATGGTCAGAACCCATGTAAAAAGGCCAGTGTGGCACATTTGTGGTCCCTATGCTGGGAAGCAGACAGAGGTGATTCCTGGGGTTCATTGGTCAGCCAGACTAGCTTACTTTGTGAGACTCTGTCTCAAACAAAAAATGGTGGAAAGTGCCCCAGAAATAATACTTGCCGTCGTCTTCTAGTCTCCACATGTAAATGCATGTGCACCACCCCCATGAATATGCACATACATGCACAATAATGTGAGTTTCATCAAAGCAGGGTTATTTTGTGCTCTTGTTTTTTGCACATTGCTGACTTCGGTGCCCAGAATATTTCCAAGCATATGGTAGGCACATAAGCAGCCAGAATAGCCTCCACCTGTTCATGAGCGAGTCAACAAAGGAAGGAATCGATGGGCATCCTAGTCAGTTCACGGCTGAGCACCATATGGTCAGAAGATCTGTTCAGTGCGTCCCTGCATTACAGTGGACTATCTCCTGGGAGCAGCGCACACTCAGCAAGAAAAGAGGGTCTTGGTCACCCTTGTTTGGGGGCATGCTCTGGTGCAGAGATCTGGTTTATAAAGTCCACATAGTGTCTCAGTTTCCTTATAAATATAAAGATAAGGGCAGCTATTTTTCAAAGGAGATGCAATGTGATTAAATGAGCTAACAGGCACACATACACAGATACACACACTCATACACACAGAGATACATGCACACTCATACACACACATGCATAGAGGCACAAATTCATACACACATATTCATAGACACTCATGTGTACAAACACACATATTCATGCACACACAGACACAGACTCATGCTTATAGATATGCACAGGCACATGCATTCATGCACACACACAGCACACACTCATGCATGTGTATATGTGCATGCATATACAAAGACACACACTCAAACATATGTACACAGACACATATACACTCATACATATATGGACATACTCATGAACACACACAAACATACAAGCATGCTGAGACATACACATTCATGCACACACAGACACACAAATAGACATACATACACAAAGTGAAATAAACGTAAACTGTAGTCACATAAGAATAACTGTAGAGCCCTGCTGAGCCACTGACAGGCATATATGCTCATTGTAATGAATGGGTGTGTGACCAGCCAAATGAATGACAGAATGACCGGTCAGTTACTGATATAAAACATACTCATCTCAAATAGTAGGGGCGGACAGTTTTCAGTATTCACCAGTAGTGGTTATTTTCTGTGCATTATTTGATGTCATCCTAATAAAGATTCTGGGAGGATGATATTACAACAGTCACTGTAACATGAACCCATATGGCCATGTAGTTACACATTACAAAGCCATTTCCTAACAACCAAGCCCTTCTCTTTACATTTATGAAATGAAGGTTTGTACTCATGATTGTTCAATGTTTTAATGGCTAATAAAAATTCCCAGAAAATCTGTGAATCTAGAATGTTTATAGCAAACAATGGTTCTGTAGGACTCTATTTACATGAAATTTTAAAAGGACAAAAATAAACTGCAGCGATAAAATCAAAAGAGCAGCTACTTTGTGCAGGGTGGAGCATTGATAGACAGGAGGGACTGAGATCTTACTGAGGAGATAATGGGCTACAGGGTGTATGTGCTGACCAAAATCCATCAAAAGGTTTACTAAAATTCTGTGCATCTCCATTTTTTGAAGTTTAAAGTCAAAGAGAAGAAAAGAATTTTGCATTAAGTTGCAACTGAAAAATAGGTACAGGCTTGGAAGTCAAACTCACCATCTTTGAGATGAAGAAGCCAAAGGATACAATGTTAAGTAACTTTTTGGTTCTGTGGACCACAGAACCAGGAACCACAGAGCTGAGATCCAAGTTTAGCAGCGTGATAAGCTCCCATCCTGGCTGTCTCTGTAAACGGTTGTCATGGTGAGGATGTGTCTGGGAGGGAAAATTTAGGTTCATTCATCCCTAAGTGTTCTCAAGTTTTTAACCTCTGATCATGTGGGTAAAGAGAAAGCAAAATGCTACTCAGCACAGAATTGATTCAATGTGGCACTTTTTAAGAATTTATTTTCATTATTTTAGTATTTCATATACAGAGATAATAAACTTATGTCATTTCACCCCTTATAACTCCATCCCATCCCCCTCCTTTTCTCACTAACCGTCATCGTGCCCTACCAGTCTTCCATCCTAACTTCACACCTTTCTGCATGTGCGCCACTGAGTTTTGTCTGGGTTGCCTTGAATGACATGTACCTGGGAATTTGGTGGAACATTGATGATGTATCAGTTGGTATATCACTGAGGAAAGTAGCTTCCCTTCTCTCAATTAGCCCTCAATAGTCTCTCTCAAAGAAGAGTTTAATAAGAAAAAAACAAGAACAGATGCTAATCTGTGTAATCTGTGGAATGTAGAGATAAAAATAGAGATGAAGGGTGGGAGACTGCTTATTCCATTAAGTGCTCCCCAAAGAGATATGAAAAATACCGAAGTCGGGTGTGATGATACATGTTTGTAATCCCAGTGTTGGGGAGTCCTCTGGGTTCTCTGGCCAATTACTCTAGCCTGCTTGGTAAGCTCAGACCCCAGTGAAAGACCCTGTCTCAGTTGAGTTCACCTGCTTGATTGTTGATAAAGGACCATCAAATTGCTTAAGGGAGCAAAGGATTTATTCTTACTATTACTGCTTGCATAGTCCAGCTTGATGGAAGAGTGCACACCTAAAACCAGGGTTGAGGGCACTGGCCACACCATCGCCACATAATGGCTTGAGAGAGGGACGATCCTTGTTTGCCAGACCAGCATGTCTGGCCAAGTGTACACAAGGATGTCAACTTCCTCATCCGGCTCTCAGTATTTTATTCATCTGTTTATGGTCTAGTCCCACCCACCATGGACTGGGCCTTCCCCATCAGCTAGACAATCTCCTGAAGGTTTGCTCTGGACTTAACCCAACCACTAATTCTCTACAAATGTACCCAGAGCTCAAACCCTCAGCAAGTTGACACCTGTGCTTAACTATGATACTCAGAAATCAAGAAACAACATCCAAAGCTGACCCCTGGCCTCCACATGCATGTTCACCTGAACACACATTTACACACACATACACACACACTCACATATATACACATTCACACACATACACACGCTACACTAAAAAAGTAAGATAAATACACACGTACATGAATACAAACTAAGATGAAATTTTCGACTCATAGACCACAGTGCATTTCAATTATTTATTTCTGTTTCATCTCAAAAAGGAATACTTCATTTCATTTTCAGAGATATTGCTATACAGCAAACAAATGGCAGTGAGTCAAACAAATTGTGAGCTCCTATCGGATAGCCACCATCACGAAGATTAACTCATTCTAAACAAAGCCATTTTCCATAGTGTGGATGCTTTAGCCCACACTGAGTTGTACATCTTGTTTTTAATGCACTTCCCATAGACATTCACTTTTATTTAAGGCAGGAGAAGAGGCAGGAATTAAAATGTCACCGAATGGTCAAGAGCCTTATGGCATATTATTTCCCCATGTGGCAGGAGCCTTATGGTGCACTATTTCCCCGTACCGGCTGTCTTGAATTCTCTGAATCTTCTGTAATGAGGCAAAATGCAAGGCGATTTAAGCCCATACGACCATGCAGAGGGGTGCAAAGGAGATTGATGTATCAGGGATGATATTAGCTACCATAAAGGAGCCACTGAAAATGAAGAACATAGTCTCGCTCACCATGCTGGCTTCTATCGACAGCCTAGAAATGTTTCCTTGCTCTTTTCCTCAAAGGGAACATTAAGCCTATTAGGAGATAAACTTGTTTGGAAAGGAAAACTACAGAAAAGTTGTGTGGCATGAATCAAAGTGGTCACGACCTTGGGCGGGGTCATGGAAATGAACAGGGTAGGGGGCACTGGAAAACCAGCAGCAATGATAAAAGTTTTCTAAATGCACAAAGATTAATTCAAAGTTAAAGATGCAATGAACCTGAAGTGTTTCCTTAGTATTCGGCCTCGGTGCTCTATACAGCAGAGGATCATGGCAGCCCTGGTTCTGAGCACACGGCACACATACTGCATGTGTGTGGACCACATACCACCAAGGAACGCTGCCCAAAATACGTGCAGTTGCTACTGTACATTATGAACGGTGGTGATTTCATTGTACATGCAGAGTTTTCTGTTCTTTCAAATGATGGTTTTTAATACAAAGATTTTTAATATTTTCCCTTCCATCATTCCTCAGCTTGTAAGTAGCAAATTAATGTATCTTTGGATTGTACTGTGCTAGAACGGTTGCTTTGAAAAATAGCCGCTTGAATGTGGCTGGTCTGCATTACATCATGAAAGGGGAAATAGCTCAGGAGGTCTCACATACTCTTCAGAGGCTAACGGGGGTGAAGACAGGATGGTGGACAGGGAGAGCAGCTCTCCTCAGCGGTATGCCCACTGGCGTATTGTCCCTGATCTAGCAAGTGCCCAGACACATGTCATTAATCAGGGTTGGGTTTAGTAAATCATACATGCATAGAAAGACATGAGAGAGGGAGAGACATAGGTAGAGAAGAAGAAGTTTGAATTAAGAAAAAGTAAGGGTTTGGGATTGGATAATAAAAGGTGAAAATGACAAAAATACACGTGTAAAGCCCTAAAAGAATATAAATAAAAAATTGAAACAAATTGTTGCTTTAGTTGTGACTTGAGTTTTATTAAAAAATGTTCAATGAGTGTTGGCTTGGGTTTAGGACAAATTTCAAACACTTTCTGAAATGACTATAAACACACTTCTGCCATTTTGTTTTACGCATTTATGTGAAGTGTTTTTCTTGACATTGATGATTTCAAAATCAAACTACAGGACAGCAAGATAGCTCCTCAGGCTAGGTATCAAACCTGGCTATGAGAATCTGATCCCCAGAAACCCACATGGTAGAAGGAGAAAACTGACTTTTGAAAGTTGTCCTCTGACCTCCATCCAGGTACCACAGCATGAATGTATTCTCTACCTTTTCTCTATCTTTTTCTCTCTCTTTCTCACAAATAAAAATCTTAAAAATAAATAAATGAAATTGAAACATGTGTCAACTCAAAAACACTGAAGATGCTCTATATTTTATACTTGCAAATATTCAGCTGAGATTTAATTCTTTATGTAAAAATAAACAAGCACATCCATGCCATTAACATTCAAAGGATCATTTTAAAATAATTTCTTATTTATCATCAATAGACATTTTATTCATAAATATATAATGTATATTATATATCTTTGCATTCAGAGTTGAGCAATAATTTATCAAGCCAAAAATGGAAAAAGTATTTGACACCCTGATATAAATGATGACAATACCAAATAGTGTAATTGGTACACAAAAGTCAAGATTTCTGCAAAGAACCCTAAATATGGCACAGAGGAGCTCAGGCCTCTTATGGAGGAGGCATGTCACATCTAGGGAGATATCTCAGGGGTTAAAGCCTTTATCTCATAAAGAAAAGGACCTGAGTTCAAATCCCAGGTACCACCTAAAATATCATGGTGGATGTGGCCGCTGCCTGTAATTCCGGTCCTGGAAGGCAGAGCCTGGGACAACCCAGAGCAAAGCAAAAAGATAGGAGACCAATACAGGATGATTCTCAATGTGACTCTTGGGCCTCCACAAGCACACACACTCAAGTGTCCTTTTATACACATGCCTACACATGCATGTAAAACACACACATACATACACACACTGCTGTTCTCAAGAACCTTCTACAATGACAGAAGTGTTCTGGATCTATGTGGCCCAAGATAGTGACCACTGAGCCAGTCGTGTAGATAGCTGAGCACTTGACATGTGGCTAGCATAATTCTTTTCATTTCGTATAATATACTATCAACTTGAATTTATGTTTCACTTTAGTTCTGTTTAATGTAAATAACATCATGTGACTATTGCATTGTTGGACAGAGAGCCCTAGAGTGCTATTGATGAAATGCACATTCAACACAAACCTTTTCTTCAGAGAAGCCCTAGATGTCTCTGTCATTTCCCAAATAGATGTCAGAAAGTTAGACTTAGGTGTCTTTGAGAGTTGTAGAACTCAGTAGGGCAACTTAGAGTTGTGTCTGCTGAGAACATCCCGAGCAACAAAGTGAATGGTGACATGTGGAAAGCTTCTGACTCCTCCTCTGGACCCAGGAGACTCCTGGGAACACAACTTTACATGCAGTTGATAGACCTTGATCTCATTCTTTAGTTCTAAACCATAGAAACTACAAGGTCTCCTGGTGGATTTCCTGAAAAGCAAATAAAATGGGCATGACAGCCTGTCCCCCTCCCCCCGTGGCAAGAGCACATTGATCTCTCCTCTTACGGGGCCAGTCTCCCCCATGGGCTGTGACACAGACATCACAACTGTCTCTAATCCTGGCCTTCCTCCCCTTCCCTGAATCCATTTAGCTCTTGGTGGAAACTACTTTTGCAAATCTGTGCTGTATACTTCACTCCAAGGGAGCAAAGCATTAAGTTTTGCTTCTGAATGAGCTCATAAATTTAACCAGAAAAAGAATGCACGTTTCATTTCATTGACTGGTAACGACTGCCTGGAGCAGTTATGGCTAATAAATTAACAATGTTCTGAGGTGCCTCGGCGGAACATCGCGCTGTAATCCTTTGGTAACGTCTTTCCACGAGCTTGCAAACAAAGGTCTGGACTTGAGGTTTCTGCATAATGTATATACCCTCTCTGCATGACGTGGGGCCCAAGCACACAGTGGGATTACATCACACAAGCACAGACACTAGGAAATATCCCTGCAAGCGAGCACTGCAGCTATAATAGGAGCAGTGACAATAGAAGTCAGAGACACAACTGTGGAAAAGACAGGAAGTTCAAGGAATCAGTAAGGAGGACATGGGCATTGTCTATCGGAGAGACTCAACAATAGGCTGCAGGTCAGAGAAGGGCAGAGGTTGCCTGGGAAAGTCAGGAAAAGGAACACTGGGAGACAATCTTGGAAGACAACGTGGAACAATCTGGAAAGACACTGGATATCATGCTCCAGAATTTGCTTGTAGCACTAGATGGAAAGCAAAGATTTTAGAGCCAAGCTTTAGCTTTGCTCTCCCCATCTGTAGTGAAGTTCTCATGAAGACTGAATTTTACAAAAAATGGAAGCAAAGTACTCATCCCACTGCCCGAGCCACAGAGAACAGCTATAATGAGGGAACAGTGCATTAAACCATCAAAGTGCACACTGCTTTGAGTGTTCCAAGCAACCTTCAGCTGGTAGAGAAGAGAGAGCCTTGGACTAGAGAGTAAGTTGCCCCCCATAGATTCATGTATTTAAATTCTTTGTTGATGTTTAAGAAGGTTTGGTGACTTTAGGAGGTGAAGCTTTCGCCCTGCCCTTGCTTCCAGTAAGACTCTGCTGTTAAGTCTACAGCTTGCTTCCTCAGCCTCCATGATGTCTGCGGTGAGCAGACCCTCCTCCAGCTTCGGCTGCCTGCCATGCCTTTCCTACCATAATGGACCGTATCTCCCCTTTGGTACCGTAACCAAATAAATCTCCTTTTCTCCCCTAGGTTGTGTTTGAGTATTGTCTCACAGCAATTCAGAGAGCAACTGTGAGGACAGGGGAGAGGAGACAACTGTAGAACTGCTGTAGAACCATCAAGAGATAGTTAATATTCAGATCGAGGGAGCCAACACAGCGTGTTTTTAAGCACACAAGAGACTGGATCAAAAATGTGGGTTGTTCTCAATATGAAAAAGCACTTTCAAAGAGCATGGGGCATGACGAGTGATGGCCAGGGACATGTTGCACTAAGGAAAGAGAGTGCCCTGAGGTTCCGAGGTTGGTCCCGTAGCTGGTGAGAGGTGACACAAGGCAGGAGGCCAAGGCAGGGCTGAGAGGGATTCACACAGCCTGAAGGAAGGGGGTCTGCTGACTTCCTGTCTGTGGCTTCAGAAGGAGATGTGGCATATCTCTCCTAGATATCACATCTGAGAAAGGGTGGAGGTGGGTCGGGTGTCAGGGTGACGGGTACTTGGGATGGCACGCATGGGAAGGAAATGACCCAGTGCAGAGTCCAAAGGAACCATGATCCAGGCAACAGGCGTCAAACACTGAGCTGCAGCCCACGTATTCCCCGGCATCTCTGCGTTGCAGCAAAGCACGTTCTAGAGCCATGTCTCCTGTTACTCTTGATTATCCTTTCTAATGAGGGGACCCATGGTAGGGACCTTGTGAAATAGCTGCTGATTTAACCAGCAATTTGGGCTTGGAACCTACAAATTACTTCTAAGAAATCAGACAGGGGACTAGCGCATTTGAGCCTAGTCCACCTGGCCAGTGTAGAAAATGGCCAAAAACATTAGAGAGAAAGTAACCTAGCAGTTCCACACCAGGAAAAAAAATCCATAAAACAGAAACAAATCAGCCCTGGATTACCATTTAGAAGACAGTCAAGTCACCTTGTGGAGCAACTTGCTGGCACTTTTCATTTTTCTTGTTGTTTTTCTTTCATGTATGTATGTATGCATGTGTGCATGCATGCATTTATGTGCATATGTGTGTGTGCGTGCATGTGTGCGTGTGTATGTGTGTTTGCATGTGGCTGGGTGTGCATACACAAGTGACTTGAGTATGCATGCCTCTGAAAGACAAAGGGTGATATCAGTTGCTACTTCTACTTTATTGTGAGCCTGGGTCTCTAATTAAACCAAGAGTGTAGCATTAGGGCCAGTCTATTATCTGGCTTGTTCTGGGGATTCCCAGGCTTTGCTTAGTTTCATATTCCATTGCTATGATAAGCACCTGAGCCAAACAATGTAGGGAAACAATGAGATCTTTATTCTAGCCCATGCTTTCTGGTTGCAGTACCTTGTGTCAGGAGATTTATCAGCAGGGCTCGAGGAAATTAGCCCCACCACATCCACAGGAAGAGCAGAGGGGAACAAAGATCCCTGCTGCATGCTTGCCTTTGAGCACCTCAGCTTGCCAAAGCCAAGCAATTCTCTCTCTACCTGATCCACCTGCCTAGAGAAGGGTCCTACTGACCTTGGGCTGACTCGTCCCACATCAATTAGATAATCTCTTTTTTAAAATTTTTTTATTTATTCAATTGTGCATGTGTGCGTGTGTGTGTATGTGTGTATGTGTGTGTGTGTGTGTGTGTGTGTGTGTGTGTGTGTGTGTAGAACCACGGATGAATTCAGGAGCCACCATGGACGCCTCCACCTCCTCCTTGTTTACTCTGCCTGGGGATTCACAGGCTCCGCCCTACCAGGACCAGAAACGCAGGCCGTCCCCAGCTTCCGTCCGGCATCTATACGTGGGGTCTAGGATCTGAACTCAGGACCTTCCGCCTGCAAGGCAGAGGCTTAACCCCTGAGCTACCTCTCCAGCCCCTATTAGATAATCTCTTATAAGCTTGCTCGGAGGCTCGCTTTACCACTTGATCTCTACAGGGATGTCTAAAGGCTCACTGTTCAATAGGTCAGTCATTGCTGCTGCCACAGCACTTCATCTCAAAAGTAGACTGGAGAAGAACCTGCACTGGGCCTGGAGTCACAGAAGAGCTGTGAGCGCCCTCCCACCCCCGTCCCCCACAAAAGATAAATTCATCATAAAAAGAGAAGATGAGGCACCAGCCCAGCCTCTGAGAATGCACTCTTGCTGCTAACAGGCAATTCCCACTGGGATGAATAAAAAACAAACAAACAAACAACAACAAAAAAAAACAGCTCAAGACCTTAGGCTCAAGTGACAAAAGCCAAAGTGTGGACTCAAAAGAACAGCTTTCAGAACTCTGCATAAAGTTAAGACATTGTGTGTGTGTGTGTGTGTGTGTGTGTGTGTGTGTGTGTGTGTGTGTGTGCTTACTCATAACAGTATCCTTCATTCTTGCCAATAAACTCCTGACCAAAGGACTTAAGGGAACAAAGGGTTTTCTTGTGGCTTGCTCTTGCTGGTTCCAGTTCCTTGTCTGTTGGTAGGAGAGCCCACACCCACACCAAGGGTTAAGGGAACTGGCCATACCAAAGCCACAGGGCTGCTGAGAGGGACAATTCTCCCTTGCCAGATCAGCAAGTCTGACCAAGTGTACAGATGGACGCTAACTTCCTCAGCCAGCTCCCCCATCTTATTCACCTGCCCAGGACCTCATCCTGCCACCATGGGCTGGGTCTTCCCCCATCAATTAGACATCTCCTGCAGACTTCCTCAGGATTTAACTCAACTACTAATTTCAGAACAACTGTGTCCAGTTGCCAAATTGGCATCAGTATCTACTAATGACAATATTTATTTTTACATGTGTGGAAGTATCTAGCTAAGACAATACATTTTTTTAACATATGTGGCACACTGCATTGAATCTAGTGACTGAACGGATAAGTTCTCAAACACTTGCTGGAGTATGGATGATAAATGAGTGGATATACCATTGAGGAAAGTAGCTCCTGTTCCCCCATCCAGCATTACAGTAGTCTCTCAGGGGGATGACACCTCTTGAGATCTTGCCCCTTCTATGGTCCTGTGGAAGAAGACGTAGCTGCGGTGAGTGCACTGGGATGCAGCATTACCTTCTTCTACCATGTTCCCCAAGCCTTGGTGCAGGGAATGAGTTGAATGTACTATTTAGGGTCAAGCAGTCCCACAGTCAAAAAATAAATAATTGAAGGAAAGTCATTATATTTGATAACATGTAAGCTTACTTGAGGAAATCAAAGATTAATGAGGGTGACAGTTGGTTACACCTGGAGATGTTTGTGTAACTGAGTGAGCTTCAATATGGGGCTCTCAAGTCTCCAAGGACAAATTACAAAGCCCAAGTATTCCTGGGAGTCAGTCTAACAAGACCCCCTCCCACCGGCCTCCAAAGAGCTGTGCTTTCAATATAATGTAAAAGTTAAAACAAGGCCCATCCCCGGCTCCTTTCTAGAGAGATATTAAAGGAATTATCTCAGTCTGCAACCTTGATAAAGAAAGGAAGGAGAAAAAAAAGTCCGATGTGAGAATTCATAATCAGAAACCATTCCACAGAGGATTTTGCAACCAAATTACAAAAGCGTGGCTGTCGATAATTTACACTAGTTCCAGGAGATCTAGGGTGAAGATCGCTACTCTGTGGAGAAACTCAAGATTTTCTCTTGGCCTCAAAAAAAAAAAAAAAATTCTCAGATCAAGTTTCAAGGGAAAACTAACAACACACAATTAAACAAAACAAAACAAATCTAAAAGCACAAAAAAGCCAGATACCATGTGAGAGAGCAAAAAATTAAGCCAATATCAAAAATGATACATATCTTCTAAGGTCTTCCTCAATTTCTTTCTTCTGTGTTTTAAGCTTTATATAGAGGTCTTTTATTCCTTTCTTAGAAAAATATCTTATTCCAAGACAATTTTTGAGGTTATTGTGAATAGAATTTTTTCCCCGATTTCATATGCAGACAGTATGATTCTATATATAAAAGACCATAGAGAAGATGGAAAGACCTTTCATGCACATAGATAGGAAGAATTAATATTATTAAAATGCAATGCCAATCAGAATTCCAGTGCCATTCCATCTCAAAATAAAAAAGTCAATATTAAAGTCATAAAATCATAAAGATCTTAGATAGCCAAAGCAATCCTGAATAAGGAGGATACTACTGGAAGCCTTACCATGTGATCTCAGTTTATACCCCACAGCATGATATTGGTACAAAAACCAACATACAGATCAATGGAATAGCACTGAGGGCTTAGACATAAGGCCACACAACTACAGCCCCCTGATTTTTGACAAAGATGTCAAAAAACACACATTGGAGAAAAGACAGAATCTTCAACAGATAGTGCTGATAGGACTGGACGTCTGGATGCATCTCTCACACTGCGCAATTGGATTGAGTACCTCAACATAAAGCCTGAAACTCTGAAACTGCCAAAGGCAAAAGCAGGGAGTCCAGTTTAAGATTAGCTAGACGTAGGTAAGAGCTTCATCCAAAGGACTCTGCTTGCCCAGGCCAGTAATTGACATTTGGGACCCCATGAAGCTAGTATGCTTCTATACAGCAAAAGCCACTAGCAATCAAGTGAAATTGCAACTTCCAGATGGGAGAAAATTTTTGCACCTGTATAAAGGCCTACTATGTAGAATGCATAAAAAGCTCCCCCCCCCAAAAAAAAACTTAAGTAAAAAAGAAAACAATCTGGGGGTAGACAGCTACTGGTGTTCACTTAGCAGTTAAGGATGGAGCTCTGGGAACATTTATAAAAACTTAGTAGTTGGGTTAAGCCCAAAGCTAGTCTGCCTTGATGAATGACTACCCAGCCCGTGGTAGGTGGGGCTAGTTCCTGGGCAAGTAGATAAGATGGAAGAAGCTGGTGAAGGAAGTTGGCATCCTTTGGCAGACATGCTCTCTGGCAAGTGAGGTTTGTCCCTTTCTTAGTAATCCTGTAAATATGTGTGGCCAGTTCCCTCAGCTCTTCCTGTTGGTCGGAACTCTCTTATCCACCTGGACTAAGAATTGTAACCAGATAATAATAAACCAAGAAAAAAAATCCCCTTGTTCTCCTTTAAACCATTTTGTCATGAATTTATAAGCAACATGCAAAGTAATTGGTACATGATCTCATCAAAAACTGGGCTGTGGAACTAAGCAGCAAGTTCTCCAACCAGCTCCCACAAAGGGCAAAGAAATTTCCCTACAGAGGCAAAAAGGCCTGCAATTTGAGAGCTGGCACATTGCCAAGGAAAGACTGATGTAGAATTTGCTTTTACACACACCCTCCGTGATGAAAATTGATCTCAGGCTGAGCAAAGTTCACTGGGAAAGAAGCCAGCCTGACCCTGGCGGAGGGAGAGGTCATCTGCGTTGTGACAGTTCTTCTCTGCAGAGACACTTTGAGTCATGGCTGCAGTTCCATTTCTGCCAGACTCTGTGTTAATGCTCCATTCATTCATGTGTCTGTCCTTTTGCCCATACCAACTTTACAAACACTTGTTTTAGATCAAGTCTTAGCATCAGGAAGGGTTGGGCTTGTGAGATGGGTCTATAGGTAAAGAGGTGCTTGCCATGCAGTCTGATGACATGAGTTCAATTCCTGGAACAGGGAAGTGATTTCCACAGGTTGTCTTCTGACCTCCACGCATGCACTGTGGCAAGTGCACACCCACCCACATATACCACACAGATGCCAGATGAATAAACAAATGTTTTCCTTAAAAATATCAGGTAGTATTAATCCCTGCTATGTTCTTTTTCAGTATTCTTTTCTTTTTCTGCAGTTCCATGCTTTAAAAAAATCTTACTTTATTATTCTATGATATTTTTGTATTTATCACATAGAATTGGTCCACTTGTCTTTATAGGCAAAAAGGAAAATGCATAAAAATGTCAGGAGAAAATACTTTGGCTGCAAGTAACAGAATCTTTCATGTCTATGCCTTACACAAAGAAGGGCTTGTGTTTCACCATGAACAGCAAGTCTGGAGATAAGGATCTGCTAGTATTAACTTGCTGGTTCCACGCTGCTAGGACCAACTTCTCAGGGGGTCTCTTGGCCTCTCCCTCATGATCACAAAATAGTAGCCATGACTACTATACAGGAGAGGATAAGGAATGCATGTTTCTTCATCTAGGATTATATCAGATGACCTCCTTGGGGTTCAAGAGAGTCTGAGGAAGTTTCTGCTATTTTATTTTTTAGTCTGTATACAGACAGTCTAGATTGGTAGGAGAGTTGGGACCACCAATCTGTACTGCCTGACACTAAGTTTGGAGACAAGTCACAGGAGAAAAAAGTGTTTGATTTGAATTCTGCCCCCAATAAAAAAAAAAATTCAACACAAAGACCAATGAAAAAGAGTCCATCGTAAGCTACATCCTACTTCTGGAGCCATCTAAGGGCGTTCTGTTCAATCCCTCCCTGCTATCCTTCATTCTCTCCCAGACTTTGACAGTCCGAGGGACCAGCTAAAAAAAATCGAGCCATAGGCTCTTTGCTAAAGGGCAAGAGTGACATTATGGGCAGACTACAGTTGTTATCTTTCACAACTTTTCAATGAAAGAATGTTGGGATTAAATGCATGTCTGTGAATCATCCGTTTCATTCCCTGGTAAATGAGGAAAACTGGGCATGTCTTTTCTCTCAATGAGCACTAACTGGAGTCCTACGTACCAGGCACCACGGGGTGAAGCAGGGCAGGCCTCTTCCCTTGGTTATTGTCTCTTGTCTTAGTTTCTTGGATTGTTTTTCTCTGGTTGTTCATGCAAACAGGTGTGTGCGGAAAAGTGCAAGAGAACATGTCGCGCCTGCAAAGCCCAGAACATGGCAATGACATGCCTTCCCCATCCTCCTTCCCCGTGCTCACGTACCTTGGACATGGAAGACAAGACATGAACTGAACACGTTGTAGAGGAGTATCTGCAAAGAGTGCTGTGTGCTGCTGCACACCTTTATCTAGCTAATGAATAGTTAATAAGTCTATGTACCAGATCCTGGGATGTTGCAGTGAACATACAGGCACAACCTCTGCCTTCATGGGACCCTTATTTGTCACGAGGCACTGTTTTTTGAAATACTAACCACCATAATTTTCTCCAAATCCTTTACTTTTTTCTTGCCTTGCTTCCATTTGCAGAGAGGCAGGCTGTACTTGTGGCCTTAGAAGGGAGCTGAACAAAGGCAGAATAAAGAGATGTTTTATGGGACTACAATGGACAGTGGGTGAGGTTGGTGTATTTAGCTAAGTGGTAGAATGCACGCTTAGCATGAACAAGATCTTGGGTTCGACCAACAGCACCCTAAAATATGGGGTGAGTGGCATTAGACATAGAGAAAATGTTTACATGAGCAGAACTTTACACCACCCAGATATCCAGCTAGATGTAGAAGGATTCCTCTGAGCTGAAAGGGAAAGACGGAGAGGCTCCAGAGAGACCAGTGAGAACAGGAGCAAGTCGGAACTGAGTAAACCACTCGGTGAGTCCAAGATGCACTTTGGCCAAGGACTAGGAGAACGTTCTTGAGCAATCAGCAAGAAGAGCCTGAGTACCCACAACTAGGTGGGCAGAACTGCCTGCCTCATGTCCCGGTTCTACCCATATAATGTGGTGTTATTTCCAGGATTCTGAAGATGCATTTGGCTCATCCAAGCAACATGAGGTGGGTGCAGTTTGGCAAGTCATACATGTGCCACTCTGTGCCCAGTACTAAATGCTTCTGGTGCATATAGAGTCTGTGTAACTGAAAGGAACTGCTTAGAGTAAGCCCCTCAATCTGTTCTTCATAGCGGAGTGAGTGTCTTGGAATCACACTGTCTTGTTTTGAAAGATGCGTCTCCGTGGATTGCATCCAACTCTCCAACTTAGAATTAAAAAAAAAAAGAAAATTGGAATTGTACTTTATAATTCCTATAGGATATTTTTATGGACTGAATGTTTCGCTCCTTCCAAAATTTGCACGTTAAAATGCCCCCAACATTGCAATGATGAGGAGGTGGGGCTTCGGGAAAGTAACTCGATGGCCAATGTCCCCGTAGATGCCACTTTCAGCCTCCAGAACTGTGTGAAATGATGTTTTGCTACCTACGAGCCACCCAATGTGTGGTACTTCTGAACTAATTAAGGTGTCAAATGACTGGAAGCGTTTTTTTCAGTCCAATTCACTAGAAAGATTATTATTTAAAGAATCTGCCCATGAGGGCCTCTATGCATCTAAACACAGAAAATCTAGCAACAATATAAAAGATTTAAAGTCTTTATTTGGAGGCTTTGCATGTCAGTGCTAAACAGGGAGTCACACCAGCCTGGTTCTGAGTGTGCCTGTGTTCTGGGACTAAGCCAAGCTTTGAGCCATCAGGGAATGGCCTTGTTTCTAGGAACTGAATGCTAGTTGGTATAAACTATTATTGTAGCTACTTGAGATCTCAGAAAAAAAGCACTTTAGACTCTGGGTGTGATTTCCTCTTTCTCCCATTCATTCCTTACCCTAGTGAAGGACAAATGATTTTTCTCCTTATGTTTCATGTTATAAAAATGCATTGTGGGGGGGCTGTATCGATGGCTCAGGGGTTAAAGCTCCTGTCTTCCAAGCTGGAGGACCTAAGTTTGGATCTTAGGTTCCATGTAAAAATGTCAGGTAGAAATAGCAGTGGCCTGAACTTCCAGCCCTAGATCAGTGATTTGGCTAGGTTGGTTGGACAGAAAGCTCATGTCTCTGTCTGCCTGGTGCTGGAATTACAGATGTGTGACTCCATGGTTAGCTTTTGGCATGGGTACTTGGGGGAACCCACCTCAGGTCCTGTTGCTGCATGACATATTACTGAATCAAATTCCAAAATCCACCCTCCCCAAAATATTCTGCATCTTACAGCTTCATTTTAAATTAAAGTCTTATCTTCATTTTGATTTTAGTGCAGGGTGAGAGATATGGATCTAATTCACTTTTCTGGGGGCAGATACCCAGTGTCACCAAGGCCATTTGTTTAATTATAGGCTGCCTTTTTTCCAGGGATTTTTTTTTTTTTGTAAAATTAGGTAGCTGTAGCTGTGTGGGATATTTATTGTTGTTATTGATCCTCCTCCTCCTCCTTCTCTTCCTCTTCTTCTTTCTCTTTTTTCTTCTTCATCATCATTATCATCTTCATCTTCTTCTTTTCCATTGGTCTACATGTTTCCAGTACTATACTGTCCTTGTCACTATGGATCTATAGTGTAATTTGAGGTCAGGTGTTGTGATACTACTAGAAGTGTTCTTTCTGCTTAGGATTATTTTATGATTGTTTGCTCATGATCTTTTGTGTTCCTATTTAAATTGTAGGTTTGTTTTATCTAGTTCTGCAAATATCATTGGAATTTTAGTAGGGAATGAATTGAAAACTGTAGGTTATTTTTCATAGTATACCATTTTCACAATATTAAATCTGCAAATTGAGGAGAATGGAAGGTCTTTCTGTCACCTACTGACTACTTCAATTTCCTTCTTCAACATCTTAAAGTTCTAGTGAAGAGATCTTTCACTTCTTTGGTTAGATTAATTCCTACTTTATTTTTAAGCTATTATGAGTGGATATTTTTCCTAATTTCTCTCTTAACAAGTTTACTGTTGGCATATAGAAAAGCTTTGGACTTTTTGTATGTTGATTTTCATATCCTGTAACTTTACTGAAAATGTTTTTCAGCTCTAAGAGTTTTTTTTATGGAATTCATATGGTATTTTAAGTGGAATTCTATGGTATACAGAGTTAAGTTTTCTGAAAGCAAAGATAATATGACTCACTCCTCTGCTATTTGTATCCACTTTATATCTTTCTCTTCTCTTATTGCTGTAACTAAGATGTCAAGCACTATATTGAATAATAGTGGAGAAAAATGAATCTTGAAAATGCTAAAGAAATTGCTAGAGAAAACATTGTTTGGAGAGCTCTTGATGGGCAACAACTTTCTGAACAAAATTCCAAGAGCACAGGAAATAGCTCTAAGAATTGATAATGGGACTATGTGAAATTAAAAGACTTCTTTCTGCACAGCAAAGGAAATCAGCAAAGTAAACAGACTGCCAGGTAGAATGTGGGAAAATCTTTACCAGCTGTACTTTAGACAGAGAATTAACACTGAGAATATATAAAGACCTGCAAACATTGACAAAAAATAAAGTCTACCGATGGATAGATGAGCTAATGATATGAACAGATAATTCTCAAAAGAGACACAAATGGCAAATGTTTTGGTTTTATTTGTTCTTATTGTGTGTGTATGTGGGCATGATGGCATGTGTGTGCCTTAGTGCAAAGGTAAAGGTCAGAGGACACTTTGTGAGTGTCCTTTATGTGGTCTCTGGGGATCACACTCAGGTTTTCAGGCTATACAGCAGAAGCCTTTACCAATGGAGTCATCTCTCTGGCCCCCAATAAATATTTCTCTTAAAGTGTCCAAGATCCTTTGCCATCAGGAAAATATAAACTTAAGCTATTTTGAAATTCAATCTCATCCAAATCAGAACAGCTGATATCTGGAAAGTAAGTGACAGATAATGCGACGTAAATAGGGAAAGAAGAATCAACCTAATTTGATTGTTATAAAAATAATATGAGGGCTGGAGAGATTGCTCAGGGGTTAAGACTCTGCCTTGAAAGCAGAAGGTCCTGGGTTCAGACACCAGGTTTCACATAAAAATGCCAGACGAAAACAGCAGTAGCCTGCACTTCTAGTCCTCGTGGGCAGAGCCTGGGAAATTCTAGGGTGAAGCAAAAAGAGGGTAGGAACAATCCAAGATGGTTCCCAAAGTCATCCTTGGTCCTCCACAGGGATATATAGTGCCCTCTGATACACACACACACACACACACACACAAGTGCACGTGAAAAATAAATAAATAAGTTTTTAAAAAATCAACATAAAGTTTCCAAAAAATTTAAACTACATGGGCTATATCACTATTTAGAACTAGAAAAATACTAGCCAAACCATTTCTGTGTAGGTACCTAAAAGACTATTTCCTAAATTCTTGCATTACATCATTATTCACAATAGCAAGGAAATGCAATCAACCAATCTGTCCATCAACAAAGGAATAGAAATGAAAATGTGGTACATACACAAAATGAATTTTATTCACCATAAAAGAAAAATAAAATGTGCAAGAAAATAGGTGGACTGGAAATTATTATACTAAGTGAAATAATCCAGACTCAAAAAGACAAAAATCACATGTTCTTTTTCATGTAGCTTCAATTGTGCAAGTGTGGCAGGGCATGAATGTAGTTATAGGTCATGAAATATGACAACAAAAGGGGGAAAAGAAGAGTTTTAATGAAGATGAGATTGGTAGCACAACATAAGTGATATGAACAGCCAGAAAGAACAAAATGAAGCTTTAGAGGATAGAAAGGAGGATAGAAAAAAATGGGGAAGATGATCAACAAAAACAGATTATGTTTGGAGATGCCATAACAAGACCGAACACTCAGCATGCTAATTAAAAATAGATAATAAAAATAAATCTTTGTGGAATAATTTTTTTTTCTGAAAGGAGACAAGTTCTCATTTGTAAGCTAATGAAAGTAAGGCAGATGTCTTAATACAGCTTGTGCTGCTATCACCAAATACCACTGACTAGATGATTTATACAACAAGCACTTGCTTCTTGAAGTTCTCACTTCAGGGGCTGTCATGGTTTGAAATGTATCCCCCACAGTCTCATGTGTTTGACAAGGTCATGGCATCTTGAGAAGTAGAGCCTTCCTGGAGGAAGGGGTCACAAGGGGTGGGCCTTGAGGTGTATTAGTCCCACCCTACTTCCGGAAGAAGTTGGCCTTTGCAGTAAGCAGTCTTGCAGCTCTCAGCTTCCAAGATGTCTGCAGTGACATAGCCTCCTCCAGGTTTGGCCAGCCAGCCATGATGCCTCCACTTTGAAAGACTGTATCTCCCCTCTGGAACCGTAAGCTGAATAAATCTCCCTTTCTCCCATAAGTTGGTTGACTTTGAGTGCTCTTTCACAGCAATAGTTCAGAGCCCAGGAGATTCTATGCTTGTGAGGGTCAAACTGCAAACTGCCAGATTCTCTTTGTATCATCAAGTGGCAAAAGAAGAAAGAGAGAAAGAAAGAAGGAGAACTGCCTCTCTCCTTTTCTTACAAGAGCACTAGTCTTGGTTCATAAGGGCTCCTTGCTTATGACCTAATTACTTTCCAAAGACTCTACTCCAAATACCATCCCACCAGGAATTATATTTCAACATAGGAACTGTGGTGGAAAGTAAACATTCAGTCGGTAACAACAGGTGTCATGGTTTGAATGTCAGTTGTCTGCCACAGTCTCACATGTTTGAATCCTTAGCTGATGTTCAAGTTTGGGATGATTGTGGCGAGTTTACATGTGGAGTCTTGCTGCCCGTCACAGGGAGCGACCCTTGAGGTTTGGTAGCCCAGCCCTGCTTCTTCTAGGCATTTGCCCTTGTTTCTTCTGCCTTCTTGATGGTGGTCCTAACCTTAACCAGTCTCCAGATTCTGCTGCCTGGCTATGCCTTTTCTGCCATGATGGACTATATCTCCCCTATGGAACTGTAAGCCAAATAAATCTCCATTTCTTCCCTTAAATTGCATCTGAACACAGTTTCACAGCAACAGAGAAAAGCAACTAACACAGGGAATCCACAAATATTTCATCAGCTGTCTTCTTAGCCAGACATGTTTCTGAATTCAGAGGCTGTGAAGAAGCATAAGACCTAAGAGGGTTAACAGTCTGGTCAGAGAGGAGAGTTCCCCAAGTTTCGGTCCTCCCAACAGCATCAGCCTCCACCGCAAATTTACGTGAAGTGCAAATTCCCAATCTTTGTGTCACCCCTACTGTGTCAGAAATGGCTGGTGGAGCCTTGCAAAAACCATCCAGGTGATTCAAATGTGCACCCTTGTTAGGAAACCTTTGGCTTCAGGAAACATCCCTTCCTGCTGCTTAAGCGGAAAGAAAACAAGCGAGGTCAGGGTGGGAGAGACAGTGGTGTCCTTTGGAGACTGACTTAAAACCACCCATAAGGGAGGATGGCTCATCCCTAAGACCAAGACATTCCAGGGGTCCAACCCGAAGACAGTCCGCCATCTTCTGGCCGTGGGTACGGGATCCTCATCCAAAACCCAAACTGTGACAAATTGAAAACTCCGGGTTATTAAACACCTGCGTGTTCATCACTGTGAACGCAAGGGCCTCTCCAGAGGTCGCAGTCAGCATATGGTGTGCTTCTTCCTTGTCGACTTCTTGGCAGCCTTCGCTGCTCGCAGCACAGTGTGCTGCCTCGGAACTGGCAGGGAAGGAGTACCATGTGGTGCCAGCCGGTCCATCTGAGATTTCTGGCGCAGAGGAGCCTCAAGGGAGACTTTGTGGAGGCAGCATTCCTTGTGAAGGACGGGCCTCGACCCCCCACAAAGCTTCGCTGCTCGGAATCTTATCATGAATGGCCTGAACCACCTTCAAGCCAGTTCATACTTTTCCTCCACTTCTCACAATGGTGGTTTCTCTTGGTTGTCTTTCTGTGCAAGACAGCAAGAGCTCCCTTTATTAACTTTAATTCTCCCAATCCTGATGTTCAGTAAGGCCAAATTCACTAGTGCACAAGAATCAGCAAATGAGACCCGTTCCGATGGTCTCTATTTGCTTTTATGAATTTTTGGCTCCATAAGCTTTTACTTTATAAGCTTGAAAGTGTTTTCTCTTTTCTCCTGAAAATAATCCATTTTGAGGAAGGAATTGGCTAGGAATCTGCACTTGAATCCCAGTCTTTACACTTGTTAACTAAATAAATTTGGGGAAATTAATCATCACATTAATTTCCCCCATCTATATATGGCCTTGCTAGTAAGCTAAAGACTCCCTAAAATATTCAGACATAAGATTAAAAATAAAATCTCATCCTTACATAGTATTTAGGAGAAAATAGGCAACTAGGGGCTCTGTTGCCTGTACATTCTTAGCACACAGCTTTCATTTGTGAATGGCCATCTCTCGGCCAGCAGCATCCATAGCGGGAAAAGACAGTGGCCACACAGAACTTAGTTTGTAAGGAACAATTCAGAAATCATGCAGAATGGAGTCACGTGGTCACCTCTAGTAGCCAGGGAGGCTGGAAAATGTCGTTCTGTTGGATGACCACATGAGCAGATAAAATTCAAAAAGTTGTAGTCTATGATTAAAAGGAAGAAGGCAGTGTCTGTTAAGGGATAATGATAAGTTTATTTCAGTCTGTCATTGTGCTGTAAGTTTCTATTATGAGAAAAGCTTGCATTTCCTTTATGGTTTCCTCTCCCATATGAGGCCAGGTAGCACCTTCAACAGCAGAGAGCTGCATCCTACTCACTGTACATGCA
The DNA here is from genome assembly GCA_023101885.1 of Typhlomys cinereus. Classification (NCBI taxonomy): domain Eukaryota; kingdom Metazoa; phylum Chordata; class Mammalia; order Rodentia; family Platacanthomyidae; genus Typhlomys; species Typhlomys cinereus. Next base: position 2,988,068 of record JALPQD010000253.1, read on the forward strand.
GAGATGCTAAAACACATTTTTTTAAACAAATGTTTCTTCAAGTAAACAATGGTAGCATTTTCTAGAGTCCTCATCTGGGCTAAACTCCTATTGATTTTATGTATTCTTTTGTATGTATACTTGTGGGGTGCATGCATGTATATATGCGTACTCACGTGTGTGTGTGTGTGCATGTGTGTGTGTGTACGTGCGTGCGCACAAGCTTGTGCAAGCCCACAGTTAGCATTGAATAAGTGTCTTCTTCAGTTGTTCTCCACTTCCATTGTTAAGACTGGGTCTCTTAACTGAGTTCACTCACTGAGCCATTCCTTTTTTAATGAACCATATTATACCACGCAAATGGCTATATTGACCATACATTCCAATAGTTTGCATAATGGCACCTTTTTCATATATGTATTAGTCAGGGTTTTCTGTAGAACAGAATTTCTAGAATGTAATATATAAAAATAAGCTTATTAAATTAACTCACAATGAAAATTAGTGTAGCCGCCTATAGCTGTTTCATTCTTGACTGGAATGTCCCACAACGCCAAAAGGTCCTGAGAAGGTCTTGAGTCTCTCTACTCGCTGGAGGGTCCAAGATGCTGGGCTCCAAAGTCAATGAAGAACAGCTGGGCTCTGACATCAGCAATGAAGAGTGAACAACAGCGAGGCCAAAGGCAGTGGGAACAGCAGCAAAGTCGAAAGGAGGGAGATCTGCATCAGTTAAGGAAGGAGGCAGTAGTGGCAGCAGCAACAATCTAAAAAGTCAACGAAGCTCATAGAGTGAACTCAGCAGCGAGCTGGCACAGGATAAAGGGAAGAGCAAGTCCCTCCTCCTTGCACCTCCTAATATCAAGTCCACCACTGGAAAACACCACCCACTATGGGCTGGGTTTTCCACAGCAATTACTCAAGCACCTGCAGACTTGTTCAGGTGCCTCCACAGCTGTAGCCCAAGCAGTCTGCAACTGTCAAGTTGACACTAAAATATAACCATAACTACACACTCTTGCCATGTCATCTTTATTATCAAGAAAAGAGTCGTGCCTTAAAAACAGGCTTCCAAAGCAGAGTCATGCTCTGAAAAGGTGGGAGTTTAAGCCACACATGAGACCATAACTTCAAAGAGGGAAATTCAGAGCAGACTCAGCAGCTGGGAACACCACCCAGCCTACCCAGTTATGTGGTAATGTTTTAGAAGCCATCTTTCTTTATAACTTGTCCCAGAATGCATCTGGTTTGCATGAGATTGGGAAAATCCACTGAAAAGACCTACGGTATCTCAAATCTGCACGTGGCTTGTGCTTATATGTGATGAGAACTGAGGAAGACGGGTTTAATAGAAAGAAAATCTAGCCAGAGGGGGGCTAATTAGGAACTTAAGAGTGTTGGTTATTCCTCTGTGACTAACATTTCTAAGGCTGTTTGAACACTCTCTAATGTAGTTCTAATAATCCTAAGTGAAAGACTTTGTATGGTTAAAGAAATTAAGTGACACCAAGGACCACTTTGCCATGTCAAGTTTCTTGAACGCAGATTTGGAAATAGAAATCCATATATAAAAAAAAATTCCGTTCGGGTCTCAGGATCAGTAACTGGAAAGGAAGGGCAAAGGAGGAAGGTAAATGGAGACGTGGGGCTTCAAGGTGGTCTCTGACAGGAAGCTCTAGAGCTGTGATGGCCCCTGGGGTAAGGGACAAGAAGGCTGCGCTGTGTTGTGGCGTGGAAACTGCGTACGTTTTGCCATCTGGATGGGAGCAGTCTGCAGCCATTGAGGCAGCTGGAAGGACCCAGTTGTTTATCCTCCATGGGGAGCTGAGGAATTGCAGCACATGCTATAGCCAAGGGGCCCAGGAGTAGCAGCCAGGATGTGAACAGAGCTGAGGCACCATCTACTCTCCCACTCACCTGCTCCCACAAGCAAACAGACACTTGGGCACCAAAGCGATCTGCCATTTTATAACATGGTAAGAAGGAAAACAAGGTACATACTGGTTCTAGGAATATCTGGTATCTTGGCAGCATGAGGTATTTCCAACTCCATTAAAACCAGTTCAACTTTGGATCTGCTATCCCTTGTTTTAAAAATGAATGACTCCTTGCCCAAAACAAAATTCTTTATTTCTTACAATCCATGAAAAGGATAAATATACCAAAGATTTAAACATATTACATGTAGGCTGATTCAGCAGATCGCTTCTAAACACTTCCTCTTAAAATTCAGGAATGAGTGGGGAAAATTAGATGTATCAAATTCATTTGTAAATATATTTAGTCGTGAGCAGCCTATTGGTTAAGGATGGAAATGAGTTGAGAATCCCCAAGGGAAAAAAAGGATGCACGGGAACTCAGAAAACCCTAAGGAATCACACACGCCCTGCCTCTTGCTATGGAAATCTAACATGTAGCTCAAAACATAGAGTCATGTTGTTTAACTGCAACGATGTCAGGACTGAGCCAAGATAAAAGCCACGGCAGCCCGGTGGCTGAAGAACATTCACTGCACATGTATGAGGACTTGGCAAAAAGTTGTGTGTGGCAACATGTGCCTGTGACCTCAGCACTAGTGGGGATGAGGAGGACCATGTGGAAATGGGGATTCCAGTGGCTTGTTGACCACCACTCCAGGTTTGGTGAAGGAGCCCATTGCAAGGGAACCATGATAGAGAAGGAAACGATGCAGCAGGAAACTTGACGTTCTCCTCTGTCCCTTACATGTGCACGCCTGGGTGATGCAGACCTGTATACACCACACACAACACACATATGCATACATACCACACAGCACACACACAATACACACAGAGAGAAATAAAGCATTCATCTATTTGACAAATATTCACAGAGGACCTTTGGTAGCCAAGGATTATTCCGGCCACAATTTATCTCAGAGAAATTTGGTTGGTGTATCACATTGCATTACATTAGCATCTTCTTGCTGCCTTATCTTATAGCAAACCATACTACATAACTCTGTGAAGTATTACAGTCAAATTGTTTTATAAAATTATTATCTGATATCCGGATGAATAAGATGGTAGAATTTGCATTTGGAGAAATCGGAAGTCTTAGTCTTGTGGTTGCTGCTGTTAGCATTGCCTCCTCCCCTCTCAAGTCTTAGAGAAAACAGCAAGTCATATATTTTGAAGTATGCACTGGCACCAGCAGGTTATTTAAGGTTGTGAGGAAAGATTTATCCTTACACATTGTATTACAATGTGTCTGTCTGTCTTTCCCCACCACATGCTTCCTGCTCCAGGCACTGAAATGTTTTCTTCCCTCCCCAGTACGGGCACTCACAGTGTTGGTCCAGCAAGCGTCAGCATCTCCTGGGATGTGTCAGAAATGGCCAGCAGGATAAAGTGAAGGGCATTGCAGGAGCAGCAAAACTGCAAAAGAAAATCAACAAACCACAATCCAGAACTTCAGAGACTCTATATCAACCACCTAGAACTGGGCCAGACTAATCTCTCCCCATCCTGAAGCTCAGGGATATTTGCGGAAGAGGGGGCGGTAAGATTGTAAGAGCAAAAGGATGGGAGGAGCAATGATTTGCAAGATAATTCCACACAAATTAGGGCCGAAGCAATCATAATTGGACTTTGCATGCCCTGCGCAATGTCCAACACACTATTGACCTCACAAAGTCTAGCATCTGCTAAAGGCACCAAGATCCTTGGAGGCAAGGGATTGACAGCCACAGTAGTGTTCCTATGCTTAAGGGGAACACAGGAAAGGGTTCAGGGAAATGCCACTGGGTCCTTGTACGTCATCGGAGAGGAGGGCCCAGAGGAGAGTCAGGCATGCACAAGAAAGGAGACTCTGGGAATTGGGGCCGGAGGCACTGGGGATAGGGAGGGAGGGGTGAGGGGAGGGGGAGCAGGGGGTTTGAGAGGAGGAGGAGGGAGGGAGGGAACTGGTGTACCTATTAAGTTTGTATGAGCGGAAATAATAATAAAAAAAGTATTAATAAAAAAGGAAAAAGCTGAAGAATAAAGATTAAGCTCATTTAGTATCCTTTAGAACCTTGTTAATGTGCAGTCAGAAATATAAAGACATGATGCTGTTGCCAAAAAAAAAAAAAAAGAAATACAAATCATCGAGTCCTTTTCCTGTATCTGCTAATTCAGAAACTTGAGAGTTGGGACATGGCAAGACTCATAAGCTCAAGGTCATTTTGATAGATGCTCAAGTTTCAGAACCATGACTGTATGTAGGAGGAACGGACCAGACAGGCCTGTATTAAGGTCTCTGATCAACCATTACTTACAATACCTCCACCTGGGGAGCATGCCACTCAGGGATGATCTGTATGGGGCGCATGCGCGAATGCAACTTCCCCAAGCTACACCTGCTGCCCTGCCTGGTGCTGACGTCAAACCGCCTGGCTGAGAGGACCAACCCGGTCAGGAGGACTCAGCAAAAGCTCACGCTGAGACTTATGGGATGTTGAGTGGGGTATATAAGCAGTCCCGATATTTACAATAAAGGAGCCTGCAAGCCTGAGAGCCTGCTTTGCCACTCGCCTGACTTCCGGGGTCTGGCCATTGACCCTGCACCAGCTTATCCCCGCTCCCAAGGGTCTCCGTGGTCCCTAGAGACTGCTACAATGTTTTCCAATTTCTACTCAGCAAATATTTGCTTAAGGTCATGGACAAGTGCTATACATTATTCAGTTTCTGACAATAACCCTGCATCGCATGCAGTTGTTTTTAAATATATATACATGTGACATGATGTATTCTGAATGCTAGGCATACCTGTGCTTTCACAGGCTCACTGGATAGCTTTAATGTGTTCTCAAGTTACAGAGCAGGACTTATCTTGGCCTCACAAAAACCTGTAGTAATATATAGGAACGATGCACTCTGCTTCAAAGAATGAGCATTAATCCAAGATCTAAGCATTCTTAGTGACATAGAGCATCTTGCTGCACTTTTAGGAGGGAAACGCTGCAGCTAACAAAGCAGGTTCTCTATAAAGAGTCCAGGGCATTGCATCTTGCCCTTTGACCTTCCAGCTGCAGTACATTAGAGAGTCACGTGCTCTTCATAATCATTTGTCTCATGTAAAAAAATTGCTTTGCCCAAGGAATTTCTGCGACTCCAAAGATTTCAACTAATGTATATAATAAATGATAAATTAATCAATAGATGGCAACTTTTTTTGTTTCATGGTATTACTCAAAAGCAAAACAAGAGGGGCTGGAGAGGTGGCTCAGGGGTTAAGCCTCCGCCTTGCAGGTGGAAGGTCCTGAGTTCGGATCCCAGATCCCACGTATAGACGCCAGGCGGAAGCAGGGACAGCCTGCGCTTCTGGTCCTGGTAGGGCGGAGCCTGTGAATCCCCGGGGCAGAAGGAGGTGGAGGCATCCATGGTGGTTCGCGAATTTGTCCGTGGTTCTACACATACACAGACACACACACAGACACGCACACACGCACATGCACACAGTTGAATAAATAATAATAATAATAAAAAAAGCAAAACAAGAATCAGTCTTTAATATGAATTGAAAACAATCCTGTTAAAAAGTGAGTAAAGGATCTGACATATCACATATACTAATGGCCAGTAGACACAGAGGAAAACGCTCATTGTCCTTCGCCACCAGGGAAATGCAAATCAAACCACAATGAGACTTCGATTTACACTTATTAGGATAGCATCAAAGAAGTGCTGACAAACATGTGGAGAGACCAGAACAAAGATGTGGAGAAATCAGAACCTAATAAACACTTGGCGAGCATGTAAAATGTTACCAGTCTTTGGAAAGCACTTTAAACAAAGGACTGGGCTATAGCTCAATGGTTTGCACAGCATGCATAAGGCCTGGATTGGAATCCTATTACTGCAAAACAGAGTTAAAACATAGGCCTGACATTTGACCCATAATTGTGGACAAATACACAAGAGAGATAAGAATGAAGGTCACAAAGAGCCCTACATAAATGTTCCTGGGGAATTACTCACAATCAACATGAAGAGGAAACATCCATCAATGATAAATGTGTGGCATATTCTATACAATGAAATATTCTCCAACAATAAGAAAGAATGAAGTATACATATATGCTATAGTATGAATGAACCTTCAAAACATCTTTTAAGATGTTCTGAAATGGGGGCTGGAGAGGTGGCTCAGGGGTTAAGCCTCTGCCTTGCAGGCGGAAGGTCCTGAGTTCGGATCCTAGACCCCATGTATAGACGCCGGGCAGAAGCGGAGGCGGCCTGCGTTTCTGGTCCTGGTAGGGCGGAGCCTGTGAATCCCGGGACAGAGTAAACAAGGAGGAGGTGGAGGCGTCCATGGTGGTTCCCGAATTCACCCGTGGTCCTACACACACACACACACACACACACACACACACACACACACACAATTGAATAAATAAAAAAATTTTTAAAAAAAGATGTTCTGAAATGGAACATGACCATTCTATGATTATACTGAAACCCAGGAAATCGCAAGAAATTGTATACTTTAAGTTGGTGGGTTTGGTAGTATATGAGTTATAGCTCAATGTATTAATTACTTTTTCTTCCTGCTGTGATAAAACATCTGACCACAGGCTTACAATCTGAAGGTTCAGTCCATGGTGGTAGGGAAGGCATGGCGACAGGAATGTGAAGTCACAGTTAGGAAGCAGTGAGACATAAAAGCTGACATTCAGCTTGCTTTCTGCCATTTGCTCAAGGATTGGTGCTACCCACATTCAGGGTGGGCCTTCCCTGTTCTGTTAAATCTTACTGGAGTGTTCTTACAGACACAGCCAGAGGAGAGTCTCCTAGGTGATTCTGAGAGAGAGAAACTTTGTTAGACAGTTTAGACAGAGTAGAAAGGTCATGCTAAGAAGGTCTTTGAAGATTACTAATCTGGAGGAACTGGTTCCAATCTTTCACAGAGAAGTCACCAACTTCCCCCAATCCTTTGGAAAAGTTATAGATATTTGTGCTCCCACTGCAGTAAGCTGCACCATGAGGCCACAAGATCAATTGGGTTGGGCCCCAATATGCACAGACCAATGAGATATAGAGGACCAAAAGCTCCAATGAGGTTTGCAGAAACTGGAGGTAACCAATAGGGAAAAGCCACCTTTCCCAAGGTCTACCTAACCCTATAAATACCTCTGACCCTGGCAGCCATTTTTGGTTCCCTTGCCCCTTATGGACTCTATGTCTATAAATGTCATTCCTTTTTTTTTCAACTTTTTAATTTTATTGTGGGGGAGGATGGATACAAAGATGTATCTGTTACATTCAATTAGAGGGATCATAATGCTTGAATTCCATTCTTTCTTTCTTCTAATAAACTCTGTCTTCATCCTCTCCATGTGTTCAATCTTTGACTCCCAAACACAAGAACTTGGACTTAAAAACCTTCCCTCTCCTCTTCCCCCAACCCCTGCCCCAGAACAATTCTAAATCTGGTTAAGTTGACAATCAAGATTGACCATCACACTGGATAAAGCTATTATTGAAGGATTTTATGTCCAGGCTCTTACGTTCCAGAGTTGAGAATCGAGATCAGAATGCATATAGGGGATTAAGGCAGAATTCATTGGAGGAGAGATGGAAAGGAACTCATGGACACAGACTCCCAAGGGGCAGGGAAGCGGCCTGATGACTGGCGGGGTCAGAGGTATTTATAAGGTTAGACAGCCCTGGGAAAAGTAATTTTTCCTTATTGGTTGGCTTCAGTTTCTGCAAACCTGACTGGAATTTTGGGTCCCCTACATCTGATTGGTTTATTCATATAGAGGCCCAGCCCTGTGGGCCTTGTGGCTACTTCTTTTGAGGAACTCTGGAGGAGCTCATCTATCCTTTCTCCATTTGAGCAATTCATCCCAACAGCCTTTCATAAACAGAGGGTTGGGAGAAGTTGACCACCTTATCTCTGTGTGGGATTAGAACCAGTTCCTTCAGACTGGCAGGGTGTGTTCCTTCAGGATAATCCCAGCGGTGGGTGGGGAATGATCTTCGAAGACCTTCCTACCTGTTGCAGTTCTTCTGCATGGTTGCTGGTAAATGACCATCAGATGGCTTTAAGGGACCAAGGAGTTTATTTCCTTACGACAGTCCAGTTACAGTTCTCAGTCCAGCTTGACGGGAGAGTGTGCGTCAACACCAGGGCGGAGGGAACTGGCCACACCATCTCTACAAAACAGCTGAGAGAGGGATGATCTTTACTTGACAGACCAGCATGTCTGGCCAAGTGTACACAAGGATGTCGACTCTCTCAACCAGCTCTCAGTGATTTATTCCAGGGTCTAGTCCCACCCATCTGGGCCCTCCCCATCAGCTACACAATCTCCTGCAAACTCATTCTGGACCCAACTCAACCACTAATTCTGCACAAATGTGCTTAGAGATCAAACCCTCAACCATCAAGTTAACACCTGTGCCTAACTATAACACTAGAACTATCCTAACTAAAAATCCCATTCTAAACTACCTAACAGAAATTATTCTCTCTCAATATTATCCAAAACAAGGGCAATATGAGAACCTCCTGACCTTCTCCACTTCTCCCTTGTCATATTCAATGACCTTCAGTAAAGTACTAGATGGATATTATCCTGACTGCAGTAGCCCAGAATGAGTATAGATTGATCAATAAATAGTTGCATATTTTTAATTCAAATCCAAACTTCTAACAGAGACATTCAGTAAGGACTAATCACAGCTATTTTGTATTTTGTAGCCATTTTGTAAAGCCTCTACCGTAGCCAGACAGACCACACCCCCAGTTTTCACTCTCTGCCCAATTTCCCTAGTAGCTCCTAGGCAACTCCTTAGCAACGCTTGAGACTATGTTTTCCTGCTTTCCATACTCTTGGGTCTCTCTGTGCCTCCCCCCTTTCTCCTGCTTCTCTTTCTTCTCAAACCTTAAGCTCTCCCTTCTGTTCAAATGCTTTCCCACCTTAAAGCTAAACTATGGCTTCAGGTCATCAGATCTAAATAAGCTCTTAATTTCTTAAGTTTCTCCCTTGTACCAGTTTCTACTGATTCATGGACCCCTGCATGGCACCTGCACATGATTCCCTTCCTCCACAGACCAACACTCAGTTGGACACTTGCATTGGGCTCCTCTCTGATAATTATTCTAGAAATAACCATTGACAGTTAATAACATGTTATAAATTGGTCTACAGAATAAGGAACTATTTCTTGGTTGTTCCTTTAATCTGTGAATTCTGAAAGTTATTGTGAGGGTTTATATAAAGAAGGAGGAGGAGAAGAAAGAGAAGGAGGAGAAAGAGGAGGAAAAGGAGGAGGAGAAAGAGAAAAGGAAGAGAAGGAAAAGGAGAAAAGATGAAGAGATTCCTTTTGAAGCTTACTGGCTTCTTAAGTCACACACACACACACACACACACACACACACACACACACACACAATACTTTGAAACCCTTTACTAAATTATTCACATGGAAAGAAACAACAATCTAGGAGACAGTTTTCTAAAGGATGACAGTGATGAGGCTAATCACATTTGTAAATCGGGATTTGGGAAACACAACAAGTGATGCAGCGATTATCTATCTGCTCCATTTGCTCACGTTTCAGGTAGACCGAAAACATTCATGGTAAAAGGCTCCACAGCTCAATTTTTTCTTAATCAAATCAGAAATGTAAATTTCCTTCTCTAATATCACAGGGCCAGAGGATATGACTTTCATTATAGAAAGACAATGGATGCATGAGAACATTCTATAAATCTAGGCCAAATAGTATTTTAAGACATCAGGATCTGGTATGAATTTATAGTCTACTTAACTGCATGTTACAGTAAAATAAAATTGTTGAGAGCAAGTGTATAAATAGTTGATTCCTGTTGTTTTATCATGGCCAACTTAACAAGATGACCAGAAACCACATCTTCTTTATATAATTTTATATAATTATAATTTACTTTATATTCTTTATATAATTTTAATGTTTGAGAAGATGAGGAACTACGATAAGAAAATTGGGGGCTAGAGAGATGCCTCAGTGTTGTTGTTTGGACATAGACCTACCTCAGGCAAGCAGGGGGTACCTGAGTTTGGGCCTCAACATCCATGTAAAAGCTACAATCTGAAGCACACACTTATAATCTCAGTCCTGGAGAGCTAGTGCCAGGAGGTTCCCTGGGGCTCGCATGCCAGCCAATGTAGCCAAATAAGTGAGCTCCAGGTGCTGAAAGAAGAAATAAGAAATAAGAGTGATCAAGGAAGATACACCTGTCATAGTTAAAGCACAGGTGTCAACTTAACTGTTGAGGGTTTGAGCTCTGGGCACAGTTGTAGAGAGTTGATGGTTGAGTTAAGCCACAGCAAACCTGAAGGAGATTGTCTAGCTGCTGGGGAAGACCCAGCCCATGGTGGGTGGGATTAGGCCCTGGATAAATCAGAGAGAGCTGGTTGAGAGAGTTGGCATCCTTCTGTATACTTGGCCAGACATGCTGGTCTGGCAAGTAAGGATTGTCCATTCTCAGCTGTTATGGTGGCCAGTTCCCTCGGCCCTGGTGTTGGTGTGTGCTCTCCTGTCAAGCTGGACTATGAACTGTAACCGGACTATCATAAGAAAGTAAACTCCTCGTTCCCTTAAGCTGTGTGATGGTCATTTATCAGCAACCATGCCGGCGGACTGCAACAATATCCAAAGTTGATCTTTGGTCTCTGCATATGTGTAGCATGTACACCCTACTGCACACACATGTGGATGTGTTCACCAACACATACACACAAAAAGAAGTTAAAATTTGTAGATTCTGTCCTCATAAAAATATACGCAAGAAAATATTTTTACATGTAACTTCAAAAGCTCCAAGGGAGTTCTAGAGATACCCTGTCAAGAGTCTAAGAAGTCCTTTTTGAAGAGCCACATATAACATGATACATCACGGCTACCATGAAAAATTCTGATTACTTCAGTTGGCAAGAATATGAAAATCACATAAATTGGAATTCTCAAGCACTTTAGGAACCAGGCAATGTTTAATAAATGAATAGTATCTGTAATTGGACCAGAAATTTCACTCACAGATACCTATCCAAAAGGCTGAAAACAGGTTCACACAGTGACACTCACAGGACTGCTGTTAACCATGTTCTGTACAACTAAAATGTAAAAGCAAGCAAAGTGGGAATGTTACAGGCAATACAAGCAGCCAATTCCCAAGAACACATGGAGCTCTAGAACAGACCAAGCTAATCTGAACAATGTGTGTTTCTGATGTATCAGATAGAGACACGAATCCTGCAATGACAGAAAGGCTCTATCCTTGATAGAGGAAAGACACTCATAACACGTTTAGAAACATGACTTGGGGGCTTTTATGAGAAAGGCACCTCCAAACAGATTGGAGCTCTTGGGCCCTGATGCTTGGGGTGACTTAGGTAGAGAGTGCAAAGGGGAATCCATGCTACATAACAAGGAGATGAATGGAAGAATCTGTGTAGCAAATGTACTCACTGAGTGAAGCTCATCTGGAGTACAGCCCTCATTTTACTTTTGTAGGTCTGAGACTTAAAGAAGTTCAGTAAGTTGCTTGAGGCCATAAGGTGAGAAAGAGGCAAAGGCAAAATTTAAATCCAAGACCGTTTCAGACCCAGTTTCAAACTGCTCATCATCTCTTCTGTGCTTCATGGTGGAAGACTAGTGTTCCACTAACTCTGTGTGTGTGTGTGTGTGTGTGTGTGTGTGTGTGTGTGTGTGTGTGTGTGTGTGTATGTGTTGCATGTGGACATGTGTTGTGTGGGTTTATGTATGTACCTATGTGTGTGCCTGTAGAAGTCAAAGCAAGTCATTGGGGACCATCCTGGATTGCTTTACCTCCTCATTGCTTGGATCTGAAGTTTCCAGGCTCTTCCTGCCAGGGGTTGAATTATACACCTCTGTCATTTCCTACTAGAATTTTTATGTGGGATCTGGGGATACAAACTCAGATCCTTTTGCTTCCAAGGGGTTAAAGCCCCTAAGCTGTCTCCCCAGTCCCATCTAGTACTTGTTTTTATGTAGATGTTCCAGTCTTGCAGTGCAGGCATTAGAGGTGACTGCAGAGCAGATAGAGGAAGCAAGGATGTGTGTTTTTTATTGGTTCCTCTTCCTGTAATGCTGCCCTAGTGACACCTCCTTACTCCAGCACGGAGTCAGTCTTCAGTTTCCTACTTTTGCACATCTAGCCTCATGTCTGCAGAAACCCTTAGTACCAACAGGCCTGGGCTTCCCCCCACATGAGTGTGGATCCTGGCACCAAGGACTACACTGAGCTACTGTAATGAGTCTTAATAATTCTAACCTCTTTCACTGTCCCCTGTCCCCCAAAGCCCTAAGGATAGAGGGTGCATCAGCCCATTGGTTCTTCCACCTTCTCATTTTGCTTTTTCAGTTATATAGTTAATGATTATTTACTGGTTATTATTATTATTATTAATGATTAGTCTGTCTTTCAGTGTTGACCACTACGACCTTCCTCTGCTCCAAACCAAGTTAGTTATAGCCATGCCTCCTTCTTACACACGTCCTGTTCCGCTGAGCTTAATTTTATTTGATATATGGAGTTCTAGGAAGGAAACTGAATTTATTAAACAAGAGTACATCTGGGAATTCTCGGTCAAAACCAAGACATTGAGTATTTTTCCTTTGATATGTATTATTTTCTATTGAATGTATGGAGGTGTGATTTATGGAAAATAAACTACATCATTTCAAAGGGTAAGAATTGATACATTTTGACAAAGGTACTCATATGTGAAGTGATGGACACAAACAAGATAGAAAACATTGGCATGACCCTCTCCACCCCAAATCCAGGTGCCTAAACACCCATCTGCCTCCTGTCATTGTAGAGAGGTTCACGCTTTTTAGGGTTTTATATAATCTTTTAGGATGTCATCCTTTATGTTCAACTTCTTCTACTTGGCATAATTATTTTGAGATTTACCCGTGTTGATGCATTTATTTATTGACGAAAGATACATCATTAACTGAATTACAAATTGCACTATTATTCAGTTCTTTTTTTCTGCCTAAGTAACAATTCATTACATGGATATAGTTTATTAGTTCACTCAGTGGTTCACACTGGGATGATTTACAGTTTGGGCTGATTATAACTAAAGTTGCTGTAAATGTCTATATGTAAATCTTGAGTGGAAAATACCTCGGCAGCATGAAGGTAAGTGTCTTTATGCCACTTGCTCAGTCCTTGATTTTAATATCAGAAAACTATACATATTTTCTCAGTTTGCTTCAGTATTTGACTCAGAATTTCAAATGCCTTCCCTTGCACTGTGTGTGTGTGTGTGTGTGTGTGTGTGTGTGTGTGTGTGTGTGTGTGTGTGTTTCATTGGGGTTTGCTATGCTATGGCCTTCAATCCTAGAGCTTCTTGCGTTACCCTCTGAGGCAAATGAGATTTACGGTGTGCATCATCACCCTTGGATGCTTTGTGCTGCCAAAGCATCAAATAGACAAAATAAAGTATCTGAAGTCATAGGACCACGCCTAGTCATGACACATAAGATTTTTAAATGTGCAACTTAAAATGTTCTTTCTTTTCTTTGGTTCACAGGATCTACCTCTGGGCAGGCAATCTGGAGTACAGGACTCGGGACCTCTCCCATGTTGAGAAATTTTTTGCTCATCCTTCATCTGTGAAGCCTCGTCAAGAGATCTTCACTCAAAATACTACATGATAGAAAACAGAGACTCCAGCCAAGCCTCTGGTGCCCACTAATCATCTGCTTATCTCTGCATCTAACAGCAAGGGAACCCAAAGAGAATAGAAGTGGAAACTTTGCTCTCTAGCAGCCATAATCTAAACACATGAATTAATCTAATTAAAAAATTATGAACAGAGCTGTGGAGATGGCTCAGGTCCTTGATTGGCATGCAAAAAAAAAAAAAAGGTTCTGAGTTCAGATCTCCAGATCACACATAAAAACTTCATGTGGAAATGGTGGCAGAGCATAGGAAATCTCAAAGCAAAGCCATAAGGAGTTAGAGCAATCCAGGATGATTCCCAAAGTCACCTTTGGGCTTCAGTAAGCACACACACTCAAGTGCCCTCTTGTATACACACAGAGGCACACAGATTGTGAACCAAAATTGGGCAAAAAAAAAAAATGCAAGAATGCTTTTCTTGCTCCTGTGAAGGACATTCAAAAGAAGCATAAAGAATTGTGGAACCACCAAGGAAGCGTCCTTGGAGGTGAAGTTTAGGGCATTAAATCATCCATTGTACATACTTACAGCTTAAAAGATGGCACAGTGAGCTCAACTTATCTCTTCAGTCTAAGTATAGAACAGACATAGAGATAAAAATCATTAACAAAGTAGACTCCATGGAATTGTGAATGAAGCATGCAGATTTCTAAGCATTTCAAGGGAGCATTTTGAATGCATCAAAAGTAGAATGTTGATCTCACCACCAGAAGGGGAGGGCATATAGTCTGGCAGATTAAAAGTAACCATTTTGCAAATGGGTGATTGACCCCTCCCTCACTGAGGTTTCCTACTTTTATTCCATCTACCCTTAAATGTGCTCTTATAATAAGACTCCAGTTTAACAGCTTTATGTCTCTGGCTAGGGGGTGACATACAGTGCCCAGCAGGATGGAGTGAAGGGCATTGCAGGAGCAGCAAAACTGCAAAATAAAATCAACAAACCACAATCCAGAACTTCAGAGACTCTATATCAACCACCTAGAACTAGACCAGACTAATCTCTGCCCATCCTGAAGCTCAGGGACATTTGCGGAAGAGGAGGCAGTAAGATTGTAAGAGCAAACGGATGGGAGAAGCAATGATTTGCAAGATATTCCACACAAATTAGGGCCGAAGCAATCATAATTGGACTTTGCATGCCCTGCGCAATGTCCAACACACTATTGACCTCACAAAGTCTAGCATCTGCTAAAGGCACCAAGATCCTTGGAGGCAAGGGATTGACAGCCACAGTAGTGTTCCTATGCTTAAGGGGAACACATGAAAGGGTTCAGGGAAATGCCACTGGGTCCTTGTACGTCATCGGAGAGGAGGGCCCAGAGGAGAGTCAGGCATGCACAATAAAGGACTCTCTGGGAATTGGGGCGGGAGGCACTGCGGGATGGGAAGGGAGGGGTGAGGGGAGGGGGAGCAGGGAGTTGGGGGGGGAGGAGGGAGGGAGGGAACTGGTGTACCTATTAAGTTTGTATGAGCTGAAATAATAATAAAAAATGTATTAAAAAAGTAGAACGTTGAGAAATAAGTCAGTGAAACAAGCAAATATGGATGTCTTTCTCTTTCTTTCTGAGAATTAACTATTCTGAAA